>OX454527.1:187348993-188548993 GCA_949715645.1 Portevinia maculata | reverse complement strand
TGAAAAATTTTCTAAAAATTATATTAAGTAACTGTTTTACGTACAATAAACAGAAGTTGTACTAAAAAACATTTTTTATCGTACAAAAATGGTCAAAAAGAAGTGTATCTTCTGAATTACTCTTAAAATCTCTTAGATTTTTTTGCGGTCCTGAAATAATATAATATAATATATAGCAGTTGTTTGAAGAGCCTTAATTTCATTTGAATACACTTTCGGGCACGTTTAAGCATTTCGGATGGCAGACTAACGAGCAGCAAACTTCTTATCATCTCTCCTGTAACGGCACCAATTTTTTCTTGGAGCTCTTCCAGCATGTGTATTTCTCTAATCAAATCGGGTCAAATCGACCAATCCACCGTTCGTTAAAAGTGTGGTTGAGGAACGAAGTTACCCTGCCCCTATTGTGACAAGGTGCTCCGTCTTGTTGAAATAACATCGCCCTTCTCTGAACCTTCTTCCAGGTAGTAATGAGAATTAACTTGATGTGGAACAACGTGCGGGCCTACTAAAGTGTTTCCTATTAATCCAGCCCAAACATTTAAGCTAAACCTCTTAAGCAACACATTTTGAAGGAGTTCTTCACAGTAATTAAATTCTTACCTTTGGAAGGATGTTGTGCGTATTAAATGGGGGTTGGAGTCTGATCAATGTGAATTGCGCTTCGTCAGTCCACAAAAAGTTCTTGAGGAAGTGCCCGTCATCTGGCAAAATTCCACTCTTCTTTGCGCATTTTGAGCTAGTCAATTCTGTTCCGGTGTTAAATGGAAAGGGTATAATCTATTACTCTGTAGAGTTATGTGAATCCTAGTTCTGGGAAGTTCCAACTGTTCAGCTAGTCTGCGGACGCTGCCTGAAGGCCGAACTTCCATAGCACGCAAGATCCCACCCTCAACTCCCGCCATCGCTGCGTCTGAACGTCGTTCCTTTTTGTTTAGTGTAACTGACCCGGCATCAAGAAGGCCCTGATATGCATCAGCGAATAGCCGACTACATTTTGTTCTCGGATTTGGGTATTTTAAGAGTAATTCAGAAGGTGCATTTCGTTTTGACCATTTTTGTCTGACAAAAAATGGCTTTTACTACAACTTCTATTGATCGTACGTAAAAAGGCTACTTAACATAATTTGAAGGATATTTTTCAAGGATACAACTTCATAAAAAAAATTATTAAGTAAAATTTTTGGGAAAAATGCATTTAAAGCAACTATTGTACCTATAATAGTTTAGAAGTCTTTTATTTTCGTTCTGTGTTGAATCAATGAAAAATAAATAATATTAATCTTTGTACTTTTGTATTTTATATATGGTCTTACCTTATATCCTAACAATGGCTAATACTTCTAAATAAACTGAATTAACTAAATTTGTTTAATCTTTTACTTATGTATATACATATCTAGCTATTTTTCTTTTATTTATTTTTATTTTATTTTTATTTTTATTTAGTGATTTACCTAAACACAGTAAGATACAATATCTTATAAACTAGTGAAAGGCATACAATACTTGAAGCGAGTATAAAAAGCTACATGAGTTACAAAACGAGGAATTCATGTTGATGAGAAAAGTTCTAAAACTTTAAAAAATTGATAAGATGATTCGCCTAAGCCTATACCACATTGAGGTATTCGGCAGACGCGAAGTGACTTCATTTCTTACAGACACCCACTCGGTCTTGTTTCGCCCGTCTATGTCGAGAAGATTCGTGACGTAAAAGACTGTTTGTTCAAAATCTTTCCTTGTTTATATTTAAGAAATTACCCAGTGGCATACCCCTGAACAAATATTTACTTGGCGTTGACGTAAATTTTCAAACAAATGAAATTGCTCGAAAGAGTTATATGTTGACTTAGCGAAACATATTACAATTCCCACAAGTCTTTTTCATTGTCAATCATCATTTGGCTGACAAGTCAACATCTTCTTCAGTTGTGTTCAAATGAATATCTATATGCTTTTCGAAAATCTGCACTCTGAAAACAACTTCCCGAGCCCAACGTTTAAAGCATTATTAAAGTCGAATGTTAACTTTCATGAAGTTGTCGCCATGCCAAAAACAACAAGGATGGGGTCTTCCACCTGGAGGCGATTATTGTCCTTAGCTACATAAACTCGCTTTATTCCAACATTTAGTTTTATCTGCGCCAATAAATTTGACATCAACAGCACTTTCCAAAGTCCAATTATAGCACCTACCTACTCGTATCTGTCAGACAAAGTGTGGTACATGGTCAAGGAAAGGAGACAGAAACACACCAATCTATACGCAATTGAAACACATTCCATCATCACGTTTCACCCGGTATCGGCAAGCAATACATTTTTACGTCGCTTAATTTGTCGACCCTCATTCCTCATTCCATGCCAAAGCCACTTTTATAACCTGGTATTGGTGAATTGTACATACTCGAATAAGAAACATGTACAAGCGTAGAATGTTATCCTTGTTGCAAACATTTCCGGGAAGTGAAAGTTTGTGTGGCATACTCATCATTGTACGTGCGGAGCATAACAATTGAAAACTCCGCAGACAGTCAGGGTCCAATACTGAGATGAATGTGTATTAACCGGGCTACGGTGCTACACCCTTGAAATTGGAATCAGTCTGCGAGTGTTGCACGCATTTTCTGTTAAAGGAGGGACGTACTGGTAATTGTGTTGTCAGGCCTTCAGCTAGGATGAAAGACTTACAAAATCGGAACGACTAGGAAGCTGAAAATCGATGCAGTGATGACGCTTTTGGGGTTGAAATAGATTTGCGGGAACAGAGAATGGGGGTAAATTGAGTTTTCCTCTGTCGCATTTAGGAGGGGAGAATATGTTTTACTTTTACTTGAAAGTTTAGACGCAATCTAAGCAATGCGGGGTGCGAGTCGATTTTGAAAGTGCTCGCCTGGGGGAGAGAAGGTACTTCCATAGGAAAGTTTACAAATGAAAATTATATGGAGATCGGAGCGGAGAATATGAGCTTACAGCTTATAGAATTGCGTAGGTATATGACATTCAGGGATCCCAAGCATGTTATTTGAACGATAATCTTAGACAAACTTTTTGTACAAACATACGCTGTGCCTTCGTCGTTAAGGTCCACATTTTTTTCAATTAACTGAGGAAGTTATGTATGTTGGAGCAAAAATAAACAAAGCAGAAATATACTATAAAATGTGTAAACTTTCCTTACAAAACATCCCAAAATACTCACTCGACTACTCGGTTTGAACTCTCCTTTACTATTTTCAACTATTTAACGCCGAGCCACGCATCTCTCGACCACTCAGTTTTAACTCCGTTATACCACTTTTATCTAAAAATTGACTGCCTTTCCTCTGAAGTCTGCTGCCTGTGGCCAGTTTACACAAGGAATTATGGCATCACGGTATTCTAAGAAAGGATGTACGTTAATGTATCACTATGTGGCATTAAAGGATTCATAGAAAAAGAGATACTCGAATTGATTTGTCTGCGCCCAGGAATAGTTGTCGTCGACTTGTGGAGAGAAATGACTAAACTCGAGGAGCAAGTTCTACTTAAGACTATTTCATTCCATTGTCATCTTAACAGTTCTAAAATACAGAATATACATAGACACTTCAGTGGGTACTAATACATCAACAAAGTAGAATTATAATAAGAGATAATGTGATAAATGATGTAATTCCATACAGGGTGCTCCACATGTCTCTTAACAGCATGTGATAATTTAAAGTAAGGTAAGGCTAGGGCTACATCGAACTATCCACAACAATTAATACAATAGAGCAATTAGAAAGTGAAGTACAGTCCTTCACCCTAGCTATACAAAAGGCTGCATGGGCTGCAACGCCTGAATTAAATAGCAAAGTAAAAAGAAACGTGTATCCCAACGAAATTTGCGACATTATATCAGAAAAGAGACGAGCTCGCAAGCGATGGCAACTGTCAAGAGCTCCAAGTGATAAAAGTAGACTTAATAGCTTAAACAATAAGCTCAGAAAAAGGATAGCAGAATTTAAAAACGCATCGGTGGAAAGATACCTTACAAATCTGACAAACGATGCTAGTACAGAATACTCACTGTGGAAGGCTACAAAAAAAATTAAAAGACCAACGGCATACATTCCGCCAGTGAAAAACAGCAATGATAACTGGGCTAAAACAAACAAACAAAAGACGGATCTATTTGAGGAACATTTTGAAAACGTTTTCAAGCCATACGACCATAATGATATTTCTCAACAAACGGAAGAAATGTGCGAAGACGAGAGATAGATTCCAGCAGTAACCTCTAGGGAAATACCCAAAGAAATAAAAGAAAAGATCAACCCGAAAAAAGCCCCGGGATTTGATCTAATAACGGGTGAAATTCTGAAAAAACTGCCTAAGAAAGGTATGAAAAAATAGCACAGATAATAAATGCTGCGTTCAGACTAAGGTATGTTCCGCGCATGTGGAAGGTTGCGGAAGTTATCATGGTACCTAAGCCGGGAAAGTTGCTCAGTGAAGTAACGACATATCGGCCGATATCATTGCTGCCAATCCTGTCTAAGCTATTCGAAAAAATGCTCCTAAAACGACTCCATCCGATTCTAGAAGAAAGGACACTGATCCCAAACCATCAGTTTGGATTCAGAAATAAATACTCAACAATAGATCAGGTCCACAGAATAACTGATATAATAGGTAAAGCTTTAGAAGAAAAACAAGTATGCTCTGCCATCTTCCTTGATGTAACACAGGCTTCTGATAAAGTCTGGCACAAAGGATTAATCCGTAAGCTACAAAAATATCTTCCAAAAGAGTACCTACCATGAAATAGAGACGTACTCGTATATAATGCAACGATTATTTAGAATTAAGCAAGAGAAGGCAAGAGTACCGCAAGGTAGTGTGTTGGGACCAGTACTGTTCCTTCTATACACGAACGACCTACCACAAAATGACGAAACTACTGTTGCCACTTTTGCAGACGATACTGCTGTACTTGCAGTAGGAAAAACCGCACAGGAGTTACAGAAAAACTGCAAAGGACAGTAAATGATATATCCAAATGGACCAAAAAATGGCAAATAAAATTAAATGAACTAAAGTCGGTTCATATTAACTTTACGAATAAAAACGTACAACACATACCTGTGTACATAAATAATAAAGTAGTTTTGCATTCGAACTCAGCTAAGTATTTACATGTAAAAAAAAACGAGATGAACTAAATATACGATAAAATAAAATGTATTGTCTCATAGGAAGGAATTCCTGCCTCTCAATCTACAACAAACTGCTTCTCTACAAGCAAATATTAAAACCAATTTGGACATATGGCCTCCAGTTATGGGGGTGCACAAGAAAGACAAATCTTCAAAGCATACAATGCTTTCAAAACAAAGTATTACGCAATATTGTTAATGCGCCGTGGTACATACGTAATGCTGATCTACATAGGGATCTACAAATTGAAATGGTAGAGGACGAGGTTCGGAAGGTCGCAAGAAGACATGAAGTTAGGCTTTGCAACCATGCTAATTTAGAAGTAGTTCAACTACTTAATAACAACAATTTAGTTAGAAGATTACGTAGAGTTAAACCTTTTGAACTAGTTAACTAGGTAAAAAGGCAAGAAAAATATGTTTTACAAAATAATCACACGAACAAAGTGATAATGAATTAAGAAAAAAAGTTAACAAACCAAAGTTGGTTCCTAAAAACAGTACATAAGTACATAGGCAAATGTTAAAACAAAATTGCTGATTAGTCTTTAGACTAGGTGCGATTACTGGAAGGATGGTAACATCATGCCTTCCCTGGGTGTTTTTAGTGGGTGATTCAAGTCCCACACTATCGCAAAGCTCGCAAGCGATGTCTTTCAACGATTTTCACCTAGCTACAAGCAAAAAAAAGGTAAGGCTAGGCATATTTATGTATGCAATATCACCTACCGCTGAATCACTGCGCTCACACACTCAGTTTTCATACGCTGAAATCAATTTGTCACTTCTGCTCTGTAAAGGTTACCTACATTTAACCGAGTCATTCTGGTAGCACACCCTCTCTATAGACTTTAAGAAAACTCAAACCATACTGGTGCAGCTCCAACTATGGGACCTTTAAAAAAATGTAGTGAACTCTTTAATCAAGTCAATAGCCCCAAAAAGACTTCATTTTTCTGATCGGTGGAAGTGTTGGAAACTGATATTGGAAATTTAAGGCACATGCCTTCGGAGCAGTCGGTATCCGGTAGTCGTATATATTCTTTTTTGAACGACACGGCTCCTCATCATAGTTATTGGAAAATACAGCATTGGCTGCCGATATCGTCAGATAAGCACAAACAAACCTTATCGTCCCAACAGTATCGCCTTGGCGATTTTGTATTTTCTTCACGTCAAATAGTATCGTGTCGTCCTTTGCGAATTCTCGATAGCTATTTTGCTCTTTTGTCAGAATTACTCGCAAGTGGTGTAACAAGCTAGGCCAGTTAAGTGACAAGTGCGGAAGCCAAGAGCAAAACCCTAATTTTGCTTCGAATAATTTGGCCATTTGACTCATATTATTGAAGCTTCATAACTGATTCATGGTGGTAAAGGAACATTTTATTTAATTAACTACATATTATATTTCAGAATCACAACGAAACTATCTTCGTCGTTGAGAATCTAACTCAACCCAAGAACAAATATCTACGTACATATTCATATCAATTTGGCAATATCTGGCTAGCATTTGTTACTGGGACCCGACCTCGACGCAACGGATACGACGGATTCTATAAGTTGGGGCCCTCAAAACGCTCGGTTCAAAGCACTACGTGCTCACGCACTGTTCAGTGCTACGCTCTTAACTAAATAAAACTAAAAAAAAGAGAAAACCCATGTTATGCATGTACCAACTTCTACTACATCAACTTTTATAAAATATTGTGTTGTTCTGCAAGAGCAAAATGATAACTTTAAAACTTTTCGCATTGCGCTATAGCACAGCACACATCTAGGCTAGGAAACTTTTTCTTGATGCGCAGCCTTTGGCTACAATTTCAATTCAATCATAATCGAGAAAAGCCATTATTCACAGTTTAATGCTTTTGGGCAATTTAAAGGTGCATCTCTGAAAAAGAAACATGAAAGCTGCAGCAGCATCTACAGCAGAAAACATCTGCTCCTCGACGCAACGTGAACATGAAGACTGAAGAGGACGAAGGAGAGGAATTATTTATTTGATTTATACGACTTCGGTCGATTATGTACATACATATGTATCTTTGCTCTTGCAATGTATTGTTTTTCCATACAAAACGAAATTACTAGCAAAAATGAATTATTTGCCAGTTATTCATATAAGTGTCTCCTAAAAGTAATCTTTTGCAGTCCAAGCCTTGTGGTAAAAAGATGGTTACCCATTTTTTTGGTGGAGAGAATAAGTTATGTGCCATCAAGTGGCAGACCATAGCTAGTTGGTGTGTCCGACTCTCGTGCACTAATCTCTCCCCACGAACGAATATGTACCACCCTGGGACCGCTGTTTGCATATCATCAGGGTGGTGCTGTTTTTAAGTCCGTAAATGGAAACCGTCTGGTTAGTCTTTTGTGGCCTAAGACGTTATGCCTTACGAAATTATATTTGGTGCTTCCTCTCACTTTTTTGTTTTGAGTACCATTTCTATCAAGGATGATACTCGCTTATGGTCACTCGTTGACATTTTTGGAGCTTTGATGTCTGCGGTGATGACTCCAATCAGAGTTTCCAGCGCTCTCCGTTCCGCTTCCCATCTGCTGCATGGAATGAATGTATAGTTACTGCCGTACTGGTATGTTGCACTCCTCGTTGTGCCAATCTTGTGGAGGTAGACGTTGAAATTGGGTGACGTAAAAATGTTAAAACTCTGTTGTGTGGTCCTATTCGCGGTAAAAAGGTCCCAAACTCTAGACATCTCTTCGACTCCTACACCGGCCGGCGCGGGCCTCACATGTAGGTGCTAAGGGCTCGGCTACGCTGTGTTCAATGGAGTAACTTCAACGAAGATATAGGGCCGGAGGGTGTTGTTTCCTTTTTTGGGAAATAAGACGCACGAACTGTTCAAATGCTAGCACTCGACAGAGCTATTCGGTTTCCATCGAATTGCAAAATAATGCATGATAAATCTTCACACGAGATGAGCGACTTGCGCGAATGACAAAACAAAAAGCTGCTGTGAATATCATTTTTAATGTATTGATAAACAGAGAATTGAAAGTATCAATAATCTCAGCGCTGATAAGCTTATCAAAATATATCCCTGCTAGTGGGTGGCAACGGTGCAGTCGAAGTGTATTCGCTTAGTGATTGGAAGTGCGTGCGTTTAATCCCATCCAAATTTATTACTTATTTATTTCGAATATATGTAAAACTTGATCCCCCTATATTTCTATTCTTTCTAAAGAAGTGGCACCAAAAAGCATGCAATGAAATATGCCATTGCTGGGTGCTACTTATTGTTCACAAATGCTTGTGCTGTGTTCAGTTCAAGGCACAATAAGGGTATTGTAACATTTATGGTAAAACCCATTTAGCGTAAACTAATTATAAAGAAAAGCTAAGTTCTTACAAAAGACACTTAAACACGGCAAAGAAATATGGTGTTGGACCGATAAGACTGCAAAAAGGATCAACCACCAGATGAGAATTATCCGGATCTACACGTTCAGCCAGCTGGTTGTATTCATTTCTCATCAAGAGCCTCGAAAGACTTCTTCAACTAACTAAAGCCGACGAAACCTGCAAACAATCGAGTGAATTAACGGATGGCCGAGAGATGTCGTTTCTCTGCCAAAAAATTATTGAAATTTCAGAGAAGAGCAGAATACATTCAAAAGTGTCCTGCAGGTCAAGTCTTTCAACGAAGCTACAATAAACTTCGATTAGTTGGAAAAGATATACGAAGCTTGATTGGCATTACGTCGGTCGTAGAAAGCTACCCCGCTTTTATTAAGTTAAAAAAAACGTGTGTCACTCGGGGACTGCCGCGGTAAAGCTATTGCATAGAAATTTTTCTTTTTAGCTCTTTAATTTTTTTTTCTCTATAAAACGAAAATAACTAGGTATAAATAATAGGTATAAATAATTAGGTATAAATAGTGTAATTACACACCAAAAAAATTATTCATTCAAAAAATTTTAACAAAAAGAAAGTTATTAAGAGTTTGATTATCGAATTTCGCGCGATGTGCATTTATATAGATATAATATCATATATAAAAGAGAGTGAGACACCAACACCACAACGCAGTCTGCACTGTCAAAGCGAAGATTAACTGAAACCTCCCCTGACTTCCCACCCCAGAAAAACAGGAAAATCTCTCACTGCACAGCCAACTGCAACAAATGGAGTCCCGATACGTCTCACTAGAACGCCATTTTGAATGGCTGTCAAAAAAAGCTAACGATAAAAATATCTTAATTCACTTGCCAACGGAAAACGGAGCAGTCGCGACCGATAAAGTGAAAATGCTGTGTATGGACTTGCTCGAGACTCAAAATGGCTAGTCGTATCGGTAAGACCGATTAAATCCACGAAACCAAATGTAGAAAACGTACTGGTGGAATTGCAAAACCGTGTGGATGTTAATCGTATCTTGAAATCTGCAATCAGGCTAAGAGGCACGGGTATTGCAGGAAAAAATGCTTTGCTTTTTTACGGCTTCTCAGGTGTGTGGGCACATATCACGCAAAAATTATGTACAACGAGACAAACAAAAAGTACCGAAGCTTATGTAAGCCCTAAAACATAAAGTGTACATGCAGAAAATATCAGCAATGCTTATGAGTATAGCCAAAACACTGAACGGTGCCCTCTTCACAAGGGGTATTAAAGTGGAAGCACCCCTACTAGCCGAGTTCCGAGTGTTTGGAAAAGCTGCTAAATTCACCGCAAAATCCGAAACAAATACAGTTCGCTCTACCTTTTGTGGAAGTTGAATCACTAGATCGACCTATAGATTTTCAAGATCTCGCCAGAGTCGTCAACCGATGTGCTTTAAACAAAGCTCCGGGCGAGACCGGATCCCCTATGAATTCTTCAAAAATGCAACAAATGACTTCTTGGAAAAACTGGCCAAAACATACAACTTTATTTTTACAAATGGAGAATTACCAGAAAGCTTCAAGAAAAATATAATCTTCCCGATTCTCAAGAAATGAGAAGCAAATGAACCAAGCAACTATAGAGGTATTCGTTTGCAGGTGGCAATGGTGCGATGGTAGTGTATTCACTAAAGTGATTGGCAGGTCGTGCGTTCGAATCCAGACCAGCGCCATGATTTTTATAAATTGAATACACACAACAAAAACTGATCTCCCTAAAGCAATTTAGGCGCCACCTGTTGAGAAAAAAAAATCCAATCGCACCAAACTTCTTTCCTATCCTTCTATTCTTTCAGTAAGTAGCACCCAAAAACAGGCAATGAATTGCTGGAAGCTACTTGTGCAACAAACTAAATGCCTGCGCTGTGGTTTTACCATTATAAGGGTACTGTGTCACTACAGAAAAAAGAAATATCTTTAGCGCACGCAAATTATAAAAAAAAAAAAAAAAAAAAATCGTTTTTAAACGCGGTCACCAAAATATTCACAGGAAGAATCTTGGAGCGCTTCAGACTGGATACGCGAAAAGGAGTTACTCAGCGAATTTCAAGCAGGTTTCCGCAAAGAGTACTCCACAGTTGACAACATCTTTTCTTTGACTAGCATCGCCCGAACATACTTGGAAAATGGGAAGAAACTATATGCCTTCTTCGTAGACTTTAAGGCGGCCTTCGACTCAATCGACAGAAGAGCCCTATTCTTTAAACTTAGTAATCTGGGAATCTCAACCAGAATGCTTAGAGTACTGCAAAAGCTCTACGAAGATAACAGCACTGCGGTCTGGGACGGTAACATCTTGTCCGACTGGTTCCAGACAAAAACGAGAGTAAAACAGGGCTGACTATTGAGCCCTATTCTGTTTTCAATCTACCTAGATGATTTGGTCGCGTATCTGCCTGGAGGAATAAAGTTTGCGGAAATTAATATCAAGCTCTTGCTATACGCTGATGACATCGTCATACTTGCGGAGTCCCCAAACATGTTACAGATCATGATCAACAGACTTCGACAATACTGCGAGCTATGGAATCTACATTTCAACACAAGTAAATCCAAAGTCATGATCTTCCGAAATGGCACGGGACGATATGCAAGGGACGAAAAGTGGTCCTGGCAAAATGAAGAACTTTAAAGGGTTAAACAATACAAATATCTCGGAGTGCTGTTAATAGCCCAGCTATCTTTTAAAAAACACCTACAAGAGAAGCTCAAGGAATCCAAATGTGCAATAAATTGTACTTGGAAGGGTATATTGGGCAAAAGAAGTGTATAAATCCGAGCACCAAATTTAAGATTTTCGAGGCCGTTATGAGATCAATCATGTGTTACGCAGCACAAGTTTGGGGTATTATCCAGTTCGAAGAGGTAGAAAAAATACTCAGATACTTCATCAAGAAAATGTTCAGACTACCAGAAAACACTCCGATATACATGCTGCATCTGGAAACTGGGCTACCACCGCTGTATATCCACACACTGAGACTGCATTTTCTCTATATTCAAAAAATCAGAGGCCAACCTGATCATCGTCTCCCAAAAAAGATTATCACCCACCTCGAAAATAGAAACCTCCAGCTCTTTTGCGCATGGGAAAGACTAAGTCGGGAATACAACGTTCCTCTACACTCTGAAAATGAAAGAACCTTGCGTTAAAATTCTGGCTAACCAAGGCGAACAAACTGCTTTTTACTAGATTAAATTGGCGGAAAACAATCGCAAGAATTTTAATTGTAAATTGCGGCCGCCACCGCCGAAACGAGGAATCACCGAACTGTCAATGAGACAAAAAAATACGAAGAGCGCGAGTGCAGCAATCAGCAGTTAAAGTGCTGATTTCCCGGTAGCTCAGCACGGGGTGGGTTCAGGAAGAAAAATATACTGATTTTTGTACTTGTACCAAAGGAAAGTGAAGGTACTTACTGTGGTGGGCAATATAAAATTTATATTCCCGTGTAGATCAAGGATCTGAAAAATTAATTAAATAAAAATGGGCGCCACACAGTTTTAAGGTTAATTGTGAAACCAGGAATATTCAACCGAAGAAAACGAGCGAAACAAAGGAACCAAAAAATAAGAAATAAAAGCGATTTTTTTTCAAAACGTTATAAAGCTCCGTTGGAGCACGGCAAATTTTATTCACGTTACTGCACAGCCGAGTGGGAATAAAAGAAAATCCCTGAATAACGCACGATCACTTTTCCCGAGGGATGGAAAATATTCCACAATTACTGGGTCGCGTGTCCCGTTGTTTACCGGGAAGGTTCGAGGGCACTACCCTACCGAGGTTTATAATTTTTCTTTTTTTCTCCTAGCTAACACTTCTAACTAATGGATATAATACTTAGCTTTTTTTCCTGAAGGAATTTCCTTAACTCCTTTTCCCTTCTTTCTGCAAATTGTTGGGTATGGTCCCGCTGTGACAAAAGTCTTATTGCTCCTACAATTATCCGGAGCACCCAAGTAATTTTACACAGTTCTATTCTTCCTTCTCGAACTTCTTTTGTTCACTTATCTTTTTTTCTTTTAAATAAAATCCCTTCTGGACGTTAACAAAACTTCTACTATCTCAATGCCTGGTCAACCAAGTAGTGATTTGCCAGCTGGCTTTGTCCATTCGGTCGGCCGGCATCCTTACTCACACATCCATACATACGCGGGGAAGCAGAGCCAACGACAGTTCTAACGCGACCATTCAGCTGTAGCGCTGAAGAGGTCAACTGTTTCGTACTCCCCCATTCTCACACATACTTAGACATTTGGCTGTCCATGTCCTCTTCTGCTACCCTATGTACTCTCACATCAGTGCGCTGACATGAACCCGCTAATGTTCTCACGCCCTTCAGGCGACCTCTCACTCAGTGAATTCGCCCATTGCTCTAACTCAGCAATGAACAAACCCTCCGACCGACCCTGGATCTGCCTTAATTCAGCAAATGCCTTTTGACGTTTCGCGAAGTAAACAAACATTCGAGAGAGAAAAATAGTTTTCCGACAAAATGCACCCAATTGCATTCGTGGATATTTTGAATAATATTCCCCCAAAAGATCAAAATCTCTCGGATAATTTCAGGAGAAACAAACGCACCAATCATTTAGGAGTGGAGGCAAAAAAGAGCTGGTAAGTAAACGACTAATAATCGATTCTAAATTATTTCCCTATTCTACCTCGGTGGAATGATGCCCACATTTTGTGGAAAGGGGAATGTGGATCGTGTGTCAATCCTTACAGAGGTTTAGTTTACGTTGGGGTCGCAGCCAATTGATTTCAATTTGTGTTTCACTTTGTGTCTCAGCCAAGTTTGGTGCGCTGTCCGAAAAGACATCCAATTTCAATGTCGACTCGGTTTCACGGTGATATACGAGTATTTTGCGTTTCTCGTTCGTGTTTTGCCGCCGGTGTTGTTGTTTTTGTGTGTTTTGTGAGGGCGATTCACAGGGCCGTCCACCCGCACTCCTCTGCTGCTCCTTCGGTGCTTCCACGACGGAATTGGGTCAAAAGGGAGCGTCATCTCTTCACTCATCGTTCGTGGCTCACTACCGTGTCTATAGTAGATCTTTATTCGCTTTTGGGCCTTTGACTTACTCGGACCGTCTGCCCGAACCCACGAATTTCATTTCAATTTGCATGGTGGATATTTCGGTGTGTTGTGTTATTTCCACCCCGCCGTTGTAGACAATGCGTCTGGTTGCAGGGTGCTTTTTACTGGCACTCCGCCTTTACAGACCGTCTGTAGTCTGCAGCCATTTTCACAGACCGCCCGTCTGTATCCGCTTCCACAGACCGTCCGCCTGAATTTCCTCTCCACAGACCGTCAGTCCGTCTGGTTTAACAGACCGTCCGTCTGTATCAGCTCTCTCTCTCTTTGGGTCTGGGCCTCCTGCCCTTCAAGTCACCTGTGGTGGTTGCTCCCCAAGGCTCCAAAAACGTGGACCCATGGCTGATGGGACCATGGTTGCCACTTCACTTCTTCAGACCGTGGGAACACACACCGATAAAAGAGGGAGTGTATAAGGAGGGTCAAGGGAAAAAGAGAATGGCCCTTGTTGCGGGCAATTTGACCGCAACAAATCCACGTGGGATAGATACCTATACACCTATATACTTTCTCACAAACGTATTACGTATTACGTATTCGCAGCTGCTATGTTTGTGAGAAAGTATGGGGTGTTAGGTTTTATTTTCGTTACGGAATTTCTTGATTCGGTCGCCACGCTCAAGGCCAGCGATAAAAGCTATGCAATATCTTAATAAATGTTTTTGCTTCAAATGGAATTCCTAGAATCCTGAAAACCGACAATAATCCTGTGTTAGTACTCGCAGTACTCTTGTAGCAAACTCAAACAGTTTACCCACAACACCAGTTCCCCATATGATCCTAGGTCTAGGCAGTTCAAACATACAAAGGAATTTAAATCATAAGTAAAGGCTACAGTCGGCCTGGGCAAACTGTTGGATACCATATTTCTATTCCAATCCGTCATAAAGTGAGCGCGGCAAAAATCTAATCTAATGGATGAATTGTAAAGAACGACCTACATACGAGTACTTTGTTATAAAACATTTAAAATATTTTTTTCGAAAAAAATAGGTTTTCGTAGAAAAATGTCCCTCAAAAGTGGGCATGGCAGAAGACTTTATATAATGGAATTGATGAAAACGACTTCATGTACATACTTGCGAAGAATAGGACTTTCGTTCAAAGTGATTTCTTCAATAAAATGTTTTTATACCCTATTCTAGGGGTATATTAATTTTGACGCATAGTTTGTAACATACCTTAATATTGCCCGTAGACCCCTAAAAGTTACTATATTTATGATCAGCATCGATAGTAATGTCGATCTAGCCATGTCCGTCCGTCCGTCCGTCCGTCCGTCCGTCTGTCGGCAAAAATTAGGCCTTTAAACCTCACGAATAACTCACAATATATTTTAAACATAGGTGTTCAAAATAAGCCTCCTAATTTTTATGACGTTGCAGCAGGTGAATCAGCCGCATCCAGAACTCCGGACCATCGCTTAAGTTTAAGTAGTGAGTAAATTAATATAAAATATTTTGTTTAATATATAATTACAAATAAAAAATATAATAAAATATTTTGTTTAATAAATAACTGCAAATGCAAATTAAAATAACAACAAATCCGGCAAACTCCACAGGTGGACCAGAAGGGATGCAGTTAAGTGGGAGAAGAAGCTCTTTCAGGCCATTGTTAATAGCTCAGAAACATTTAGTTAGGATTATTTGTAACAAAAATCGTTTCACTCAAAGCTGGCCCTTATTTAGAGACCTAAGTATTCTACCAATGAGACACCTTTACGTTTTTAAAGTACTAAAAGAATTTTATAAGCAAAGCGGTAATATTCCTAGTAGAAGCACACAATTGTATAGTCTTCGTATAAATAACATGCATCTTGTCAATGTTCCAATCGCTTACAAAACCCATTTTTCGCACTTCTACACTGTTATAGCTCCTTTAATGTTCAATAAGTTACCATTTTCTGTTCGGACAGCCACACATTTTAACTCGTTTTTAAAAAAGGTTAAAGACTGGTTATTCACTATCAATTATGACGTCCTTGAATCGTTACTTTAAAGTGAATTGCTATCGAAATCATAAGCACAATTTGATGTTTAAGATTAATGTTATAGTTTTTAAATTAAAATTTTTAATAATTTATTTCGATTTGTACATATCTCTCATTATCATTTTTTAATTGCTCTTGTTTTCCTGATTTTTTTTTTATGAATATTTTTTATGGAGTCCGAAAACAATAATTCTGTATAAACCGATGTTTCCCCCACATCAGATATATGTATTTCTATTTGTTAATTAATTCGCTGTGTCATTCCACACTAACTTTTAAGTTACGGATTGATTACTATTATTTTCCGCTATATTCTGAAGTTGTTTTGTTCCAATGAAACATAATGTAGAAAATAAATAAATAAATAAATAAATAAATAAAATAAAAATATTTAGGATCCCTTTAGTCATAAAAGGAGAAGAAGAAAATTGAATAACTGCGAATCAAAGTGGAATAAAATATTTTGCTTGTACATATATCTTTTCATATTATAATTGTTCAAGAATTCAAAAAAATGAAACTAAATTTCAACCGCAGAAACAAAACTCCAATGAAGTACGAGTAGATGAAAATAAGCAAACGATTAGACACAATATAGATTTATTAAGTCCCCAAAATTAGCTCTTTACAGTGCTGCTTTCTAAATCCAACTAAATAGAGCTTAGAGTTACGTTATTATTAAGGAAAATTATGTTATGTTTGGCATAATGACTTGAAGAAGAAGATATATCGTGTAGCTACCAAAATTTACAAATAAATATTTTTTAAAGGAAATAATAAATAAAAACATGAAAGCATTCTTAAACAATAATTATATAAATAAAAAAAATATTTATAAAAAAAATATATAATATATATAAACTATTCCCTAATAAACTGAAATCAAAAACAATATCTATTTATTAAGTATTTAGTGATACAGCGCGCGTGGGATAGTTGAGCTTACCAGGAAAATGGAGTTTTATTTGAGTTCAAGGAAAAACAATTTTTTCTTTCCTTCTTTTCAGCCTGTACCAGAGAGGACCTGCAATGTATTAATCGTATTTTATTTTGACTTTTCCTGGTGGATAACCTTTTGTGAGTTGCTATATCCACTAAATAGAGCTTAGAGTTACGTTATTATTAAGGAAAATTATGTTATGTTTGGCATAATGACTTGAAGAAGAAGATATATCGTGTAGCTACCAAAATTTACAAATAAATATTTTTTAAAGGAAATAATAAATAAAAACATGAAAGCATTCTTAAACAATAATTATATAAATAAAAAAAATATTTATAAAAAAAATATATAATATATATAAACTATTCCCTAATAAACTGAAATCAAAAACAATATCTATTTATTAAGTATTTAGTGATACAGCGCGCGTGGGATAGTTGAGCTTACCAGGAAAATGGAGTTTTATTTGAGTTCAAGGAAAAACAATTTTTTCTTTCCTTCTTTTCAGCCTGTACCAGAGAGGACCTGCAATGTATTAATCGTATTTTATTTTGACTTTTCCTGGTGGATAACCTTTTGTGAGTTGCTATATACAAGTGCAATTCTATAGCTATTTTTTTTAGCTCAATAGATTTCATGGGCAGCTATACGACCATGGAGTCAGTGCTAATAATCAGTGCAATATGTGGTCATATCTATTTAGGGATATGCACCCTAAATTTATATATATTGTTGCATGTTTGCTTGAACTGTGTCATTAATTAGTCAACTACGCCATCTAGTAGAAGGTGGCCATATTACCGATTTTGGCAGCATTGGAATAGCAGTTTGAGTAGCTGTGGTATAACTTGGTATGTTGTTCTCGAACCTTCTGAACATAACGAACCTTCTCAACGAATCTGGAAATTTCGAGAGGTGTCACTAGGAGATATAAATAGATGTCGCAGGAGCACCCAAGACATTCGAGTTGTGAACCGCGATAAAGAAGTACGATAGATGACAGTAGTGAAAAGTATAGAGAAAAAGTATAAGTATCCAGTAAGAGAAAAGTGTTTGTGTATTTAAAGTGATTAATTGTGAAAGTGAATAGTTGAATTAAATAAGTGAATTATTAGAATAATAACCAAGAAGTAAAAGATATTGATAGAGAACTAATAAAGATTAATTAAATAGAATTACGTTTTATCTTTTCGAATCCTAGCCTGGATGTAACATTGGTGTCAGAAGTGGGATAAAACGTATTTAGTGTGAAATAAAAGTGAAGTGAATTAGTGAAAAAAAAGAAAGAAAGAAAAATGGGCCGCACATTGAAATTACTACAGCTCAGTATACCGCAGTTAAAAGCTGAGCTAGAAAAGCGGAATCTCTCCACAGCTGGAGGAAAAAGTGATCTGGTGCTTCGACTGCAGGAAGCTGTTGAAAACGAAGGAGAAAACTCCAAGTCCGTTTTGTTCGACGTAGCAGAAGAACAAGCAAGTACAGGCATTGATATGACTGCCGTGATGGAATTACTTCTGGCCAAGTTTGATGAACAAAAGAATTCTCTAGAACAACAGACAAATTCTCTAGATTCCAAACTGCAATCAATGGACTCTAAATTTGATGAACAAAAGAATTCTCTAGAACAACAGAAGAATTCTCTAGATTCCAAATTCCAATCAATGGACTCTAAATTTGATGAACAAAAGAATTCTCTAGAACAACAAAAGAATTCTATAGACTCTCAGTTCAATGAACAGAAGAATTCTCTGGATTCGAAATTGGAGTCAATGGACTCTAAATTCGAAGAACAAAAGAATTCTATAGTTGCCGCCCAAAAGAGCGCTGTGGAAGATTTTAAAAATGTTCTCGAAGGAAAACTCGAAGAAATTGACCACAAGTTCGAGAAGGTTGAAACCAAATTCGACGAAATCCATCAGACGTTTTGCAAGCATGAAACAAACTTCGAGAACTTGGCTAGAGAGCTCGAGAAAGTGAAGAAGCAGAAGGCTCGAGAAAATTCTGCGGACTGCCCGAGAAGGAAAGAGATGCAGCCTCCTGTTTTCGACGGTCAAACATCATGGCCAATTTATAAGAAACAGTTTGAAGCAGCTGCAATGGCGAACAGCTGGGACAACGAGGAAAAGTCGATTGCGCTAACGCTCGCACTAAGAGGTACAGCTGCGGAGTTACTCCAAACCTTCTCAGAGGAGAAGCAACACGACTACGACGCCCTGGTCAAGGCTATAGAGATGCGCTTCGGTGATGAGCATATGCAGCAAGTGTACAGGGTCCAGCTACGCAGTAGAGTCCAGAAGCGGGGGAAACACTTCAACAGCTGCAAGCAGATATCGAACGTCTGGCACATTTGTCATATCCTAATGCTGGTGAGGTTCTCATCAATGAAATGGCTGTGGAGGCGTTTATCCAAGCCATTGAAGATAGACAACTGCAAATGGCCGTAAGAATGGCTGGAAAGAGAACTCTCGCTGAGGCCCTAGCATTTGCCTTGACAATGCAAGCTGCTGATCAGGCATCGCATGTGTTCCACCGCGTAAGGGAAATGACAGCCGTTGAATGTTCATGTCAAAGAGCAGACATCGTAGACCGGAGCAGAGATAACAGAGGTCAAATGCGCTGCTGGAACTGCAACAAAATGGGGCACCTACAGAGACAATGCAGAGCTCCACCCAGACAAGGCAGTTGTCCACATTGCGGGCCTAGGAGGCGCAACGAAGAAGCATCTGGCAGATATAGCTTCGCAGAACCAGCAATCGGGAAACGTGTAAGGGGCAGCTTCTCGGAGCAGAAGTGGGTTTCCGGAATCGACGACTCCAGGACCACAATTCAAGTCTCCCAAACCAAACAAGGAAACCAGAGTTTAACAGTGGAAGCCTATATCGGTCAAAATAAGTGCGTGGCAGCCATCGACACCGGTGCCACCGCTTCCATTATAAGGGGGGACATCGTCCGTCAGTCTTGGTTGCACAACACCAGCAGTTACTGTCTGAAAACAGCAACAGGAGCGACAGCGAAAGTGTACGGAGATATCATGCTAACAATAAATTTGGCAGGATTAGCATTCTCCCACGCTTTCTTAGTAGCTGATATATGTGACGAATGCATCATTGGAATCGATTTCATAAAGGCGAATGATGTCGTATTGGACTTTGGTATGCAAGTACTCAAGTATCGAAACGTAGAGATTCCGATGGTGTACGGGAAAGAGAACGCCGCATCCCTGAGGACAGTCAATAGTGAGGACGAGGTCCTACCACCTTCTTCAGAGACAATAATTCGGACAAAGCTGGAAGGTGATCCTATGAGCCACCGATTCTCTCTAGTTGAGCCAAAAGACAACCACTACCGAAACTGCGTGGTTGGAAAAGTGCTTGTCGAGCAGAAGAACAATATTGTTCCCGTACGAGTTCTTAATGCTGAACACAAAAGCGTCAAATTGAAGCAAGGTGAGGTGGTTGGAAAGTGTGTACCGGGTACTGAAGTCCACCGAAATATTCATCCGATATCCAGCGACCGCATGAAGACGAGGTACGACACAAAAGCAACCACCACAGGATTGCAGGAAGGAGATCTGGTATGGCTATACAACCCTCATCGCCGAAAAGGTATGTCACCTAAACTACAGCAGGATTGGGAAGGACCCTATAAGATAGTGAAGCGCATCAACGATGTTGTCTACCGGATCCAGCGAGGAAGAGGCAAGCTAAAAGTTGTCCATGTGGATCGTCTCCATCGCTACCATGGGGAAAATATTGATGTGCTTGTTCGGGACGAACAAGTTTAAGAGGGGGATATTGTTGCATGTTTGCTTGAACTGTGTCATTAATTAGTCAACTACGCCATCTAGTAGAAGGTGGCCATATTACCGATTTTGGCAGCATTGGAATAGCAGTTTGAGTAGCTGTGGTATAACTTGGTATGTTGTTCTCGAACCTTCTGAACTTAACGAACCTTCTCAACGAATCTGGAAATTTCGAGAGGTGTCACTAGGAGATATAAATAGATGTCGCAGGAGCACCCAAGACATTCGAGTTGTGAACCGCGATAAAGAAGTACGATAGATGACAGTAGTGAAAAGTATAGAGAAAAAGTATAAGTATCCAGTAAGAGAAAAGTGTTTGTGTATTTAAAGTGATTAATTGTGAAAGTGAATAGTTGAATTAAATAAGTGAATTATTAGAATAATAACCAAGAAGTAAAAGATATTGATAGAGAACTAATAAAGATTAATTAAATAGAATTACGTTTTATCTTTTCGAATCCTAGCCTGGATGTAACAATATATACAGTATAATCCTTTTAGTGGAGATTCCTGAAGTTCCGCCGAACTAAAAATTGTTTGGAAGGGAGGGGCATGGTCTATTATCACCTTATTTCTAGTTATAGCCCATCAAACTTTAATTTGGAGGTGTATCCACGCTATAACTTCTTAACTATTATAGGTACAATAGGTATTTTGATCATTTTGGAAAACCAATTAAGTAGCGCGTACAGGTCTTAAACGCTTTGGGTACATCTGTGCAGCTACAAAAAGGTTATGGCTCCTTAAACTCAAACTTATGAAAATTTGTTGTTGCATTTTTTTTACTTATAATGCATTTTTCTCAACATTTTTATGTAATGTATATTTTTTTTATTAAATTTTTATCCTGAAAAATTTTCTAAAAATTATATTAAGTAACTGTTTTACGTACAATAAACAGAAGTTGTACTAAAAAACATTTTTTATCGTACAAAAATGGTCAAAAAGAAGTGTATCTTCTGAATTACTCTTAAAATCTCTTAGATTTTTTTGCGGTCCTGAAATAATATAATATAATATATAGCAGTTGTTTGAAGAGCCTTAATTTCATTTGAATACACTTTCGGGCACGTTTAAGCATTTCGGATGGCAGACTAACGAGCAGCAAACTTCTTATCATCTCTCCTGTAACGGCACCAATTTTTTCTTGGAGCTCTTCCAGCATGTGTATTTCTCTAATCAAATCGGGTCAAATCGACCAATCCACCGTTCGTTAAAAGTGTGGTTGAGGAACGAAGTTACCCTGCCCCTATTGTGACAAGGTGCTCCGTCTTGTTGAAATAACATCGCCCTTCTCTGAACCTTCTTCCAGGTAGTAATGAGAATTAACTTGATGTGGAACAACGTGCGGGCCTACTAAAGTGTTTCCTATTAATCCAGCCCAAACATTTAAGCTAAACCTCTTAAGCAACACATTTTGAAGGAGTTCTTCACAGTAATTAAATTCTTACCTTTGGAAGGATGTTGTGCGTATTAAATGGGGGTTGGAGTCTGATCAATGTGAATTGCGCTTCGTCAGTCCACAAAAAGTTCTTGAGGAAGTGCCCGTCATCTGGCAAAATTCCACTCTTCTTTGCGCATTTTGAGCTAGTCAATTCTGTTCCGGTGTTAAATGGAAAGGGTATAATCTATTACTCTGTAGAGTTATGTGAATCCTAGTTCTGGGAAGTTCCAACTGTTCAGCTAGTCTGCGGACGCTGCCTGAAGGCCGAACTTCCATAGCACGCAAGATCCCACCCTCAACTCCCGCCATCGCTGCGTCTGAACGTCGTTCCTTTTTGTTTAGTGTAACTGACCCGGCATCAAGAAGGCCCTGATATGCATCAGCGAATAGCCGACTACATTTTGTTCTCGGATTTGGGTATTTTAAGAGTAATTCAGAAGGTGCATTTCGTTTTGACCATTTTTGTCTGACAAAAAATGGCTTTTACTACAACTTCTATTGATCGTACGTAAAAAGGCTACTTAACATAATTTGAAGGATATTTTTCAAGGATACAACTTCATAAAAAAAATTATTAAGTAAAATTTTTGGGAAAAATGCATTTAAAGCAACTATTGTACCTATAATAGTTTAGAAGTCTTTTATTTTCGTTCTGTGTTGAATCAATGAAAAATAAATAATATTAATCTTTGTACTTTTGTATTTTATATATGGTCTTACCTTATATCCTAACAATGGCTAATACTTCTAAATAAACTGAATTAACTAAATTTGTTTAATCTTTTACTTATGTATATACATATCTAGCTATTTTTCTTTTATTTATTTTTATTTTATTTTTATTTTTATTTAGTGATTTACCTAAACACAGTAAGATACAATATCTTATAAACTAGTGAAAGGCATACAATACTTGAAGCGAGTATAAAAAGCTACATGAGTTACAAAACGAGGAATTCATGTTGATGAGAAAAGTTCTAAAACTTTAAAAAATTGATAAGATGATTCGCCTAAGCCTATACCACATTGAGGTATTCGGCAGACGCGAAGTGACTTCATTTCTTACAGACACCCACTCGGTCTTGTTTCGCCCGTCTATGTCGAGAAGATTCGTGACGTAAAAGACTGTTTGTTCAAAATCTTTCCTTGTTTATATTTAAGAAATTACCCAGTGGCATACCCCTGAACAAATATTTACTTGGCGTTGACGTAAATTTTCAAACAAATGAAATTGCTCGAAAGAGTTATATGTTGACTTAGCGAAACATATTACAATTCCCACAAGTCTTTTTCATTGTCAATCATCATTTGGCTGACAAGTCAACATCTTCTTCAGTTGTGTTCAAATGAATATCTATATGCTTTTCGAAAATCTGCACTCTGAAAACAACTTCCCGAGCCCAACGTTTAAAGCATTATTAAAGTCGAATGTTAACTTTCATGAAGTTGTCGCCATGCCAAAAACAACAAGGATGGGGTCTTCCACCTGGAGGCGATTATTGTCCTTAGCTACATAAACTCGCTTTATTCCAACATTTAGTTTTATCTGCGCCAATAAATTTGACATCAACAGCACTTTCCAAAGTCCAATTATAGCACCTACCTACTCGTATCTGTCAGACAAAGTGTGGTACATGGTCAAGGAAAGGAGACAGAAACACACCAATCTATACGCAATTGAAACACATTCCATCATCACGTTTCACCCGGTATCGGCAAGCAATACATTTTTACGTCGCTTAATTTGTCGACCCTCATTCCTCATTCCATGCCAAAGCCACTTTTATAACCTGGTATTGGTGAATTGTACATACTCGAATAAGAAACATGTACAAGCGTAGAATGTTATCCTTGTTGCAAACATTTCCGGGAAGTGAAAGTTTGTGTGGCATACTCATCATTGTACGTGCGGAGCATAACAATTGAAAACTCCGCAGACAGTCAGGGTCCAATACTGAGATGAATGTGTATTAACCGGGCTACGGTGCTACACCCTTGAAATTGGAATCAGTCTGCGAGTGTTGCACGCATTTTCTGTTAAAGGAGGGACGTACTGGTAATTGTGTTGTCAGGCCTTCAGCTAGGATGAAAGACTTACAAAATCGGAACGACTAGGAAGCTGAAAATCGATGCAGTGATGACGCTTTTGGGGTTGAAATAGATTTGCGGGAACAGAGAATGGGGGTAAATTGAGTTTTCCTCTGTCGCATTTAGGAGGGGAGAATATGTTTTACTTTTACTTGAAAGTTTAGACGCAATCTAAGCAATGCGGGGTGCGAGTCGATTTTGAAAGTGCTCGCCTGGGGGAGAGAAGGTACTTCCATAGGAAAGTTTACAAATGAAAATTATATGGAGATCGGAGCGGAGAATATGAGCTTACAGCTTATAGAATTGCGTAGGTATATGACATTCAGGGATCCCAAGCATGTTATTTGAACGATAATCTTAGACAAACTTTTTGTACAAACATACGCTGTGCCTTCGTCGTTAAGGTCCACATTTTTTTCAATTAACTGAGGAAGTTATGTATGTTGGAGCAAAAATAAACAAAGCAGAAATATACTATAAAATGTGTAAACTTTCCTTACAAAACATCCCAAAATACTCACTCGACTACTCGGTTTGAACTCTCCTTTACTATTTTCAACTATTTAACGCCGAGCCACGCATCTCTCGACCACTCAGTTTTAACTCCGTTATACCACTTTTATCTAAAAATTGACTGCCTTTCCTCTGAAGTCTGCTGCCTGTGGCCAGTTTACACAAGGAATTATGGCATCACGGTATTCTAAGAAAGGATGTACGTTAATGTATCACTATGTGGCATTAAAGGATTCATAGAAAAAGAGATACTCGAATTGATTTGTCTGCGCCCAGGAATAGTTGTCGTCGACTTGTGGAGAGAAATGACTAAACTCGAGGAGCAAGTTCTACTTAAGACTATTTCATTCCATTGTCATCTTAACAGTTCTAAAATACAGAATATACATAGACACTTCAGTGGGTACTAATACATCAACAAAGTAGAATTATAATAAGAGATAATGTGATAAATGATGTAATTCCATACAGGGTGCTCCACATGTCTCTTAACAGCATGTGATAATTTAAAGTAAGGTAAGGCTAGGGCTACATCGAACTATCCACAACAATTAATACAATAGAGCAATTAGAAAGTGAAGTACAGTCCTTCACCCTAGCTATACAAAAGGCTGCATGGGCTGCAACGCCTGAATTAAATAGCAAAGTAAAAAGAAACGTGTATCCCAACGAAATTTGCGACATTATATCAGAAAAGAGACGAGCTCGCAAGCGATGGCAACTGTCAAGAGCTCCAAGTGATAAAAGTAGACTTAATAGCTTAAACAATAAGCTCAGAAAAAGGATAGCAGAATTTAAAAACGCATCGGTGGAAAGATACCTTACAAATCTGACAAACGATGCTAGTACAGAATACTCACTGTGGAAGGCTACAAAAAAAATTAAAAGACCAACGGCATACATTCCGCCAGTGAAAAACAGCAATGATAACTGGGCTAAAACAAACAAACAAAAGACGGATCTATTTGAGGAACATTTTGAAAACGTTTTCAAGCCATACGACCATAATGATATTTCTCAACAAACGGAAGAAATGTGCGAAGACGAGAGATAGATTCCAGCAGTAACCTCTAGGGAAATACCCAAAGAAATAAAAGAAAAGATCAACCCGAAAAAAGCCCCGGGATTTGATCTAATAACGGGTGAAATTCTGAAAAAACTGCCTAAGAAAGGTATGAAAAAATAGCACAGATAATAAATGCTGCGTTCAGACTAAGGTATGTTCCGCGCATGTGGAAGGTTGCGGAAGTTATCATGGTACCTAAGCCGGGAAAGTTGCTCAGTGAAGTAACGACATATCGGCCGATATCATTGCTGCCAATCCTGTCTAAGCTATTCGAAAAAATGCTCCTAAAACGACTCCATCCGATTCTAGAAGAAAGGACACTGATCCCAAACCATCAGTTTGGATTCAGAAATAAATACTCAACAATAGATCAGGTCCACAGAATAACTGATATAATAGGTAAAGCTTTAGAAGAAAAACAAGTATGCTCTGCCATCTTCCTTGATGTAACACAGGCTTCTGATAAAGTCTGGCACAAAGGATTAATCCGTAAGCTACAAAAATATCTTCCAAAAGAGTACCTACCATGAAATAGAGACGTACTCGTATATAATGCAACGATTATTTAGAATTAAGCAAGAGAAGGCAAGAGTACCGCAAGGTAGTGTGTTGGGACCAGTACTGTTCCTTCTATACACGAACGACCTACCACAAAATGACGAAACTACTGTTGCCACTTTTGCAGACGATACTGCTGTACTTGCAGTAGGAAAAACCGCACAGGAGTTACAGAAAAACTGCAAAGGACAGTAAATGATATATCCAAATGGACCAAAAAATGGCAAATAAAATTAAATGAACTAAAGTCGGTTCATATTAACTTTACGAATAAAAACGTACAACACATACCTGTGTACATAAATAATAAAGTAGTTTTGCATTCGAACTCAGCTAAGTATTTACATGTAAAAAAAAACGAGATGAACTAAATATACGATAAAATAAAATGTATTGTCTCATAGGAAGGAATTCCTGCCTCTCAATCTACAACAAACTGCTTCTCTACAAGCAAATATTAAAACCAATTTGGACATATGGCCTCCAGTTATGGGGGTGCACAAGAAAGACAAATCTTCAAAGCATACAATGCTTTCAAAACAAAGTATTACGCAATATTGTTAATGCGCCGTGGTACATACGTAATGCTGATCTACATAGGGATCTACAAATTGAAATGGTAGAGGACGAGGTTCGGAAGGTCGCAAGAAGACATGAAGTTAGGCTTTGCAACCATGCTAATTTAGAAGTAGTTCAACTACTTAATAACAACAATTTAGTTAGAAGATTACGTAGAGTTAAACCTTTTGAACTAGTTAACTAGGTAAAAAGGCAAGAAAAATATGTTTTACAAAATAATCACACGAACAAAGTGATAATGAATTAAGAAAAAAAGTTAACAAACCAAAGTTGGTTCCTAAAAACAGTACATAAGTACATAGGCAAATGTTAAAACAAAATTGCTGATTAGTCTTTAGACTAGGTGCGATTACTGGAAGGATGGTAACATCATGCCTTCCCTGGGTGTTTTTAGTGGGTGATTCAAGTCCCACACTATCGCAAAGCTCGCAAGCGATGTCTTTCAACGATTTTCACCTAGCTACAAGCAAAAAAAAGGTAAGGCTAGGCATATTTATGTATGCAATATCACCTACCGCTGAATCACTGCGCTCACACACTCAGTTTTCATACGCTGAAATCAATTTGTCACTTCTGCTCTGTAAAGGTTACCTACATTTAACCGAGTCATTCTGGTAGCACACCCTCTCTATAGACTTTAAGAAAACTCAAACCATACTGGTGCAGCTCCAACTATGGGACCTTTAAAAAAATGTAGTGAACTCTTTAATCAAGTCAATAGCCCCAAAAAGACTTCATTTTTCTGATCGGTGGAAGTGTTGGAAACTGATATTGGAAATTTAAGGCACATGCCTTCGGAGCAGTCGGTATCCGGTAGTCGTATATATTCTTTTTTGAACGACACGGCTCCTCATCATAGTTATTGGAAAATACAGCATTGGCTGCCGATATCGTCAGATAAGCACAAACAAACCTTATCGTCCCAACAGTATCGCCTTGGCGATTTTGTATTTTCTTCACGTCAAATAGTATCGTGTCGTCCTTTGCGAATTCTCGATAGCTATTTTGCTCTTTTGTCAGAATTACTCGCAAGTGGTGTAACAAGCTAGGCCAGTTAAGTGACAAGTGCGGAAGCCAAGAGCAAAACCCTAATTTTGCTTCGAATAATTTGGCCATTTGACTCATATTATTGAAGCTTCATAACTGATTCATGGTGGTAAAGGAACATTTTATTTAATTAACTACATATTATATTTCAGAATCACAACGAAACTATCTTCGTCGTTGAGAATCTAACTCAACCCAAGAACAAATATCTACGTACATATTCATATCAATTTGGCAATATCTGGCTAGCATTTGTTACTGGGACCCGACCTCGACGCAACGGATACGACGGATTCTATAAGTTGGGGCCCTCAAAACGCTCGGTTCAAAGCACTACGTGCTCACGCACTGTTCAGTGCTACGCTCTTAACTAAATAAAACTAAAAAAAAGAGAAAACCCATGTTATGCATGTACCAACTTCTACTACATCAACTTTTATAAAATATTGTGTTGTTCTGCAAGAGCAAAATGATAACTTTAAAACTTTTCGCATTGCGCTATAGCACAGCACACATCTAGGCTAGGAAACTTTTTCTTGATGCGCAGCCTTTGGCTACAATTTCAATTCAATCATAATCGAGAAAAGCCATTATTCACAGTTTAATGCTTTTGGGCAATTTAAAGGTGCATCTCTGAAAAAGAAACATGAAAGCTGCAGCAGCATCTACAGCAGAAAACATCTGCTCCTCGACGCAACGTGAACATGAAGACTGAAGAGGACGAAGGAGAGGAATTATTTATTTGATTTATACGACTTCGGTCGATTATGTACATACATATGTATCTTTGCTCTTGCAATGTATTGTTTTTCCATACAAAACGAAATTACTAGCAAAAATGAATTATTTGCCAGTTATTCATATAAGTGTCTCCTAAAAGTAATCTTTTGCAGTCCAAGCCTTGTGGTAAAAAGATGGTTACCCATTTTTTTGGTGGAGAGAATAAGTTATGTGCCATCAAGTGGCAGACCATAGCTAGT
Source organism: Portevinia maculata (assembly GCA_949715645.1). NCBI lineage: Eukaryota > Metazoa > Arthropoda > Insecta > Diptera > Syrphidae > Portevinia > Portevinia maculata. The sequence continues at coordinate 188,520,292 of OX454527.1, read as the reverse complement.
TGGTGTGTCCGACTCTCGTGCACTAATCTCTCCCCACGAACGAATATGTACCACCCTGGGACCGCTGTTTGCATATCATCAGGGTGGTGCTGTTTTTAAGTCCGTAAATGGAAACCGTCTGGTTAGTCTTTTGTGGCCTAAGACGTTATGCCTTACGAAATTATATTTGGTGCTTCCTCTCACTTTTTTGTTTTGAGTACCATTTCTATCAAGGATGATACTCGCTTATGGTCACTCGTTGACATTTTTGGAGCTTTGATGTCTGCGGTGATGACTCCAATCAGAGTTTCCAGCGCTCTCCGTTCCGCTTCCCATCTGCTGCATGGAATGAATGTATAGTTACTGCCGTACTGGTATGTTGCACTCCTCGTTGTGCCAATCTTGTGGAGGTAGACGTTGAAATTGGGTGACGTAAAAATGTTAAAACTCTGTTGTGTGGTCCTATTCGCGGTAAAAAGGTCCCAAACTCTAGACATCTCTTCGACTCCTACACCGGCCGGCGCGGGCCTCACATGTAGGTGCTAAGGGCTCGGCTACGCTGTGTTCAATGGAGTAACTTCAACGAAGATATAGGGCCGGAGGGTGTTGTTTCCTTTTTTGGGAAATAAGACGCACGAACTGTTCAAATGCTAGCACTCGACAGAGCTATTCGGTTTCCATCGAATTGCAAAATAATGCATGATAAATCTTCACACGAGATGAGCGACTTGCGCGAATGACAAAACAAAAAGCTGCTGTGAATATCATTTTTAATGTATTGATAAACAGAGAATTGAAAGTATCAATAATCTCAGCGCTGATAAGCTTATCAAAATATATCCCTGCTAGTGGGTGGCAACGGTGCAGTCGAAGTGTATTCGCTTAGTGATTGGAAGTGCGTGCGTTTAATCCCATCCAAATTTATTACTTATTTATTTCGAATATATGTAAAACTTGATCCCCCTATATTTCTATTCTTTCTAAAGAAGTGGCACCAAAAAGCATGCAATGAAATATGCCATTGCTGGGTGCTACTTATTGTTCACAAATGCTTGTGCTGTGTTCAGTTCAAGGCACAATAAGGGTATTGTAACATTTATGGTAAAACCCATTTAGCGTAAACTAATTATAAAGAAAAGCTAAGTTCTTACAAAAGACACTTAAACACGGCAAAGAAATATGGTGTTGGACCGATAAGACTGCAAAAAGGATCAACCACCAGATGAGAATTATCCGGATCTACACGTTCAGCCAGCTGGTTGTATTCATTTCTCATCAAGAGCCTCGAAAGACTTCTTCAACTAACTAAAGCCGACGAAACCTGCAAACAATCGAGTGAATTAACGGATGGCCGAGAGATGTCGTTTCTCTGCCAAAAAATTATTGAAATTTCAGAGAAGAGCAGAATACATTCAAAAGTGTCCTGCAGGTCAAGTCTTTCAACGAAGCTACAATAAACTTCGATTAGTTGGAAAAGATATACGAAGCTTGATTGGCATTACGTCGGTCGTAGAAAGCTACCCCGCTTTTATTAAGTTAAAAAAAACGTGTGTCACTCGGGGACTGCCGCGGTAAAGCTATTGCATAGAAATTTTTCTTTTTAGCTCTTTAATTTTTTTTTCTCTATAAAACGAAAATAACTAGGTATAAATAATAGGTATAAATAATTAGGTATAAATAGTGTAATTACACACCAAAAAAATTATTCATTCAAAAAATTTTAACAAAAAGAAAGTTATTAAGAGTTTGATTATCGAATTTCGCGCGATGTGCATTTATATAGATATAATATCATATATAAAAGAGAGTGAGACACCAACACCACAACGCAGTCTGCACTGTCAAAGCGAAGATTAACTGAAACCTCCCCTGACTTCCCACCCCAGAAAAACAGGAAAATCTCTCACTGCACAGCCAACTGCAACAAATGGAGTCCCGATACGTCTCACTAGAACGCCATTTTGAATGGCTGTCAAAAAAAGCTAACGATAAAAATATCTTAATTCACTTGCCAACGGAAAACGGAGCAGTCGCGACCGATAAAGTGAAAATGCTGTGTATGGACTTGCTCGAGACTCAAAATGGCTAGTCGTATCGGTAAGACCGATTAAATCCACGAAACCAAATGTAGAAAACGTACTGGTGGAATTGCAAAACCGTGTGGATGTTAATCGTATCTTGAAATCTGCAATCAGGCTAAGAGGCACGGGTATTGCAGGAAAAAATGCTTTGCTTTTTTACGGCTTCTCAGGTGTGTGGGCACATATCACGCAAAAATTATGTACAACGAGACAAACAAAAAGTACCGAAGCTTATGTAAGCCCTAAAACATAAAGTGTACATGCAGAAAATATCAGCAATGCTTATGAGTATAGCCAAAACACTGAACGGTGCCCTCTTCACAAGGGGTATTAAAGTGGAAGCACCCCTACTAGCCGAGTTCCGAGTGTTTGGAAAAGCTGCTAAATTCACCGCAAAATCCGAAACAAATACAGTTCGCTCTACCTTTTGTGGAAGTTGAATCACTAGATCGACCTATAGATTTTCAAGATCTCGCCAGAGTCGTCAACCGATGTGCTTTAAACAAAGCTCCGGGCGAGACCGGATCCCCTATGAATTCTTCAAAAATGCAACAAATGACTTCTTGGAAAAACTGGCCAAAACATACAACTTTATTTTTACAAATGGAGAATTACCAGAAAGCTTCAAGAAAAATATAATCTTCCCGATTCTCAAGAAATGAGAAGCAAATGAACCAAGCAACTATAGAGGTATTCGTTTGCAGGTGGCAATGGTGCGATGGTAGTGTATTCACTAAAGTGATTGGCAGGTCGTGCGTTCGAATCCAGACCAGCGCCATGATTTTTATAAATTGAATACACACAACAAAAACTGATCTCCCTAAAGCAATTTAGGCGCCACCTGTTGAGAAAAAAAAATCCAATCGCACCAAACTTCTTTCCTATCCTTCTATTCTTTCAGTAAGTAGCACCCAAAAACAGGCAATGAATTGCTGGAAGCTACTTGTGCAACAAACTAAATGCCTGCGCTGTGGTTTTACCATTATAAGGGTACTGTGTCACTACAGAAAAAAGAAATATCTTTAGCGCACGCAAATTATAAAAAAAAAAAAAAAAAAAAATCGTTTTTAAACGCGGTCACCAAAATATTCACAGGAAGAATCTTGGAGCGCTTCAGACTGGATACGCGAAAAGGAGTTACTCAGCGAATTTCAAGCAGGTTTCCGCAAAGAGTACTCCACAGTTGACAACATCTTTTCTTTGACTAGCATCGCCCGAACATACTTGGAAAATGGGAAGAAACTATATGCCTTCTTCGTAGACTTTAAGGCGGCCTTCGACTCAATCGACAGAAGAGCCCTATTCTTTAAACTTAGTAATCTGGGAATCTCAACCAGAATGCTTAGAGTACTGCAAAAGCTCTACGAAGATAACAGCACTGCGGTCTGGGACGGTAACATCTTGTCCGACTGGTTCCAGACAAAAACGAGAGTAAAACAGGGCTGACTATTGAGCCCTATTCTGTTTTCAATCTACCTAGATGATTTGGTCGCGTATCTGCCTGGAGGAATAAAGTTTGCGGAAATTAATATCAAGCTCTTGCTATACGCTGATGACATCGTCATACTTGCGGAGTCCCCAAACATGTTACAGATCATGATCAACAGACTTCGACAATACTGCGAGCTATGGAATCTACATTTCAACACAAGTAAATCCAAAGTCATGATCTTCCGAAATGGCACGGGACGATATGCAAGGGACGAAAAGTGGTCCTGGCAAAATGAAGAACTTTAAAGGGTTAAACAATACAAATATCTCGGAGTGCTGTTAATAGCCCAGCTATCTTTTAAAAAACACCTACAAGAGAAGCTCAAGGAATCCAAATGTGCAATAAATTGTACTTGGAAGGGTATATTGGGCAAAAGAAGTGTATAAATCCGAGCACCAAATTTAAGATTTTCGAGGCCGTTATGAGATCAATCATGTGTTACGCAGCACAAGTTTGGGGTATTATCCAGTTCGAAGAGGTAGAAAAAATACTCAGATACTTCATCAAGAAAATGTTCAGACTACCAGAAAACACTCCGATATACATGCTGCATCTGGAAACTGGGCTACCACCGCTGTATATCCACACACTGAGACTGCATTTTCTCTATATTCAAAAAATCAGAGGCCAACCTGATCATCGTCTCCCAAAAAAGATTATCACCCACCTCGAAAATAGAAACCTCCAGCTCTTTTGCGCATGGGAAAGACTAAGTCGGGAATACAACGTTCCTCTACACTCTGAAAATGAAAGAACCTTGCGTTAAAATTCTGGCTAACCAAGGCGAACAAACTGCTTTTTACTAGATTAAATTGGCGGAAAACAATCGCAAGAATTTTAATTGTAAATTGCGGCCGCCACCGCCGAAACGAGGAATCACCGAACTGTCAATGAGACAAAAAAATACGAAGAGCGCGAGTGCAGCAATCAGCAGTTAAAGTGCTGATTTCCCGGTAGCTCAGCACGGGGTGGGTTCAGGAAGAAAAATATACTGATTTTTGTACTTGTACCAAAGGAAAGTGAAGGTACTTACTGTGGTGGGCAATATAAAATTTATATTCCCGTGTAGATCAAGGATCTGAAAAATTAATTAAATAAAAATGGGCGCCACACAGTTTTAAGGTTAATTGTGAAACCAGGAATATTCAACCGAAGAAAACGAGCGAAACAAAGGAACCAAAAAATAAGAAATAAAAGCGATTTTTTTTCAAAACGTTATAAAGCTCCGTTGGAGCACGGCAAATTTTATTCACGTTACTGCACAGCCGAGTGGGAATAAAAGAAAATCCCTGAATAACGCACGATCACTTTTCCCGAGGGATGGAAAATATTCCACAATTACTGGGTCGCGTGTCCCGTTGTTTACCGGGAAGGTTCGAGGGCACTACCCTACCGAGGTTTATAATTTTTCTTTTTTTCTCCTAGCTAACACTTCTAACTAATGGATATAATACTTAGCTTTTTTTCCTGAAGGAATTTCCTTAACTCCTTTTCCCTTCTTTCTGCAAATTGTTGGGTATGGTCCCGCTGTGACAAAAGTCTTATTGCTCCTACAATTATCCGGAGCACCCAAGTAATTTTACACAGTTCTATTCTTCCTTCTCGAACTTCTTTTGTTCACTTATCTTTTTTTCTTTTAAATAAAATCCCTTCTGGACGTTAACAAAACTTCTACTATCTCAATGCCTGGTCAACCAAGTAGTGATTTGCCAGCTGGCTTTGTCCATTCGGTCGGCCGGCATCCTTACTCACACATCCATACATACGCGGGGAAGCAGAGCCAACGACAGTTCTAACGCGACCATTCAGCTGTAGCGCTGAAGAGGTCAACTGTTTCGTACTCCCCCATTCTCACACATACTTAGACATTTGGCTGTCCATGTCCTCTTCTGCTACCCTATGTACTCTCACATCAGTGCGCTGACATGAACCCGCTAATGTTCTCACGCCCTTCAGGCGACCTCTCACTCAGTGAATTCGCCCATTGCTCTAACTCAGCAATGAACAAACCCTCCGACCGACCCTGGATCTGCCTTAATTCAGCAAATGCCTTTTGACGTTTCGCGAAGTAAACAAACATTCGAGAGAGAAAAATAGTTTTCCGACAAAATGCACCCAATTGCATTCGTGGATATTTTGAATAATATTCCCCCAAAAGATCAAAATCTCTCGGATAATTTCAGGAGAAACAAACGCACCAATCATTTAGGAGTGGAGGCAAAAAAGAGCTGGTAAGTAAACGACTAATAATCGATTCTAAATTATTTCCCTATTCTACCTCGGTGGAATGATGCCCACATTTTGTGGAAAGGGGAATGTGGATCGTGTGTCAATCCTTACAGAGGTTTAGTTTACGTTGGGGTCGCAGCCAATTGATTTCAATTTGTGTTTCACTTTGTGTCTCAGCCAAGTTTGGTGCGCTGTCCGAAAAGACATCCAATTTCAATGTCGACTCGGTTTCACGGTGATATACGAGTATTTTGCGTTTCTCGTTCGTGTTTTGCCGCCGGTGTTGTTGTTTTTGTGTGTTTTGTGAGGGCGATTCACAGGGCCGTCCACCCGCACTCCTCTGCTGCTCCTTCGGTGCTTCCACGACGGAATTGGGTCAAAAGGGAGCGTCATCTCTTCACTCATCGTTCGTGGCTCACTACCGTGTCTATAGTAGATCTTTATTCGCTTTTGGGCCTTTGACTTACTCGGACCGTCTGCCCGAACCCACGAATTTCATTTCAATTTGCATGGTGGATATTTCGGTGTGTTGTGTTATTTCCACCCCGCCGTTGTAGACAATGCGTCTGGTTGCAGGGTGCTTTTTACTGGCACTCCGCCTTTACAGACCGTCTGTAGTCTGCAGCCATTTTCACAGACCGCCCGTCTGTATCCGCTTCCACAGACCGTCCGCCTGAATTTCCTCTCCACAGACCGTCAGTCCGTCTGGTTTAACAGACCGTCCGTCTGTATCAGCTCTCTCTCTCTTTGGGTCTGGGCCTCCTGCCCTTCAAGTCACCTGTGGTGGTTGCTCCCCAAGGCTCCAAAAACGTGGACCCATGGCTGATGGGACCATGGTTGCCACTTCACTTCTTCAGACCGTGGGAACACACACCGATAAAAGAGGGAGTGTATAAGGAGGGTCAAGGGAAAAAGAGAATGGCCCTTGTTGCGGGCAATTTGACCGCAACAAATCCACGTGGGATAGATACCTATACACCTATATACTTTCTCACAAACGTATTACGTATTACGTATTCGCAGCTGCTATGTTTGTGAGAAAGTATGGGGTGTTAGGTTTTATTTTCGTTACGGAATTTCTTGATTCGGTCGCCACGCTCAAGGCCAGCGATAAAAGCTATGCAATATCTTAATAAATGTTTTTGCTTCAAATGGAATTCCTAGAATCCTGAAAACCGACAATAATCCTGTGTTAGTACTCGCAGTACTCTTGTAGCAAACTCAAACAGTTTACCCACAACACCAGTTCCCCATATGATCCTAGGTCTAGGCAGTTCAAACATACAAAGGAATTTAAATCATAAGTAAAGGCTACAGTCGGCCTGGGCAAACTGTTGGATACCATATTTCTATTCCAATCCGTCATAAAGTGAGCGCGGCAAAAATCTAATCTAATGGATGAATTGTAAAGAACGACCTACATACGAGTACTTTGTTATAAAACATTTAAAATATTTTTTTCGAAAAAAATAGGTTTTCGTAGAAAAATGTCCCTCAAAAGTGGGCATGGCAGAAGACTTTATATAATGGAATTGATGAAAACGACTTCATGTACATACTTGCGAAGAATAGGACTTTCGTTCAAAGTGATTTCTTCAATAAAATGTTTTTATACCCTATTCTAGGGGTATATTAATTTTGACGCATAGTTTGTAACATACCTTAATATTGCCCGTAGACCCCTAAAAGTTACTATATTTATGATCAGCATCGATAGTAATGTCGATCTAGCCATGTCCGTCCGTCCGTCCGTCCGTCCGTCCGTCTGTCGGCAAAAATTAGGCCTTTAAACTGGGCCTAGAGAGCTGAAATTTTAACCATATACTCTCTAGGGTCCCGCAATAATCAAGTTTACGAATTTTTGAAATCCGCCCACAGTCACGCCCACAAACTCAAAAAAACAAAATTTTGGAAAAAATCGAATTTTGAGCTAGAAATCTGAAATTTTTTATATATGATCTATGACTCCTAAAACTGCTCGGGATAAAATTTTTTAAAAATCCGCCCACTGACACGCCCACAAATAAATAAAACAATTTTTTGGAAAATCCAAAGTTTGAGCTAGGGAGCTGAAATTTATAATATATACTCTCTATAGGCCCTTTATGCTCATCTGTAAATATTTTCAAAATGCGCCCACTGACACGCCCACAATTAATTTTTTTTTTTGAAAATTTAAAGTTTGAGCTAGGGAGCTGAAATTTATAATATATACTCTCTAGGGGCCCTTTATTCTCACGTGTTATTTTTTTTTTAAATCCGCCTACTGTCACGCCCACAATTAAATAAAACAATTTTATTGAAACACCCAAGTTTGAGCTAGGGAGCGTTTTTTTGCAAACAGTTCAGTTTTTTTTTGAGTGTTGTGGGGTGAACACACACAGAAAATTGAGAGTAGATCTTTGTGCTCTAACCTCCCGTAAATCCATTTATTTTTGAATTAAAGAAACAACTAAAGTCGTTATCTGTTTGTGAATCATAAAATACAAATCTGCTAACAATAATTGTACAATGCCTTGTTCATGCGGTTCAAAAGTTGATCGCGCTGATGCAAAAATTCAATGCGGTGCATGTAAAGTTCTATATCATTTAAAATGTGAAAATCTACAGCAAAGTGATTGTGAGTTCATGAAAAAAAGAAATGTACCGCATATCTGTGCATCATGTACAAAGCGTAAGCGAAACTCTCTGCGCTCTCCACCAGTCAGTTTTCGTAATGTGGTCTCTTCTGATGTTAGTAACAACAATACACGATCATCATCATCAACTGCTGCTGAGGAGGCTACTCTGTCTCGCTCCTACATGCCACCGACATCGCCAAGAACAGTCAACTTAGAAGCAAACAGTACCCCTCCCGCAGTCATCACACTTGATGTGCTTTACACTGAAATTATTGCTCTGAAGCTCATGAACTCCAAAGCTTTGACGCTCATTAGCACACTGCAAGAAGAAAAAGAAACGCTTCTGAAAAAGGTGAATTCTTTGCAACACATAGTGAATTCACTGCAGCAAAAGCCCCTACTCAAGTGCATTGATATTGTTGGCATACCAGCTGTCGACAAGCATAATGCTTTGAATTATGCTGTAAAGCTACTAGCAGAAGGTGTGGACAACAGTATTACTCATGATGACATTAAATCCTGCTATATAAGAACAATAACTACAAAGAAGCAAACGCAAAACGTAAACAAAAAAACTGGATCAACATCTTCGCCAGCGAGAACGATGAACATTTTATGCGTAAATTTGAAAAGCTTGGAGTGCAAACGAAAACTACTTGATAACAAACGTAGGAAGAAGCTGTCAACGAATATTCTTGGTGCAGAATTTGGTAATAAGCCTATATTTATAAATGAAAGTTTATTAATCTATAACAGATCATTATTTAACAAAGCAAAGCAGATTAAGGTAGATAAACATTTTTCGTTCTTATGGGTCAGAAATGGGGTTATTTTACTAAGAAAAAAGGAAGGAGAAAATCCCATAAGAATTTCTTCTTTTGATGATCTAGACGGTTTGTCTTAAGTTATGGTTAACATACAAATTAATCAAATTGAAGTTCCTCTAAATAGTAATTTAACCTCATTCTCCAAATATGATAAAGATTTTTATGATTGTATATATAATGCAAATGTATTACATAATAACTTATTCATTATACACTAAAATATCAGAAGCATGCGCAAAAACTTTGATTTATTTTTAACACATTTGGATTCGTTCCTAAAAAAGCCGGATTTGATTTTTCTCTCCGAAATATGGATTTATGACAATGAAAAGGATTATTTCAATATACCTGGATACAAATTTTATCCTAAATGTAATAATTCATATGCGGCGGGTGGTACGGGGTTTTTGTCTGTGATAGTTTGAATGAGAATTGTGAGATTTGCAGCCCTGATCTGATAGGATCTGATATGATCATAATTTCGTGCCTTAGAGGCGATAACAAATTTGTTTTTATGTGTTTTTATAGACTACATGAAAAAAGTAAGGATGTTTTTCTTGAAGAGTTATCTTCTCTCTTGCATGATGAACGCTCAAAAAATTTGTTCATTATAGGTGATATGAATATTGACATTTTACATGAATCTATAGTAGTTGAAAGATATCTTACGTTAATGTCTGCGAATGGGTTAGAGTCTTGCACCAATGAACCAACAAGGACTTCTGGTAATACTCAAACTTGTATTGACCATATTTTTGCTAGGTTGGATCTAAATGCTAATCTCTCTTTAATAAGTACAATATCAGATTATACAATTACTGATCACTGCATGACTTGCCTTTTCTTTAACAGTGATACGACTATACGTCCAAATAGCACAGTGCCTGATGTTTTAACTCGGAAAACCAATTTCAAGTGTCTTAATGCTCGCTTGCTACAGGAAAACTGGATTGGTGTATATAGAGAAAACAATCCTTCTATTGCATTTGATATATTTTGTAACATTTTAGATTGCCACGTTGAGTTCTGTTCGGCAGTATCAAAAAAGAGAAGAGCTAAACATAAAAGACTAAAGCTATGGATGTCTGATTATTTATTACAGCGAGTTGCAGAGAAAAATAAACTACGGGCAAAATGCAAAAAACAACCTAGAAACTCACAACTAAAAGAAATGTATAATCAAATCCGTAAAGAGGTAGCCTCTGAAGTTCCTATATGCAAGGAGAACTATTACATAAACAAATTTCAGAGTGCGAAAGGTAACATAAGAAAGGAATGGGAAATCGTCAATAACTTGTTCAATAAAAATGTCACTTTTGATGGACCCTCGATAATAAAGATTAATATTAAGGATATAACTAGTTCTGTCGAAATGGCTAATGTCTTCAATGACTTCTTTATTAATGTTCCGATAAATACTCTTTCTGATGCTGGTTATAATACAGCGTCTCAGATTTTGTGTTCGGATGACTATCATAATATAGAAAGTAGTCAACAAAATAGTTTTTTCTTTGAACCAATCACTTCTCTCGAGATGTTTAGAAGCATAACGTTGCTAGATAACTCGAATTCCGCTACGCTGAATAGTTATTCAAGTGTTTTTCTGAAAAAAATCTGTTTTAATGTTGTTGATGTCTTAGCTCACATTTTCAACAAAAGCATATACCGTTCCATTTTTCCAGATAGACTGAAGATAGCTGAGGTTATACCCATATTCAAAAAAGAGGATAGGACGAAGCTGAATAACTACAGGCCTATCTCTCATCATTTGTCATTTTTCTCGAATTGTTTCTTTAGCTCAAACCAGTACGGTTTTAGAGCTGGTAAATCGACGGAAGATGCGCTTCTTAATTTCTGCGGTCAGGTGCATGATAGTTTGAATTGTAAAAGAAACACCGCTGCTCTTTTTATAGATATCACTAAAGCCTTTGATACTATTGACCATGATCTCCTATTGGTTAAATTGGAAAAGGCTGGTCTCAGAGGCTTCATTCTTAATTGGTTCGCTTCATATCTCAAAGATAGGAAACAAATGGTTAAGATTGGACATTTTTTCAGTGAAAGTCGTGACGTTCAGATCGGTGTTCCACAGGGCTCCATTCTTGGTCCTCTTTTATTTATAATCTTTATAAATTCTATCTTTAACCAACATTTAAAGTGTAATCAAACTGGATTTGCGGATGACATTGGGTGCTTATACTCAAATATATCTGTACTGGATTTGATTGCTGATATTAACCATGATTTGGAAATATTAAGGCATTGGTTTGGTATACACAAGCTAGTTATCAGTGATAAAACTAAAATCATGTTTTTTAACTTTAGACACTCTCCTAATTGTATCTTTCATAGTTTTGATTGCAAGAAAATGTGTTTTAGCAAAAATACTTATATTGCAAACAACTGTCTAATAAATTCAAATACGAAAAGCCTAACCTGCTCTTCAAAATGTTTTTCTATTGAAAATGTCAATGCTTTTAAATATCTGGGTTTAACTATCGACAACAATATGAATTGGAATATACACACGTCCTTACTTAAAAAATATGTTCTAAAAGCAACATATATTTTGTATCACCTAAGGCAACTATGCTCTCATAAGCTTTTAGAAACAATTTATTATAGTTTGGTACAATCTAAATTGCAATATGGGCTAGTATGTTGGGGTGGCACTTATAGCAATAATTTACAACCCCTGATCGTATCTCAGAAACATATTCTAAGATTAATATGGAAAAAACAGCGCCGTGAACATAGTTTTTGTTTGTTTTGCAAGTCAAAGATACTTCCGCTGAAACATCTTTATTTTTACAAAGTTTTAAAAATATTTTACTTAAGAAGTGGAAACCTACTAAATCAGAATTTAACTACGTATGGACTTCGTAGCACAGAACGATGTCTAGCTAATATCCCACCTCACAATACTCATCGCTTTTTACAATTTTATACTTCAGTAGCACCCAGGCTATTTAACAGGTTACTTATCGAAATTCGAAGCATAAAAAAGATATTTACATTCAACAGAGAAATCAAAAAGTGGCTATTTAGGTTTGACTTCAATGAAATAAATAACTTAATAAAAGTAATTATATAGCGTGGCTTATACTTAAGAATAAACAGTTTTTTTTTTTTTTTTTTCTTTTTTTATGCAATTAATTTACTTGTATAACGTATGAGTTTATATATCTTAATCACCCCACAACAATTGTATTCATCTTAAGTTATTAATTTCTTTAAATCGAGCCTTAGCTCATTAATGCATCCGTCACTAGTTTTCTTAACTAAAGGATGTATCCCATATTCCTCAATGTACATTTATGTAATATCTGCTGTTTTTAATGCAGATACTTATTTATTTTGTTTACTTATTTTCTTTGCTAACTTAAACTTACTTATTGTTAATTATATGCTCATTGATTGGAATAAAAATAAAATGAAAAATGAAAAAATGAGTATACAAAAATGCAACTGCGATAACTCAGACTACTAACTAAGTATCATACATTATGAACATCCCTTAGAAGAGCTAGGAAGCCCAGCTTAGCAAATATACTCAAGAATTTTGAGGTCTCTCCCAACAAACTTGTCATCGCTCGTAACAAATCAAAAATAGCACAATGTCAGCAAAGCGTTAACTACAAGTCATATGTACGTCAATGCAACCACAACACTCAAACCGAGGAGCGAGGGGGAGAGTGTATAGCTTTCTGATGGACAACTAGTAGTAACGCGAACACATTCATGGAAACCAGCTGTAAGAACAGAGTCCATCCTGTGTTTTTTAGGGTTCCGTAGCCAAATGGCAAAAAACGGAACACTTATAGATTCGTCATGTCTGTCTGTCCGGGAATGTCACAGCCACTTTTTTCCGAAACTATAAGAGCTTTACTGTTGAAACTTGGTAAGTAGATGTGTTCTGTGAACCGCATTAAGATTTTCACATAAAAATAGAAAAAAAAACAATTAATTTTGGGGGTTCCCCATACTTAGAACTGAAACTTTTTTTCATCAAACCCATACGTGTGGGGTATCTATGGATAGGTCAAAAATGATATTGAGGTTTCTAATACATAGCATTTTTTTCTAAACTGAATAGTTTGCGCGAGACACTTCCAAAGTGGTAAAATGTGTGCCCCCCCCTCTAACTTTTAAAATAAGTGAATGATAAAACTAAAAAAAATATATGATGTACATTACCATGCATACTTCCACCGAAAATTGGTATGAACGAGATCTAGTAAGTATGTTTTTTTTAATACGTCATAAATCGTAAACCGCAATTTACCTTTTATTCAATCAACTAAAATATAAAAAAAAAACATTTAATTTCATAAACATAAACCATATGCGTAAACCGTGAATTTCTAATAATAATTCTGTAATAGGTGCCTAAGTAAATAATAATTATAATTCGCACGGAACCCTTCATGGGCGATTTTAGTTTAGAGCTTAGTCAGAGCGCGCTGTATGAGCTTAGAATAAATTGACTGAGCAGTCCGAAAAAACTGAACACAGCCAAGGACAGACTGAGAGGTGGAATAATAAAGAACAACGAAATCAAAAACAATTAAAAATATGGTCGTTGGTTGTTTTTCTGCTGTAGAAAGTAAAACAATTTAATAAAATAACTTTTGTTTAAAATGTGAACATGATTTCTAATCAAATGAAGAAGCTCAAGCGTGTTTCATAAACAAATCAGAACGCAGGTTCGGTTCAGAACTGAAAAAGAAAAACGTCATTTATCGGAAACAACAACGTCGATAAATATCGTTGCAATTTCATCGACATCAAACCAACAGAAGCGCACATACAGATTCCATCAAACTGTATGGCCAACCACCAGAAGCAGAGCACATCGCAGCTAGCCTCAACAAGCACTTTGTCCGAGGCCCTACAGCAAATTCTATATAGCCTTACTAAGTCTACAGATCTAAATCCTATACTCTGCAGCCCCAACAACAGTCAGAAAGAATTGTTAAGCCACCAGTGAGATCTAGCTTTGTACTAAGATCTGGAGATCCGATGCTTAAGGAGGGAGAAGCAACTTAGACCGGCCAGCACGCCTCGAATACACCTACCCGCCAAACAACGCAACAATCTATTGCATAAATACCATCCCCTGTTTGGACATGTCTTCTTAGTCCCTGATCTCGCCTACTAAGAACTGTACTCATTTACTTAAAGCATCAAACACTCAATAAATTTTGCAAATCAAAGATAGGCTTGTCTATAATTTGCACATAGTGTATCAGTTATTTTTTAAAAGAAAGAAAAGCAGCTCTTAATTAATTGTCTGTATTCTTTCCAATGAAAAGTTCAGAGTAACTGCGCAGTTGTGAACACCTGAACAGTCTTGAAGCACTCGAAAGCCCCGTCCCGTCGGTCGTCTCGGGGAAATGCAGCTTCTCTCAATTATTATTCAGACTCATGGATCGTTCCATCTATATTCAAACTAATACTGCTAACTGACAGTCATCACATGCCCGAGTCATTCTTGTCATACCAGAATAAATTGTGGATTATGTTTGATTGAGTAATTTAAATGCATTTTTACTAGCCACTGCAACAGCGTCGAACATAATGCCCGAAGGTTTACCTGGCTCTGGGATAATTGCATCCTACTATATAATTTATAATCTCTATGCGTTTACCTGCGTTTTCGCACTGAAACTCGTGTAACCGGACACGAAGCAAAATGTGAACCGGTTGATGATCGCGTAGAAGGCATTAGAGGTCCTTAAGTGTACCAAAAACCATTTGAATGCTTGTCGATACGAGTATGCTGCTCATTTGATTGGCATTAACGCTCATGATTGGTTCGTTTACCCGCTCATTAGACAATTAACTTGCCAACAAGTTTCAATTGTAATTACCACATTTGGTAACAGATATAAATGGCTGACAATTATGTGTCTGCCCTTGCTGAACGCTAATTGTTGGTGTTGGTTTTGTAAGAGGTTTGCCCTTTTTCTTGGATTTTGCAAAAGAAAGAATTGCATTCCTCTTCTGCACGAAGGAAGCTGGTTGGTAAAGAGTACAGGGTGCATACAATTACCATGCGCTTAGTCATTGCAGGTGATGAGCACCATCTTCAACGATGTAAGTTGAGTGACCCCCTCTTATGTGATCCCACCAACACCTATGATGCGACAAATCGAACATCAACGATTTAATCTCAAACAATCTGTAACAATTGCCTAGGCAAGAAGACTCCATCAATAAAAATGACATCAGCACTCTCTTTATCATACACAAGTTGAACCCTGCTTGCACCTGTGGCGAGAGATGTGATATAAGCCATTATGACGATTACGCTTAAAACAGTCAGCCGGAGAAGAAATTATAAACAAAGGAACATGTGTATCTCGCAATGAGTTGTATCTGCTTTGGGTACTTTAAGATAAATGACTTCATTAGAGATACTCTTTTCGTGTGTTGAACTCTTGGGCGCGCGGTCAATGACAAATTGTTTGTCATTAGGGCCTAACAGTAAAAACCACCTTGTTGGCAGAGCTTATTAAAATTCAGTGAACGTGATAAGTGTTCTTTTATGTGAATAGCGCAATTAATGTGGCCCATTTGCCCTTTAAATTCGAAATAATGGGCTAATTCCTCATCGGTGAAATGCTGACATTAAGTTTTGAGATGAAATAGATGTTAATGGTGGTTCGGGGTATTTGAATGTTAACGACATAATGTAATATCCGATTGTATTTAACAGTATGTCCCATCTACATGAAAAGTGATCCAATAATTTATTGCAAGAACTTCCGAGACATAAACGCTGCTTAATGCCGCAAATATCGTTTTATATTACTGCTAAAGCACGTACCAGTGTGGCTTCCGGCCTGGCAGACCAAATCTTCACACTGAGGCAAATCCTGGAAGAGACCAACGAATTCCAAATCAAAACTTACATTATTTTTATTGACTTTCAAGTTGGATATGCAGCCTTATTGCGAAGATCAATCGACAATAGATAATTGACTATTTTCAATGTGTGTTATTGTGAACGAACGATTCATGTGGTATTTTTGTCAATCGCATTTTTTTAATTGACTGCGATTGACAAAATCCTTTAGAATTGTTCGTTCACAATAGAACACATTGAAAATAGTCAATGATCAACTGTCGATTGATCTTTGCAATAAGGCTCATGATAACATTCATAGGCATTGTGATGGCCGATTACGTGATCGCGGCAAAACTTATCCAGTTGTGTTGCCTGATACATGAAAGCATGCGGTGTACTGTTCAAGAACCGAAGAACCTCCTCCAAGTTATTCCAAACTTATACCCGGTTTCGTCAAGGAGATGCAATGTCATGCCATGTTCTGGGGAGTAGTGCACAACTCAAGTGTGAATGCGGAAGACACTATCTTCAAAAGATAAGTTCAACTGCTGGGTTATGCGGACGATATCGACATCATCGGCCGTTCCCGAGTACCATCGTAGAGGCTTATATGGTCGAAATTGGTTGTTCTTGAAGTAAATAAGGACAAGAGCAATTACATGCTATTTACAATCAAACCGACATCTGTCAACCGCTGAGGACAAAAAATCACTTTTGATTGCAGTACCTTCGGGGTATATACGAGTACCTTATAAACATCATCGTCACAAGTTACACCATTTATTAGATCCGACGGAGAATTAATCGAGGAAACCGATACTACTTCAGGTTGGCAAAACAAATAGGGTTATAACTCCTTACTCGAAAAAAAGACATGCTTCCCCGAACCTTAGCTCTCTAACAGGTAAGGCGGCCCGGGTTACAGCTCGCCCCTGTAACATCCTCCCCCAACCACCCATCACTCAGAGTGTCTGTTGGATTTGGAGTAGGTGCAAAGTTTTTCTGGATTTTTTTCCAAATCAATTGAATGCAATTCAAAATTTATTGGTAGAGTACAAGTAAGACCAAGTGTCTTTTATAGTATATTAAGAATTTAAACAAAAGAAAAAAACATAGGTACTAAGAGAAGTTCAGGTTAAAATAAGAATTAAACGAATTTTAAATGATTATACAATTAAAGAAATTTAAATACATATTTGGAGAAAGAAAAGGAGGGACTGGGTTAACAAGAGAAAAGAAAAAGCGGCCAAGTGCGAGTCGGACTCGCTCATGAAGGTTTCCGCTAGAATTATAATTATTATTTACTTAGGCACCTATTACAGATTTATTATTAGAAAATAATGGTTCACGGTTTACGCATAAGGTTTATGTTTATGAAATTAAATTTTTTTTTTTTATATTTTAGTTGATTGAATGAAAGGTAAATTGCGGTTTACGATTTATGATGTATTAAAAAAAACATACTTACCAGATCTTGTTCAAACCAATTTTCGGTGGAAGTTTGCATGGTAATGTACACCATATATTTTTTTAAGTTTTATCATTCCCTTATTTAAGAAGTTAGGGGGGGGGGGGGGCAACATTTTACCATTTTGGAAGTGTCTCTCGCGCATACTATTCAGTTTAGAAAAAAAAAATGATATTAGAAACCTCGATATCATTTTTGAAGACCTATCCATAGATACCCCACACTTATGGGTTTGATGAAACAAATTTTTTGAGTTTCAGTTCCTAAGTATGGGGAACCCCCAAAATTTATTGTTTTTTTTTTCTATTTTTATGTGAACATCTTAATGCGGTTCACAGAATACATCTACTTACCAAGTTTCAAAAGTATAGCTCTTATAGTTTCGGAGAAAAGTGGCTGTGACATTCCCGGACAGACAGACAGACAGACATGACGAATCTATAAGGGTTCCGTTTTTCGCCATTTGGCTACGGAACCCTAAAAAGGAGAAAATTAGGATAGATAAAGGATAGTAGAGTGAAGTAAGTGGGAAAAGAAGAATATACAGTGATTACAATTAGGCGAAGTGTGCTAATAGAGCTATTTTAAATTGTTTAGCTCCTTTTATCTGTTTAATGGCGACACGTAGAGAGTTCCAAAGTCTGGCAGTGTGGAGAAAGAGAAGAGTATTCAAGTAGTTGGAAGGTGACGGTATAAGATTGAAAGTTCGCTGCGACTGAACAAATTGCAATTTCTGGAAAAGATAGAGCGGAGAATGGTCTCGTATGATCTTGTGCATGAACATACAACATCTTATTTATCTAAAATCCTTAGGTGAACAGCCAAGGACGAGTTTGTTTTAACTGGATATATGTTTATATCTTCTTATTCCAAAGACATATCGCACCATATCATTAAAAGCAACAAGTAGTTTGTGCTGAGAACGGGAATCTAATTTGGGATACACAACAATGGCATAGTCAAAGATTGAAACAAATAAGGACTTAGTTAATTAGTATCAACGGGTGTGAAACTAGAAAATAAATACAGCTTACGTAAACCTGAAAACTTAAGCATCGTGGAATTAATATATACAGGCGGAATCGCTTCAGTGTCGTACAGTGTTTTTGAAATCAGAATCAACTAACTTTTCATTGGGTTTTAGATCAGACCATTATTTTGAGACCATTTCATTATTGAATAGAGATCAGAATTAAATCTACTCACGAGATCCTCAACCAGTCCAATTTGCCGAGAAAGGTATATCTGTGCGTCGTCAGCATGAAGATGAATAGATGCATTGCAGCATGCTTGAGGAAGGTCATTTATATACAAACAAAAAAGGATTGGGCCATGAATTGAACCCTGCGGCACTCCAGCAAGGATAGGATAGGATGGTAGAGAATATTTTTTTGTCAACAAAACCCCTTTGAGAACGATTTGAAAGACAGTTTCTTATTAGACACAGAGGGCTCGCTAAAACCAAAGTAAAGCTTTAATTTCATACATTACTCTGATGTCGTCCAGAACTTTGAGCAAAGCCGTGGAGCAGCTATTTTGGGCACGAAAACCAGACTGCACGGGCGTCAATAAATTAAAACGATTAAGGTGACGAGAAATCTGCTTGGCAATGATTTTTTCAAAAACCTTAGACAGGCATGGTAAAATGAGTATTGGACGGAAATCGGAGGTCGATAAGGTTCTGGATTTTTTTGGCACACGGATAATTTTAGCTCTTTTCCAGCAATCAGGGAAAGTAGAAGAAGTAATACAGAAATTAATAAAATGTGTGACACAACTTATAATATGGGGAAGTAACATTTTAACGAAGCGCAGATGTAATCCATCCTCATCGATTGCATTCGACTTAAGATTTTGAATATAATTTATCACATCCGATTCCGTGGCAACTTAAAAATCCAAGCCAAGAGGTGCATCAAAAAAGTGATGAACATTCGGAACAAAAGAGGAGTTGCTACTTAGATTGGAGTAAAAAGCGCAATTAAGTTCATCGACATCCCGTAAATTAGTTGATATATTATTTTTTCCTAGTCCGATAGACCGTAAATTGTTCCAGAGCTTTTTTGAAGGTTGATCGGTACTCAGTTTTTATAGAAAATATCTTTTCTTTGCCATTCTAGTGACAGATGAGGAGAATTTCTGGCTCTACAATATGCCTCCCAATTTGGACTAGTACGCGTTAGCTTGACCTTGCGTAGCTTATATCGATTTATGGCATTAACCAAGGCAGTTTACCAGACCCCCACGACTTACTTGTATATTGTAGACCCCTTTTTTATTCGCTTGTCAGAAGAAGAGTGCAAATTAACATCATTTTGTTTAAGTCTTTTCTATTTAAAATAAGACTCCACAGTACTTGAATTGGAAATGCATTCTCTTTACGCTTTCAAGCAGCATTATTAGACATCCATCCTTTGTGCATCAAAATAAAAAATGTTTGTAATCAAATAGAACAGATCCAAGCAATCTACAAAGAGAGAAAATATTTGCCTCTCCGACGACGCGTCTAACCAAAATTAACATTGTTCTGTTTCCGACCCAATAGAATAGCCCTGCAGTCAACTTAACTCAATCAGGATGGCTTCCAGAATGCCACATATCATAAACTACCCAATAGCTTAATAGTTTCAAAAATGGATTCACCAAATAGCTTCAATAAATTGTGATGAAATTTAAGAAGAAACATGCACCCTCGCGTTTCTCATTTATTAAAGACATCATTAAAGTGGTCTGCTTATAGAACAAGATTGAATCTGCTTGGAATACCAAATTCAATATCTTTTCTAGTAAATTTAATGGATGAAAGATATCGAGTACGATGCGCACATAAATTTACTAATAGCACCCTCCTATTTATAGACCTTTAAGTGATTTGCTCGCTCTTCGGCCACCCTTTGATATTCATTTCGAGTGTCATTATATCGATTTTCCCTCTGTTGGTAGTTTTCTTCCGGGATTTTTGCCCTTGGTCCCCCCCTCAATGGGTTTGGATTTCACAAAAATTTTTTAATTCATATTCATTATTGAGAAGAAACGATGATAATGTTTTCGACTACCTAAGTGAACTACAAATATCCAAAGGGAGTTTATAAAATTTAAGTATAAAAATAAAATGTTGTCATAACTTGCGCTCAGCATGGTCTTTCTGGAAGTATCTTAAACAGCTCAATGGACTCTTTAATTAAACGCTGTCGGTGAAATTGAAAGACGGGAGAATGAGGTGTCAAGTTAATGTCCCTTACCAATAACAAATTGAGCGTGAAGCGTTAATTTGTAGTCCCTTTTACTCGTATACAAAGAGAAATTTAAAAGGACGGGATAATTTAAACTCCTGAAACTTTGAAATTTATTATAGATAAGGCCCAATGAGATTTCTTTTGAATTAAATAGTTTTATAAGTAGTGAAACAGGAGAAGGTAGGCTTTCCAAAAACTGTTGAAACATCCCAAGAAGCGCATAAGAATTTCCCTAAAGGGACATATCATATCCATATCTGCCAAAATATCGTGGCCAACAAGCACCGTCTCACAAGACTATTTAAGCCAGAGATCGTCGACATGCCGTTCATCAACGCCCAAGAAGTTCCAATAATCTGGTTGAAGCGGTAAGAGAGAGTGTCGCCGAGTGGCCGGAGTTTGCGCCAAAGCCATCATTTTGCCACTTTTCTTTAGAGAAGGCGAAACAGTCGATGTGAATCGATAACGCTGGATGTTGGCTCATTATGTCTGCCCACAAATGTGTGAAAAATGTCTGAACGGTTACTGGTTTTAAAAAGACGATGAGTCATGCCACACTGCAAATCAAACCACAAAAATTCCCTGAACGTGTCCTGTCAAAAAATTTACACTTTGACTGGCCACCCAGATCTACATAATTGACCACTCCGGACTTCTTTTTCCGAGGTTACTTGAAAAGAAAAGTGTACGCCAGCAAACCTCATTGACGAGCTCAAGGCAAACATTCGTGCCGAAATCATCGCTTTACCGCCCGAGATGCTCTGAAAAATGATGGAAAACGCAGCAACAGGGGCACATTTTGCTTTGGTCGATAGAGGTGGTCACTTAAATAATTTTGCATCCAAAAAAAAGTCCAAATAAATTGGAAAGGGAAAAAATTAAATAAAAATACGTCGGATATATGGAAATCTTTTTTTTTTAAAGTTATTCAATATTCACATACCGATATAAAATATTTCGCACCCCGATGGATGTGTGCGTGGTAAGCAGCAGCGATCAATGTTATTATTTGTGTGTAGATTAGTTTCGCCAGCGTCATTAGCGATACCCAAAACCAACAATTTCTCAAATCTAGATAGGCGGCGATTATATGTTAGGTTAGGCTGACAGACGAGGCCGCACTTCCAGTGGTCCCTTTTTGGTACCACGTGGATTTGGGAATGTGTTTGCGCCCTAATTTTTTAACCCACTAAGAGCTTGTCATGAAGCGTAGGAGACCTCTAATGTCATTGGCGCACACTCCCTACTGAATACTTTTCAGCCATCTTGATGGCCTAAGAAAACTGTAAATATTTGACAGTGAGATATCAGAAAGTTGTAGAATATCTTGGTAGAAATATTTCCCAAGTGTTCTGTTCCTCAGGTGACAGAGACTAGGGCAGTGACAAAAAAGGAGCGGGTCCTCATGTGTGTTCTCATCACTACAGCCTGTACAGATATCATCATCTTTGAGATAAAATTTCATAATTTAAAATATTTTTTTTTTAATTCCATTGTGTGGTTCCGTAGGAAGTGATGGCCAGTAAGAACTCCGACCAACTAAGACATCGATTGTCTAAAGTACTGTAAGAGTTTGTTGGTCCTGCTGTTATCATATTTTGACTTATGTTTCCGTGACATGTCACAAGTGATTAGTGATTTCCACCTGCTGTTGGCTTTCATCCGGATCTTGTATTCCACCCATTTTCTGAACTTGCAGAGCGGTGGTTTAATCTGAAGTGCCCGATTTGGATCCATTGCGGACCCTTTTCTTCCCAGCTTGTCAGCCGTCTTATTGCCGGGTATGTTCCTGTATCCACGAACCCACCATAAGCCCGTATTGTGCTCTGCGCCAAGAACCCTGAGCTCTTCGCTTGTAATAGCTTGGACTTAATTTCAGTAGCAGAAATTGTTCTTATAGCCCCCAGGCTGTCAGTAAAAATGGTAATACCTTCCATTACGTGGTATTGCCATCAATAACACCACGTAGCCAGCTATGATCAAGCAGCTGGATTAAGCGTTACATATTTCTCTGAGTACAATCCGATACCCGTTCCGCAGACCATCTTTGATCAATCCATGTAGATGGATATAGATTTTCTTTTTGCCTACACATCTTCCAAAATCTGTGCATAACCTATCATACCTGAGTAGCAGCTGCTTGTTGTTCTGTTCTCGAGGCACTTTTGGCAGTTGAAACTTGCATATATAGATCCAGGAGTAGCAAATTAAGAATTGGCTCCAACCCAGCGGTTGATGTCGTTCATATTGCACTTGATATCCCTATACACCTACTCCTATTAAGTACATTCCCTTAAAAAAATCATTTTACTCAACTCTTACGTAACTTAACTAAAATTGTGATTTATAATTTATTTTCCTCTGCGTGTTTATTAAACTAGGTTTGTGTCTCGATAAGTAAAGAAACTAAGCACTCTAGTACCAACAAAATAAAATTCCACTACATTTTATCAAAGTCACTTCTTCAGACGATGTCTTGAACCATTTGGTCTCCACAAATTTGATTAAAAAAGATGACTCAACTACGGGCAATATTAAGGTATGTTACAAACTATGCGTCAAAATTAATATACCCTTAGAATAGGGTATAAAAATGAGAAAGAGATTCGGGGACAGAACAGAGCCTTGGGGAACACCAGCATTTATTTGGTGAGTTGCAGACTTGAAACCGTCCAAAACAACTTGATTTGAACGGTCCGAAAGGTAGTTTCTAAACCATTGAACATCGATTCCAAATTCACGCATTTTCGACATAAGAGCTTGATGCAAAACTCTGTCCAGTGCCTTTGAAATATCGAGCGCAACGATCTTATGATCTTGGTTCTACTTTTCGATTAGATATGTCATCAAATCAAAGGTGGACCTGTTTGCGCCAAAACCGTACTGGCGGTCATTGAGGAGTTTTCGGGACTCAAAATATTTCATTAGCTAACGGTTGATCAGCGTTTCCATGACCTTAGAAAGAAGGGGCGTAATTGAAATTGTTCGGTTGGAGGAGGGAGAACAAGCACTGAAGAATAGGACAGAAAGAAAAGCTTACGCAGTGGGTTTGCCAGCGTAGTAGAACACCTCTTCAGAGCGATATGGGAAATACCACCTGCATCGGCGGATTTGTGTATGTCAAGCTCTCGAAGTACTCTAGCCAGTGTACGAGTGCGAAAGTGGTGTGGTCCCATGGAGTAATCTACGCGCTCTGTTGGAATCATTCTTGGCAATAAAACATGATCTCCCTTAAACTTGCCATCGATAATTGGTTATTCAATAATTTTACCGCGTTCAGTTACATAATTTTGATACATTTAGGTTTCGTAGCACTATAATTGGTGATCCAACTTTCAAAATTAAATTATGTGCTGCACGACCTGGCAAATTATGTGAATTTAAAAATTCAGTTTGGAAAATTAACTCCTTCATCTTCTTCTACCCCAGTATCAATTGACTTGAACGAAAATGACGGAGAATCCAACATGTTTTGAGTGCAGATATTTGTGGTATCGACATCAATATTTTTTGCTGCTGAAATCGCCCTTTCGCTCAGCCATCGATGATTGTTGATATTATCTCGAATGCTTTTAAACACATTTTGAATTAATGCGCCTCTAGATAGCACAATGATGCAAAAATTATCTGGTATCTTGATTTCCTGGCTGATTGGATTGGCATTAATGTGGCCTTCCCCAATAAACAGCAATTGCTTTGAAAATAGCGCAGCAGATGGATCATTGTGAAGTCGAACACACATATTTTTTGTTAATTTCGATTTGTGAACACTGCTCCACACTGATGGAGCTTTGCGTTTCAAATCTTTCAACATACTATTTAAAGCTTCTAATGAATGTTTATGTGCCATTCTACATTCATACCAGACTATATTTTGGCATCTTTGAAGTACATTAGCCATATCTGAATGTGATTTATTATACTCGTATATCGCTTTTTTATTTGTCTGTATATTTAACAGCAATTTAAGTGCAGAATGAACAGTTCTTCCACCTTAAAATAGTGTAGCAGCAATGTATGATGAATCGATGGCCAAAGCAATCTCAAGAAGATGAGGAATATCAAAAATATTTTGCAATGCGACCTGGAGCATCCCAAAAGAATACTGCGCCTTCTTTTGCAAATTATCAATAATGTATGATTGAACTCGGTGTAAATCTCAATTAAATAAATCACTTGCCGGACGATTGGCCGATTGTTATCCCAATGTTATAAGTGATTCGTTTGAAATAATCAGGCAAAAGTCCTCAAATTTTATTATTGGTTCATTATACATTGCTGGTGTATAATTTAAAAATGCATTTCCATATATTGTACGTTGTGAATGTAAAATATCCTCACTCATGGCGTCCTTAAATGTCTCCTATAAATGCGTATGGTTTAGATAGATAGATAGATAGATTCTTTATTTTTTCATCATAAAGTTTACAAATTGGTATACTTAAGAATAAGGACATGGCAATACTGCCGTCTGCCTGAGATGACATTTCATAATATGATTTAAAAATAAAAGAAATAATAAAAAGCAAAAATTTTAAAATATAAAGAAAAGGAAAAAAGAAAAAAAAAAGAAAAAATGTTTAACAAAAGATATGAAGAAATATTATTATATAAAACAATGCTATCAATTTTAACGTGATTTGAAACACAAAATTTTATACAATTTGGTTAATTTGATTAGCTGTTTATACAAAATTTTATCAATTTTAACATGATTTGAAAAGCAAAATAATACACAATTTGGTTAGAAATAGCTGTTTATACAATATTATCAATTTTAACGTGATTTGAAACACAAAAGAGATATTATCAAATTTAGTATGATCAGCAACAAAACAATAAATAGTTAGGTATAAAATTTGGTCAAAACTGCAATAAGTGGGTAATCGACTAAGTTTAATGTGAAACTGTTACGGTAAGAAAGAGCATGTTGGCAATATTTAAAGAGGCTGAGCCAGCCCATTGCTCCATTTAAAATTTCAAAAAGTTTGTCCAAAGATATAAAACTTTCCCGAAAATGCAACCGGCGAATTTCTTGTAGAATAGGATAAGCAGCAACGAAATGGTATATATCTTCATTCACTCTTCCGTTACATAGATCACATAGCTGGGGCAAGTCTGATCGATGAGGTATAAAGTTCAAATTTAAAATTTCAACTCTTGCTCTAAAAATAATATTTATAACCGAGGCTAAAAATTCATTACTAAAGTAAGAGACTTCCGAGGGCAGTTCATGGTTTAAATGACTATAAATAGCTCTTGAAGTAGACGAAGATGCTCTGGAAAGGTTATCCAGAAACATTTTGTGATCCACCTTAGCAATCACATCAGAAAACTGAGCCTGCCAATCGGTCACATTAGTTTCTGTTAAGTTTAAACTTGTTTCGTAAGATAAAGCTAGTTCGTTCCAGTTTTTAAACGGGGAAGCATTCACTCGAAGTAATTCTCTTAAGATGATTTTGTGAAGACAAGTTTCACTTCTTTTCATCACTCTAGTAATGAAGTTCGTATTTGCCTTCAAATTTTGTATATATATAGGGACTATTCCTGACTCTACATATATGGCGTAGTTGGGTGTTGAGTTAGGCAAACGAAATATCCTCTTAAAAAAGTTCCTTTGTACAGTTTCAAAAGCTTCGAAGTGTGTGTATCCGACAGGTTGGACGCCATATGCCATGCATGCATTTACTTTCGCGTTGAAAACTTTGTACTTGGACGTTAAATCAACATTTTGGTTCGAAAAAAACTTTGGCCACATTATATTAAGAGCCAATTTAGCTTCGTTGCTTTTTTCTTTGGAGTGCTTTAGATAGCTTAAATTGTAGGTCAAGAGGACACCCAAATATTTAAACTCTTGTAAAACCTCAATGTGTGTATTGTTTAGAGACCATTTTTCTTCCGCTCGCCTTCTTGATTGTCTCTTTTCAAATATAACAATCTTAGTTTTTTGGGTATTAATTTGCAAGCCCCAAGACTCGCAAAATGAACTTAGACGGTTTATTTGCAATTGAAGCGTGAAAGGATTATCAGCAAGCATAACTAGATCGTCCGCGTACAACAGGACTTTGATTATAATGTTAGCAAAATTAACTCCACCCGGAAGAAGCTCGCAGACATCATCTATGAACAGGGCAAATAATAATGGGCTGAGGATACAACCCTGAGGAACACCTGTAATTGTATCAAATCGATTTGAAAATGTGAAACCGTCCCATAGCCTTGCATTTGTTGACGAAATAAGACTTGCATACACTTCGAGAAACTTTCTTGACGAACCAATGCAAGAAAGTTTGTATATTAAAGCTTGTCTATTGACTTTATCGAATGCAGCTTTAAAATCAACAAAGCAAGTGTATAGTTTCTTTTTTCTATCCATTAGTTGTTGAGCAATGCTTGAAATGGCCAAGATATAGATAGATAGATAGATAGATATAATATTTATTTCTTATAATAATAAAATACAAAGGCTTTCTTTTTTTAATTTATACAAAATACTTAGAAAAAACTATAAGAAAAATTAGTGACATTTTTGTTTTATATACAGATGTAATAAAAATAGAGTTAAATGCCACTTCAATTGGCGTATACAATACAAATTAATTTGTTTGGGTGGGGTGACCCATTAAGAAAAAACTATCGCAGAAAACTTAAATGAATTTAGGAGTTAGCAAATAAATAATTAATTATAAATAAAAGATACTGAATGAAAATGCAATATACACAAAGAAAAGAAACAAATATAAATTAAATTGAACTAAGGTTAAACCAGAATATCGGAAATAATAGATTCTAAACCAGTATAGTCAAAACGGAAGAGCCAAATTTTAACTTCCCTTATAAATGTTCCAGGTGTTGATAATGCCCTGATGGATTGCGGGAGTTTATTAAACAATCGATAAGACAAAATAGAAAAAAAATTACGATAAGCAGTGGTATGGAAATTGGGGACAGATAACACGTTTGAGAAGTTTACACGTAAATCATAATTAGAGATTAAACGAAAATTACGATGACCGGACTTCATGAAAAACGTTTTTAAAACCTTGAAACAATATAGATGACGCACAGGAAGAATATTCAGGTAACAGAACAAAGGATAGCTAGGATGTCTGCGAGGTTTACGACAAATTAGTCTTAGGATATATTTCTGCAAGATCAGCAGCGGATGTATTTTAGTTTGATATACGCCTCCCCAACAAGCAATCCCATATTGTAGCTTGGAATGGAAAATTCCGTAATATATTACCTTAAGAAGCTCAGTTGAGCATATATTACGCAAGTAATAAAAATATCTCAGAGTACATCGCAAATACTTTTTCAATGTACCTGCATGATACGAAAAACTCATTCTAGAGTCAAGGCAGAGTCCTAAGTACTTAAAGTTATCTACTGTTTCAATTAAAAAGCATTTATCACTGCAGATTATACTATTGCTGTAAGTTTGAGAGTTTAAACCGGACGTGCAATTGCAGTTAGTCATTTTGTATCTTTGACACTCAGGTGCGTGGAAATACACATTCGCTTCAAATTTTGACGAGCTAGATAAGTTGAAGAACATTATTTTAGTTTTAGAGCTAATAACTAAGTGATGTTCAGCAAACCAGTGTCTCAAAAGATTTAAGTCCCAATTTACATCAGACACCAAGTCCAAGGGACTGTTTGAGCCATAAGAGAAACCTACATCATCCGCAAAGGCAGTAGGTGATCCTTTGAAATTAAGAGAAAACAATGAATTGATGTAGACTAAAAACAAAATGGGACCCAAAACAGAGCCTTGGGGTACACCGATATTGAAGAACTTGATTTTGCTCCTGACTTCATCAATTTTTACTCGTTGCGACCTGTTTTCAAGATACGACCTAAACCAACTTAGTATGAAACCACGGAATCCGGATTTTTCCAGTTTTCTCAACAGAATTTTATGGTTAACCATATCAAAAGCTTTGGTTATATCAATAAATAAGCCCGCCGTGCATTTTTTTACATCAAGGTTAGATATTATTTGAGAACAAAACTGTAACAGTGCATCTTCCGTCGACTTTCCTTTTTGAAATCCAAATTGAACTGGATTAAAGAACTTGGTTTTAGTAAGAAAGGTTACTATTCTATTTTTCATTAGCTTTTCAAAAATTTTGCTGAAGACTGGAAGAAGTGAGATTGGCCTATAATTGCAGATTTCAGCAGAAGAGCCTTTTTTGAGCAATGGAATAACCTCAGCACATTTTAGACCATCAGGAAAGACCCCATCAAGCACGCAACGATTATAAATATCAGCCAATACATCCACAATGAAACATGCAATTTGTTTTAGGGCAAAACTCGAGATGCCATCAGCTCCACAAGAATTTGATTTATTTAGAGTACCAATGACTTTAAGGATTTCAAGAGGAGTTATGGGCTGATAAACAAAACTACTACTTTGCAACGGTTCAGCACATTCACAATTAGCCGGACAGAGAGAACAAATCGATTGGACTGGACAAGGTTGTAAGCTGCAGCCTATATTGGCAAAATAGCGATTAAATGAGTCAGCAATAACAAGTTTGTCAGACACATCACAGCCATCAACACGTATAACAGTAGGATTTTTCGAACGATTATTTTTATTTAGAATGTTGTTAACTACTTTCCATTCGTTTTTTTAAATTTCCCTTTGCAGAACTGAATTGAGCACGATAAAAGTTATCGCGGCAAATAGGAATCTCATTTTTTAGTTCGGTGCACAATTTCTTATATTTCCTTTTTAAACCCAAATTATTGGGATACTTTTTGCATTTTAATCTAAGCTTGTTTTTACCTAAAACTTTGTTTAATAAGAATGTAGATATCCAAGGTTTCAGTCTTTTTGCAAACTTTTTAGAGGGCAGAGATGAGGAACAGCTTAAAATGTGATTCTTAAGAGAGACAATAAATGATGTATAAGCAGTAGATGCATCACTACAATCATATACATCTTTCCAGAACTCATAGAACAGATTGCGTTTAAGCTTACAAAAATCAATTTTCATTCTTCTTTGGGATGAATTTGAATTTTTACATAAATTGCCATTTGAAACGTTAGTTATGAGTCCCGTCATAGAGTGATCAGTGATCATCAGATCGAAAACACATTTTTGGCAATTATTAAAACCAATATTTTTGAAGCGACCATAGATATGATCTAAACAGCTTCCCACAACAGGCCTAGTGGGCTCATTGATAAAGCATGTTAGACCATGTGAGGCTAGTAAGGCCAGGTAGCTTGAAATGATTTCACTATCATCCAAAATGTTAATATTAAAATCGCCGACAAAAATTAAGTTTTTTGATTTTTCGTTTGCCAAGAGATCAGAAAACTCTTTTACAAACATCGAAACATTGAACATATGCAGTCTATAGACACAAAACAAAACAAAAATTTCATTGTTAATTTTAATGGAGACTCTCAAGACGTCAGCACTAACAAAATAAACACTCAAGACATCACGAATCTTGCAGTTCTCTTTTACGAAACACCCAACTCCACCTGCAGCATAATTTTCATTTGTATTGGCAAAAAAGTTGAACCCGGGAATAAAATAGTCTTTTTTCTCAAAGTCCATATCATATGATCCATGGTTGAAAAACCTGGGCGGAAACCGGCTTGAAAGATGCTCAAAAGACTGTTATCCTCAATCCATTTTGAGAGCCTTTCATATAGGATTGCAGTGAAAGTTTTTCTTATTGAATTTAAAATTGTAATACCTCTATAATTTTCCGCAGCGTTAGCATCACCTTTTTTAAAAATGGCAAAAATTACAGATTCGTTGAAACTGTTAGGGACACATCCATCATTGTACACTTTGTTATAGAAAGACACGAGGTAGTTCTTAAAAT
The DNA here is from genome assembly GCA_949715645.1 of Portevinia maculata. NCBI lineage: Eukaryota > Metazoa > Arthropoda > Insecta > Diptera > Syrphidae > Portevinia > Portevinia maculata. The sequence goes on along the minus strand of OX454527.1, from coordinate 188,489,651 downwards.
CAATAGTGCTGTTTTTATAAAACTCGACTGGTATGCCGTCTAGGCCAGGAGCCTTGCTGCTTTTCAATCTTTGGAGCGTTACTTCCAATTCGGGCAATGAGAATTCTAAATCCAGCTCGTTGACTCTAGTATCAGGTAGCGCGTAATCAAAGGTATGAAGGTCTTCATCAGCTGAGAGTAGAGTTTTAAAATGAGCTGCTAACGTCTCAGCTTCTAAAGAGAACTTCATACCCTGATTGCGCCCACCAAGATTGCGCACTGTCTCCCAAAATATCTTTGAGTTTGTGCAGTTTTCCAATTTCTTAGCCACGTTTTTTAAATAGGTGATTTTCTTAACTGAGCACATTTTTTTTAAAATCATTATTAACGCGAAGATAGATGTTTTTGAAAAATTGAGAATTGGTCGTTCTAAACAGTTTTAAGTAAACGAACGAAAGTTTACGGAGGGGTTGCGGTCTTTATAACCCGTTCTATACTTTCACATACCACTTCAGACGAGACTGCGGATTGTTGGGGTAGAGATAGTAAGTGCCAAGAAAGGAGGCTTCTATAGAGGGTTGCATTGTTCTCCGACCACTTCAGCTTATTAAAACTAGAAGGTGTAGCTTGCTGGTTTAACTCCTTTAGCTGAATTTTAATTACAATTGGAAAATGAGCCGAGTAGTTGACTAGTGCAACTTCAAAGTCATCGATAATGTTCAGCCAGTCCCCTGAAATCGTAGCAAAGTCAATCACGGATTGTCCCTCCCCTCTAACAAAAGTGAATTCGCCACATGCATCACTAATAGAAGACCCATTCAAAACAAATAGACCGAAAACTTCAAAAAATTCTGTTAAACTCCCCCCGTTGCGGTTATAAATTTTATCCTTAGAACATCTACTCTCGGCCAGTGCAACTCGTGCTCGTAATATATTGGCGTATGGTTTATTTGGAAAGCATGTTGTATTCCTATATTGGCATAAATTATAAGCCTGTGTCCATAGATATTTATAACGCAAACGTTTTTTTCGTTTTTTTTCACCTAAAAGTTACGAAAAATTGTAAGTTTAAAATTGTTTATTAAATTTGTAATTGGTTTGTTAACCTGTTGCTGGATTCCTTCGTTTAATGTTTATATGGTATCCATCCTCGCCTTCCCAAAAAATTATCTTGGTTACATATTTCGAGTTATGTAGATAAATATAAAACTATTTGGCTTATGAAAATAAATGTTTGCAAAATAAAGCAAGTACAGGGTGGCACACGAATCGTGCGAGTTGGGTTCGATATCCCGCTTTTTATAATTCCGATTCTTAAAATCCCGCTATTAAAATTCAACTTTTTATAATCCCGCTTTTTTAAAATCCTGTTTTTTAAAATCCCGCCTCTTATAATTCCGTTTTCTATAATCCCGTTTCTTATTATCCCGCTTTTACAATCAAAAGTAGTTGCTTTATTTTAAAAATCGCGCGATGTTTTAAAATAAAGCAACTACTTTTGATTGTAAAAGCGGGATAATAAGAAAATTAAAATAAATTAAGCAATGAGTATTTTTTTGAAATGCAGTTATTTTTAGGTAATAAAAATGACAATCTTCAATAATTAAAAAAAAAAATATAAAGTAATGTTATATGTAGAATATGTAAGCAAAAACAAATGTGTGCTTACAGTAAAAACTAAAAACATTCGGATGCATTTTCTTTTTAGTCGAGTATTTTTAATATTTCTAAATATATAATAATATAATAGAAACATCTATTTTTTTGATAACAATGTTTTGTAAAAAAACGGGAATAGCGTGATTCGGCGGGATTTTGAAAAGCGGGATTTTAATAGATCGGGATTTTGAACAAGCGGGATTTTAGAAGACGGGATTTTAAAAAAGCAGTATTTTAGTAGACGGGATTTTAAAACTTTTTTTTCGGGATTTTTGAAAAGCGGGATTGCGATACGCTCCCGAATCGTGCTGCAAAAACAAAACATAATAACTTTTTTTCTGTCTCAGTAATCGGCTTATTTTTTTTTATTTGGCACGTTACTATTTAAATTTATTAAAACTAATGCTTGAGATACCGAAAATAGGATTTGGATACTGCAGCGATACCATGCTTTGCAGTCCTTCATTTCCGTCCAAAGGGAATTTAGGCGGCAGTTTGGCGGCACTCCCCCGAGTAGATGGAGCATAATGAGGCTGGTAAACATGTTTGCCCAATCTGGAAGCATCCGAAAACCGTACCGTCGAGATCCCTATATTCTGGTTCAGGAGACAATCGCGGTTGTAGCATCGTCAATTCAGGCAAATCCAAGCGTTTCGACTCGAAACTTATCGGCGCAAATTGAAGTTAGCAGACGGTCATTACAAAGGATAATTCATGATGACTTAAACTTGTTTGCGTACAAAGTCCCAATTGCAAGCAAGTCAAACCCTCTGCATTTGCATATTCGCCTAGAATTTTGCCAACAAATGATTGAAATGACCGAAGAAGACAGCTTGATAAATGTCTGATGAGGCCTATATGCATCTAAACAAAAATGTAAATAAGCAAAATTGCCGTATATTTAGTGAATATAAATGAAAATAGTGAATCCTGCGCTCTCCCACAAAATAAATCTCCATCTAGGGGGTTAGAAGTCTTTCGCGCTTCATAAGAAGCTCCTATTGGTTCAACGAGCAGTGAGGGAATCCCCAGATCTGTGTGGTACCACAATGGACCTAACATTGGTCTAAGTGTGTTGGCCTTAGCTGACAGCCACGTCAACCTAACCTAACCTAACCTACATAATGGGCCACTTATGTGGTGGAGGGCAACTAACAAAAGAACTATAATTGGAAAATAAGCAACGGTGCGGAGAACGGCTGGCATAGCAATTACAGGTGCACTTTGAACTACTCCCACGGCAGCACTGGACACCTTTCTGCACTTTAGATTTAAAAATAAAAAAAAAAACTTGCCGGCGATAGCGCTTTGCGTCACAGAAATTTTGGCCAGTTTAAGGAATGCAGTTTTGGGCACCGCACGATCTTAACTGATGTACAACCCGGAAATCCTATAAGTACTGGCAGATGAAATTACCCGCTTGGTCGACTTCGACATCCCGTATGACGTATCATATCCGGGAAGGGAGGAATGGCAAAGAGATGGAGCCACAACATCAAATGAGGTTGCTATCTACACTGATGGTTCTAAGGCAAGGGAGGGAAATGGTTCTCGCATCTTTTCTGTTGATCCAGACTTGAAAGAGTTACGACTCGGGGCTACTAGCAGTGTCTTCCAATGGAAAGTTCTGGCTGTTCTAAGGGCGGCAGAGATAGTGCAGATTGGATCAATGTCCTGAAGGTATATCGCCATCTACATTGACAGTCAGGGCACTAGAATCTGTTAACATCAATTCTGAGACAGTCGGAAACTGTCGCGCAATGCTAAAAGCAGTATGTAGGCGGAACCGAGTAAGAATGTGCTGGGTACCGGACACAGCGGTATAGAGGGAAATGAGCAAACCGATGAGCTGGCGAGAAATTGAGGGGAACTGGAGAGTAGTGAACGTGTGGACATCAAACCTCCCCTTGGCGTTATGAAGGGAATAATTAATCAGAAAATCTTGAAGATGGATGACCTTAGATGGCAAAATTTATAGGGGCATAGGGTGTCTAAAGCACTTTGGCCGAATTTGGACAAGGAAAAATCTAGGAAATTTTTCAAATTGACTAGGGAACAGCTTAGAACACTTGTTGGAATTTTGTCGGGATAATGTCCTCCTAAGGAAGCATGCTAGGCGGCTTAGACTGGTAGATATGGATACATGCAGGTTCTGTGTGGACCTGCAAGCCGAGGAAGACATAACGCACATACTGTGTGAATGCGAGAGTATAGCACGGAATCGTAGGAGGATTCTAGGAGAATGCCTCTTCGAGGAATTAGGCCAGTTGAGCGGCACAGTCCACAAGAGACTGATCAAATTTTGCAGGAGGATTGGATGTTTTGTTAGGAAAAGTGTTTTTCTCCTTTTGAAGTTTTGGATTCAATCAGTTCCCTATGGATCGCGATGGGCCCTTCTGGTGCCTAGTACTGTATGCGAACTGCATACCCCTGTTTAACCTTACCTAACCTAACCTAAAAACCCACGTATAACAAAAAAAAAATATGAATTACTTTGCTCTTACTTTTTTTTTCAACCAAATTTTGTCGAAACATGGAAAAGTCCAAATCAAATATATTTGCCAAATTTCATGTTCCACCAAATCCTATTTCAGTTTTTATGGAGTTTTTTGCCGCTCTCACATACAAAACGTATCACTGTGCGATGCTAAAGGCAGTCTCTAGACGCAAATATTGACTTTTAAGTTATACAAGCCCAACGACAGTTTAAGTATTGCTTAAAATTACGCCTGCTCTACAATACGTTTATATATAAGGCTTTTAGTCTTTGTATTTATGCCATTGCCTTAAGATTGGTTGCCCTGTCTGTGGCCTGCCTCCTAGGGCGCATAACACTCCGGCAATAGAAAAATCACAACAAGTTGCACCAATAAGGACGAAAATCATTTCGGCATAACATTAAATGTATAAGTTAAACTCAATTAATTTGTATATTTAAAGAAATTTATGTAAACTAATCGCAAGAAGATTAAATTGCACGGTGAATGTCATTGATTACTTTACAGCTGATCTTGTTACACAATAAAGAAAACTGAACTTTCCTCATAAATTTGTAACGCATTTTTCCGGAACTGGTTCTCTTTAGAACGTTCAACAAATGTTGATTTTATTTCCAACATGAATAGTCTTTTGCTGAGATGGCTTCTCCAGTATCTTATTTTTGAGCGTCCAGCACGTCTATAGAACACGTTTGAAAGCCTTTTAATGGCTTTGCCGCTCCCTTTTCATATTGTCCTTTCCTCCAGAGATGCTAAATAATCTTTGCAGATGTCAATACACTATTACCTTCTTGTGTGGGTGTATCTATCTCATTTTTTATTCAAGTGGAACTCATACATAAATTCCAAAGTTTTGCAACAAAGTCAAAGAAAATCAATTTGCTCCGAAATCACCGCTACATGATGGCTTATAAATACGTCAAATCATCACTGTCAAGTGATAAGTACTTGTCTTACACAACGGATTCGCCTTAGTATTAGTACTTAATAGTCCTGTACCAGCACAACAAGTCTTAATTTCAATATTGATAGGGAATTAGCTTTTCAATCAGTAGCCACTGTCGGCAGTTCTTCATCGAGCAGCTTCTTCCGTCGTAAAATCTGTCCGCATCATTAGAATCTCATCCATCGTAATAAAGTACCTCCTGAGCGAGAGAAAGATAGAAAGAGGCTATGGTGGTGATGGAGAAATGGAGACCTCGTCTCGACAGAAAAATAACTTCCGTTTCGATAGTGCAAACACAGGTGAAACGTCACCATTATCAAGTCATCTCCTCTTAAAAGAGCATCAATCATTGCACGATTGACAGTTTCTGAGTTCAACAAGTTTCGTCATTCAAGCGTCAACAACGTGCATCAGCATAAAATATTGCAAATCAGCGATCGAATACGACAGATTATGCAGCCCGAGAATGAGATTCTTTTCATCTTGTCTATGACAGGCTTATTAATTAACTTTGCTAGATGTCCGGCGGTAAAATTGCAAGAATTGCATCAAACATACTTTCTAGATGCGCACGTAAGGCAACAATGTTACGATGATGAAAGTATGTGCAATTGAAAAAATTAATTGGCTTTTTGTATAGATAGAAGTTGTGCTCTTGTGGAAGCCTTTAAACGGCTCACATCTATTCTGTGCATCTCGGTCCGCCTGGGAGGCGAGCATTTTGATTATGGGTTAGAATGGGAGCACTTTTGTGTGATGTGTTCTTTCGTTTGGTAATAACGAATCTCATGTCCTATGTGCAGCTGGGGAAAATTGTTAGCATCCATCACAATATCTGTACGTGTAGGCATCGTATCCGGAATAATGTATGTTAGTCGTCCTTGGACGAAGATGCAGTAAAACCTTTGGGAAAATAACATTTCATCATAATCATCAACTACACGGAACTCTTCTATACCTCAGAGAGCTCAATCAAATATTTGCATAAACTTCATGCACGTTTGCTTCATAGGATCATTGATGCAAATATTTGATATCCGGAGCGAAGGTGTTTCAGGGAAAGGTATACCTATATCTACCTATTATTCGTCAAACATAAATTGGCATGTTAAGGATGAAGGTTACTTAAGACTTCGAGTACTAAGCAATAAATCGTATGAGGGCTTGTAAAATGAATAACGAACATATGAGTAGGAAGCAATAAAACATCAGTCAAGGAGTTCCAGGAGCACTTCACCGAGATTGATTGCTCTTACTTGTGCCTTAAAGGCTTGTTTTGATTGTCAAACTAAACAAATAGTTCCGAGAAGAGCTTATTAGAGACTCGCATCCGAACAGCGAATTTTATGCCATCTGAATAAACTATCTCCCAGTTGATAAAGGACAGGTAATTTTTCCTAGAAAATGTTACAATATTTTTTGAAATATTCACTAATCAGGAAAAACCCTTTTGCGGAAGGTAAAAAATATACAGCGATCATGTTGTAAAAACAAATTCGTGGTTATGTTCAACATTTTAAATTTACCTTTATTTTTTTTTATATCAGTTTATTAAGGATAAATGCAAAATTTACCTGTTATGAAATTCGGAATCATATAAAAGAGCGTATAGCGTACATAGGACATTAGGTCAAGACATCTCTTTATTGTATAAACAACTATGGGAAGAGGAACGACATTAACTGAAGGAGAAAAAGGTCAAATTCGAACTAATAAGGAGCAGTGAGGTAGGCGACCGAAAGATGACGTACCTCGTCGAGGTCCTCAACGATTTTCACTGAAATAATTGCTTTACTAACCGACAATCACAAAATCGTTGGTCAAACAAAGTTTTTCTTGCCGGGTTACGCCACAGGTGGCCTCATTCGGTAAATTTTTTTCATGTTTAGCTATACCATAAAGTGGCCCAATAACTAGATAGATAGATAGTTTTGATTTATTATGTCATTCTTTCTTTTGCCGTCTGCCCGATTGACATTGAATGTTTTCGACAAATAATTAATAGTTTGATTTGAAATTAATTTGCTTGATAAAGAATTATTAAAAAAATATAATTAGAATTAATTTGTGTATTCAATTGTTTCTAAATTAAAATTCTTCATTTATAATTTTATATCATATATATGTCTATAAGTTATTGCTGTTTTATAGTAGGTAAAAAGTAGACTTGTGTCTCTTTCGCAGTTGAGGAGTGCTATGACTTCAACTCCGGATAGAACATTGCCGCCAAAATAACTTCTTCAAATTTCTTTAAGAACAGGACATGATTGATTATATATTTTACGTTATGATAATTGAAAAACATCTCTTCCACATAGCACATATTGCACTTTTTGCTTTTAATAGCCTATCTTTCAATTGGGGTTCCATATTTGGATTACTGGTAAATGTCACACCAAGATATCTATAAGTTTTAACGACTTCGATGGGTACTCTATTAAAATGCCATTTCTCATTTCAGCGTATTCTTCCAGATTCTTTTTTAAATATAAGTACTTTCGATTTTTCTAAATTTACAGTGAGATTCCTTGATTGGCAGTACACAAGACAGTTGAATTGCTTCTGGTGGATGTGCGAAGAGGACAACGTCATCTGCGAATAAAATACCCTTTATCAACATCCCGGCCATATCTATGCCTCCTGGAAGAAAGTCTATAAGGTCGTTGATATAAATAGAGAAAAGATTTGGACTTAAAGCACATCCTTGTCTCACTCATATTTTAATTTCGAAGCATTTCGAAGCTTCAGTTCCACTCCATACTGCCGATTGGTTTCCCTCGTACATGGTTGCTAGTAGCTCCCCAAATTTGTAACTTATTCCAGAGTTATATAGTTTATAAAATAGTGTTCTTCGATCGATAGTGTCAAAAGCTGCCTTGAAATCAACGAAAAAAACGAACAAATTCTTTTTTTGCTCAATGTGCCAGCGATGTTTTGCAATATAAAGATATTGTCTATTGTGAAATAACCAATGCGAAAACCAGCTTGATTTCCATGAGTTTTCTGTTTTCCATCCATTGCGTCAATCGATTATTTAAGAGTTTAATGAACACCAAGCTTATAGCACGCGTTTAGAAGGGATATTCCTCTGTAGTTCATCGGATCATCTATTGATATATTCCCTTTTTTATGAACAGGTAAGATCAATGCATCCTTGAACTGTAGTGGTATATTGCCTGTCTCAAATATTTCATTCAAGAATATTGTTAATTTATCCTTGAGGTTAGCTGACGCGTATTTGAATAGTTCTATAGGGATTCCACCTGGACCTGGTGATTTTCTGTCTTTCTAGTACTCTCAAAACTTCATCATAACTGAAAGGCGAATCCAAAATATCATTCGACGTAGATGGAATTGCATAGTGAATTGGAAGTGAGTTCGTTATTGGATTTAGTATAGCTTTAAAATGGTCCATTAATAAGCTCATACTCAATTGTACACTTAGGTATGTGTTGTTCTTTGCCGTTGAACTTGTTTATCGCAATCCAGAATTCTTTTGTGTTCTTGCAGCATGTAAGCTCATTTTCAAGAAATACTCGCTTTTTTTCTTTACGGATGCTCTTGAAATCCGCATTTGTTAGGATATAAAGACTTTTGAAATAGCTATTTTCAGTCTTTTGAAAAACCTTAATCAGAATTCATCGTCAAACCATTTCTCCTTGTATAGCTATCAACCTTTTTTTATCGGTCTGTCTGCTTGACGGGTATGATCTTCGGACTACATTTTCAAATATACTTAGTTGTTCATCTGTGATTAAAATACGATCCAGATTGGTTTGATATTCGATTGCGTTTGAAATTTTCCACCTTAATTTACGGGGGACCTGAATAGATCTTGCTTCTACTTGTTCAATTGGTACAGTCCAAATTCGGTTATGATAGGCAAGTGATCTGAGTATTGCTCATACAAAACTTCAAAGTCGTCTATCATGGAGATCCATTTACCCTTTATCAAATAGTAGTCAACGACTGGACAAAGTTGTTGCCCTACAAATGTGTACTCTGCATGTTTATCCGAGTAGCTAACGCCATTCATAATTCGGAATCCAAATGTATTACACATATCTAACAGTTTTACACCCCTTGAGTTTTTAGTGGAATCTTTGGAATCTCCTACTTTTCCTGCAAATCGATTCATTCTTTCCTCTACCTTTTCAATTCATTTGATCACTAATAACCATTATGTTATCATAGTTGCAGTACTCAAGTACTCTGTTTAGTTTATCAAAGTCCGTTTCCCATTGGTTACAATTAATATATGTTGGTACTTTGTCCTCATCTATACATTAAAAATCGCAGAATATGTCACTTTTTTTTTAAAGCCGAAGAAACATCCTTCACTTGCTCTTCCTTTCGTATGATGTCTTACAGCAGGAATCCAAACAATTTTGAAATTCATAGATTTTGATAAAGTATATGTTCTTCATTTTCTAAAAATGTTTCATAAAGGAATTCAATATCATACTTATTTATAAATATATGTAACTATAACTATGATTTCATATGAAAGTGTTCGACAAGCTCTTTTCAAATAGTTGGTCTGCCTAGAAAAAAAATTCCGAAACTCCTTGTCCGACCAAAGTAAAAATGCTATTATGTTTAACTACCACATAGCGTGCCCAAATAGATTTGGAACCAAATATAGATTCGATATAGCCAAGACAGTCCGTATTAGCAGTATTTTTCTTCCAAAAGAATTCAAAATTATCTCCCCTTTCCTACTTGTCGTCCAGCACTCGGCACCATAAAGCAGAACTGACCGGAATAATGTTCGATAGAGCATGCATTTTGTTCTTCGAGTGTAGAGTTTTGAACACATTTGTTTGGCCAAACCGAAGTAGCAGCAGTTTTCTAAGTTAATTCTCCGTCGGATCTAAGATGTTTACTCCAAGGTGGGTGATCTCCATAACTACCTCGAATTATTGCTATCAACAGTGACGTTTTGCCCTAGGCGGTGGACAGATGCTTGTTTGTTTGTTAATAGCATGTACTTTGTCTTGCCCTCATTTACTTAAAAAAAAAACGCATGTCGCCTGTTCTTCAACGAGCAAACATGTCGATATCGCCCGCCCTTCACACTAGCTGGACGGATCTATTGAAGATAGAAAGTGCCTCCCGTGTTGACACCTGCCCTTGGCAGTATTTTTTCCAGAACAAGGTTGACGAAGTCACATGATAGCTCATCTCCTTGCCGAAATCCGGTGCAGGTTTGGAATAATTCGGAAGAGCTTCCAAACTGCACTGCCACGCGACATAACTGTATCAGTTTTGCAGGGAATCATGACGGTAACTAAAACGACTAAAATCTAGAATGGACTAAATCTCGGAAATGAATTTGATAAATTTCGAATGCAAAAATCTCCAATGCGACAAAATCTAGGAAGTGCAAAAATCTCGAAAGTCTAAATCTCGAAAATAAAACTGCTTTCGAGATTTTTATAATTCCCTAAATTTGCTCTGAAAGTAGACACTTTTTATATGCCAAAGCTGTGTGAACATAATCAGGTGGCTACCGTCAGTTACAATGATGGTAATCCTGCCTCGACAATGAATCCATTTATTCAATTCACAAAGCCAAAAAAACAGATTTTTCACTGTTTTGTTCTTATGATAAATGAAACCATTTATCTCTATTTTGATTAAGCCCTTGATTGTTTATACCCTATTCTAAGGGTATATTAATTTTGACGCATAGTTTGTAACATACCTTAATATTGCCCGTAGACCCCTAAAAGTTACTATATTTATGATCAGCATCGATAGTAATGTCGATCTAGCCATGTCCGTCCGTCCGTTCGTCTGTCGGCAAAAATTAGGCCTTTAAACTGGACCTAGAGAACTGAAATTTTAACCATATACTCTCTAGGGTCCCGAAATAATCAAGTTTACGAATTTTTGAAATCCGCCCACAAACTCAAAAAAACAAAATTTTGGAAAAAATAGAATTTTGAGCTAGAAAGCTGAAATTTTTTATATATGATCTATGACTCCTAAAACTGCTCGTAATAAACATTTTTCAAAATCCGCCCACTGACACGCCCACAAATAAATAAAACATATTTTTTGAAAATCCAAAGTTTGAGCTAGGGGCCTGAAATTTATAATATATACTCTATATGGGCCCTTTATGCTCATGTGGAAATATTTTCAAAATCCGCCCACTGACACGCCCACAATTAATTTTTTTTTGAAAATTCAAAGTTTGAGCTAGGGAGCTGAATTTTATAATATATACTCTCTAGGGGCCCTTTATGCTCATGTGTTAATTTTGTTTAAATCCGCCTACTGACACGCCCACAATTAAATAAAACAATTTTATTGAAACACCCAAGTTTGAGCTAGGGAGCGTTTTTTTTGATAAAATCCTTTAAATGTTATATAACAAAATATGTAGAGCGTTCTTTACAATTCAACCATACTTAGACTTTTGTCACGCCCACTTATGAGGGATAGGAATAAGAATAGGGTATCCAACAGTTCGCCCAATCGGACTGTAGCCCGTCCCTATGTTTTATTTTGGTTTACTTTCATTTTTCCCATTCATTGACTGTATATGTACGCGGAAATATATATACTTATACATATTGTCGGAGTTAAGCTGTTGTTTATTAGCTAACTCATTTGTTTGCATGATAAGTAAATCAATTTGCTTTTGCTTACACATACAATTTAAACAGTTTTCCATATATGAATAAATCTTGAATTAATATTTTCAAGATTTTAGCTTTTGAGATTTTTTTTTCCCAGATTTTACCTATTTGAGACTTCGAGATTTTAGTTTCAAGATTTTTCAAACAAATTTTTTTTTGATATATTTTTTTTCTAAATTATTGTTTTCTGTATTATATTTTTCTACATATCCCTATACATAACCCGTTTTGCCGGGATCCAATATTCGGCCATCGCCATTCAGAGTTCCTGACGATGTATGCTATCATATGCGGCTTTAAAGTCAATGAAAAGATGGTGTATCGACTTCTAATTCGTTGGTCTTTTCCAGGACTTGCCTCAGTATGAAAATTTGGTTTATTGTTGATCTGCCGGGCCGAAAGCCGCACTGGCACATGCCGATTAGTGTGTTGCAGAACGGCTTGAGAAGTTCACACAGTACTTTAGATGGGATCTTGTGTCCGAGTATATTGTCTTATCTTATCCAAATAATGCTAGGGAGTTAAAATTTTGAAAATCCGCCGAAAACAAAGTTTGAGCTAAAAAGCTCATTGTGTTTGAAAGGCCTTTTCTTTGCAAAGTGTGTAGATAAAGTCGTTTTGAACAATTCCAATAAAGTTTTCCGCCATGCCCACTTTTAAGATGCGTTTTTGACCAAAACTTTGATTTTTCAATAAAATCCTTTAAATATTGTATTGATTCACCCATACTTAGAATTCTGGCACGCTCACTCTATGAGGGATAGAAATTGGGTATTCAAGCGAGGCGTAGCCTTCCCTATGCTTTTCTATTGTTTTCCGCTCGCTGTTGTTTCGGAGTTTACTGTGTTAAGTAGTAAGAGCTTTTTGATTTTTTTTTTTAAATTTAATTTATAACTTAATAAATTTATTTTTAAGGTAAAGGGTCTTTCAATAGCGACTTGAGAACTTCAAACTTTCTGTGTGACCTTAAACTGATTACCGAACTGTCACTGTCAAAATATTCAGTAAAACTTTCATCATGGTGAAGTACATGTAGGAACAACGCTTAATTAAAATTTACTACCGAAACTCCCAGTCGGTGTTCGCAAATTTAACAGCTTTAACGCCAATATTCGGCCGTAATTCTCGTCCCAGTAGACAAGCAATTCATAGTCTAATGAAAAAATTTGAGTCAGAATATTCGCTGCTTGATGTTGATGGTGCCAGTGAGACTACGTTTTTGCCCACAGTGTGGAGAATATTGCTGCCGTAGAGGCGTCTGTCGCAAACCAGCCAAATCAGTCAATTTCAAGGCGATGGGGCATTGGGTTCTGAAATGAAGAATTTCATCGCAAAATCATCGTCAGCGATGAAGCGCATTTGTGGTTGAACGGGTACAGCAAAATATGCGTTACTGGACAGGTGAGAATCCTCATGTTCTTCATGAAACCACACTTCATGCCCGTGGTGTCATTGGGTCGTTTTTTTTTCGTCGATGAAAATTACCGTCACGTTACGGTAATTGGTATTCGCTGCAGAGACATGTTGGAACTTTTTTTATTTGAGCAATTGCATGAATTGGACATCAGTGATATGTGTTTCCAACAAGACGGTGCCACAAGAAACACAGCGACAGCGGGTGCAACAAGCGAGTTATTGAAGTCTAAGTTCGGTGAACGTATTATCTCGAGAAACGGACCCGTCTATGGGCCGCGAGATCATGCGATTTAACACCTCTAGACTTTGCTTTTATGGGGCCACATTAAATCATTGATCTATGTCAAAAAGCCGACGACGATAGAGGAGCTCAGAGTCAATATTGAACGAGAGCGGCCGTATCGGTCGAAATGTGCGGCCGAGTAATCGAAAATTGGGTTCAACTTATCGACCGCTATATACGTTCCCGTGGTGGACATATGAACGACGAATTCCATTCACAAATCTTTTGATAGTAATTTAAGCCAATAAAGCATTTTATATCAAATTCTTAATGAAAGACCCTTTATAACGTCATAAAAAAAAGTTGGTTTTTCTTAAAAACCGAAAACTGGGTTTTCGAAAAACTGGTTATTTGGAGCGGTTAAAGCCGACCGGTTAAAACAGGTAAAAACAATGGGTTAACGGCTATTTTGCAGGAACCACCATCTCTAAACTGAAGGCAACACGTAGGGGCACATCAGGTGGAGTCGGGAGTCGCAACTCATCGTATTTTCGGACGAAAAAAAGTTTAATGTGGCCGAGCCTGATGGATACAATTATTATTTCCAATGCTTGACTTCTTTGGCTTCGAACGAATATCAAAACTTTTAATTGATTATCAAAAAGATTACAAGATGTAATGTTTGTTGAGAAAGGGCTCCATGACATATTGTACAAGTAGTACCACAGTGTTCGATTCTCGGTCTAATACTCTTTTCATGTTTATTAATGATATTCTATCGTGTTGCTATCATACTCTTCGGTTCATTGCAGATAATGTTCAGCTCCATATGGCAAAGCCATTACACCAGCTTGACGAAATGTCCGTATCTATGAAGATCCAAGCCAAAGAAATGATTGCTCTTATGCTAACGCACTTCTTTAAATCTACTCTAATCTAGTGGCTGAGAGGCAAGTGTGTTAGACTTCTAATGCATAGGTCTCAGGTTCAAATCACACCAGACAAAGTAACACCTAAACCTTTTTTAGCCTGGCCCACCTCATGCAAACGTCTGACAAATATTTAAGAGTATCAATATTGTCATATGATCCCCATCCCTTTTTTTAAAATCTAAAGCCCTCCTAAAATCTAACAGAAATTCCTCTCTAATCACTGTACCTCACACACCGCTTCGTGAAAAATTTGAACAGTTGATCGCTGCACCAGCCTTGGGTTTCTAATAGACCTTCATCTGCCAGTCTTTAAACATACTAATATTGTTATTGGTCGCATTTATGACTGCATACGAGAGCTGTGGTCTTCTGCTCAGTTACCCACCCCTGTTGAAATCCGTATGCAAACTAAACTTCTTCATTCTGTCTCTTATTTCGTACCCATTAATCGTGTATAGCGATATTGACTCACTATTTCAGCGTTAATTACAGAACGTTATTAATGACCCTATTTGCTATGTCTTCGGGTTGTGAAGAAATGACCACGTTTCAAGTTCGTCAAGGAATCTAGTTGGTTGCACCCTGCAGCAATTCATCAATGCACGAAGCTGTATATTTTTACATAAATTAGCATTTTAAAGGTCCATCATATTTGTTTACGAAACTGTTTTTTAATCGGCCCGCTAAAAGTATCAATATTACTCCTCACTTCAGCAATTAGTTGATCTCCTCCTGTTGTTGTTAAACTCTGGAACCCGCTCCCATCTTAAATCAAATTAATTGTTCGCAAGCAAACAGTTTAGACATGCAATCTTTCTCCACTTTTCTTCCCTCTCGCAATTCAACCCTGATCCTTTTACAATCTTTTCTCTTCTTTGATTTCTTTCTTAGATACATGGCATCTTATTATAGAAGGTGGGCCAAAAGAAATCACCCTATTGGAAGATGCTCTTATTTTTACAAATGTCAAATCTGTTTTGACATTTGTGGACTAGACAGATGTAGAATACAAGTGAACAAGCCATGGAGCGATACACTCCCCAAGAACGTGGAATAATCGTGTCTATTTTTTTGCGTAACAATTCGTCTGTAGTGTTTTCGCTGCGCGAATTCCGTTGCCGATTCCACGGCCGTCCGAAACCGACTGCGCAAACACGACGCCGTTTGGCCACCAACCTTGAAGAGTATGGCACCACACGAGACGTTGCCAAGAGTGGCCGGCCCGGAGCGCCCGTTGTGCCGAGAATATCGCCGCTGTTGAGGAGGATGTCGAGCTGTCGCCGGAAACATCGACCAGACGCCGTGCCTCGCAATTAGTCATCAGCCGGTCGTCCCTAAGGCGAATTTTGGTCAAAGACTTGCGCATGTTCCCGTACAAAGTCCAGTCCGTGCATCAGCTGCTGCCTGTCGATGGCCAAACGCGTGTAACCTACGCCCAAGCCATCCTCAATCTCGAGGAAGAAGTGGACGATTTTTCGACCAAAATCATAATGAGCGATGAGGCTCATTTCCACCTCAGCGGGTACGTGAACAAGCAAAACTGTCGCTTCTGGGGTACCGAAAATCCACGAGTAATGCACGAGGAGCCATTACACCCGCTTAAAGTTACTGCATGGTGCGCTGTTCACGCTGGAGGAGTCATCGAACCATTTTTTTCGAGAACGCCGCTGGTCAAACGGCAACAGTGGAACAGCGGTGCGCGTAATAGGGCCATGTTAACCGAGTTTTTTTCTGCCGCAATTGGACGAATTAGGACTGGAGGACATGTGATTCCAACAGGACGGAGCTACGGCACACACTGCGCGAGCCACAACCGATATTCTGAAGGCGGCGTTACCGGGTCGCTTCATCTCTCGTTCTGGCGATTTGCACTGGCCTGCAAGATCGCCCGATTTAACCGTTCTAGACTTTTTTTTGTGGGGTTTTTTGAAGTCCCGTGTTTACGTGAACAAGCCCGAGACCGTAGAAGCCCTCAAGGACAACATTCGACACGAGTGCGAGAATCTGTCGCCCGAAGTTCTCGCCGAAGTGATGAAAAATGTCATAAAACGAACCCGTATGGCAATCAATTGTGACGGCGCCCATTTGGCCGATATCATCTTCTCGACTTGACCAATAAAATTCTAAAGGTGCAAATAAATATAATCAAAAAACAGAATTGAAGTTTTTCATTTAGAAAAAAAATGAGAGCCAAACAACATCGGATGACTTCTTTTGGCCCTCCTTGTAGTACCATAAAATATGTTATCTTACTGTACGCGCCATTATTGTTATATAAATGAAATGAAATGAATAATGAAAGCGGCCACAACACTTTTTTACAGCATTTAATATATTCTTTTAAGAGCATTTGAACCTTCCAGCTTGCCTGCCAATTAATAGCCGTCACTCTGATTAAATTGAAACCCGACTAAATCCACCTTACCCTAATCATTCTGAAATGAGTGGAATTAACCTATCAAGCTCCCCTCTTTAATTATCACTCAAATTTATAGCACACCCAAATGGAAAATCATTTTCGTAACGCTGCTCTAAAATGGCTACCTTTGCAGAACCCTAATTACGACCTACAACCACATCACGTTCACATCAATAACATCGCGGATGCTTTGCACCACATTAAGCACATCATCAGAGTCCAACATTCTGGAAAATAATTTGATTAGGTGGCAACGAATTAAATTCACCACCTCCACCCTTTTGTTGAATGTAACCTGCAACGTTGATGCTAATCATCGTCCTCACCATCTAGATATGTTTATAATTGTTCAGAGGGTTGATTATCCATGGAGCTATTTCCGACCAGCTTCCACTACAATGAACACATTTATATGCCAGTCTTTGTCCTACATAATGAGGTCCAGATAATTGAATGCTTGCTAAACGAACGATAAGGACGATACTCGATACTCATTCCGCTTCCGCATCCACGAAGACACGCGATAAAAATAATTTCTCCAAGATTTATGGACAAACGAAGGCTAGAAATGTGTGATACGCTCTTCACTGACTTGGGCTCAATTTCCTTCAAGACAATTTTAAATATTTTCACATGGAAGTCTGTCGCGCTGCAACCAACACTCCTCAGCAGCTCGTTCCGCAACCAATGTCTCTATTATGTGGACATTAAAAAATAATTCAAAACCAACTACCCAACCCATGCGAGAGTGTATCAAGAAGGAATACGAGTAATCCTCGTGCGATGCTCGCGGACCATTGTAATTGCTTCATTTCGGTTTGATGGCGAAGCGACACGGCCAACGACACGGACATTGTAACACGTCCTTGTTAAAGGGTCATAATATCTTCTTTAGTCTCTTGAATCATGGCAGCAAAATGGTACCGTGCATCCTCTTCACTTGTGAATACTGCGGATTCCTTTAGTGTTTCCTCCTCTCTCTCTCTCCCTCTCTTTCACTATTTACCATCGAACGAGAGTCCCTACATTTATCTTGACATGATGAGACCCACAGGTGCTGCCCCATGCAGCAATTAAGAAATTAAAGACAAAGTGAAAGAGCCCCAAACACAAAGATTTTATTTGGAACGTGGACACTTTGAATTAGTTGTGGAGGGGCAATCAGGTGTAGGCAAGACATAGATATCCAACAGCGGTCGTGGTGGAGAGTTAAGATACTTTGCAGAAAAGTAAGAAATCATTGGAATTATTACCACAGATAAATATATTCCGACAGGACGTGCTAATATAACACGTTATTCACACTAAGGAGACATTTATCGTGGAGGTCGTAAATTACGAAAGATTTACTCTGAGGTTTATCTAAATGACCAAGGAAGAGTATTTAAATAGAAACGTGAAATGGTGGGAAGTTGCGAGATAAAAGTATATTATTTGATGAATTGTATCAACTTCCATAAATAAGGCTAATCCAGTAATGAATGTTTTTCGAGGCTGGTAGTTATGGTGGTGAGAAAATGTTAAATCACTTTGATTTAACGTCTTTTGGGGGGTTTGTCCCGTTGAGCTTATAACCTATGTTATTGGGTGTGATATTTGGGTCACATTGAAATGTGTTTGAGATTCCGTCAGTAGAGGTACTTTGAAGATCTGCAAAAGCATGGCTGACACTGCAATCTGAAAGATTTATTGTAAATAAAGGGTTATTATTCAAAAGATATGCACCGCCCGCCCTAAGTAGGTCAGTGTATCCTTGGTGGCAGAGTTTCTCATCTTTTCTGCCAACGTTGGTACTTAATTCTCTGTGGAAGATACGTCTGCTTCAAAACCCAATGTAGTACCAGGCGGGCAATCACAGAGAATGTGTTCGCAGGAATTATCCCCTTACAGGCATAACCTACATTCTGTCTCTGAGCGTAATTTTCTGACTTCAAATCAAACTTGTTAAATTTTTATATGTTATTTAATGCTATTTTATAATTCACCTTTCGGTTTTCAGTATCATAAGTTTAATTTGTTAAGATGATTTCTCGCCCCAATGGCCTGACAGGAAGCTCACCAGCCTTATACTCGCTTTATCTTGAATACGGCTCCCAAGGAGTCAAGTAAAAATGTTTGCTATGGGCTCAAGAGCATGTATCCTGGAACAGGAGATGTAGGGCAACGGCATATTTGCCGAGGAATTCAAATTCAAGTTGCATTTGGGAAATGGAAGAGTCCTCGTTGGGAAAAAATCTGGAGAAAGGCTCCGCGGTTGGTTTCAAAGAAGACTCCGCCCAAAATCTTAATGATTAATGGTCCGTAGATGTTTTTTCGTGGCGGATATTGGGCAAATATGTTTTATCTTGAAAGTTCTAAAGGACGAATTGGAGCCTTGTATTCGAAAGCTGCTTGGTGAAACCAATAGAATCATATTCCAACTTATTGACTATATAAGTTAAAGGATTAAGCTATTAGCTGCTATTAGCTTTCAGATAGGCAAGCATTTTCAAAGAAATTCCTTTTTTTTCTCCGGGGAACAATATAGATATAGACGGTATCAGGGATGCACTCAAGTGGAATTTTTATGATCGCTTTAGTCCAAGTCATAACCTTTTCGTAAAAGAAAACAAAGATTTTTTTAATTAAAGGTTAGAAGCTACTTTGAATATAATAACATTAACTTAGTGGATTGGCCCCCATATGGCCCAGATCTTAGCCCCAACCAAAATATTTCGGCTGTAATGAATCTGGAAAGCAGTAAAGAAGCGGGAGTATCTGGCAAGCCACGAATACTCATCAACATTCAGAAATAGTTCAGAGTCAATGAATCGCAGATTCCTCGCCGTAATAAAATCCAAGAAAGGTGCAACAAAGCAAAAGTTTTAAGGAGAGTGTTTTGTTAAAGGAAATAAAACAATAGAAAAGCAGTAATTGGTTTATCTAAGACGGACGACTAGGCGCTTCAATGAAAATGAGCTTAGTTTAACAGCACTCACCACATCAGCACCAAATACCTGCCGCCTGATACGAGCAAAAGCAGGAAAATCACACAGGAAATGTTCCGCAGTGTCATCGCTTTTCCTTCTCCTGTTTACTTGCTACATGTAATTTTGGGTAACTTAATAATCAGTTGCAGGTTCATTAAAAGGGTGGCTTGCTATTGTAGAATTAGGGAAAGCATTGATTGACATCAACCTGGTGATTCACATTGCCGTAACTAAGACTACACTAAGACTGCGAGTGGAAATGGTGCGATGGTAGTGGATTCACTAAGTGATTGGCAGGTCATGCGTTCGAATTCCGACCAGGGCCATGATTTTAAAAAATGAATACCCACAACAATGCAGATCTCCCTAAAGCAATTTAGGCGCACCTGTGGAGAAAAAACCCTATCGTATCAAACTTCTTTCCTATCATCCTATTCTTTCATGTAGTAGATATCACCTAAAAACAGGCAATGAATCATTTGCTGGGTGCTGCTTGCAGCAACAAACCAATAGCCTGCGCTGTGGTTGCATTATAAGGGTACTGTATCAATTACAGAAAACGAAATCCCTTTAGGACACGCTAATTAAAAATAAATAAATATTAGGCATTAACGGCCTATATATTGCCTAAAACCTAGCTTCTCCAACCACTTTCTTTACGAAGTGGAAGGGACCTACAATTTTTTTAAGCCGAATCCGAACGGCAAATTTGAGAAGCTTCTCAAGACAATTGATACTCTTGGATGTTCGCAAGAGGTGGGGCAGTGGAAAAAAAACTTTAGATGTTACCTGGCCGCGGCGGGAATTAAACCGGTAACCTTTCTATTAGTAGTCCGACACACTAAACATTGAACCACTGCGCCTACTAATTATAAAAAAAAAACATCAATTGTGTTTATTTTACCTCTCCGTGGTTATGACAGGGAATTATAGTTACGTCTACCTAGGCATTGCTTGCTCAACTTATAAGCTCGAGTGTTAAACAAAAAGAAAATAGCATCACCCCCCGAAAGTGGTCGAACGCGGATGCATTCACAAGAATGAATCAACGGTATCGTCTTTTTGACAGATACCTTACGTGAACTATTTCGACGGTTTTGAAGCTGAGTTCAGTAATAGGGCCCAGCCATCACACATGAGCGCATACGACAATAGATAACGGTTAGCGACTAATCGATTTTGCAGCAGCTCCTAATACGGAGAGTTAAGGATCCACACTGCAACCTGGAGCTCCCCAGATGGTCGAACCGACAACTAAATCGACCAGGTTCTAATTGATGTGAGGCACGCATCCAACATCTTAAAAGCGCCCACGTTGCATCTAAATTCAGAGCTCGACTCTCTAACTAGAACAGTGGTTCCCAACCGGTGGGGCACGGCTCGCAGGGGGGCATGGGGATTGTAAAAGGGAGGCGTGGACACAATTTGAATTGTACATTTTTGATGCAAAGAATACAATATTGAAGATGTCAATATTTATTTGCACCCAGAATCTCAGAGCTGGTGAAGAAAATGCAATCCCAGAAGTTGCATTAAATATCTTACATTACTAACAAATAAAAATACGTTTTTCAAAATCAATTTACAAAAAATGTATAAACTAACATGTATACAAGCAAGAATATTTAAAATTCTCGATGCATTAAATATATTTTTCAATGAACATTTGGTATTTATATTTGGGCATGCGATTCTCCAATTCGCCCTAAGAGGGGCATGCTGTTGAAAAGGTTGGGAACCACTGGACTAGAAGAAGCTACGAGCTGCCCACAAGAAGAAATTCGACATTCGATGCCTAAGCACACCTAGAGTAGCAAGAGTCTAGAGAGAACGGCTGAGCGAGAGACCGTAAGTTACCAGCTACCCAGAGAAAAATCCTGGTATGATGATGCATGCCGAAGAAGGTGACAGAATAATGTATATTTAAAAACGCTACAACGCTGTTTTAATTCCAGTGAAATATTGCAAGTGGTTTAAGTCTCCCTAATAGTCAAGTCTTTCGATTTCCCTCCTTCCATTATATAGCACAAACTTTTCTTTAAGCTTAAACGAAGTAACTCAAAGTTATGAGGAGCAAGCGCCTTATCATGCATGTTTCGGCTGCCCGTATTTATTTTCCGCTGGGAAGTCTATTTAATTTTGTTAACATTTCGGAATCAGGAGAACCAGTCAATTAGCTGACATTCTTATTTGAAGCCTGGACCCAGATCACTTGGACCATTATCGTCTTACAATACAATTTTTGCGGTGACTTTTTCACCCTGGATAGCAAACTTCTTTGGTCCAAGCATATCGAGCTGAAGACTGTCGGTTTTCTGGCAGTGCAAAGGCATTTTCAAGACATGGGGCTTATGACCGAAAAGAGTCCTATGGATTTACACGGCTATGATAAGACCATTTCTAGCATATGCATCGATTGTTTGGTGGAATAAGCTTTCACGTAAATACGTTACTGATGCTTTCGCCAAACTCCAAAGGAAGGTATGTCTTGGCTGCACGGCGGCCTTCCCCAGCTTGCCTGGTGCCGGCCTAGATGCATTCTTGAATATACCGGGTTGCACAATCAAACCTACTTATATAACGTTTAAGAAGAGGTGGCTTTTGGTATAACTCGCACTGGAGTTTTGATGAATTTGCGCGACGGTTTTCCTTCGACTCCTGTCTTATGG
This sequence comes from Portevinia maculata, assembly GCA_949715645.1. NCBI lineage: Eukaryota > Metazoa > Arthropoda > Insecta > Diptera > Syrphidae > Portevinia > Portevinia maculata. Next base: position 188,467,291 of record OX454527.1, on the reverse strand, counting down.
ATATGCCGTCCGATGCAAAGACACCAGAACTTCGACTTTCCTCGTGTTTAGGACTGGCTCTGGACAGACTCTGAGGCTGGAAAGGAATGCAGTCGAATCTTCACTGATGGCTCCTAAGTCGATCAAGGATCTGGTGCTGGTGTTGTCATGGAGACCGAAAATGTTAGACTTTTCTTCTCGTTAGGCAAACATTCGTCAGTCTTTTAAACGGAGACGTATGCTATCCTAATGGCTATGCCGTGAGGAACAGGTAGAAGGGGCGAAGTATTTGCGCCTGTAGCGAGAGTCAGGGTGCGCTTAAGGCGTTGTCCGAATTCTGTAAAACTCTTCGGCATTCTTCTTGTGTCTCAACAAGACTGCAGACAAATTATTGGCATTCTAACAGGCCAAGATGCTTTTGGCAAGCAGCATCTTAAGTGGCTGGGCTTAAGCGATACCACCAACTGCGAAGCATGTGGAAAAAGCGATGACACCGCGGAACATTTTCTTTGTGATTGTCCTGCTTTTGCTCATATCAGGTGGCAGGTATTTGGTGCTGATGTGGTGACCGCTGTAAACCTTAGCTTCTTATCATTAAAGGGCCTACTCGTCTTTCTAAGGAAAACGAGTAAATTTAAACAGTAAAAGTGGTGTTCTGGTAGTACAATGAACCAGTATTTAGTATGAGTGCTCCAGTGTAGAAAGCCTCGCACCCCGGAAAAAAGTGACTTCTTCAATCTTGTTCTGGAGAAAATAGTACGTAGGGGAGGTGTCAACACAGAAGGCACTATCTTCAATAGATCCGTCCAACTAATGGAGTACCGATATCATCGGCCGGCTCAGCGCCGGCGGCGCCGGCGATTCAAGAAAAAACGAAATAGTTTGGTTTTGAACTAATTGAAGATAAAGAATGTCTCTTCATCGATCGACTAACCGACTCAAGTCTATGCCAAGTAAGCGGCATCTCTAATTATATGGGTAGGCAGTTAGACCTGTCTCGCTTTCCCCTCTTCTTCTTTCGACTATTGACAACCTTCACCCCCCACTTCTTCTTTCTTTTTTTCACGACCCTCCTCTACAGTCCACACCACCCGCTGGCCCCCCCTGCTATGATTTTCATAAAGCCAATTTCCGTAAAATTAGTGAACACCTCAGCAAAGTCTCATTTGAATTTGCCAATCTCCCTGTAAATGATGCCCTCTCCTTGTTTTACAGAGAATTATTCTTTTCTATCTCCCTTTTTGTCCCTATTTCTCGGCCAAAACCCTTCTCTACATCTCCCCCTTGGTATAATCGAAGACTACGATCGTTACGCAACAAGAGAAATAAATTATGGTCAGTTTTCCTTCGAAACAAGTCTTTTTCTGACTATTCCAACTATCTCGGCTCATACCTTCAATTCACCCAGGCTTATAACTCCCTCTATCAAAGACATATTAACAATGCGCAAGCCAATCTTATAAGCGACCCTAAATCTTTTTTCCGATTCGTTAACTACAAGAAAAAATCCGAGGGCTACCCCCCATCCCTCTCTCACGAAAACATATCTTCAAGTGATCCACAAACCATAGCTAATTTTTTTGCCACTTTTTTAAAAAATCTTTTGCCGATAACTCCTTTGTACCAGATCATTCTTATTTCAACTACCTACTCGAGTACTCCACTGGTCCCTTTCTCTCTCAAACTTTTGAACCTTCTGTAATTGAAAATAAGTTGCAAAAACTTAATGATGAATATTCACCTGGCCCAGATGGTATTCCCGCTATTCTTCTTAAGAAGTGTTCCCTAGTGCTCTCCTACCCCCTATCGCACCTCTTTAAGCTCTCACTATCTCAAGGCGACTTTCCTCAGATATGGAAGTCCTCCTTCATAAAGCCGATCCATAAAAAGGGATTAAAAAGTGAAGTTACTAATTATCGCCCGATAGCCAAACTTTCGCATATACCCAAACTCCTGGAAAGCATTTTGTACGAATCCTTAAGCTTTCAATGCAAGCCTTTTATTTCCCAGAACCAACATGGCTTTCTAAAAGGTAGATCAACCACCACTAACCTCGTTGAATTCGCATCCTCTGCGCTAACAGCCTTAGAAAGTGGTAAAGAAGTCGATGTTATTGCGACTGATTTTAGTAAAGCTTTTGATAAGATATCCCATAAATTAATTCTTTTCAAACTGTCCACCCTTGGTCTCGAACCAATACTGCTGAAATGGATATCATCTTATCTGGAAAACCGCTTATATAATGTTCGTTTCAGGTCCGTCCTATCTGCCCCATTCGTGGCGACCTCTGGTGTACCACAAGGCAGTCACCTAGGTCCACTTCTCTTCATCTTAACTATAAACGATCTGGAAAGGGTTATTAAACACTCTTCTATCTCTCTCTATGCCGATGACACCAAATTTTTCAAACACATATCTTCATCGCAAGACTCCTGCTTGCTACAACAAGATCTAGACAGTTTTTCTATTTGATGTCTCAAAAACTGCCTAGAGCTCAATGTTGTGAAATGCCAATCCATAACCTTTTCACGTAAATACAACAAGTCCCCTCCCCGTCTTTACCTTCTTAATGATCAACCTATCCCTATTGTACAGTCTCTTCGTGACCTTGGCATATTGTACGGCCGCGAGCTTAACTTCCGTTCGCACATTGACGAGATAATTCGTAATTCTACATTACTTTTGTCCGCCCCCTCCTCGAATACGCCAGCCAAACGTGGTCACCCTTTCAGCAAGTTAATGTAACCTGAATCGAAAACATACAACGACGTTTTCTTCGATTTGCCCTCCGCGGACTTCCTTGGAACGATCCCCTAATTCGTCCTCCCTATTTAGACCGCCTCAAACTCATTAACTTGAATAGCCTTGAAGATCGCAGGGATGCAGCAGACATTCTCTTCATTCATCGCCTACTCTCAGGCTCTATCGATTGCCCGTCCCTTTACAACTCCATCTCCTTTAATACTAACCCTCGTAATTTAAGACATCCCCATCTGTTCTATCTACCAACCCACCGCACGTTCTATGGCTCCAACGAACCAATTTCCCGTATGCTACGGAAGGTAAATTCAAACATTTCTGTTTTTATTTCAACCGCAGCACTCCCTCCATTAAACTTAACCTCCTTCTCCATAAACCCTAACTTAAACTCTAGCTTGTAAGTATTAGTTTTTAAGTCTAGCTATAAGTCTTAGTTTTGTTTTAAGACATATTATAGCTTGTATTAAGCTGAATAAATGGGGGCGCATGCCCCCACCAAATTTAAGATAAGACAAGGTACGAGTACATGCTATCAACAAACAAACAAACATCTATCCACCACCTAGGACAAAACGTTGCTATTGATAGCAATAACTTCGATGCTGTTAAGGAGTTCATTTACCTTGGAGAAAAACATTAACTCCACACCTTAGTTGAGATACGAAGGAGAAATACATTAGAAAACCGCCGCTACTTCGGTTTGGCAAAACAAATGGGTTCAAAACTCCTCTCTCGAGGGAAAAAATGCATGCTATATCGAACTTTAATCTGGCCAATCCTGCTTAATGGTGCCGAATGCTGGACAATAAGAAGGAAAGCAGAGCTTATATTGGGTTATATTGAAAGAAAAATATTCCGTCAGAAATTTGGGCCAGTGCGCGAATGAGGCGAGTGGAGGAGAAGATACAACTCCGAATTCTATGATCTGTACAGACACATTGACACAGACAAAGGCCGTATTGAGCGAATTCGAAATATTGCTTAACCCTTAATTCACTAGGTGAAAAAAACTCGCATAAATACCTAGGTGAGTCCCAGGGACTCACTTTGTGTAATATTGCTTTTTTTCAATATTTAGGATATGTTTCTGAAAAGAATTACTTTTGTTCTTTGAACTTCAACTTCCTGATAAAATGAAACAAAAATATTTATAAAAATGCTCTATGGTTAAGATTTATTCATGGTAGTTTCCAAGTTTTTTTTTTTTTTTTTTTTTTGAAAAATCACATTTTTTAGATATAAAAAAAATATATAAAAAAATAAATAAAAAACCTGCAATTCACTTTTCAAAACAAAAAAATAACGCTTAATTCATATTTGATGCAAAAAGTAACTGTCTCCATATGAAGAAAAAAAACGTGCAGGTACTCAAATGCAGACTTGATTTCAGAAGTTTTTGCACTTTTTGCATATTTTGCGGGAGCATCCTAGGCAAACTGGCTTCTTGCATGCGCAACAAAGGTATACAGTCTTAGTCCACTTTTTGGTGCTGCAAACATGGCAGTATTTGCGCTCACCTCTGGGAAGTTTTTCTTCTGCAGCCTCGGGCGCGTCAGGTATTTCTCTTTTGGTAATCGATGAAATTGATAGACGTAGTTCAAATGGCAAAATAGTGTTGTACAAACCCGAAATCAGATTACTTCTGTTAAGATCTTCACCAGCTTGGCCTGGTTTACTTAAATCCATAGTTAGCACTGAATTTCTTGCAAAAAAAAAACATAAAATAATAAAGCAAACACATATGCAAATTGTAACATAAGTACCTACACTGGGACTCACTGATCACCAAAAAGTGACCCTTCCACTTATTGTAAAAACACATCCGACCAGTATCGCGTTTATCACCACACTACATGAAGGTACTGTGGATCTTATATGTGTGCGTGTGTAGAAATGCACGATCTGTGTGCGAAAGAAAAAGATGGGTGAGTCCCAGGGACTCACCTAGTGAATTAAGGGTTAAGTAAAGAGGATCTTCGAGTCCCGGCCCCCAGGTTTGAGAAGGCAAGGCAGCCTTCCTCCGCTTTAAAGACCGATATATCGCGGATGCCTCAGAACTTGGCTTGGACAACTTGAAGCAGCGTGCTCGGGATAGCAGAGGGAGCAAGGCTGCAATGTCTCAGGCAACGACTCTTCACTGGTTGGAAGGCCGTTGAGTAAAGTAAGATGGCTGTCACGATACTCGTATCATGGTCTTACGTAATTTCTGGCGAGGTTATGATTAGGCGGGGATCATAAACCTTCCACTTTACTGCATTTCTATTGTTCTACCTGTGGGGTTCGCCGGCTTGACCTCAATAAATCTACGAAAAAGACTATTAATTGAAACTTAATTTAACAATCCGATTATCATTGAACCTCCCCAGATAACTGCCTATCGTAGCGTCACAATTTTGATTATTAACATCAGTTAAATCTCGAATACTATTTCTTTTAAACTAAATTCGATACGACTTTTAAATGGAAAAACTTTGGCAATCTCCAACTTAAACCAATTCGAAGCAGGCCGGCAGCAGGTGGATTTACATAGATCCCAAAAATTGTCTAACCTTATGCAAATATTCCCATCCCTTCACATCGATAACGAAGCTATTATCCTTTTCTGCTATTATATAAGTGGATTTATTATATGACTGCCTAAATGGTCTTTGAAACATTTAGGTAACAATTTCAATAAAATGCAATCCGAACAACCCTTAACAACACGTTCTTGATATAGCAAAGCTATATCAGTAATTCCAATCATAAACTCCCATTATTTGCGAAGGATAATTCTGATTGAAATTAATAAATCAATATTTCTGAATGATATGACGTCCTTTTCAAACTGGCAGAAGATGCACGTAAGTTCGTCTTAGGTGGTAAAAAAATATTCGAAGAGCCAAGTTGTTAAAAAAAACTTTGATAATTTAGAGGCGGACGTGTGGCCGTTACAAAAGGATTATTTTGACCTTATGGACGATTTGTGTTACGAGTATAGTTAATGGGATAACGATTAAGAGTTACTTTTATACAACTTATTTTGTTAATAAAAGACATAAATTTATTCTACGAATGGGCAGACTGGCACCAAGCTGGCGATGTTTAGTATCGTAATTGGGTGCGTCCAGTATGCCACTGGCTAATTGCAGCTGGAACGCCTATTGATTGAAATGGTTAATATTGTAAGGATTTTTGGTAAAGAACTTAGAAAATTAATTCTGCCCGCAATGAAAAGAAATCGAGAAATGTCAAAATCATCAGACATAAACAAGCGAAGATATAGTCGTCGGAGATTTTCGAAGATTTTACGCAGTTTGGTCATTCATTCAGTTGAACTTATACGAGTAGGTTACGATAGGCAAAAGACATACTGAATTCCATAATGAAAAGTGCTGTCTTCAAAAATTAAATATTTGAAAATATTGGCCAAACACTGTTCAATGAAACAAAAGCAAAACATAGGGATACCCTATTCCTATTACAATTCCTCATAAAGTGGGCATGGCAAAAATCTAAGTATGGGTGAATTGTTAAGAAAGATCCATATATTTTTTTACACAACATTTAAAGGATTTTATTGAAAAAAACAAAGTCTTTGTAGAAAAACGCCCCTTAAAAGTAGGCATGGCAGAAAACTTTATACAGGGTGTCCGTTAATTCGTAGACAATATTTTAGGGCATGATTTATGGGATTATGGATTATTCTTAGGAAAAAATTGTTCTACAGTAAGGGCCTATCTCCAATTTTTATATCATTTATTGAGGATTTAAGAAAAGGCTTACTTGGGTGTACCCTGACCTTGACTTTTGACTTTTTTTCAGTATACTTTTGCAAATCACCATTCAAAGACTTACACCAGAACAATGTTTACTAATCGTGGAAATTTAATTCCAAAATTCGCGCTCTGTTCGCCAAACTTATAGAGCACTTCGTCAAGTTAACGGTGCGCATAATGGTCCATCTGAGCAGCTAATACGCAATACTATGGATCGATTCATGACCACATTTACTCTTTGTGATAATATTCATCGAAATCGAGCCCGTACCGTGCGTACAGAAGTAGAAATCCGTCGGTGTAGACGTGAATGTGAGAGAGGGCCGAATTTATCGATCCGACGCCGTTCTCAGCACCTTGGTCTCTGCCCGTCCACTACTTCGACAATTTTGAGGAACGATCTTAGCCTACATCCATATAGGATCCAACTGCGTCGTGTGTTCTGTGGATGGGCTAAGAATCAACTGGAAGTTGAACCAGGTTTTTATCGTTAAATCATCTTCAGCGATGAGGCTCATTTCTGGATTCACGGGTTTGTAAACAAGCAGAATTGTCATTTTCGGAGTGAACACAATCCTCATGAGACTCCATTACATCCCGAAAAAATCACTATTTCGTGTGGTTTACATGCCGAAGGCGTCATCGGCCCATTTGTCTTCAAATCCAAACCCGGTGCCAACATTCACGTGAATGACGAACGCTACAGGCAAATGATTCGTAATTTTTTTATTCCTCATGTCATTGATAATCATTTGGAGGAGAAATGGTTATAACAAGACTGTGCAACATGCCATTCAGCACGTTCAACCTTGACTTTGTTGAGCCAAACGTTTGGTGACCGAATCATCAAAAGAAATGGACCTGTGAGTTGGCCACTTCGTTCGTGTGATTTGACACCTTTGGACTACTTTTTGTGGGGGTACGTCAAATCTCTGGGTTATGTTGATAAACCAGCAACGATTGATCACTTTGAAGCCAACATGTATGCTTGAAAAAGTGATGCAAAATTGGACCGACAGGATGGCATTCATAAGGCGCAGTCGCGGAGGCCATATGCCAGAAATTATTTTTAAACATTAAATGCCATGAAATTTGTAAGCTTATAAAGCCAAAATTTTGACATTCTATTAAATTTATTGTGTTTTATGTTTCAAAAAAATTGTATGCCTCTATAAAAAACGCTCTGTACATACTTTGCGAAGTCTAGTCTAGTCTAGTCTTTTCTGACGAGGCTAAATACTTGGGTCTCATTCTGGACAGAAAGCTCAGCTGGAAACCCAACATTCAAGAAAGAGTTCGTAAAGCTACAGCAAAAAAGTCATAGTTAATAAATGGGGGCTTCAACCCGCATTACCAATTGGCTATACATCATCGGTAATAAGACCGATACTTATGTACAGGGTGGTTGTTTGGTGGACTGCCTTAGACAAAGCGATAAATCGCGGTAAGATAAGCAAAGTGCAACGAACAGCGTGTCTCTGCATGAGTGGTGCACTTCGCACTACCCCCTCTGCTGCAATGGACCTTCTGTTTCACCTGACACCCCTGGACAGCTTTAGCAAGCAAGTGGCTGCTAGTGTAGCTATCCGCCTCAAAACAACGTTCCAATGGTTCGAGAATGAAATGGGCCACGCATCTATTCTAAATAAATTTAGAATCCTCCCTAATAACATAGAGTACACCACCCCTCAGACCCTTTTTGACAAAAACTTTAAGGTCAAGATCCCGCAGAGAACATTCTGGGAAGTGGGTCCCCCGGTCGAAAATACATCGATCCACTTTTATACCGATGGAGCCAAAACATTTGGACATTTTTTTTTTTTTTAAATCCTGGCTCGCCAAGGCGATTAAATAGGGGACACTTCGACCTAAAAAGATCTTTTGTGCCGTATGGGCCAGACAAATTTAGACCAGTAGAGTTTCCACTTTCCGTGTAAAGCGGACAATTCTACTAGTAGAAGAATTTTTTATGTCCTCGGGGCACATTTGCTCCCTGAAAAAGATCTTCTTTCTAATTCCGTTTAGGGCCGGACATTCACACAAAATGTGTTCAGCTGACTCGTCCTTTTCAAGACAGAGTCGGCACTCAGGAGAGTCTACAATTTTCATTTTGTGTAGAAGATATCTTAAACCATGGTGGCCAGTAAGGTAACCTACTAAGTTTTTGATATCATGCCTGCTTAGGTTTAGGCATTTGCTGGCATTTTTATTGAAAGGCCGAATGGCTCGTTTGGTCTGTCTTAAACCTGGGATGCTTTCCCAAAGATGGATACATTTTCTGTGTTCCCAGCTTTTTATTGCTGCCGTTGCTGCTGATCTAGGAGTGCAGCAGAAGGGTTCGAGTGCCTGTAGGGTGTTGAAGCAGTACATGACTGATTTGGAATCAATCGTATGAGAGCTAAGGGCGTTTATAGCTGCTTGACTATCCGTGAATATATGGATGGTTGCACCTTTTATACCAGATAAATTTATGTGGCTAGCGCATTCTTGAATGGCGTGGAGCTCTGCTTGAAATACGCTGGGACTTTTCCCCATGGGTATCGTAAAGCGTTTGTTTGGTCCGTATATTCCCGCTCCTACCCCCGCTTCCATTTTAGAACCATCCGTATACCACTTTATTCCGTTGTGGCTGTTAGGTGGGTTATTACTAACCCATGCTTCTCTCTTGGGGATCTCCGTGGAGAACCGTTTGTTGAAGCATAGAGTTTTATGAATACGGTCTATGACCGCGCAGTTCATGTTGAGTTCTGGCAGTTCATCGAGAAGGGTATTAAGTTCCAGATGATCGTTAAGACTTATCTCGTTTAACTGTATTTGACTTATTGCACTGCGGATCGCCACTTTTTGAATGTATATGTGGAGAGGTGTAATTCCTGTTATTGACTCTATGGCAGCCGTTGGACAGGTTCGCATGGCTCCGGAGATACCAAGCCACGCAAGCCGTTGTACCTTTTTGAGTTTCTCTATTTTGTCCACCATACAATGGAGGCGTTTGTTATAATGGGCCTTATCATCACTGTGTAGATCCAGTGGACAATCTTTGGAGAGATTCCCCAGGTTCTGCCATATGTACGCCGACAGGCCCATAAAGCTCTGTTAGCTTTAGTGATTTTGTTGTTGATGTGAGAGTTCCAGTTTAGTCTTTTGTCCAGGATTACTCCAAGATATTTGACTTCGTCGGAATACTCAATGGTCGTGCCATTTAGTGAAATCTGAGCTAAGCTGAGATTTCTTCTTTTTGTGAAAGGAACTATGATAGCTTTACTGGGGTTTATGGAGAGATTTTCCTTGACGCACCAGTCTATAGCTATCTTAAGGGCGTTTTGCATACGTGAAGTAACTACGTTTGATTATTTGCCCCTAATAATGATGACCAAGTCATCGGTATACCCTATTATGTCGTAGCCTAAGTTACTTAATTTTTGAAGTAGGTCATCTATGACCAAGGACCACAGGAGGGGTGATAAAACTCCTCATTGTGGACAGCCTTTTATAGCTGAAACTGATACTGAAGTCTGTCCTGACGAAGCAGTGATTTTCCGACTTTCGAGCATCGCTTTTATCCAGTTTATGGTGGGAAAGTCTACCTTTCGGTGAATTAAAACATTTGATATTGAATCATAACCGGTGTTATCAAAAGCACCCTCTATGTCAAGAAAAGCGCATAGTTCAATTTCTTTGCAACGGTAGGCGTTGTTTATGTGATTTGTTAGTTTTAACAGGGCGCCTTCCGTTGATTTGCCTTTTTGATACGCATATTGACAGGGGTGTAGAGGCATGCTAAAAGTTACGCATTCTCTGATATGAACGTCAATTATTCTTTCCATTGTGCCAAGTGCGTGGTATGTAGCCCCAGTTGAAACTGAACCTAAATAAGGCAATCATGTTAGGTAGGAAGAATTCCATACCCTTTTGAATGAGGGCTGGAAAAATTCCGTCATTTCCTGGTGCCTTGAATGGTTTAAATGAGTTTATGGCCCATTTTACCTTATCTGGACTAAATAATTTACCAGATAAACTATTATTTCTGCTGAGGTTAGTTGGATATGAAACCTCAGTAGTGTGATCAGTTGTGTGATCGACAATTAGGGAATCAGGGAAGTGAACTTGCAGCAAGGTTATGAGAGTTTCTTCCCGGTCGCTTGTGATCCATTAATATACAGTTGTTTTGAATGAACAACCATATTCCTTACTACTACCACGTGAAGTGGACGGCTTGGGTTACAGCGCTGTTGAACCGGTTCGCCAAAACCGATCATCAGATTCCTTTTTTTTCTATGGATGGTACTGGTCTGTGTTTTTTCCTTTTATCCCGAAAATCCATTTTACTTCCACTGGGATTCGAACCTAGACCAGCGTCTTCTCAATCAAGCACTCATGCACTGTACCATTGAAGCCACTAGTTTCAGTTCATCCAGTTTTTATTTTAATTTCCTGGGCAGCCCAGCGAATATAAGTATATTATGCTATTCATTCAGGTTTTTGTTTCTATGGTTTCTCTAATCATTCCACATTTTGACAAGCATAATTGGACTGAAATGGGTGATAGAGAGGGTGAAAGACACATTGAAATGGTGTTGTCAAGAAATTAACTGGTTATGTATGTGGTATCTCACAATTTTCCCGTTTGGTTTGTTTACATTAGGCGTTTTTCTTTTTTAGCTCCGAGCGGGGCACTGAGCTGTCAAAAAAAGAACTGTGTTACTTTTTTAACTCGGAGCGCTCTGAGCACAAAATTTGTATTTCTTTTTTATCTCTGAGCTAGCTCAGGGCTCGCTCGATGAGCTCGATTGAAAATGACCGAGCACATCGAGCGAAAAGCTGAGCGCGGCTGACTTCATTCATTATTTGTGCTTTTTCCATAGTTTATTTACGAGAAATTATAATTTAAATGGAATAATCCTTGACAAACACCAATTTCAGAAGCAAACCTGACTATTTTGAAAATTAATAAAAAAAAATTATCTAATGACAGTTCAGTGCTCAATTCTGTTTCTTAATTAGCTCGGAGCGCTCAGGTTACGTTCAGCTCGGAGCGAGCTCTGATCGCTCGGGCCCCGCTCTGTTCCCCGCTCGGGGCTAAAAAAGAAAAGCGCCTATTAAGTTCCTTTACGTTGTTTTGAATGAACAGAAGACAGCATTATGTTTTGGAAGCAATACGTATCACCCTATTGGTTGTACCTAAGTGAACTATGCTGTCAACATCGGTATTTAACGAGCTTAACATACGTTGCCATTCCACTTCCGCACCCGAAGAAGAGTGGCGTTAACCAGAAAACGATTATGAAGGAGCAAATACATGCGTGCCAAACATATAGCTTCGCCCATACAAATTGTATGAGAATCCACGGCCTATAGTGCTTAATAAACTATTGTTCCTTAAAGATTTTTCAACGTTTCAGTTAATGGATTGGCGGCATTCTTTATTGCCATCATCGGCTCTGAACTGACTCCTTTATACGCTTATAATAAATGTTACATGCTATTTTCATCCATCAATACTGTCACTCGGTTTTGCTTCATCTGAAGGTGGGTTTTGTCAGTAAGAAAAAACCCGTAAGCGATATTTTTAAAAGATTATTATCATCAACTATGGCACTAGTTTTCTGCACTTGAGATATCTGTATCTCGTCCATCTTGCAGAATTGCAACGCAGACATGAGTTTACCTGCATTCGAATGCCGGCACTCTTTATTAACCCATACGTTATTGGGGTTGCCTACTGACGGTTTGCTTCTTAGACTGAACAACCATTCGCCGTTTGCATTTGATAGTACTGACACCAGTAGCGGGCAACTGCTCGAATCCGATTAAGAGATTTAAAATCGGCAAATGGTCTGGTAGCCTCGTGTAATTATAGACATTTGGTTTCAATTCTTACGAGGAGCATTTAACAAGTTTTCTATAAGTGATATACGAGGACACATCCCCTTGTCGCATGGTAAAATGAAGCGAGATATTCCTGCATCGGCACCTAACCCTAAGGCAAAACGTTTCAATCTTAGGAGTCAACGTAATAACCATAACCATATCTAATTATTTATCCTTGAGCACATTTAATGCAATAACTATTGAATCTGTTCCCACACCTAAATCTATTTTTAATTCACGACTTTTATTTCCTCAGGTGATTACTTGAACTATTTGGTTTTGAAGAAATCAGTTCCGAATAACGATTCAGTTGAATGACCTAAAACTCGTAAGGCTGATGGTGATGTTTCCTCATTTAAAATTGTTGTTTGGTCTCCTTAATTTAAATTACTGTAATGCAGATGCAGGCTGACATATTATATGGCCGCAAAATACTCTTGTGAAATAACTTACACGCTGTTCTGCTAATAAACGCAGTTAATATCGTCGGCTAGTGTTAAAAACAAAACCCTGTATGCTGCCCCTCTATTAACAAAATAGAACTGGACTCCTCACTAAAGCCGCGAAACTCCATTAAAATCCCTCTCACGTGATATTTTAGACACGGAAGTCTTTAATCACATGAGTTCTCAGTTTATATAAACAGTCTTCACCAAAATTGGAGGAGGTATTCTTAAAGCTGTTCGGTACCGCCGTGTCAAGTGTCAAGTAAGATTGATTTCCCATTAACTATAAATAACGAGCTTATCTTCTGCTTCCAGTTGTCCAGACCAAGCGCTCTGGCATCAGCGATGTCTTGGTCCTTAAAATGGAGGTTTGGTCTTCCTTGCCTTTTAAAACCTGGGGGCTGGGAGTCGAAAAACCTCTTGACTAAAGCATTTTGTATACATAGTCAACGTTATTTGGTTTTTTGACAACATCCAAATCTTGGTACAGCTCATAGAGTTCGCGGTTTTATCTTCTCCTTCTCGCACCCAGGACCAAATATCTGACGTACTATTTCTCTTTAAAAAGAACCAATATTAGTTCATCCTTCCTACTACAATACTCGGCACCGTTAAGCAGCACTGGCTGGATAAATATTCGATAGAGCATGCATTGGGCCTTACCTACTAATAATCAGCACAAGTTATTGCCAAAAGGAAAACATGCACACATAAAAAGAATCGGGTTTAGTATAGTCCTAAATTAGAGTATTAAATTTAATGCACGAAAAGTCATGTTTAACCCTCTACTGCATACGAAGCCAAATATTTCACTTTTCACTTTTTTTCCTTTTTTACTCCTTATTCTCGCAAAAAAGAAGATCTTTATACAAAACAATTCTCTTCTATGCATTTCTGAGAACACATAGCGGTACTTTTCGCGCGAGTGCGACAAAAAACAATGAAGATATTCCTACTTGTAGGTCAGTGGTTTGCTTGTTGTCGTTGAAAACGAAAGCGTGAAGAATTTTCTGATTTGAAAAAGTTATAACTTTGGTGTACGATGAGTTAAGTGGATATAAAAATATATTTGTGATTGGATACTTATTTCTCTTTGCCACAAATAACATTTTATTAAAAAAAATATTATCTTGCTCGTTTGAGAGATAAAACTGCAGAAGCCATATTTGGCTTCGTATGCAGCAAGGGGTTGTAAATCTACACATTTTGCTCACTTGACTCTTGTTGTGGTGCACATGTTTTTTTCTTTTTTTTTATCGTTTCGTATGTTACTTTTTTGCTTAGAAAAATGGAATGTCATCGTTTTTATGGAGGATCACCATTCCTTAATCCCATTCCTGGAGACGGATCGCGAAGCGATGATGAATTGGCTGGAGATTCAGATGTGGAGTTGGAGACAGAATTGCATATCAATGATCGAAGTGTCAACGTTACGGTTGAAGAAACGGAATCAGATTCAGATGATGGCACTCTTGCAGCGTTGAAATCAAAATCCGTAAAAAGCAAAACAAAAACATAGGGACGGGCTACAGTCCGCTTGGGCGAACTGTTGGATACCCTATTCTTATTCCTATCGCTCATAAGTGGGCGTGACAAAAGTCTAAGTATGGTTGAATTGTTAAGAACGCTCTACATATTTTGTTATATAACATTTAAAAAATTTTATCAAAAAAACGCTACCTAGCTCAAACTTGGGTGTTTCAATAAAATTGTTATATTGTGAGCGTGTCAGTAGGCGGATTTTAAAAAAATTAACACATGAGAATAAAGGGCCCATAGAGAGTATATATTATAAATTTCAGCTCCCTATCTCTAACTTTGGATTTTCAAAAAAATTGTTTTATTTATTTGTGGGCGTGTCAGTGGGCGGATTTTGAAATTTTTTTATCCCGAGCAGTTTTAGGAGTCATAGATCATATATAAAAAATTTCAGCTTTCTAGCTCAAAATTCGATTTTTTCCAAAATTTTGTTTTTTTGAGTTTGTGGGCGTGTCTGTGGGCGGATTTCAAAAATTCGTAAACGTGATTATTTCGGGACCCTAGAGAGTATATGGTTAAAATTTCAGCTCTCTAGGTCAAGTTTAAAGGCCTAATTTTTGCCGACAGACGGACGGACGGACGGACGGACATGGCTAGATCGACATTACTATCGATGCTGATCATAAATATAGGGGTCTACGGGCAATATTAAGGTATGTTACAAACTATGCGTCAAAATTAATATACCCTTAGAATAGGGCATACAAAAGGACAAGTAGCATGGAGAAAGGGACATCTTCCTGATATTGATGAAGAGCTTTTCAAATTTGCAGGATCGGCCGAGCTTCCAGAATATGTGAAAAAAAACTAGAGACACCATCAGACTTTTTTTGAAAAAAAAATTTCTGATGATTTGTTGGCCTTCATTATAGAGGAATCTAATAAAAAAGCCCACCAAGATGATATAAATAAGCCAGTTAATATCACAAAGAACGAAATGGAACAATTCATCGGGATGGTGATATTCATGTCTTGTTGTCAACTTCCATCGTCCAGACATTACTGGAGTAAGATGGTAGGACAACAAATGACATATGAAACAATGGTGTACAATAGGTGGGAAACTATCAAAAGGTCAATGCATTTCAACGATAATCAAAACCTCAAACGATTTGGAACAGAAGGACATGACAAACTCTTCAAAGTAAGACCCCTTTTGGAGAAAATAACGGAACGTTTGCTGTTGATTCCAAAAGAAGAGTTCCTCGCCGTAGGCGAACAAATTATTCCGACGAAATACCGCCAAGAACTGAAGCAATATAACCCAGCTAAGCCACATAAATGGGGCTATAAAAATCAAGTCCTTAGTGGAATTTCGGGATTAAGTTACGATTTTGATTTATTTAACGGACACCAAAGCAATAAGTATTCTGACGGAGCGCCAGATCTGGGGATCAGTGGTAACATTGTCACAAGGCATACGTCAACAGTTCATGAAAATTCCAATCCCAAGATTTTCTTCGACAACTGATATAATAGTCCAAATTTGCACTTTTATTCGTTGAAAAGTGGACTTTTGAAACTAGGGACTATAAGACTCAACCGAGTGCCAAACTCCAGAATTCCGAAGGAACAACTGATGAAGCAAAGACGTGGAAGTATGATGGAAAAAGTGGCAACTATCAGTGGAGTAAAATTGAGTTTGGTTTCTTGGTTTGACAACAAAATAGTAACGTAGTAAAAAAGTAAAAGAGAAATTGCTTTTCTAAATTTAATGGCGTATAAACACACAACTTTGAACCATTATTTTACTTTTTTATGATACAATGAATTGTTATGTTTTGTTTCATTTATTTGTTTCATTTTTTTCTTTATATTTTACTGCTTTTTTATATATTTTATTTACTTAAACTGAAATCGAAAATGTTCTAGTTTTACAACCGTTAATGCACACGAAGCCATATTAGGCCTGTATTCTTATTATTTATACAAATATTTTTTTTTTGGTTTTTTAATAAAAGATGTCTTAAAACAGCCCAAAGAAGCTATTTAAAAAGTATTTTATTTTCTTTCTCTTTAAATAATAATTCATGCAGTAGAGGGTTAAGTCCCCAACTATTCCTGGACAGGTCACGTGCACAAGTAACTAATTCTCTAAGTCTGATTATCAGGGACAAGATGCTTTGGGCGCTACAAAGCTTCAAACTCTACAAATCTGCAGGACCAGACGGTATAATACCTGCCGAACTACAGATATTTTTAGATATCATCCTACCAGCACTTGAGATGATTCTGAAGAGCTGCCTGTATCTGGCATATATTCCTCGGACTTGGAGAGAAGTCAAAGTGGTTTTCATACCCAAAGGTGGCAAATACCCCCATGTAAATCCAAAAAACCTCAGACCTATCACCATTCCTCTTTAAAACGCTGTAGCGACTCATTGATATCCATCTTTGTATGAATATAAACCCGAAACTTATGTCTGTGGCCCAATATGATGCGTACTGCAAGGGTAAACCGGTGGAAACCGCCCTTCACGCTTTGGTACGCACCCTCGAATACTCCCTTAATCACAAGAAGTACACTATGCCTGCTTTCCCAGATAGAAGGCGTCTTCAATAACGTCAACACATCCGCAATCGAAAATGCACTAACAGAACTGAGGGTGGTTTGCTCGCTTGGTGAATTGATCAATCTACTGCTCTCAAGTCAGATTATCAACTCAAAACTGGTCGAAACATCTTCCAGGAGGCCTGTCAGTAGAGGCACCATTTACGGAGGATAAATCGATCTACTTCTACACCGGTGGATCAAAATCATTCCTACCCCATGGTGGAGGTGTTTTCTCAAAAATACTAAATATTAGTCTCTCTTTCTGTCTTCCTAATCATTGTAGCGTGTTCCAGGCGGAAATTATGGCGATAAAAGAAGTTTAGGGACATCCGTATCTTCTCGGACAGTGAAGCCGCGATTAAGTCCCTGGGCTCAGTCTCTTCAATTTCCATTGTAGCCCTAGACTGCCATTCATTTCTTGAGGAGATGGTAGAACAGTTCAACATTCAACTCTGCTGGGTGCCGCAACATAGAGACATTCCAAGGAAATATAGTGCAGATGACCTCGCCAAAAAAGGAAGCGAATTACCTCTTTTACAAAGGTTCTCTGGGTATTCTTATCGCTATATGTTAACATATGTTTCAGCTATTCGCAATCGATAAAACAAAACCTAAGGTGGGCAAGTAGTATACTATAATACATTTCTAGCGACTTAGTCCGGCCAAAGCTGGAACTGCCACGCTCTATTTGTTTAATTCCACTACAGGTGTCATTACAGTACACTGTCTAATAGGCAAGCACGCATCAACTATTCTATCAAAAATAGATATCTTAAATCAAGTGCTACGTGTAGTACGAAACTACGGTCAAAAAAGGAGTTGTAGTACAGGGTGGCGCACGAATCGTGCTATAAAAACGAAACGTAATAACTTTTTTTCTGTGTGAGTAACCGGCTTATGTTTTCTTTATTTGGCAGGTTACTATTTGGGTTTATTAAAATCAGTGCTTGAATTAGGCGGGAGTTCGGCGGCATTTAGAAATAAAGATTCGACGATAGACCAAGTGCATCGAATTGCGGATGCTATGGAAACATCACTTGAAAAAAGCGTGTATGTTCGTCTCTATTTCTGTATCTAGCTCAAGATTTTGGCAAGGTTTGCCATATGAGAATTGAGTACAAACTGTATGGGGGCCTTCCTAGGCAGTCCTGTGAAATACTGAAATCTTATATAACCGACCGACTTACGAAAATCGAAGCTAGAGTACCACAAGGAAGTGTTGTAGGACCAAACCTGTATCTGTTATATACTAGGTGGACAACAATGCTGTTATGGCCACATTAGCAGAAGATACTGCCATATTAGTGCCCGATGAACACATTGCAAACGCAACCGGAAAATTACAAATGCAGTCGACAAAGCAAGAGTCTGGAGTCAAACAAAATCAAATTACATATATAAACGTTACGAACAAAAAGATTAATAATGTTCCATTTTGTATTATCAGTTAAGCTGTACCTTGGGCAAATACTGCCAAATACCTTGGAATGACTTTGGATACAATGCTAAAATGGAAAGATCACATCGAGAAGAAAAGAATAGAACTAAATTTGAAATATAGAAAAATGTTCTGGCCACTTGGAAAAAACTCTGACCTTTCGATCTAGAACAAAATAATGTTATTAAAGCAAATACTGAAAACTTTTTGGACGTATAGCATTCAACTTTGGGGTTGTACAAAGGAAACAATTTCTGAAACCATCCAAACGCCCCGTCGCCGTATGTAAGAAACAGTGATTTACATCGTGCCCTACAAATAGAAATGGTTACATCAGAAGTGGTTTGAAAATACGCTATATCACACAATCTACGACTAAAAACTCATACTAACTCCGAAATGGAGACTGTCATAAATATACAAGACAATGTTCGGAGACTAAAAAGAACCAAGCCACATGAGCTGATGGTCTAAGAGCGACTGGAAAGTATTAAAACTTTAAACTTCCCCCAATGCGATTTTAAATAAAGAATGAAAAATTATTGGTTCTGATTTTCCGCTGGATTTACAAATTTCACACTACTTGGTGCCGAATATTATCGTGTCTTTTGAAGATTTACTACCTGTTAAATACAAAAACAATTTAACTGTCGCCACTATGTTCTCAAGCGGATATAGATCAGTGCTTCCGAACACCGTTTTCTACGCATTCCGATCACTTTTGTTATCGAATGTTAAAACGTTGACATTTCTCACACACTGAAATGACATACACCCCCAAATTGGCGTGTGAAGTTTTAAAAAATAAAAAATAATAAAAAATTTCAGCTTTCTAGCTCAAAATTCGATTTTTTCCAAAATTTTGTTTTTTTGAGTTTGTGGGCGTGTCTGTGGGCGGATTTCAAAAATTCGTAAACGTGATTATTTCGGGACCCTAGAGAGTATATGGTTAAAATTTCAGCTCTCTAGGTCAAGTTTAAAGGCCTAATTTTTGCCGACAGACGGACGGACGGACGGACGGACATGGCTAGATCGACATTACTATCGATGCTGATCATAAATATAGGGGTCTACGGGCAATATTAAGGTATGTTACAAACTATGCGTCAAAATTAATATACCCTTAGAATAGGGCATACAAAAGGACAAGTAGCATGGAGAAAGGGACATCTTCCTGATATTGATGAAGAGCTTTTCAAATTTGCAGGATCGGCCGAGCTTCCAGAATATGTGAAAAAAAACTAGAGACACCATCAGACTTTTTTTGAAAAAAAAATTTCTGATGATTTGTTGGCCTTCATTATAGAGGAATCTAATAAAAAAGCCCACCAAGATGATATAAATAAGCCAGTTAATATCACAAAGAACGAAATGGAACAATTCATCGGGATGGTGATATTCATGTCTTGTTGTCAACTTCCATCGTCCAGACATTACTGGAGTAAGATGGTAGGACAACAAATGACATATGAAACAATGGTGTACAATAGGTGGGAAACTATCAAAAGGTCAATGCATTTCAACGATAATCAAAACCTCAAACGATTTGGAACAGAAGGACATGACAAACTCTTCAAAGTAAGACCCCTTTTGGAGAAAATAACGGAACGTTTGCTGTTGATTCCAAAAGAAGAGTTCCTCGCCGTAGGCGAACAAATTATTCCGACGAAATACCGCCAAGAACTGAAGCAATATAACCCAGCTAAGCCACATAAATGGGGCTATAAAAATCAAGTCCTTAGTGGAATTTCGGGATTAAGTTACGATTTTGATTTATTTAACGGACACCAAAGCAATAAGTATTCTGACGGAGCGCCAGATCTGGGGATCAGTGGTAACATTGTCACAAGGCATACGTCAACAGTTCATGAAAATTCCAATCCCAAGATTTTCTTCGACAACTGATATAATAGTCCAAATTTGCACTTTTATTCGTTGAAAAGTGGACTTTTGAAACTAGGGACTATAAGACTCAACCGAGTGCCAAACTCCAGAATTCCGAAGGAACAACTGATGAAGCAAAGACGTGGAAGTATGATGGAAAAAGTGGCAACTATCAGTGGAGTAAAATTGAGTTTGGTTTCTTGGTTTGACAACAAAATAGTAACGTAGTAAAAAAGTAAAAGAGAAATTGCTTTTCTAAATTTAATGGCGTATAAACACACAACTTTGAACCATTATTTTACTTTTTTATGATACAATGAATTGTTATGTTTTGTTTCATTTATTTGTTTCATTTTTTTCTTTATATTTTACTGCTTTTTTATATATTTTATTTACTTAAACTGAAATCGAAAATGTTCTAGTTTTACAACCGTTAATGCACACGAAGCCATATTAGGCCTGTATTCTTATTATTTATACAAATATTTTTTTTTTGGTTTTTTAATAAAAGATGTCTTAAAACAGCCCAAAGAAGCTATTTAAAAAGTATTTTATTTTCTTTCTCTTTAAATAATAATTCATGCAGTAGAGGGTTAAGTCCCCAACTATTCCTGGACAGGTCACGTGCACAAGTAACTAATTCTCTAAGTCTGATTATCAGGGACAAGATGCTTTGGGCGCTACAAAGCTTCAAACTCTACAAATCTGCAGGACCAGACGGTATAATACCTGCCGAACTACAGATATTTTTAGATATCATCCTACCAGCACTTGAGATGATTCTGAAGAGCTGCCTGTATCTGGCATATATTCCTCGGACTTGGAGAGAAGTCAAAGTGGTTTTCATACCCAAAGGTGGCAAATACCCCCATGTAAATCCAAAAAACCTCAGACCTATCACCATTCCTCTTTAAAACGCTGTAGCGACTCATTGATATCCATCTTTGTATGAATATAAACCCGAAACTTATGTCTGTGGCCCAATATGATGCGTACTGCAAGGGTAAACCGGTGGAAACCGCCCTTCACGCTTTGGTACGCACCCTCGAATACTCCCTTAATCACAAGAAGTACACTATGCCTGCTTTCCCAGATAGAAGGCGTCTTCAATAACGTCAACACATCCGCAATCGAAAATGCACTAACAGAACTGAGGGTGGTTTGCTCGCTTGGTGAATTGATCAATCTACTGCTCTCAAGTCAGATTATCAACTCAAAACTGGTCGAAACATCTTCCAGGAGGCCTGTCAGTAGAGGCACCATTTACGGAGGATAAATCGATCTACTTCTACACCGGTGGATCAAAATCATTCCTACCCCATGGTGGAGGTGTTTTCTCAAAAATACTAAATATTAGTCTCTCTTTCTGTCTTCCTAATCATTGTAGCGTGTTCCAGGCGGAAATTATGGCGATAAAAGAAGTTTAGGGACATCCGTATCTTCTCGGACAGTGAAGCCGCGATTAAGTCCCTGGGCTCAGTCTCTTCAATTTCCATTGTAGCCCTAGACTGCCATTCATTTCTTGAGGAGATGGTAGAACAGTTCAACATTCAACTCTGCTGGGTGCCGCAACATAGAGACATTCCAAGGAAATATAGTGCAGATGACCTCGCCAAAAAAGGAAGCGAATTACCTCTTTTACAAAGGTTCTCTGGGTATTCTTATCGCTATATGTTAACATATGTTTCAGCTATTCGCAATCGATAAAACAAAACCTAAGGTGGGCAAGTAGTATACTATAATACATTTCTAGCGACTTAGTCCGGCCAAAGCTGGAACTGCCACGCTCTATTTGTTTAATTCCACTACAGGTGTCATTACAGTACACTGTCTAATAGGCAAGCACGCATCAACTATTCTATCAAAAATAGATATCTTAAATCAAGTGCTACGTGTAGTACGAAACTACGGTCAAAAAAGGAGTTGTAGTACAGGGTGGCGCACGAATCGTGCTATAAAAACGAAACGTAATAACTTTTTTTCTGTGTGAGTAACCGGCTTATGTTTTCTTTATTTGGCAGGTTACTATTTGGGTTTATTAAAATCAGTGCTTGAATTAGGCGGGAGTTCGGCGGCATTTAGAAATAAAGATTCGACGATAGACCAAGTGCATCGAATTGCGGATGCTATGGAAACATCACTTGAAAAAAGCGTGTATGTTCGTCTCTATTTCTGTATCTAGCTCAAGATTTTGGCAAGGTTTGCCATATGAGAATTGAGTACAAACTGTATGGGGGCCTTCCTAGGCAGTCCTGTGAAATACTGAAATCTTATATAACCGACCGACTTACGAAAATCGAAGCTAGAGTACCACAAGGAAGTGTTGTAGGACCAAACCTGTATCTGTTATATACTAGGTGGACAACAATGCTGTTATGGCCACATTAGCAGAAGATACTGCCATATTAGTGCCCGATGAACACATTGCAAACGCAACCGGAAAATTACAAATGCAGTCGACAAAGCAAGAGTCTGGAGTCAAACAAAATCAAATTACATATATAAACGTTACGAACAAAAAGATTAATAATGTTCCATTTTGTATTATCAGTTAAGCTGTACCTTGGGCAAATACTGCCAAATACCTTGGAATGACTTTGGATACAATGCTAAAATGGAAAGATCACATCGAGAAGAAAAGAATAGAACTAAATTTGAAATATAGAAAAATGTTCTGGCCACTTGGAAAAAACTCTGACCTTTCGATCTAGAACAAAATAATGTTATTAAAGCAAATACTGAAAACTTTTTGGACGTATAGCATTCAACTTTGGGGTTGTACAAAGGAAACAATTTCTGAAACCATCCAAACGCCCCGTCGCCGTATGTAAGAAACAGTGATTTACATCGTGCCCTACAAATAGAAATGGTTACATCAGAAGTGGTTTGAAAATACGCTATATCACACAATCTACGACTAAAAACTCATACTAACTCCGAAATGGAGACTGTCATAAATATACAAGACAATGTTCGGAGACTAAAAAGAACCAAGCCACATGAGCTGATGGTCTAAGAGCGACTGGAAAGTATTAAAACTTTAAACTTCCCCCAATGCGATTTTAAATAAAGAATGAAAAATTATTGGTTCTGATTTTCCGCTGGATTTACAAATTTCACACTACTTGGTGCCGAATATTATCGTGTCTTTTGAAGATTTACTACCTGTTAAATACAAAAACAATTTAACTGTCGCCACTATGTTCTCAAGCGGATATAGATCAGTGCTTCCGAACACCGTTTTCTACGCATTCCGATCACTTTTGTTATCGAATGTTAAAACGTTGACATTTCTCACACACTGAAATGACATACACCCCCAAATTGGCGTGTGAAGTTTTGTTTTTAACAAAAAAATATTGCCAGTTCCAAACCATTTGTCATAAAGGAGTCAACTTTAAACTTTATGTTTCAATTTGCTCGCCCTAAACGGTAGTACAACAAGATTTTTAATCTGAGTAGTATTTTGGAATTTAATTTTCAGGTTCAATATACTCTAGTTTGATTGGAGAAAACAGATGAAATGTCAAATGACAGACAGCATAGTGCTGCCAAGTAAAGTAAATTTCGATATAACATTTCGTAACGGTAAGTTTTGAATTGAGAGCTAAACAAATTATGAATAGCTGCCTGATTCTTCCCTCGTTTTTGTCGTATTGAGCTGCGGTGAGTTAATGTAATGTGTGTTCCCTAACTTTAATTACTTCGAATCCTTTTACTTATTGTAATCTTCTGTTAATGACATTAAAATACATTTATGTAATAGTAATAGTAACTGGTGAATCTCGTGTCATAGAAAAGATTTGAGCTAGTTTATTAAGTTGTTACCAAAAAAATGTTCACGCTCATATCATATCTTAGATATAAAACACGCTTTATCTATTAAGGGCACGATATATAAACTGTCTTTCATTAGCGACTTGACAACTTCGAAATTTCCCTTAAACCGATTACCGAACTGTCAATATCAAAAATATTCAGTAAATTAACATTTTCATCATAATGCAGTATACGAAGGAGCAAAGTTCACAAATAATTAAAATTGACCACCGAAATTCCGAGTCGGTGGTCGCAACTTTATGAGGGTAAACGTCAATTTTTGTTCGTAATTCTCGTCCCAGTAGACAAACAATTCATAGTCTAGTGAAAAAAATTGAGGCAGAATTTTCGCTGCTTGATGTTTCCGTGCCAGTGAGACTACATTATGCCCGAATTGTGGAGAATATTGCTGTCGTAAAGGCGTCCGTCGCAAACCAGTCAAATTAGCCAATTTCACAGCGTTCTCAAGAATTGGGCCTCTCCCAGACCATATTATGGCGAATTTCGCGTAAGGATCTTGGCCTACACCTTCACAAGATCAAGCTGACTCAAGAACTACTTGTTCTCGAATTGGGCTCTGGATATGAAGGAATAAAATGAAGAATTTCTTCGCAAAATCATTTTCAGCGATGAAAGGTTCACGCTCATATCATATCTTAGATATAAAACACGCTTTATCTATTAAGGGCACGATATATAAACTGTCTTTCATTAGCGACTTGACAACTTCGAAATTTCAGTGTGAACCGATTACCGAACAGTCAATGTCAAAAATATTCAGTAAATCAACATTTTCATCATGGTGCAGTATACAAAGGACCAAAGTTTACAAATAATTAAAATTTACTACCGAAATTCCGAGTCGGTGGTCGCAACTTTAAGAGGGTGAACGTCAATTTTCGGTAGTAATTCTCGTCCCAGTAGACAAACAATTCATAGTCTAGTGAAAAAAATTAAGTCAGAATTTTCGCTGCTTGATGTTTCCGTGCCAGTGAGACTACATTTTGCCCGAATTGTGGAGAATATTGCTGCCGTAAGGGCGTCCGTCGCAAACCAGTCAAATCAGTCAATTTCACAGCGTTCTCAAGAATTGGCCCTCTCCCAGACCATATTATGGCGAATTTCGCGTAAGGATATTGGACTACACACTTACATGATCAAGCTGACTAAAGAACTAGTTGTTCTCGAATTGGGCTCTGGACATGAAGGAAGAAAATGAAGAATTTCTTCGCAAAATCATTTTCAGCGATGAAAGGTATTTTTGGTTAAACGGCTTCGTTAATAAGCAAAATATACTTTACTTCACAGGTGAGAACCCTCATGTGCTCCAAAAAATAGCACTTCATCCGCAAACAGTCACTGTTTGCTGTGATTTTCATGCCGGTGACATCAATGAGCCGTTTTTTTTTCGTCGATGAAGATGACCGTTACGTTACAGTAAATGGTATTACTACAGACACATGTTGGAACGTTATTTCTTTGAGCAGTTGCATGACTTGGACATCAGTGATATGTGGTTCCAACAAGGCGGTGCCACAAACCACACAGCGACGGCGGGTGCAACTATCGTGTTATCGAAATCTCAGTTCGGTGAACGGGTTATCTCTAGAAACGGTGATTGAACGACTCTGGGTTTTTTTTTATTGGGCTACATTATATTATTGGTCTGTTCCGACAAGCCGGCGACATTAGATGAGCTCAGAGCCAATATTGAAGGAGAAATATCAGCCGTATCGGTCGAACTGTGCGGCCGAGTTATCGAAATTGGGTTCAACCTATCGACCGATGCATGCGTTCCCGTGGTGGACTTATGAACGAAATCGAATTCCATTCATAAATGCTTTGATACGATAGTAAATCAAGATTTTCAGATATCTCAAGTAGTTTGCATTTTCTTTAAAAAAGTAATTGTCAAGTCCTTAATGAAAGACCCTTTATAATACTTTTGCATAATTGGAAAAAAATGGCAGCTACAAATATTTGTATTTGTATAGACCTATGTACGAGTATATTAACCGATGCATGTGTTTAAAATGCTGTTTCAAATATTAAACCACAAATCAAATTCTGCTATTCTTAATCGTACATCTTATTTCAAATTTGTTCATAATCGCTTCCACGTTCAAAATTGGCTAAATAATTGTTCCGTAGAGTCATTTCTCAATTTACATTTGAGTATCTACCATCCACTTTATAGTCCACACAAGATTCCATGATTATAACCATAACAACATTTGTGGTATGTTTACTATTTGTTCATGCGTAATTGCATAACATGTGCCTTCATTCCAACAGGATTTAAGGATAAAGTGATTTTGGTATTTTCAAAAAACATTTTACAAAACCTCAAAACATGAACATTCTCTGCTTTGCTCTGTAAACTTCTTCGTATTTATCCTTGATCTAGTGGAATGTTGGAATTGTATGAAAACTTGATTTGCAAATGTCCATTTGAATATATAAAGGAATGGATGATGGATTATTACCCCCTATCCGAATACTAACGATTCAATTAGATGTTTGCTGTGTACCATATCCTTGCGTTCCTAATGGTAAATTTTTGCCGGAATGCCAGCTCGCATAAATAGTACTTATGCTCATTCAGCTCTTTTTAGTGGGGGATATTTTTTTTTTAATAAAAAAGCCCTGCCCAAATGGCTGGTACTACGACCAACGATTGCGGGATTACAAGACTCATGGAAACATTTACTTTATGCAGAGAAGTGTTTAAGGATTTTAAGCTTATTCTATATAAAAATAAAAGTATTACCTATCTGTTACTGCGGAAAATTTGAGAGGATCATGAATTAGGAGAGTCAATAAATAGATTTGTTTGTATTATTTATACACGAAACACGAATATTCATTTCGTCGCCTTAGAAAAGGTTTGACGTAAACGCCATTTCGAAGTGTTTGAGTTTTAAAGGGTTTTTTATAAGCGACTTGACAATTTCAAACTTTCAGTGTGAACGCACCCTTAAACCGATTACCGAACTGTCAATGTCAAAATATTCAGTAGAATCACATTTTCATCATGCTGACACGAAGGAACAACGTTTGCAAATAATAAAAATTTACTACCGAAATTCCGAGTCGATGGTCGCAACCTTAAGAGCGTTAACGCCAATTTTCGGGCGTAATTCTCATCCCAGTAGACAAGCAATTCATAGTCTAGTGAAAAAATTTAAGTCAGAATATTCGCTGCTTGGCGGTGCAGTGCCAGTGAGACTATGATTTGGCCAAAGTGTGGAGAATACTGCTGCCGTAGAGGCGTCCGTCGCAAATCAGCCAAATCTCCCTCTCCCAGACCACAAGCTGACTCAGGAACTAAAGCCACTTGTTCTCGAATTGTGCTCTGAACATGATGGAAGAAAATGAAGCGCATTTTTGGTTAAACGGTTTCGTCAATAAACTAAATATGTGTTACTGGACAATTGAGAACCCTCATGTGCTTCATGAAACAGCACTTCATCTGCAAAAAGTCACTGTTTGGTGCGGTTTTCATGCCAGTGGCGTCATTGGGCCGTTTTTTTCGTCGATGAAAATTACCGTCAAGTAACGGTTAATTGTATTCGCTACAGAAACATGTTGGAACTTTATTTCTTTGCATGAATTGGACAGCTGTGATATCTGGTTCCAACAAGACGGTGCCACAAGCCACACAGCGGGTGCAACAATCGAGTTATTGAAGTCTCAGTTCGGTGAACGTGTTATCTCGAGAAATCGACCCGTCTATTGGTCGCCGAGTTCATGTGATTTAACTTCTCTAGACTTCTTTTTATGGAGCCACATTAAATCATTGGTATATGCCAAAAAGCCTGAGACGTTAGAGGAGCCCAGAACCAATATTGAACGAGAAATAGTGGCCGTATCGGTCGAAATGTGCGGCCGAGTAATCGAAAATTGGTTTTAAGGTATCGACTGCTACACACGTTCCCGTGGTGGACATGTGAACGAAGTCGAATTCCATTCATAAATGTTTAGATAGCAATTTAAGGCAATACATTTGTTTTTAGATATCTCAAGTAGTTTGCATTTTATTTAAAAAGGAAATTGTTAAGTCCTTAATGAAAGACCCTTTATATGTAGTAATATGTTTAAAATGATGCTCTTCTTTATGAAATCAATTTTGCCCTATCTCATCTGGTTACGAAGATATTGAGTATTGACTTTGCCGTAAACAGCACAACTTAGGTTTGATGTACCAATTGGTTTGACGAAGTGGTTATACTTTAGTACGTTGATAATAAACATTATGAATGGTGTTGTTTCTGATATAAAATAATTATGTATATGTGTATTTGGTGTTTTAAATTGTATCTAAAATTTGTAATTCTCCCTTCTGAAGCATAGCTTGATATGCTTTTGGATACTTACTTCCCTGGCTACACGCCTATACCTTGGCATTGACAATACTTGAGCCATTCAAGTGCCCAGGCTCAGACGGAATTTTCCGGCACAAATTTATTTGGCCCTCAGCATAATAGGGCAGGATCTGTCCTTTATTCTGAAGGGTTGCCTGGAGCTAGGAATAATGCCGACCGCCTGGACTAAAGTAAGAGTAGTATTTGTACCAAAGGTAGGAAAACCATCGCACACTTTCCCGAAAGACCTCAGGCCAATAAACCTAACGCCCTTCCTTCTTAAGATTCTAGAAAGAATTCTAGATCTTCACATAAAAGCCACCATAGATAGTAGCTTGCTATCTACATCACAACACGCCTTCCAAAAAGGTAAATCTGTTGAAACGGCCCTGCACTCTATCGTCTATCACATCGAAAAATCCCTATATATCAAAGTACTTGCCTTAGTGACATTTCTCGACATAGAGGGAGCTTTCAACAACGCTGAAACCAATTGGATTACCAGGGCCCTACGCATTCCAAGATTGATTCCCTCATCGGCGAATCAATCAGCTGCTATGTAGAATATATTCTCAAAAGCAGGGTAATAATTCTATACTTCGGAAGTAGCACTGTTAAACCACGTGTACACAGAGGCACTCCCAAGGGGGAGTATTGTCTCCACTACTGAGGAATTTAGTGCTCAATGAAGCCCTTGTGAACATTGAAAACACTTGATGCAAGGTTATCGCCTATGCGGATGATGTCGCTATACTTGTCACTGGAAAATATCCGCAAATGCTGGCCGATGTCATGCAAACTGCTATCAACAAATTTACAAGCTGGACCGAAAGATGGACGGACAGGCCGTCCGTTAATCCCATAAAGACTGAGCTGTTCCTGTAAAGTTCTAATAAAAGTTCTACGATAAAAGGGTTTTGTTTTAAATAAAACTGGATTATTCCGTGAATCTAGATAGCATATTTTCCCAAATATATAGCTCAAAGATGTAGACACTTTAAAGAGACTTCTACCAATATTTAAGCATTTTACAAACTTTGGGTGGAAATAAATAAACCCTTAGGATATTGTTTACAAACCGGTTCGATGTTTCTGAAAATAACATTCTCTCAAAACTTTTGTTTTTTAATTTAAATATGATCCTGCGCTGCTGCTCCAAATTGGCAAAATCTGTATGGATTCACTTTATAAAGAATTTCAAGTTATTCGACCTTACATTTTTCGAATTTTAATTTTGTGAAAATAACTCGGATCTAATTAAAACTACAAATAAACTGTTTAAAATATATTAAATAATTAACTACATATTATATGGTAAATGTTTGACTATAACAAAAATACTAATTTGATTACGTTTAATTGCAAAAAAATCCTTAACTTATTTAAGAAGCAGGGTTTCATCGTGAATAAATGAATAAAAATTGTTCGCAACAGAGTTGGTTTCATAATTAAAACGAGCTGTTTGCTTTGTGAGTCTCAGAACTCTGAGTACCATATGTAGTGCGTCTTTCGCTAACTTTCAACATTTTTCCGAATGATACTTCGGCATTTTGTTGTTCTTCTTGAAGCGTATCCATAATGTCGTGATAATGCTTTACTGCTGTGCTGATGCCAAATCACGTGAAACTGGAAAGTCTGTCGCAAACAGAGAGACTCTCGATAAATTCGGTTTTCTGAAGGGCTGCGAGTAAGGATACCGCTGTTTTTGAAATGTTACAAGATTTGCTTAACATTTTTTCTAATCCTATGTGGATAATGTTGAATATTTCGACAAAGGATAGTATGCTGTCATGTCGTTCCATGATTCTTGTTTCACAAAAGACCAATGACTCACATTTATTGGCAAATTGTACTCACTCACTGCATTCTGGGGGTAGGAGGGAGGTCTATGGTACCTTTGGGATGCAACGGCCCTATTATAAGTCCTCAAAATTGGTGGCTTCTAGCTCTTCTGCTTCAATAAATAGTTTGAAATAAAGGAACTTTATTACTGGAAAGCAACTAAAGGTAACAGACAGGCTGAACATTGTCTACCAACCCCTTGCATTAAAATAAGTAAACAACTTCTGCAAATGTTAGGGACGGATACTTGATGGGGCGTTATAGACCCAAAAACCACCGTCTATTGCGGGATTTCCTGACGACAATATTTGCTTAATGCCTAATGTAGACTAGGAAACGGGAGAACATTATTCTGTTCCATTGTATAAGTTTCCTAGGTTAGCTTTACCTTGAGACATAATTATGTGTTAATAAATTACTAAATTCCGCTCATGAAAGCGTACTTTGAAAATAAGGAAACCATAAAAGGCCGGACGAAGACGCAATGATAAGGATAACGCCTCTTCCGTAATCTAATCTTATGTAATCTAATTTAACAAACGGATCTTTCAGCATTCGATATACTACGCATCCACTAAAGTTTCAATTCAACAGAATCTAAGTACATAATTAAACAAATGTTTTTTATATTCTTTCCGGGCCTGTTCGCTTCCGTGGATAACTCATACCAATTGTCCCAAAATATCCATCGCAAATAACAATCTAATTAAATACAATTCATTAAGATGAGCTAATTAAATTTCTTCGTAACAACCTCTCAAACCTGTTTGATTTATTCATTTTCACCTTCACTGCCCATGGGACTCCCTCCCCTCCCTCCCCCATGAGCAAACCCTCAGAAAAATAATAATAAAAAAAAGGGAAACCGGTAGATATAGAGAATCACAGACTAAAATTGTTCATAATCCTTTGATTGCACCTTGTGCTATTATCTACATGTAGTTAGATGTCAAGGTACCAGCATCACACGACACTATGAAGTCGAATGTAATTAAGGGATTCGACGGTTGCTGCCACTGGCACATCAGTGCAAGCAATCTGAAATCTAGTTGTAGATATATTTTACATAAAGACAAGAACTTCGTTTACCATCAGCGAGGAGGCAACGACGCCAGTAACACTAAACGCCCGAGCTTATTTTTCATTGCTTCATTGAATTTCTTAGAGTTTTGTTGTAGGGAAAGAGAAGCTGTTATCTGATCTCATGTTAAAGTGACAAATATTAATTGAGTCACTTTACTGTCTAAATGGGAATTTCTAATTCCGTAAGCTGTAAGTGGAAGTATTTATCAAAAAACTTCGAATTGATCCCATTACTCGTAGACGTACAGTAGACGTCTTTCGGCAGTTACGGACAACTTGCAAAATAAATCGAATGTTACCATATTGGGAATATTAACATATAACTGGACCACAAAAGTTCAAATTTAACTAAAAACCGGAAGATCGATTAAATTAAGTTCGTGGCAAATGGCTTTTATAAAACAATACAGAGTGTGTATTAAATTATTTTGGTATGGAAATATCCTAAATACTTAAGCGGTTATTGAAAAGTTGTCATAGCACATCGTGGCGAAATTAAGTCACGCACGTGCGGGAGAACACCATCACTGCTCATACGATCAACCCTGAACGTATCGTGAAGAAACACACACGATACCGAACAAATAGGGGTGAGTAGAGTAGTCCTCCATTATAGCTGAGGCTGTCAGCGTGCTGAACATGGCAGACAACCGTCACTGCTTTACAACTAGAAAGTGAATGATCAATAATGCCATGATCAAACCAAATGCTTGTATGTGCATGTAGGAGAACACCATCATCAGTGTACACCACACCAACAGAAACCAGGTGACGTATTTAGAAAAAGACAAGACGGCCGGCGTCCTGTCGTAATGCGGTTCCATGGTGGCGTAAATAGTTTGTAAGCTTTTGTATTCACTTAACACACATGTGTATTTCTTATATACTCCATGCTTAAGTAACGTAAGTCTATAAATATGGATTATTAAATAAAGTCAGTCTTGAATAAACTGTCAACCTAGACAGGCTTGTATATTACTGAACATGGCGTCAGATGTGGGGTACTTGATTTAATTTGTTTCTACATACTTATATATAAAACTCTCTAATATCGAAAGTGATCCAAACGAAAGACCGGCGTCGATCAAAGGAAATAATAATATCGCGATAATGGAAATCTATCAAGGAATAATAAATATTCCGCAATTTAATACATTAGAATTGTATGTTAATATCATCAAGCCAACTCCAATAAAGTTACTCAGCTTAGTGAAGAACCACTGCCTTTACTTGGAGAATGCACCATCAATAAATTGTCGTTACAAACAACAATCGTTTGAGATCAGTTTTTACATCGTCTCGATCGTCTGCAAGCCCATTCTGGGTCTTCCTTCGTGCTTATCATTAAATTTGATTAAGAGAATTAATATTATGGGTAAGGACTAAGGAGTTAAGTAATAATTTAGATGTTAGTGCATGCGACTCTAATTTAATTTTAAAGAAATATCAAGATGTATTTGAAGGATTAGGGTGTCTAAAAAATAAATGTAAACTTGAGGTAGACCCATCAGTTCTTCGAGTAGTTGAAAGGACACGCAAAATGCCATTTAAATTAAGATACGAACTAAATGTCGAGCTGAAGCGCATCGAATCAATGCAGATCATTAGTCGTATAGAGGAGCCAACCCCCTGAGTTAGTTCAATTGTTATTGTTAGAAAATCTAGCGGTCAAATTGCGCATCTGCTTAGATCCAAGACACCTTAACAAGGCATTGTTCCGTTCCCATTTCCCATTTACTAGCATTGATGAATGTCAATCTCGTTTGACAAGAGCAACACTTTTTAGTTCATTAGATGCTAATTCAGTTTTTTTGATGATTTCTTTCTTTACACCGTTTGGTAGATTTCGATTTTTAAGACTACCTGTTGGGATAAATGAGGCTCCGGAAATTTTTCACGCGGAAATGATAAAGCTGTTCGGGGATATTCCAAATACATATCATAAATTATAATGACGATTTTTGAATTTTTGCCAAGAGTAAAGAAGAGCATGATACAATTTTAGAAAAGGCTCAAGAAGTAGGATTAAAATTAAATAGAGCTTAATCCAAAATATGTAAAAAAGAATTAAAATTTATTGGACACATATTTAATGACATTGGGATGCATGCAGACCCGTCCAAATTGAAGCAATATGTGCACTACCCAGCGTTGTCAGACGTCCCGATCTTGGCGGGACAAAAACTCTAGCTTACTTGCATTTTGTTCATAATGTGATGTTTGCTTTTGGTACATTAATAAAAGCTTCTCAGGGAAATGATATTGCCATAACAGAAATGCATGAGTCATTGTACCTCTTCCGCTCAAGGTTGACTCAAAGGCTAAAGGATGGGTTTTTCGGCTACCAGACAAAACAGATTTTAAATAAATTGGTTGAATCTGAACGGACCAAAGCCATCGAAGACTTCAACATTTTTTACACAAATTGCCAACAATATATAGACAAATGTTATAATTTTTCAGATGAAAATATTTTTTCTAGACTTACTGCCACCACCGCACAGAAATGGCACCAGCTCTTTCAACAGTTTCCAAAAAAAAGATACCAGAAATATATTTAAACTAGTGTCTTTCATATTAAGTATCCCAACATCGAACTGCTTTCCTGAACACGTTTTGTCCCAGATGAATTTAAAATGGTCGAATGCCAGAAATAAATGCTCCGTAAATTTAATGAAAGCAGAATTACTCATCCAGTTTAATCTACAGCTATCCTGTGAAGACTTCTTCATCTTTATTAAAGACAAAAAGGAAACTTTAAAAGAAGTTAAATCCTCACAGAAATATCATGAATAAGTAATTCTTGTAAATAATTATTCTCTTATTGTAAGTTGCAATTTGTAACACTCACTCCACAGACTATTTTTTAAAACGCCATATTTTTGTAATGAACACAACTTTTTTGATTTTAATTTCTGTTTTTTTTTTTTTATTCTGAAGACGAATAAGACTCATTTCATAGGGTGAATCTGATTTAAAATATTTTATTTTTATTAAAATACATTTTCTATGGCTATTTTTTCTATCTATTGTCACGTAAACGTAATTTTAATTCAAATAAAAATATTTGAAAACTTCTGATTAAGTACGTTTTTTTACTATGTCCGCTTTCGACGAAAGAATCCCGCTGTTTTCACTCAAAAAGTTCCAAAATCCCTACATGGCAAAAAAAAAATGAATGGCAACGCTGGCACTACCCCGCCCAAATAGTGTTGCAGAGCTGCAAAGATTCTTAGGCATGGTCAACTATTTGTCTTTGTTTATAAAAGAACTATCCATTAAAAATTCAAACCTAATAGAGTTATTAAAACGCGATGTGAAATGGCACTGGTCTGAAAGACATGAAAGGACTCCTGTCTTAACTTATTATGATATAAACAAACCTATAACCTTATCAGTGGATGCTTCAAAAAATGCGGTAGGTGCAGTAATATTTCACGATAGAAACCCAATAGCATACGGGTCTGCTACTGTAGCATATACACTTGGATGCAGTACGGGACCATCATCACTTTGTGTCGCTATTGCAATTATGAAGAGAGCGTTACTCACTTGATCACGTCACGCAAATGCCAGCAATTATCCCCTGCACCTCCTGCTCTCTTTCTCCTTCTCACTGGACTAGCTCAGTCTGTGTGGGTGAATAGGTGGTGGGTTAAAGGGTAACTGCCAATGTTTATCAATAACTTCCAACCCTCTCTCGTGTTTGGAACCAATGGATACAAGACTCATCTAACATATCAGATGTATTGATCTATTCTATGGTCCGGCACACATGAAAACTGATTCGACTTTTGACTCTTTAACACATTATTTATTACTTAGGAATTCATATATGTAAAGGGTTTTTCAATAAGAGCGCTACAAAAGTTTTTTTTTAATAAAACAAAAACGGTTTTGTATATCAATGAAACTCTTTATTCCTGTGAAAGTACGTTCGATGCCATTATGTATGGAACTCGATTTCTTTTGCATGGCCATCACGGGCACGCTTGCAGAAGTCCAGACGCTGAACCCAATTTTCGACGGTTTTCAAGCATAAATTGGCCGATACTGCTGCAATTTCACCTTCGATATTCGTACGAAGTTCATCAATGTCGCTGGCTTGTTGGCATAGACCATAGACTTGACGTAGTCCCACAGGAAATAGTTTAACGGCGTCAAATCGCACGAACGAGGCGGATTTCGCAGTGGAACCAAGTGGGACCTCGCTGCTAATGATACGCATGTGGTGTTCGGCTGTCCTTTCCTTGTGTAGGATGCGACAGCGTCCTCTTTATTCCTCGCGTTGATGTTTGCCCCTGAAGAGCTCTTACCCCTTTTGTGGTGGTACTAAAAACAAGCTGAACTACAAAAGAAACAACACAGTTTTTCGAGATTCTTGTAACAAAATGACACTTTTTCTTATTACCTTAGCTTAAGATGCACTTAGTTCTAATTTTAACCGATAAGAATGTTTATCTTTTATTAGGATTACTTAGGATTAAATTATATTCCGTTTTCCGGATTTAGTGAGAGTAATCAAGACTTTACTGCTCGAGTTCTTCGGATAAAAGCAAGGCTTGTATGGCGGAAACTAGAAACATGACATAAGCGGACGTGTGAGTTCGTAAATTTCACGATACGAAGCTGACCTCTGTTCTTCAATCCTCGTACCAGCTCGCATAAACTCTCTTACCGACCGGATATCGTTATGTATTTTTTTTTTTTTTTTATTTGATACCGAATTATGATAGAGCTCTTGCCACACTACGTTAACTGCCAGTCAAAGAAATTATGCACAGATAGAGAAAGGGAATTTCGCCATCTTAATTGGCTGCACACGCTTCCATCAATTTGTGTATGGTAAAACTATTTTAGTCGAAACGAACCATAAACCAATGGTTCCGTTGTTTGAAAAACAGTTGTACAAAGTTCCTGCAAGATTGCAAAGATTTATATCAAATTAATTTAAGCTACCAATAAATTGAAATGTTTTTACAGATTGTATTTGCTGGATATTTATAGTTGTTATTATAAAGGAGATGTTGTAATTAGTTTGCAAGCGTGTGTATTCACCTAACTCACATGTGTATTCCTTATATACTCCATCCCTAGTAATTTAAGTCTATAACTATGGATTATTAAATAAAGTCAGTCTTGAATAAACTGTCAACCAGGGCTTGTGTATTACTGAACAGTGGGGAGAGTTCGAAAACGAGGCAGTTCTTTTTTTTGTAACGGACATGAATATGTGAAACAATAAAAGTGAAAGTAACACCCGTTGAATTTTATTAGTTCTGTCAAAGTGCAAGTGATTGTCAAATGATAAGATTGTTGTGGTGATTTTCAGAAACTTTATGCACAAATTTTTGTTTGACGTGTGTCGAAATTCCTAATATTGTTTTTGTGCTGAAACGGAGTGAGTGAGTGCTGTGGTGGGTTTGGGATAACAAATAATGAATGTAACGAATGGAAAAAAAGGTGTGAGCCACGCTGCACTCACGGTATAGTTGATGTGTAAACATGTGGGCACAGTTGCGCGTTAGCTACAGTATTTGTTACCTAGCTAACGCCATAACTAAGTAACTAACGTAGTTAAATTAAAATGCAATCGATTTGGTGGTTAGCTATCATAATGACAACTAATTGTTGCTATTAGCTATCATTTGCAGGTTGTGTTACTAAGCTCGTTAAGTTGCCAAAGTTAGTTGCGGATGACAACTAAAAGTTGGTTAGTTTTTAGCTGTAGCTTTTTAGTTGCCTAGGTAATAACTAATAACCAAATCAAATTTTTTTATTTTGCTATAATGGTGAAAATTTATTTGGATTTATTTTGCATATTGCATTTAAAATAAAAATTGATTGAATGCCCCTTTTATTTTACATTAGGTTATTTTACAAAGAGGTCCTTGGAGCCACAATAATTAAACCCGAAAAAGGATATTTTCCCAAAGTGTCTTTGGAAACGGCACAGTATATATGAGTTCAATGTTATTTGAATGAGGGGCGCTATAGGAACAACAAACATTTTGGTAAAATATCCTGTTTTCGACTATTAACCCACATACTCCGGGTAATATTTATTTTTCATTTTCTTAATATTTGCTCCATTGAGTTGATCTAGTCAGCGGATATTTTATTTTATATTAAGTTTACCAAAAACTATCCTGAAAAGTGAAATTTTAAGATGTGACATTATGTCACACTAGGAATACTATGTGTTAAAACATATCTAAAAAAAAAATTTCAAGACCAATGAAAGAAGTCAAAATTATTTAAATATATTTTATATTTGAAAATAAATTATTCTTTTGTATGATATGTATAAAAGCAATAATAGTGCAATGCAACATCGCATTTATTACATTTTGATGGTGCTTTTTGATGGCACACGCGGCATCTTGTCCGCTTATCTTGCCTTATTATGATGTGATTCATTCGATCATATCTCCCAGCAAGATTTTCTACAGTAGATGGGCGGGATGACATCTTCTTGAAAGGGTTTCTATTTTCTTCTATAAGACATAGAACAATGCGACGGCGAAAACCTAGCTGGTCAAGTTTTCCCCCATTAAACTTATGTAGCTGCCATGCATTAGTAGCTGCCATTTCTATGCAATGGGTTATTAAAGGGAAATACCACTTTTTTCCTCGAATCTCACACCTGTAAAGGCTTATGTTTTGGTCTGACCGATCTACACCTCCCATTTCCTTATTGTAAGTACTTATAGCTTTCGGCTGTTCTATGCTAATGTACCTTTTGTCCGATTTGCTGAATCGTTTGGCCATTTCTGTAGGTAGAGCCGGCACTATGTTGGAGGCAATATGGACTTCACTGTTATCATTCCATTGAATGAGTACAACTGTTCCATTTTCGATTGTAGCATAATCATAGAAGCCCCTTTCAGTTTTTGTAGTAATTTTTTGGAAGGGATAATTTCTAATCCTATTCTTTCTTATGGTTCCAATGGCCCCAATATTTCTCGATCTTAATTCATCCAAAAGTTCGATAGACGTAAAAAAGTTGTCGAAAGAAATTCGACAATCAAGATTGAATGGTCTATCCTTCAACAGACGGTCACAAAATTTCAAAACTACCTTCGAGCCAAGGGGGTAACCATTGTACAAATCATCCACAGTAGACTGTTTTCCTTGATAGGTATCAAACCATGCTATATAGCCATTCACAGTTGCGCCTACCCAAATTTTGTATCCCCATCTTATAGGTTTCCTCTGCATAAACTGTTTTGTGCTATGGCGATCAAAGTACGGCACCATGGCTTCGTCGACACTATATGCAGTTTTTGGTGGTGCAAACTTAAGGAAGTTATTGTTCAGTACTTCAAATAAAGGTCTTAATTTGGCGAACTTATCACTGCTTTCGAGCTTATTGTTATCACAAACATGTAATGCTGACATGATAAAATTAAATCGATCGCGGGTCAAACATTCTGCAGCTCCTTTTGAGTAAGTATCCAAAGCTTTCTCCCAATACATTGATCGCCTGGAAAATCCATTGTAACCGCTAAGCAAAAGAATCCCTACAAAGGTCTTCATTTCCGCAAGAGTTACATTTCCAATTAAATTCTTCTTCGCAGCGTATACATTGGTATGATGGGTTATCAGATGCCACACTTCTGCGTCAAAAAATTGCGAAAATTCGTCGATTGGAAGTAGCTGATTTTTTGCCAAAGCCATATCTACATCATGAATTTTTACTCCACTCTTCAAGTCAACTTGTGAATTCCATTTGTAAGTTTGCTTCTGATAGGGCTTCTGGATTCTTGGCATGGACGTCTTGAGAATAGCGAGGGGTATTTCATCTTCTGATTCCCATTCACTCTCACTGTCGTCATCTCTCATCTGTACAAATAGCGCCGGGGCT
Source organism: Portevinia maculata (assembly GCA_949715645.1). Classification (NCBI taxonomy): domain Eukaryota; kingdom Metazoa; phylum Arthropoda; class Insecta; order Diptera; family Syrphidae; genus Portevinia; species Portevinia maculata. The sequence continues at coordinate 188,428,087 of OX454527.1, read as the reverse complement.
TCGAGGTGTTGTCTTGGCAAGTTATTAACAATCACATTATCGTCATCACCGGAGTCTTCATCTGTCATGTAATCATTTGCATTATTGGGTGGCAAAATGTAAAAATTTTCATTTTCTAGTTCATTGTCCTCTTCTAGAACATCCTGAATTTCGTTAACGGTTAAAAATCTTAAAATATAAAAAACACAAAAGAATAGTAGTACTCCTACTGATACATTGTGTCACAGTAATTTTTCAAGCGCAATAATATAAGAAATATTAACTGCATTGGAAAAATTACTTTTCTAATTTAAAGCTGCATTTATTGTAAATATAAATAATGCAAGAAATTATATCCACATCAATAAGTAAATAATATATTACTTACCTTTTACTGCATATTCTCAACTTTTTTAAAAATTTAAAATTTCGATTAGAAAATATACAGATACGATCGCACGATTACACGAAAAAGACTTAATTCTGAAAGATGGACAAATAGAGTCATGTGACAGCAATTTGAAAAAAAACAAAGCCTGCTATGGACGTTTGCGATTTGATTTATTTTGCTGTTACATAATGTATCGGTAGGAGGAAGTGGGTTAAGGACCTTTTTTGTTGTTGCAAGGAACTCTTAGTCAAATAACATTGAGCAGAGATATACCGTGCGGATTCTAATGACATTTCGGAAAAATATTCTTTTTTCGACTATTAAGGACATTTTTTGTTGTTTCAAGGACCTCTTAGTCAAATACATTGAACACAGATATACCGTGTGGATTCTAACGGAATTTTGGAAAAATATCCTTTCTTCGACTTTTAAGGACCTTTTTTGTTGTTGCAAGGACCTCTTAGTAAAATAACATTGAACACAGATATACCGTATGTATTCTAAAGCCATTTTGGAAAAAAATACTTTTTTCTACTTTTAAGGACCTTTTTGTTATTCCAAGGATCTGTTAGTCAAATAATATTGAACACAATATACTGCACGGTTTTTTAGGAGTTTTTGAAAAAAAAAAAATTTCGGGCTTAAAGACTTTATTTGGTTCTCCAAGGACCACCTGGCAAATAACCTTATTGCAACTAAAAGTGACATTCTTAAATCGGCCATCGGTTACCGAAATACAAATCGATATTTTTCCTCTTACCTTCAACTGATGTACAACAAACTTCAAACTATACAACCTCAATTATTCAAAACAAATCTACCTCCACACAACTTTCCCGTGTTTCGTAAGGACGTAATAATCTCTAAAATTGAACATAATCAAAACTGGAAAATGTATAACGAAATAAATAAAATAAAAAAAAAACAACGACACGCGGTTGTTCTCAAACGGTCATCCATCTACGTACTAACGGCGCCCAACGTCGTTTAATTGCGGTGATCTGGCGAGCACCGATTAACTCACGTGGTATGAAAATCTGACGATGACGCTGAAAATCTGACGATGACGGTGACGCTCGATATTTCCAACTAGCCCCTACAGAGAAAAAATATATTTACACATCAACGAGAGCAAAGATGTTTATACATCAATAAATAAATCCGTATTAAATAGATAGCATCAAAATTGTTGCAAATGTATGGTAACCTTTTTTACTGATTCAATTGACTTATGTCATTATCATTTCTTTGTTCATTGTTCTTATGTTGTTTGAAAATTATTTTTTTCGTACAATTTGTTGACCTCCAACGAACGAAAACCAAATGGCAGGAAGGTCACATTCAATTTATGATCAGGAAAATGCGCATTTTACTATTGCAAGAGCAGGATAATAATTTGTGGCATTCATTTCAAGTTTCAAACAGCTAAAATTGACTGATGCGTAAAACACAATCACGCTTTGGAGCGTCGCGTCGTGCTTAAGGACAAATAAGTTGAACTATAGGAAATCAGTGAAGCAAAAGTGACAAAACACGTTTTTTGAGATTTTCTCAACATAACGACGAGAATAATTTAATGGAACATAACTTTAAACAGCTTATATCGAAACACTACCACACTGGACCTTCGTGTTTAAAGAATCATCAAGATGGTCCTTCAGAAATCAGTGAAGCCCATCGCAAAGCTGCCTTCTGCTTTAACAAAATGGTATTCGCAAAACCAGATCGTAATGTTTTGTATCGCTGGTGTAAGGCATCGTGTGTCAACGCGAAGGAAGAGAAAAGTATCCACTTTCAAACTATTTCTTTGAATAGGACTTGTGTGTGTGTCTTTGGTAATATTCGGATTTTTGGTTTGAGTCAAAGGTCAAAGCTTACGCAAGTCCTTTGGACGAAACGAAAGCAACGCACGCGCCAAATCGTGATTGTGGTTTGGGCATTAAGGGATGAACTTCTTTTGTTTTGAAAAGTTGATATAGCTAATGCCATGACATCAGGGTTATAAATAAATTTTCCAATTTAAAGTTTTCAAATTGTTAAGACTTTCTCGATGTCATTGGGGATTTTGGGATATCTCAAATGGCCTTATGACAAAATGACCACACATGACCATGCTGATTTTGATAGATAAATCTGACAAAATTGTATGTAGTGTAATCGGACAATAAGCACGAACGCCAGCATAATTACCTAATGACCATATTATATTTGTTCATTGTAAAATAATAGTTATGTCGTTTTGCTGTTAGATATATTTGTGCATAATTTATTTATTTATTTCATCAAACGAAAGCAAATAATATTCGCATTTTCAGTAATCTTCAGTACAATTTTGCTGCTTTTTTCTTATTTTGAAATACTCTTCTCCCATTTCCAGGTTTTGTGATACTCCAATGGACATGTGTATTAAAATGGATTCACAACGCATTCTCCTCTCCTCGTGTGAGATCTCTTTGACTTGGGCGATGAAATTGGCCGCGAAAATCTTAAGAATTTAATTTCTACAATTTGACAATCAAACGATTTAAAAGAGAATATCATTGAGGTGATTGTCAAGTGTACAGAGAATCTAATCACCGATAACATTACTCGGTTGCAGGTGAGTTAAACACAGTCCCTTTAGCTTTTCGGTTGCAAACAATTTATTTTTTAGTTCTTTGTTGAAATCATGGTAGATCTCGCTCACACCAGGTCATTTAAGAAGGACCTCCTGATCACCGATTGAAATTTTATCAAGGAATTTCTCGAGAAGCATCCCAACAAGGACCTAAGGCATACAACACTAGGCACCAGAAGGGCCCATCACGATCCCTAGGGAACCACTTGAACGACTTCAATTGGAGAAAAACCTAAAAACCTAAAAACAACTTTTCCTAGACAGAGCCCAATCTTCCTGCAGAACTTAACCAGCTTCCTATGGTCTATGCCGCTCAGCTCCCCTAATTCCTCGAAGAAGTATTCCCCTAGAATCCTCCTACGATTCCGTGCTATGCCCTCGCATTCACACAATATGTGTGTTATGTCTTCCTCGGCTTGTAGATCACCACAGAACCTGCACGTGTTCACATCCACCAGACCAAGTCGCCTAGCATGCTTTCTTAGAAGACAGTGCCCTGACATAATCCCAATTACTGTTCTAAGCTGTTAACTGCTCAATTTTAGAATTTCCTTCGAACTTTTCTTGTCCAAATGGGGCCAAAGGGCTCTAGATACCCTATGTCCCTCTAAGTTCTGCCATCTGAGGTCAGGCATTTTTAAGATCTTTTCATTGATTTCTCCCTTAAAGACGCCCAGGGGTGGTCTAATGTTCACACCTCCGCTATTTTCCAGCTCCCCTCCCGTTCTTGCTAGCTCGTCGGCTTGCTCATTTCCCTCTATACCGCTGTGTCCCGGTACCCAGCAGAGTCTTACTCGATTCCGTCTACACACTGCTTTTAGCATTGTGCGACAGTTTCTGACTATCTCAGAGTTAATGTTAGCAAATTCAAGTGCCATAAGTGTCGCCTGACTGTCAATATAGATGGCAATATCTCTTCCCGACAATGATCCCATCTGCACTATCTCTGCCGCCCTTAGAACAGCCAGAACTTCCGATTGGAAGACACTGCTTATGTCCGGGAGACGTATAGACTCTCTCAGGTCTGGATCAGCAGAGAAAATGCCAGAACCCATTCTCTCCCCCGTCTTAGAGCCGTCAGTGTAGATAGCAACTTCGTTTGCTATTGCGACTGCATCAGCCCGTATAGGATTTCCGGGAAGCGGTTGATGATATTGCCAATTTGTTCCCACTCGAAAGAGGGACAGTCGACTTCCTCCTGTCCTTGTAGGCCTAGGTCCGTTGGGGTTGTGGATCCAGGGAAATGGGTTTCCACCAGGGTTGCCAGAACCTCCTGACTACTCACGGCCCATGTCCCGTTGTTATTTTTTAGGTATCTGGGTACGCTAGCCTCCTTTGAGAGCATTTGTCGCAGTCTCGACGCCTCTTCAGTTAACTCAATAGATTCACAGAACTTTTTCCATGAAGATCTTTTGGATTTCCTCAATAAGTACTTAAATTCCCTCTTGCTTTCGCTATACTCATCCCATGTGGTATCGTTTTTAATGAGTTTTGCTCTATTATAAAGTTTTCTTACCTCCATTCTTTTAAGGCCGATTTCCTTATTCCACCCCTTCGGTTGAGCCCTTTTTGGCTTTTTGGGGCATGCCTTTTCGAACGCTGTGTTTAGGGTTCTGCTCACGGCTTCTACTGCCCTATCTAAGTCTACCATATTTTCGCCGGTGATTGGCTGGGTATCTAAACGTAGATTAATGAAATCTATGTATTTATCCCAGTCTGCCTTTTTTGGGTTTCTATAGAAACTACACGCCCTATGCTGAAAGTTAATTTTGAAGCGTATCCATCTGTGATCAGACAGAGATGCCTCATCAACTACCCTCCACTCCCTGTTTTCCATTTTGTCTGTGTTGGAGACAAGTGTAACGTCTAAAACCTCCTGTCTGTTACGTGTAACAAAAGTAGGTGAATTCCCTCTATTACATACCGTAAGGTTGGACACTATAATAAAATCATAAAGACACTCACCCCTTGAATTTGTGTCTCCACTACCCCATTGCGTATGATGGGCGTTTGCATCGCAGCCCAGTACGTGCATCCAGTTTTGACCAGCCAAGCCCTTTAGTTCTTCCGTTATTACTACTGCGGAGTCGTAGGGAAGTTAGGCTGAGGTCAGACATAGAGATTTTCCATCTTCCCTCTCGCAGATGGCCGCCGTCAAGTCGCCAGAGCTGTAATTATTCAAAAGAAATGACTATGTGGTTCTTAATAAGGATACAAGTCCTGATTTTGCCTTCCGCCTTGTAGAACAATGTATAGTTCTTTTGCCAGAGACCCTGAATCACGTTTTTATTGATACAGGGCTCCTGTATGAGTACGGCTGCAATGTCCTGCCTAATGATGTACTCCATCAGACAGGCCGTCGCCGCCATACTGTGGTGTGACAGAAGTCGTCGACAGCATAGAAAGTTGAATCTTTGCGTCGTAAGCCTCCGCACCGGCACCATCAAAGGCAATGATGGTACACACGTCAAGGTGACTGACCTTCGCGGGGAACAAGGACCTAAAGTTGAAGTTATCATCGCTGAAGGTAAAAATCTTAGGTCTAGAGGAGCAAGAAATGAATTACGTTGAGAAAATGAATATCCGAAAGACAAGAATGGGTAGATTGAAGAATAATCAAATATGTTAAACCCGCTGATGGAAAAGCATTCAATGAGCATTCCATTGAACAATCAAGTTTGGTAAGGTTATCATTAAGGGAGGGTGAATTCATTTGGTAGTCAAAGTCACATCCGTGACCACAATTGGGAGTCTCCAGTTGGCCATCTACAGGTCGTTTCGAAGAATGTCAAGATGTTGACACCAGACGCATGCAAGCTATACGATGTAAGAAGACTGAGATTCGGAGACGGTCTATCATCTTCAAAAACAATTTTCTATACAACAAATAAATAAAATACATTGATTAAAAAAAAAAGTTATTTAAATTTCTTATTGTAGCACAATTGGTGCGCCACCCTGTAGTTGGTTAAGGTTGAAATAAGAAGATACCCACACTAATCTACAAAGTACCTTCATCTCACATTTCCCAATGCAATACCAATGCCCATTGATTGGAATAGTGTCTTCCAATAACGAGTTGCTGCTTTTAATTGCGTTGTAGTTCAATTTAAATTAAAGACCTTAAATCATGGCCATTAATGTCCGAACCCCTCAAGCATTGACTTTAACCCCGCCAATTACCAAAGGGGGGAGATGCCCATTAGGAGTTCCACAAAAACTTGATATCTCTTAAAAAAAGCAAGCGGACATTTTGTCTTCCTCCTTGAGCAACGCCCCATTCGAGTCCTTTTCATGCATTTCCTCCGTTATTTCCGGAATTGAATTGACTTGCTAATTACTAACTCTTACAGGATGTCCTCGGATTGACCTTAATTCCATAGTCGATTAATCATTCCGACTGTGGTGTTCGTTAAATAGAGAAAGGGCTTCGAAAAAGGAAAGATACATATTTACATCGCACGTATTTGACCTCGATACGAATTCTGAATTACGATCAGGAGTAAGTATCTATGGGAGCAGCAAATCCCATAAGTCACGGACACCTTGACAAATCGCATAGGTGTTGCAACAGATGTGTTAGCGTGTCCTTTGCCAGCAAACAAACTCATTATTTATTGCAATTGCATTGTACCTCCAAAAGGAGCACGAATGCATAAAATGCGCCAGAGAATTTCATTAACCGGATATTCAAAGTGATTAACACTACAACGCAGAGTAGGGTATACCGTTCATTGTCGACGTTTGGTGTGGAGTAATTAATACATTTTCACGAAATTCTCAATTTGGAGTCGAATAAATTTGCATTTTGCCTTCTTTGTCCTTGTCTCCATTCTTTTGTTCCAAACAGATTCACTGGAGCAGGATAATAGGGTTTCCTTATGCCTTATGCTGTTGCTATTCATCACCTGGAGTGCAATTGATCCATTTTGCAGGTTGGGGTTGAAGGTCCATTCCCATTCCTGACAATTTATTTCTGTTTTTTTTGTGTGCAGTTATAAAAGCATCTCCTTGGCTGAATATTATCTATAATAAAGAAGCTACACACTGCTTATAAAAAAAGGCTGTCTCTATGTGAGCAATTTATTGTAAGGATAAGTATTAGGGTGGTGGGGGGAAGGGGAGGGCGGCGGGTTGATGGTGGAATTATTGCGCGGAGCCTTGAAAGTAGACTAATTGGGCTGAAGGAAAGAGGTCAAAGTCGTTTATCCTTCGCGGCTACAAATGGAGGGGAAACACTTTTGTAATATTTATGCAAGTTAAATGGTGTCTGAAACAAATAGGTGCTTAGGCGTAGGCTGTAGACAAGAGCACTCAAAGATTCAATGGGAGTAAATAATGAAAAGCTGTTTATTTAGATTGATCTATGGGAAGATTATTTTTTTGGTTTTCATTGAATACATATTCATGTTTGAAGTCACAGAATGAATTATGCACGAGTTTGAATGATGAATTGGAATTCAGTTGAGTATTGATGCAAGGACTTGGAAATATTATTGAAGAGGCTCATTCGTTAGAGGGGAATTATTATCTGTCAATTGTGACGACGACTTAAAGGCACTAAAATCGCATCAATTCAGAGAAAAGTGGCGAGGTATACTATTAAAAATAAACAAACCATTCAACAACATGGAAATGCTCAGGTTTTTCCTTCTTTTGAAATACAATATTTAATTCTCCAATGAAATGAACTCAAAGATGAATCGAGTGACTATATATAGCCTTTTTCCGTCCATTTTCTCCTATTATTACCTATATATTCTTCGGTACTTCTTTCTCTTTATTTGAAAAAATATTTTGGCGGCAGTTTTTTTTCAACTTGTTTTTTTGATGATGATTGACGTGCCGGGATAATTAATTGACCAACTTCCAAACAATGTTCCCACCCTTTTCTTTGCAAACTGTAGTGATGCGCTCCGAAAAGATGAACAGCTGATCAACTATCTTAAGCTCCAGTTTCAGTCATGAATTTGAAGCAGCTCTCAGTATCGCCCGTCAATCCTATCCGACTTATATCGTGCCATGGACGTTCCCCTATATGTGGGTTGTTGTCCACCATATCCCACCACCTACATTCGCTCACGCGAGCACACGGAGTCACCGAGCGTTTTCGCTAAGGTGCGCAATTGTCTAACCGTTACCCTCTCGCTCTTATTTTCCCAGTCACTCAACTCATACATTGAACTAACTCTCCACCACTGAAATGTCAGATACCTGACCAACCTGGAACAAAAGCATGCATTTAAAGCGCTATAAATCGGGAATAGTTAACTCCTAGATCTTGACCTAATGGACCCAAAACCGATACGTCGATACGAAAATGGATTTAAGGATACGGTGTATCGTACAACTTATCCCTTGGAGTAACCTGCATTCCCCATCCGCCCACAATCTGCCGCATACCCGACGCCTACGCCTTCTGCCTTAACCCCGTGGTCTGTCTAGGTTGGTTGCCTCGCACTTTTCTCTATGTGCAGACATCGTTGGGCCCATGTTGTACGTTTAGCGTAATGCAATGTTGGACACTGAATGAATGAATGAATGAATTTTATTGAGACATATTAAACAATTACATATTCTTCTTACAACTAATAATTAATTTTTGGCCGACTTAAAGATATATGTCTGACTTAAGCTATACTTATTAACAAAAAGATTATTTTAACTTTTTAATCAAAGATTTCATTTATGTAAATTTATAATTTATAATTTTTTTTTAAATTTAATTTTGTAAGTGTACACTTGCTCCCGGTATACATTCTCAACGTTGCTTTTTCAGGCATTCTTAACTTAGGACTAAAACTTAAGACTAAAATATAATAAAACTATGACTACAACTAAGAGGATGGCCCCATCTAAAAAGATATCTTTTGAGAGGTAATAATAAAACTATACATAATTACATACAAATTGGGCATAAGTCATAAAAATTCTTAAAGATAAATATAATTTAAATATATCATCTAAAGAATTTCTACAACCATATGCATAGCAAACAAAGGTTTATTTTTTTTTATTTGATTATATTTCAACTCAATATCATCCCTGATAATTCAATGGAGATGCTTTTTCGTAAAAAGCTACGGACAATGTCCCACTTGCATCTGGTCTTAATAATGTCATAGAATTTTCATTAATCAAATTTAATGGATATAAATAATAGTTTTCATTTAGATTTTGGCTAATATTAGAGTCAATCAAAGAGCTAACGAGTGGATTGGGATGAGAACTGATTCGTTCCATCTTTTTAAAGAGAAGTTCAATTTGGTACATCATTAAGGGTGTTACTTTTGTCGATTCGTATAAAAATTTATTGGAGTACCATATGTTGTCTGGTTTTCTAAATTTTCCACAGCAGAATCTAAGCAATTTTCGTTCAAAAATCTCCATTTCCTTGGATACAATGGGAGATATTGTGAACCAAGTTGAAAAACCGTATGTTAGAATCGGTCTGATCAAAGTCTTGCACATTAGTATCTTTGTTTTTCCTGACATTTGTTTAGAATTAATTAGTGGTTTTAGTGTCATAGATACATATCTTGCCCTATTTAAGATTTACCTTGCGTGCTTATAAAAAAGGAATCGGTTGTGGAAATTCACACCTAGATACTTGGTTGCACAACGCACTGGTATCTGTCTTTCATTTATTAGTAAAGAAAGGGATTTACTTTCTTTCACCGCTAAGTAATGTCTTTTCCACTGGCTTTTCTAAAACACGTAAGGCCACATTTTGCAGTGTTTATTTTGAGCCTCCACTTTTTAAAATAGTTTTCTACATGTGGAATTCTCTGCTTGATTTTATTAAGAGCAACGCTTGGTCGTACATCAGAAGCTAGTATAGTGGTGTCATCAGCATAGTGAATAGATTCTGGTTCTTCTGAAATTGGGTCTGAAAGAGGGAAGTCCTGGAGATAGATGTTAAATAAGGATGGGCTCAAGATTGATCCTTGCGGAACACCTGAAGGCAAGGAACAAAAATCTGAATTCTCGGATCCAATGGAAATTGAAGTGCTTCTATCACTCAAAAAGCTGATTATCGGCTTTATGAGCCAATCAGGATATCTGAGTTTAATGAGTTTGAAAATTGGACCATCGTGCCTTTTCAAGGTCGATGCCCAGGCTCATTGCACATTTCTTATTCCTTAGATTTTGGGTACCTTTATTTTGAATTATGAGTAAAGCATGTTCTGTCGAGTGTCCTTTTTATACCCTATTCTAGGGGTATATTAATTTTGACGCATAGTTTGTAACATACCTTAATATTGCCCGTAGACCCCTAAAAGTTACTATATTTATGATCAGCATCGATAGTAATGTCGATCTAGCCATGTCCGTCCGTCCGTCCGTCCGTCGGCAAAAATTAGGCCTTTAAACTGGACCTAGAGAGCTGAAATTTTAACCATATACTCTCTAGGGTCCCGAAATAATTAAGTTTAAGAATTTTTGAAATCCGCCCACAGACACGCCCACAAACTCAAAAAAACAAAATTTTGGAAAAAATCGAATTTTGAGCTAGAGAGCTGAAATTTTTTATATATGATCTATGGCCCATAAAACTGATTGGGACATAAAATTTTCAAAATCCGCCCACTGACACGCCCACAATTAAATAAAACAAATTTTGGGAAAAATTAAATTTTGAGCTAGAAAGCTGAAATTTTTTATATATGATCTTCGGCCCATTAAACTGCTTGGGACATAAAATTTTCAAAATCCGCCCACTGACACGCCCACAATTAAATAAATTATTTTTTTTGAAAAACAAAAATTTGAGCTAGGGAGCTGAAATTTTTAATATATACTCTCTAGGGGCCCTTTATGCTCATGTGTAAATATTTTTAAAATCCGCCTACTGACACGCCCACAATTATTTTTTTTTTATTTTTTAAAGTCCAAAGTTTGAGCTAGGGAGCTGAAATTTATAGTATATACTCTCTAGGTGCCCTTTATGCTCATACTTAATTTTTTTTTAAATCCGCCTACTGACACGCCCACAATTAAATAAAACAATTTTATTGAAAAACCAAAGTTTGAGCTAGGGAGCGTTTTTATTTACAAAAGCTTAGTTTTTTCGATAAAATCCTTTAAATTTTTGTCACGCCCACTTATGAGATATAGGAATAAGAATAGGGTATCCAACAGTTCGCCCAAGCGGACTGTAGCCCGCCCCTATGTTTTAAAACCAAATTGGTTGTTTGGAATAATGTCCGCTTCTTCGGAAAAGGAGTTAAGCTGCTCTGCCAAAACTCTTTCAAAAAGTTTTCCAATATTCGAAAGAAGTGAAATTGGACGACATTTTTTAATGTCCTTTTCTCCTTTCGTTTTTGCTATCGCTAAAATTGTTGCCTGTTTCCAAATAACAGCAAAGTATCCGTTGTTTATACAGTGATTAAATAATAGAGACAAAACTGTGTCAAGAGAATGAGGACATTTTCGCAATATGAAATTGGAGATGTTATCGATACCAGTAGATTTTTTGTTGTTTAATGCAACTCGAAGTGTATTGACTTTTTCAGGCGAAGTAAATATTGGTAAAGCGGGGCTTGATGCCACGTTAGATGGAGAGAAGATTGTGAGTGAAGAGTTTGTAGTCAAAGAATTCGTTAATTCAATATCAATTCAATTTATTTAAACTACTTTAAATTAGTGTTATATAGGTACAATTGTTAGTTGAAGAATTGCGACCTGCTTCAGCTGCGTCGGGAGGTTAAGTCAGTGCCAGCACGAGGCCGCGAAAAAAGTGACAGCTCAGAACAAGAAAATCAGCAACATCCCAAAAGTTGACGACTGTAGAATATGGAGCGATGCTGCCAAATACAACAGGTTCCCCCACACTTATTGGGGATAAAATCGAACTTGTTTGGTTCGCAGGCGCTCAGAGCGCCTGAGTTCGTATCCCTCGCCTGCAATGCCTTGTGGAGTTTCAGCTGAAAGTTGACCTGCATTTCCGTCAGCTCCTTCTGGAGTGGAATGAAGGGGTAGATCCGGTGATGACAACTGAATGACTGGTGGCGATGGACGACATTCGATAATGACTGAGTCACTGCTATCTTGGTTTTCCAAATTTGGCTTGAGCACTTGCTCTGAATAACAAGGAAGAGCGGGATTAGTAACAACGTAATTTTCACTTGCCTGAGTACTCGTATCGGCAAAAACCGAATTCTTCCTTTCAGATACCCTTCTACGTCGGATCTGGTTTTGATGACGACGCCAACCTCCAAATTCGGTTTCCACCCGGTACATACGCTTTCCAATCGCTTTTACAATGACTCCTTCTACCCATTTGCCTTTTCGCAAGTATTGACGAACGAACACGGTTTGCCCAATAGAGAATTTGGTTGCGACTCCTTCTACTGTCCTTTTTTTGTTTCTGTCTGGGAATAGGGATGACAAAACAGTACGGTGGCTACGACCATGAAGCTTTTCCGCCGGTGACTTTCCTTGGGCGTCTGGTGTCGATCGAAATGTAGATAGAAATATTTGCAAAGCCTCTTCGTTTGACAATGCTTCGCCTAAAATTTTGGTCAGCGAAGTCTTAAACGTTCGCACCATTCTCTCAGCAGCTCCATTGGATTCCGGATTGAACGGCGCGGAAGTGATGTGACGAATGGAATTGCGGTGACAAAACTCCTTAAACTCGGCTGATGTGAACTGAGGCCCGTTGTCCGATACGAGCGTTTTTGGTAAGCCTTCTAGAGCAAATACCGCCCTTAGTGCTCCGATAGTAGCCTTCGAAGTAGTAGACGCCATTCTGACAACAAATGGGAATTTTGAGAACGAGTCAACTATGATAAGCCACATGTGTTTCTCGAACGGACCGGCAAAATCAATATGTAGACGCTCCCACGCTGTTTCGGAAATGGGCCAGCTCGTATACTGCTTCGGTGGTTGGCTCGAGTTGTTTTGACAAGTGCTGCACTGGCTGACCGTTTGGTGAATCATGTCGTCAATTCCTGGCCACCAACAGTAACGACGTGACATCTGTTTCATTCTGGTCTCCCCCCAGTGACCCTCATGTAGCAGCGATAGTACCTTCGGCTGAAGAAGCTGCGGGACAACTACTCTTGGGTTCTCTGTCTGCAATAAAAGAACGTTAGCACACACACATAAGCTAAACCTGCGTCGAAAATCTGGCATTAAATTGGCTTCACTACTCGGCAGTTGATTTGGCCAACCATTTAGAAGGTAAAGGAGAACTCTACTAATGATCGGATCCTTCTTCGAAAGATCGGCAACTACTGACGCGCTGACTGGGAAATCTTCTACTACGGAGTTATACACGACATCTAAGGCCTGGCATGACTCATCGGATCTATCGAAGTCCTCATCGGGTCCGGCTGGCAAGCGAGAGAGGCAATCAGCGTTGCCGTGCTGTGCTGTTGGTCGATAGCGTATGGAGTAAGTGTAACTCATTAATGTGATTGCCCATCGCTGAAGTCGCTGTATGGCCATCTGTGGAAGTTTTTTGCTTGGACTAAAAATGGTAACTAGCGGTTGATGGTCAGTAATCAGTTCGAACTGCCGTCCAAACAAATATTGATGGAATTTCTTTACTCCGTAAATTATCGATAGAGCCTCTTTTTCAATTTGGCTGTATCGCATTTGTGCCTCCGTCAGCGTCTTTGAAGCGAAAGCTATTGGTTTCTCCGAACCGTCTGGGTAAATGTGCGATATTACCGCGCCAATTCCGTGCGATGGTGCGTCTGTCGCCAAAGTAATTGGTAAGTCATTTTGAAAATGCATGAGTCTAGACACGCTCATTATCTTTTCTTTAAAAATTTCGAAAACTCGCTCCTGCTCTTTTCCCCAACAGAATTTAACGTACTTGGAACGTAGCTTATTCAAAGGGGCTGCAATTTGCGCAAAATGTTTGATAAATTGGTTATAATAATTAAGTTTTCCCAAAAAGGCTTCCAGTTCCTTGAGATTCCTGGGGTGCGGCAGATCTTTAATAGCACTTATCCGTGACTCCGACGGACGAATGCCACTTGCGTCTATAATGTGGCCCAGATATTCAATCTCGTTTTGCGCAAATTTACATTTTTCTAATCGGCATCGAAGCCCATGAGTTTCAAGTCGCTCTAAAAATGTTTTAAAATTTCTTAAATGCTCAACTGAATTCTTTCCCGAGACTATGACGTCGTCGAGATACGTTGTACAAAAGCTCAAATCTGCTGTTAATTGTTCCATATATCTTTGAAAGATTTCTGTGGAGCTGGATGTACCGAAAGGCAATCTTTGGTATTGAAACAATCCAAATTCAGTGGATATAACACAAAGCTTTTTTGATTCTTCATCTAGGGGAATCTGCAGATATGCATCAGACAGGAGCTGCCCCCTGACTGGTTTCCACTGGTCGGAGTATATCGAGTTGTCTTAATCGATCAATCTCCTCCTTTACGACTGCCTTTTGTGCAAAAGGCACAGGACGAAATTTAACAAATTTGGGATGAGCGTCTTGCTTCAGAGTCAAATGACCAACATAATACTTGCTACACCCCAGTCCTGGATTAAAAACCATTTTATACCGCTCACAAAGCAATTTCGCTTCCACACCGAGTTGTTCTTTGGACTCAGCCATTACTTGTAAGGCTAATTCTTCGCTCTGGTCGCTGATAGTGAAATTGAACATTCACTGTCGACAACTAATAATGGCAACGCCAAAACTTTGTGATTCCAGTTTACTTTCACTTTAATTACGCCCTTTACCGGTACCATGACATCACCATATGCCCTAAGCACCTTATCAGTTTGATCACATTTGGGCTGACCTAGATCGCGATACCCTTTTAAGCCTATTAGTGAGCAGGTGGCCCCCGTATCTAACTGAAATATTAACGACCTTTTGTTTATTAAAAGAGTTAGGAACAACTTTTTTCCCTCGCTATTTTGTGACGTACTGTTTGTCTCCTGGAGGGTGCAAATTTCGTCATGATGTATCGCATATATTGAATGGGCTGTCTCGTTTCGATTCCTATGATTTGTATTAGACCCGGACTGGCGGGTGTTTGTATATGAGCGAGCATTTGAGCGTGAACCTGAATTTGGGCGAGAGGTTTGATTTCTTGAATGATCCCTTTGTTGTTGTCGTCTAGGACGGGAACCTGAGTATGATGTGTCACAAGTTCCCTTGTTCGCCATACAAACGCTCTTCAAATGACCTTTGCGCTGACATTTGTCACATACAGAGTCTAGATGTCTGCACTCGCTTCGATTGTGACGCACATTGCAATCTGGACATGACCTACGACTTAAATAATTGTTGTTTGACTTACTTGAAA
This sequence comes from Portevinia maculata, assembly GCA_949715645.1. Taxonomy (NCBI): domain Eukaryota; kingdom Metazoa; phylum Arthropoda; class Insecta; order Diptera; family Syrphidae; genus Portevinia; species Portevinia maculata. The sequence goes on along the minus strand of OX454527.1, from coordinate 188,412,819 downwards.
TTATCGTATTAACCTCCGCTGCTGAATTTGACTGCGAGCCGCTGTCTTTTAGAATGGCTGATGCCAACTGCGTTCACTCAAATGCTGCGATGATTTCCTCCATCTTTTCAAGTGATGGATCTTTATTCTGCGTCGATGCCAGCCGAACCTGATCGTGTGGTGTGTAAAACACAATCATGTCACGGATCATGTAATCTGCATATGAGTGATTACATTGCTCTTTCTGACAAATAAATGCACAGTCCTTTGCTAGTCCTTTTAAGTCAGCAATCCAATCACTGTAGCTCTGACCTGGTGCCATTTTATGTCGGAGAAATTTGCATCTCGATGCCAAAATATGCACGTTGGATTGAAAATGCTGAGTTAGCTTAGAGGTTAGCTTTTTAAATGTGTGCGTACTTACGTCTGACGTCTCGAATAATTTCTTAAGCAGATCCAAAATATAGTTGCCGCATGTTGAGAGAAAATGTGACTTTTTAACATTCTCTTTTGTAACAGAATTCGCTTCGAAGTGCTGCTGAAGTTGGAAAATGTAGTTATCCCAGTTTGTTTTTGCCGGATCGAATGGTCCAAACTGGGGAATGGTGGTCGACGCACCAGGAAGACTCGCCATGATCATCTTCATATTCTCCATGTTGCTCTGTAGCACCTGTTCGAACCACTGCCGCTGCTGTCTCATAAGTTCCTCCGCCATCCTCGTCGCCAGTTGAAGAGTTTGTAGTCAAAGAATTCGTTAATTCAATATCAATTCAATTTATTTAAACTACTTTAAATTAGTGTTATATAGGTACAATTGTTAGTTGAAGAATTGCGACCTGCTTCAGCTGCGTCGGGAGGTTAAGTCAGTGCCAGCACGAGGCCGCGAAAAAAGTGACAGCTCAGAACAAGAAAATCAGCAACATCCCAAAAGTTGACGACTGTAGAATATCGAGCGATGCTGCCAAATACAACAGTGAGTGTATTGTGTAGCTGCGCTGCTTTAAAATCATTAATAGCTATGTAAACTTCACGTTCAAGGTCAAGATCAACGTTTGGAGATGTTTCAGAGTAAATTGAAGAGTAGAACTCTTTGAAAGCATCTAGTTTTATTTCGATGTCGTTAAGCTCTTGTCCGTTATATGTTAGTATGTCTTTTGAAATGTCTGTTCCAAAATATTTTCGTCCAGTTATCCTGTCTATTTCTCTAAAAGCAAAAGGTGATGGTTTGATTTTCTCCAATCTCGATTTAAATGCGTTATTAAGGTCGATATTGACATTTTCTCTTATTATTTTGCTTAGACACTGAATTCTTGAATTAAGTTGAAGATATTCAGGATTGATTCTGTTTAAATGGCGATGGTAAAGCCTTTTTAGTTGCTTGAGCCAAATACTTCGCAGATCAATCAGTTTCTTTGTTTTCTCAGAGATAGATTGGAATTTTTGGTCTTTATAGCAATGAATGACTGAATGAGAATCTATAACCAATGTAATAAGCTCATTTAACTGTACTATTATATTATCTATTTCGATATTTAATATACTTCTATCATGGGGTATGGTTAAGGACGAAAGAATGACATGAAGGCTTAGTCTAAAGGCGTCCCAATTTGTGTCTTTGAAACTTCTATGTTTTACAGGGGGGATCAAAATTGGAAAACAGTTTGAAAGTTTTATTTCTAAAAGGATTCCATGATGATCCGATACAACTGGGAAAGTCTTACACATTGAGCCCTCTAAAGAATTGTCTAAGTTGTTTGCCATACCTAGTGTTGATGACATAAGAAAGAAATCTACGAGTATATAATGAGGATGATCTTGGGAACGTTGGATTATCAGAAGGAATTATATCAAGATTCAAATAAGGGCCATTATAGAAGCAGTTATTTAAATGATTTCCATTATAATTGCACACACTGTCCCCCCAAGTTGTATGACGGGCATTAAAATCACCGCCAATTAGAGCCGCATCAAAACCATTAATGAGGGTGTATATTCTGTCAAGTTCTGAAGTTAAACTTTGTCCAGCGTTTGTAGGTATATAGATACTTCCAAATTAGTAAGCGGAAGCATGAACCATTTGAATTTGGTGAGGAAATAAATGCCGCACAAAGAGAGAATATATCGCTTTGGAAGGGAACCGCGTTGCACTTATACATTTTATCCAACAAAACTGCTGTTCCTCTTCCCGAATCGTTTCTTATACCTAATGTTAAAACCCTCAAAAGAGGGTTTGTGCCTCACTTTCAATCGAGTTTCAGATAGTAAACATATTTGCGGTTTTTTATTTTTTAGTATATCTAATCGATATTATTTTAAGATTGATGGATTCCATTATTATATAACAATGGAAGCTACAAAGTTAAGGTAGGAAAACATTTTTTCCTCCTTACTTTGCAACTGCTGGTATGTAGGCCAAAACTGCCTTATTTTTATTATCAAATCTTTAAACGACATATTAAAAAGATTTTTAGCTTCATTCAGAAAATCATTTAAATGAGTTTGAGGTGCATTACCACCAAGAGTGTTAACAGATGGCCGAAAATTATTGGCCACTACTGTACTCTGTTTATGGGCTTTTGCATTAGGAAAGATTTTTGCCCTATCGGCAAAAGAAACATTTTTATTTATAAAATTATTTATTGAATTTTCAACAAAGGCTTTCGTATTTGGGGCCGACTGCCTAGCTCTTTGTATTGAAATTTGTTTTTTTTTTTTTCCTTATATTTTAAATACGATCGACAGCCCTGATAACTTGCTGCATGTCCTAATTCACCACAGTTAACGCATTTAGGTTGAGGAACTTCTTCATTTTTTCCCTAAGAGCTTTAGTAGAATTTATACATTCACTTGAATCATTGGGCTCCCCGCATACTGCAAACCTACTGCCGTAAGCACAACACTCCGCCGAGTGTCCGAATCGTTGACACCGATAACAACGAGTAACTTCTTTATTGTATTTTTTTCCCAATAAACTCTTTGAAAAAGTAAAAACCTAATACTCGTCAGTTCTTTGATTGATTCCCCCGCCTCAAGCTGCACAAGAAACATATTATGTTTTAAATTAAGCTCTTTAGTACGAGCGGTGGAGAAAGGTAAGATTTTGCTAATTTTCACGTTTGGAACTATTTCTCCCAGAGATTTTTTATTTTTTAATAGAGTGTCTCCATCAAGACCCTTCAGCAAAATGGAGACTTTCTTTGTGTCTTTCGGAGAGAATGAAAATGCTCCGATTCCGGTATCACGTAATCTATGAATAACTAGTTTATGAACGGCTGAGTTATTAACGTAGACCTTTGTTTTTCTGTACCCAATGTTTACAAATTTATGAACTAAGGCAGTAACTTTGCATGCAGTCGCCGCCAGTTGTAATAGATCAGTTATTAATGTGCAATTTGCACCAAAAATAAATTTTGTTTACATTACTAGGTCCAGATTTGTGTATATCATTTGCTTGATAAAGAGAGTCAGCTCTCGCTTCGCTATGAGGTGTAGCCGTTTCACTCATGTTGCTGGTGATTTGAACAGACTTATTCCGTGTTGTGGGTGGAAGAGAATTGCAATCAGCAGATTCAGCCAATGAACCATATTTGTTGTTTGATAAATTATCTATATTTGACTCATTTGAGTAATGCTTTATTTTTTTCCGGAGTTTGATTGGAAGCTACTCGCAGAGCGCTTTAGTTTGTTTATGACAGTAGTCCATTCGGATGTACCTTCTTCGTTTACAAGGTCCATCATTTCGTTATGGGAACCATAAACTGCATGGCTATTTTGAGTATTTTCTTTTGTTTGATACTCATCAAGGTTTGCGGATTTACTCGGTGATGTAAACTCACCTCTTTTTGATGGGAAAGTGTTCATATTGAAGAGAAACTTACTAGTTCCTAATGTTTTAAGAGATGTTGAATTAGCACTTGCACTACTGCTCATGTGTAATGCATTTTGCTTATTTAAAATGTCAAATGGATCACGTGGGTTGTTTTGGGCAATACACGAATCGCTATTTTTGTGTCCCAGCAAATATGCTGGAGTTTTGTTTTTTGTTTCTTCACTAATTTTCAATTAATAGTTGAAAATGGCTTTCGCTGATTACACAGCTGAGTACAACCCAGAAATCCATTGATCATATGATCCAGCACGCTTTTATGGAGAAACGGATGTCCTGATTGGCTTCTGAATCAGCCGCCACAACAATACTCACTCGGCTGTTGTTGTAGGCATCAGCAGCGTCTGGTGGCGTTGGCAGCTCAAGTATGTCCAATATAAGGGGGTTGGCATTGCACCATTTTTCAAGTCGACAACTGATGCTCTGATTTTCTTCTATTTCATCAACAACAGAGAAATATAAGGAACAACAGGAACTGCAAGCACCATTAATCGTTGGCTCGGATCCACAGATAGATTGTCTTTCGATTCCGATGAAAATTTAAAATTTTTTGCCATCCGGTGAACGTAACCCGATAATCCATTGTCGAATGATTTAATTAGAATAATTTAATTTGGGACTTTGCCCCACCCCATCGAGTGCAAGACAAGACGAGCCATTAGTCCCGAAAAATTTGTTTGCGACTTATGTCCCACCCAGGGTTGCGAGTTTATGAACTAAAAAAATGTTAACCCATAAGCCCTATTTTACTTGTGAACTAAAAAATATTTAATTCGTAAGCTCTTTTTTTCTCACGAATTGAATGAGATTTCAATTCAGCAGCTCTTTCTGGCCTGTGAATTACAGACTGTAGAGTTTTTTGAGGTTCAGACATGGCGCAGGGTCTCAGTTGTGTTGCTGTGTAAGCGTAGTACGCAGATCGAGCTAAAATTTAGTTCACATTCTTCTCTCCAAACACGACCTAAAGACTCCTGCTAAATTTTGAAAGGGAGTTGTGTAGAGAGTTGTGTAGACTTTCCTCAACATAGTAAGACAACAACTCGTCGGAATCCATTTTTGCACAAAATAAAAACAATTTGAGACGAAATGAACCGCTGTCTGTCAAAATACATCTGTCTGTCAAAATTAAGCTCGAAATAAATGTGCCGAGCAATTTTGCGGTCCGCTAAATTTTGACAGTTAAATAATGTATACACTGCGAAACAAAAGTTTGAAATTTTAGCTGGAGCTGCGTACCAATCAGCTAAATGCTTTGCTAAATTTTAGCTTGACCAAATTTTGGAGAGAATTTGTATGGGAGCTAAATTTTAGCTCGAGCTGCGTACTATGCTTCAGCTTCCAATAATACGTATATTATATAAATAAACATGTTCTCAAATAAAAAACGTATTTTTTTTTTAAATATATTCGTATTTATTTATTATTTAACAGTCCTTAACACAGTATTTTCAGATCCTGAGCATCCTGTTAGCATACATGTTAACATTAATAAAATTCATAATGGGTTTTCTATTGCATACGAATTTTGGTAAAGTAGGCGACCACTAGTGCTTTAAACCAGCGGTTTCAAAGGTAAGGAACCCTCAAGAAATCCTATTTTTTCCATCGAACCCCACAATCAATGACAACATATATGAACGACACTGCAATTTAAAATAAGAGGAAAATGCCTTTATTAGGAATATTTCAAACAAAGTTTATGTGAAGAATGAAACTATTTCTGTTTGATTAATTAATGTTTTAAAGTTCTATTTTGTGTCCGACATTTTTATACGCATCTCTGGAGCAGCATAAAGTCTTTATTTTTTGAAAAGACCCTATCACAGCTATACTTTCTGACAAAAGGAAGAAAAGTTAAAATAGCTCTTTTGGCTAGGTACTTCATGGTATTTCACTTCTAACACCAACTCAAAACTCGTTCAGTAAAACATACTCAAATATGTTTTTTTTTAACGCAGATGAACTCTGAAGCTCTATGAGTGATTCGTATTTTAGGATGGAAAGCACGTGGTCGTATTTACATCTCCTCTCGACAGAGAGGAATTGTGAAATTCGGGCTGTGTGTATTGGTACTATAGCCTGGGCTGCACGGATGCTCACATTACGTCGCCCACCTATTCCGAAATTCTTCATCTGAATTCAGTTAGACTTGTCTTTGTCCCGGGTAATAAAGGGATCACAGGAAATACCGAATAACCGATGAACTTGCTAGACAGAGCACGACTTCGCAAGACCTGAAACGGCGCTATGTCTACCTGAGTTGTCGGTCAGGGCTTCCATTGACGGTTGGGTTTCATACGAACACAATTGCAGGTGACATGACTCTCCAGCGTGCAAACAGACTACACCAGTTCTTTCGGACGTCTGTAAAAAACCTGCGCATTTTTGGTTCTCTCTCATCAGAAAAGACTGCAGACAAATTACTGGCGTTCTTACGGGCCATTACGCTTTTTCCAAGCTTGGGCTACACGGATCCTCACCTTACGTCCCCCACCTCCTCCGAAATTCTTCTTCTAAGTTCACTTAGACTTATCTTTGTCAAGGACCATAACGGGATCATAAGAAATAAAATAACCGATGAACTTGCTAAATAGAGCACGACTTCGCAGGACCTAAAACGGCGTTATGTACCTGCGTTATCGGTCATGGCTTCGATTGACGGTTGGGTTTCATATGAACACAACCGCAGGGTTCACGACACGTGCAGACAGACTAAACCAGTTCTTCCCGACGTCTGTAAAAAAATTGCCGCATTTCTGTCTTTCATCAGAAAAGACTGCAGACAAATTACTGGCGTTCTTACGGCCATTACGCTTTTGCCAAGCACATTTTGGTGCTAGCCTAAGCAATAGGTACAAAAAGCGATGACACTGCGGAACATTTCCTTTTGTGATTGTCCTGCTTTTGGCCGTATCAAGTGGCAGGTACATATTTGGTGCTGATGTGGTGAGTGCTGTAAACCTACGCTACTTATCATTGAAGCGCCAACTCGTCTTATAAAGGGTGCGCCATTTGCTCCTTTTTTCCATTTGAAAAAACAACACGCTTTTTATGAGATGAAATCAAATTTTTTTATTGATAAATGAAGGTTGGTTTATGACATTTATGTATGAAAAATAACATCGGTCATGTGACTGCGGCTTCGTTTACAATCCAACATCCGACCACCAAAATTTTCAATGACTTTTTCCAGAATCATCGGGTCTATAGCCACAATTTCAGTCTGAATATTGCGCTTAAAGCATAGTACGCAGATCGAGCTAAAATTTAGTTCACATTTTTCTCTCCAAACACGAGCTAAAGACTCCAGCTAAATTTTGACAGAAGAGAGTTGTGTAGAAAATGCCACTTAAAACAGCTGTTCTCTAACAACCGATGTCACACAAAAAAAATAAGTGAATTTTACAAAAAAATATGTATAATTTGGAAGAAGATATTGTTATCTGTGCAGCTGTGCAAATCGCTGCAATAGCTGCCTCTAGAAAAAAAATCTTCCCTCTATCCGAGTGTGTCCCTACCTACAAGAAAGAAAATCAAAAGGGCGCTTTGCAACAGACGTAAGAAAAAGACTTTTGATATTTTTTAATATTTCTTTTTGTCTCTTTATTAACCCATGATTTTATGAAACTTTAGTTCTCCGACATGGTTTCCGACGTAAAATTTTTCAAGGAAAATTTCCACATGGAACCGCAGACGTTTACCACATTGTTCGAACTTGTTGAGCCGTTTTTATTGCCCCTGAGAAACACAAGGCCACAGGATTACATTGGCCCAATTGAAAAATTTGCTGTTGTTATTGAGTTCGTATAATGCACATAATTTGTTGTTTCATAATATACTTATTGAAACTGATTTCAGATTCCTGGCAAGCGGAGCAATACAAAGACACATTGCGTCAGTATACAGGATAAGCAAACAACATTTTGGCACAATTTTGGCGGATGTCTGCTCTGCGATTTGTAAAGCTTTGTCGTCAGAAATCCCTGCTTTTGACGAAACCGAGATGGTCAAAATTTCTAACGAATATAATATTCAATGGAATCTACCCAACTGCGTAGGAGCAATCGATGGGAAACGTGTGGCAATCAAGTGTCCACCAAATGCAGGAAGCATGTTTTACAATTACAAAGTAAGTCTGCTAAATGAACCATCGTGACATTCAAAGCTGCTAACTATATTTTGTTTTTTAAGGGATTTCATAGCATCGTTCTTATGGCAATTTCGGATGGCCAGTTGGATCTGAAATGTTGCCGTATTACTTGGTTGCAGACGATGCCTTCCCTCTAAGGAAACGCATAATTAAACCCTTTGCGCCAAGAAAACCAAAGAAGATGTCAGACGACGAAAGAATAGCGAACTATAGAATCAGCAGAGCACGACGCTGCGTAGAAATCAGTTTTGGAATATTGGCTTCAAAGTGGATCTGCCTTTCGAGAACGATGTTTTGTGGGCCAGACAAGTCTCAAAAGGTTGTGAGTGCATGCTGTTACTTGCACAACTATCTTCTTCGGACAAGTAAATCCACTTACTGCCCACCAAAATTCGCAGATTATTACGATGAGTCTGGAATACTTATTGAAGGCGAATGGAGGAAACAGACTTCACAAAACAAAGAGTTGTGTCCATTCCAACCTGTCGCTGGAAGGCCTAGTGATTGCGGAAAGCTTCTAAGGAACATATTAAAAGATTTTGTAAACTCTCCAATAGGAGCTCTTCCATGGCAACATAAAGCTGCTTTCCTTTAATAAAAATAAGAATTATTCTAAAACATAAGACAATTATAATGCAGTTTTATTTTTTACAAATTCATTGAACACTTCAAAAACTTTCAAGTGTTCAATTTCCTGGTCCTCTGGTTTTTCCTGCATTATGCACACGAAGGGCAGCAACAGCCTGTTGCTGGAAACTGATGCCAAGCTCTTCCACTATATCATCTGGAAGCTTTTTCAGTACTCTATCCAAATTTGACAGAAGGGAGTAGTGAGAAAGTGGTGGCTGTACAGGCTCGTTGGAAGCTTCGGTTCGCATTTTGATTAATGTCGACACCGTTTGAGTAAGGGATGTTATATTGTCACCCATTACATCCTTTTTTAGCTTCCTCAATGTGCTCTGAAAACACGAATATAAATACATAGTATGTAATTTATTATAAATCTCTTATACATACATATTCATATCTCGAACGTGGAGTTCGAGTAACTTCGTTCTGTTGGGAAACCTCACCGACTTCAATTACTTTTTCAGGAAGGACATTGGTAAATGTTCTGCAAATAGTAAAGGAAAGTTGTTGAAAAATATCTAAATTGCATTAATGTACCTATCTTCGTTTGCTGGAAGCCGGTTTTAGGAAGTCCAAACACGCAGAGAACTCCCAATCTACGTTGTCCTCCACTACGTGACTTTCTTCGTCTTGGGGATCTTCACTTGCACTACCGGACTTGCTCAGCTTATGAGAAGCATTGTGGCATCTATGGCTATCTCGCAACGACTTCCAATTGGCTTTGCAGTCATCAACTAAAAAGTATTTTCGTTGTTAGTATTTTTTTATTATTTTTATTACAAATCAAACAAACTTACGCGTTTTATCTAAACAGATTGCTATTTTTCTCCAATCCGAGTTAATAGCATCAAATTTTTTGTGGGCACTGTCCTCGAGGCTCTAAATGGATGGATGCTGCCGCACCAGCATCGCCAAATTCTTTTTTTCCCCGACGGTAAAATTGGTTTTCTTAGGGTTTCGCTTTCTTTTCTTTTTCGTTTCCAGACTTTCCTCAACATACTCGTCGGAATCCATTTTTCAAAAAAATAAAAACAATTTGAGACGAAATCAACAGCTCTCTGTCAAAATTAAGCTCAAAATAAATGTGCCGAGCAATTTATCGGTCCGCTAAATTTTGACAGTTAAATAATGTACACTGCGAAACAAAAGTTTGAAATTTTAGCTGGAACTGCGTACCAATCAGCTAAACTGCTTTGCTTAATTTTAGCTTGGCTAAATTTTGGAGAGAATTTTGTATGGGAGCTAAATTTTAGCTCGAGCTGCGTACTATGCTTAAGGTCTTGAATTGTTCGGTGAGCATTAGCATACACTTTTCCTTTCAAAAATCCCTAAATGAAAATAGTCAAGAGGTGTTAAATCGAATTCCTTGAAATTATGCGGTGTTGAAATTTCTCGTGCAATAAGGCGATTGTTTGACGAGATGTGAGAGCCGTTGCTCCGTCTTGTTGAAACCAAAGGTCGTTGCATCAATGCGATCCAATCGTGGCCACAAAAAGTCTATTATCATGCTGCGATAACGTTCCCCGTTGACGGTAATGGCCTTTTCTTCTGCATCTTCAAAAAAGAATGGTCCAACGATGCCACCAGCCCACAAGCCGCACCAAACAGTCACTTTTTCGGTAAGGAGAGGTTGTTGATGATATTCTTGTGGATTTACAGCCGCCCAGAATCAGCAATTTTGCTTATTTACGTACCCATTAAGGTAAAAATGAGCCTCATCAGAAAAGAGCACTTTGGCCGAAAATCCGTCTTCTCTTTCAAACATCCAATCAATAAAAACACGCCGCTGTTGATGGTCTGCCGGCTCCATGACTAAATTAAATGGCATACCTTCGACAGTTCATATATGCATACAACATGACTTTTGACTCACATGGTAACACATAAACTCATAGGTTAAAAAAAAGGTAATAGATGGCGCGCCCTTTATGAGCAACACACACCGAATGCAACAAAAGTGGTTCAAACAGAAAATCACGCACCCCGAAAAAAAAATAATATCTTATGCAAAAGGAAATTAATTCAGTATTTTTTGTACACGTGAAGTGCCATCTAGCATTTAGAAATAGAACTGAGAGCGTAGACAAAAACCAATTACTTTTTATCTTCATCTAAATAAAAGTGGTGACAAAATTGGACACCTAATTATTTTATAATTATAGGAAATGACTGGTTTTGGTATTCACTGTTCTGTTGATGCCATGGATAAATGTAGTAGATGAATTTGAATGTCAAAACATTATTTAAAGATTTATTCATAGGTATTGAGGTGTGTATTTTATAAACAACTTGAGCTGAGTAACAACTGCGTCATTTTTTGTTGAATTATGTTAATCGCGAATAAGGTTTTACACGGAATTATTTCATTAATAAGATTTCGTATCGTATATTAGGACAATTATTGTCTAGAATTCAGAACATGTTGAAATGTTGAAAATAAATATGGAAATACGCATATACATATTTACTAAAATATTCTGTGTGCGCAGATGTGGTAGAAATAGTGGTTGGGTGTGATTATTAGAACTGTTACTAGGTGCATCTCAATTGTGCTTATCTTACTTTCTCGTAGTTACCACCGGGTACGAGTTCAATCGGCCGAGATTTCACTTAAGGTAAGATTAGACTGTATGCCACGTTGGCATTTAATGACCATTTTCGACAGTTCTCGCTGTCAAAATAGGGTCATGCAGTGTAATCGGCATATCTCAAATGACCTAATGACCAAATGACCACAAATGACCATGCTGATTTTGACAGAATTGCATGCAGTGTAATCGGACAATAAGCACGAATGCCAGTATAATGACCTAATGACCATATGCAATTTATTGAAAAAATTTGGTTATGGCATTGCTGTCATTTTTGTCATCTGAAGATTGTCATCTTTCCAAGCGTGCAGTTATTTAATACTTCAATAATAACATTTTTGCATAATAATAATATTTTTGGATAACATTTGCCGTAAATTGTTTTAATAATTACATTTTTATTGTGCTTCAGTGTTAATTAGTGGATTTCTTGTTATTTTTATGTGCATGGTTTAGTATTTGTTGTGTAAAACCTAGGTATTACTTTAATTTTCCGATTATCTGTTTTATTTATTTTGTTGAAAAATAAAGTTTCGCTTTAACATGTACGGCGTTACCACAACTCACTCTGAAAATATAACAACAAATGCCTTTAATGACCAGCAGGGCAAAAATGACCAAAATCGTCATTGTGGTCACGTAGTCTAATATACTACCCTGACAGCGCCGAATTTTTGGGCATTTGGCAGATAATCTGGGCATTTAGCTGTGGTCATTTGAATGCACAATTGGCATGCAGGCTAATCTTACCTTTACACGGCGTCTCCACGAGCAATATTTTATAGAATGCCATATAGCGTTCTATGAAAATTGGTCGTGGAGATTACGAATAGTATTCTATGAAAAATTGCATTCTATATATTGCTCAGTTCATAGCATTCTATGGATAGTATCTTTGTATATACATTCCTATAGTAGCGCCAATCCAGTATCCTAATAGGTGTCGCTACTCATACCAAATCGAGAATTAGTTGGCTGAGAGCTTTTGTGCCTTTGATAATTTTATTAATAATAAAAAAGCATTCGTTGAGATTTTTGTTCGTTCAATCATTCAATATTATAGTTCGTCGTTCGTCGAAGAGAAAAGAGAAAGAAAGAAGAAAGAAACGAAGAAATAAACTGCTTTGTCTCTCATTATCGAATCATTCTGATATTATGTAAGTATTTATTTTTCTTTGTAAAAGTCAAATACTTTTTGAAGATTTGCGTTGTGCGTCGCTTCGGCAAATAGTATGTAGGATGGATAGAGGGAGATCATGGAAAAATTAGAAATCTGGCTTTGTCGTCTGCGAGTAGAATGTATGATGGAAGAGGCGATTCATTTGAAAAGTAGGTATTTGAATTATGAATTAATGGATTTTTAGACTTTAGCTATTTTCGCTGTATCTCGTCCAAAAATGTACCGATTTATATCATTTCTTCAGTATTTGATTCGGTAATATTCAATTTGTGTAGCAATGTTATCTCTAGGGGCCCGAAATAATAATTTTTAAGAATTTTTAAAATCCGCCCATTGACACGCCCACAATTTTAAAAGAACAAATTTGTGAGCTAGAAAGCTGAAATGTTGAATATATGTATTGTCTTAAGGCGCCCAAAATGCTGTGGGAGTTAACTAACATTGCATCGTCGCCTCTTCAAGTAGCATGTATGATGAGAGGGGGATGATGGAAGGGACGAAAAGTTTTGAAATGAGAAATTTAATAAAATCAAATTTCAGTCTTTTTCCTCAAATAAGAAATTATGAGTTGATCGCTTTTTAGACTGTTACTATATCTTGGAGCTGGTCGAACGTCTGCCATTCCTAAAGAATTTGAAGATGAAATAGCTCGAAGCCTAATAGCACGTTGAATGAAGAACAAGAAATGGGAGTTCCTTCTAACAGAATAGAAATGCCAGAAGTAGGCGGGAAAGTACATCTGCCTATGCAGGGACCAGCTTAGAAAATCACTACAGCGCCCTCCAACCAGCGTTTGTCGTAAAAGTATAGGTACTAAGTGGGGAAATCACATCTATGTAGGTATGCAATTTAAACATCCAGATGAGATGAGCCCAGCGACACATTTAACATCTTGGTCAGGGACGATTGAACCTCGCTAATCCATCGCCAGCAAAGAAGAACTGATACCAATTAGGGTCCGTCACTTTTTCTTCAAGCAGATAATCAAGGGCAATATGATTAGACTTAGAACGCTTCCCTGGTGTACACCTCTTTGATTGCGAAATCCTCGGTGACGCCAACTATACATCTTACTCTTATCTTTACTCGCTCATACATGTATACATATCCATGACCATCCGACGTAGATTTCTGGAACTCCTCGTTGTCTTAGCGCTACCCATAACAGATCCGTTGGTTGTTTATTACAGGACTATCCAAAATCAACCAACACCATATGCAAATCCTTCAAAGAATCACTATGTTTTTCCATCATGATCATTATACTTTGGATTGCATCTGTGGTTGATTTACCTGCGACAAACCCGCACTGGTCTTCAGATAGCCGTACTATTTTACGGATTCGGCTATTTAATAACCCCTGAACGATCTTCGTGGTGTGTGGCATCAGCTTGATTGAACGGTATTTATCAGTCTCGCATATCGCCTTTTTCTTTGTACAAAATAAGAAGAAAACTCTCCCTCCACGGGTTAGGCATTGGATCGCCGCTCATCAGTTTGCAGATGAGAATCATCAGCCATTTGGACCCGATGTCTGACATATTTTTCCAGAACTCAGAGGGTTTCTTGTCCGGCAAAACTGCTTTTCGATTTTTAAGGTCTTTGACCGCATTCATAACTTCTTCAACAGCAATGCCGTGTACTTCTTCAGTGTTAGAAACGGCTCTCGGAAAATATATCCCATGAAATTGGTTAATTAGTAGTTTTTCGTCATCCACAAGAAGCATTAAGCATTGTTGATGAACTTTGGCGAACGGATTTCCTGGGCATTCCTCCTTCTCTCAGCGGCAAATTTTGAAAATAGTTGTTTTTCTGTTCCAGCTGCTTTGTTGGAGTTCGTGGACAGCCTTCTGACACCTTTTTGTCACTAATCACTGCTTTAGCTTCATCTGCCCACCACCATGTTTCTTTGCCGTATTGACAACTTTGTTGATGATGCGATGGCGATAATTTTGCATATTTGCAATAAATGCATGACTTTTTTTGTCCAGGTTGTACCATTTGATTCTCACTGACAGGAAAGGAGGAGGCGGTTTTGTTGGGCGATTGCCTCTTCCAGGATCATTTTGCTATCTTTAACCCGAGGCTTCATGATACGTGCTACCATTATGGCAATCAATCTGGGATTCGTTTCCGCCACTGCTGTAGTGACCAGGTGACGGCTTTGTTTGAGAACGATAAGACCTTATGACTTGCACATTCTCAGGATATCTTTACCCGGAGAGTTCCTGGTGCCGTATCCCAGTCCTCCATGGCAGCTTTCATACTCTTCGTTTGACTAACCGACCGTACGGTTCAAATCTCCGCCAACAAACAAAAGTCCCGTATTAGAATATCTTGAAAGCGTGTCCGGTGTTTTGCGGGATGATATTTTCCTGGGATAGACTCACAAAAATTAAAACTCTGGACACGTCTTCGACTCACAAAAAATGATATTCTGAAGGTTGGATATTTCAACCGTGGATATTATAAAAAAGAATATAAACTACAGTAATTATTACTAATTTTTGGATTTGAAGTGTCCAACCGCTAGTGCCGGTTCCCTACCTACTCCACACACACATCAAAGCAAACAACTTAGAGCATTCTTCAATAGAATTCGCTTTAACATCTCGAAATGATTGCATACCTTCTTATGCAATGTTTAAATATTTTCCCAGCCTTTATGCAAAAATCCGTATTCAGTACATATCCAAAACATGTAAGTTATGCAATCTCTGTGTCGATTAAAGTCCCAAACCAGTTGTTTGTGAAAAACCGAATGAACAAATTCTGCTTATATTCGGAGATTTAATTGTGTAACAAAATGCAATCGCAATAGCTGTGTTTTATTATCCATGCGGATCTGGATCTGGATCAATTTAATACGTAAAACAAAAACAACACAGGATCTTGCTATTTATCGGGATCATTAATCGTGATCCAAAATGTAATTACAAAACTCACTACCTGTTTTTTCGTGGCGTTGCTTATTTAAATTATAGGAAATTATAGGAACACAATAATATTGCCAGACCAAAATATGAAACACTATTAATAACACAAAAAATCAATTAGCATATTTTCATATTCGAATAATTTACCACTGCGACTTTTGAGACGTTTTGATTCGTAATATAATACACAAAAATTAATGGAAATATTAGCTGTACAATACTGTTAATATGTTGCATATTTGAACATAACATTTGAACATAGTTTCTGAAAAAAAAATATTGAGTGCAAAATGTATGTTGATTTGTATTCAAATGGCAACACCCCCGACACAACAAGCGATCATATTGTGACGTCACATTGTACCCTATATTTGCAATATGGCTGAGTGCCAATCGAAACTTGAAATACCTGGTATCGTCTGTTATGTGTTAAAAACAACTGTTGCCACAACTTGCCACTGATGATCCAGATCGTTTTATTATCAGATCGGATCCGTATCAAGATCATTGGGATAATAAAACGCGGCTAATATGTACATAATAGCTGTGTTTTATTATCCATGCGGATCTGGATCTGGATCAATTTAATACGTAAAACAAAAACAACACAGGATCTTGCTATTTATCGGGATCATTAATCGTGATAAAAAATGTAATTACAAAACTCACTACCTGTTTTTTCGTGGCGTTGCTTATTTAAATTATAGGAAATTATAGGAACACAATAATATTGCCAGACCAAAATATGAAACACTATTAATAACACAAAAAATCAATTAGCATATTTTCATATTCGAATAATTTACCACTGCGACTTTTGAGACGTTTTGCTTCGTAATATAATACACAAAAATTAATGGAAATATTAGCAGTACAATACTGTTAATATGTTGCATATTTGAACATAACATTTGAACATAGTTTCTGAAAAAAAAATATTGAGTGCAAAATGTATGTTGATTTGTATTCAAATGGCAACACCCCCGACACAACAAGCGATCATCTTGTGACGTCACATTGTACCCTATATTTGCAATATGGCTGAGTGCCAATCGAAACTTGAAATACCTGGTATCGTCTGTTATGTGTTAAAAACAACTGTTGCCACAACTTGCCACTGATGATCCAGATCGTTTTATTATCAGATCGGATCCGTATCAAGATCATTGGGATAATAAAACGCGGCTAATATGTACATAATAGCTGTGTTTTATTATCCATGCGGATCTGGATCTGGATCAATTTAATACGTAAAACAAAAACAACACAGGATCTTGCTATTTATCGGGATCATTAATCGTGATCCAAAATGTAATTACAATACTCACTACCTGTTTTTTCGTGGCGTTGCTTATTTAAATTATAGGAAATTATAGGAACACAATAATATTGCCAGACCAAAATATGAAACACTATTAATAACACAAAAAATCAATTAGCATATTTTCATATTCGAATAATTTACAATACTGTTAATATGTTGCATATTTGAACATAACATTTGAACATAGTTTCTGAAAAAAAAATATTGAGTGCAAAATGTATGTTGATTTGTATTCAAATGGCAACACCCCCGACACAACAAGCGATCATATTGTGACGTCACATTGTACCCTATATTTGCAATATGGCTGAGTGCCAATCGAAACTTGAAATACCTGGTATCGTCTGTTATGTGTTAAAAACAACTGTTGCCACAACTTGCCACTGATGATCCAGATCGTTTTATTATCAGATCGGATCCGTATCAAGATCATTGGGATAATAAAACGCGGCTAATATGTACATAATAGCTGTGTTTTATTATCCATGCGGATCTGGATCTGGATCAATTTAATACGTAAAACAAAAACAACACAGGATCTTGCTATTTATCGGGATCATTAATCGTGATAAAAAATGTAATTACAAAACTCACTACCTGTTTTTTCGTGGCGTTGCTTATTTAAATTATAGGAAATTATAGGAACACAATAATATTGCCAGACCAAAATATGAAACACTATTAATAACACAAAAAATCAATTAGCATATTTTCATATTCGAATAATTTACCACTGCGACTTTTGAGACGTTTTGCTTCGTAATATAATACACAAAAATTAATGGAAATATTAGCAGTACAATACTGTTAATATGTTGCATATTTGAACATAACATTTGAACATAGTTTCTGAAAAAAAAATATTGAGTGCAAAATGTATGTTGATTTGTATTCAAATGGCAACACCCCCGACACAACAAGCGATCATCTTGTGACGTCACATTGTACCCTATATTTGCAATATGGCTGAGTGCCAATCGAAACTTGAAATACCTGGTATCGTCTGTTATGTGTTAAAAACAACTGTTGCCACAACTTGCCACTGATGATCCAGATCGTTTTATTATCAGATCGGATCCGTATCAAGATCATTGGGATAATAAAACGCGGCTAATATGTACATAATAGCTGTGTTTTATTATCCATGCGGATCTGGATCTGGATCAATTTAATACGTAAAACAAAAACAACACAGGATCTTGCTATTTATCGGGATCATAAATCGTGATCCAAAATGTAATTACAATACTCACTACCTGTTTTTTCGTGGCGTTGCTTATTTAAATTATAGGAAATTATAGGAACACAATAATATTGCCAGACCAAAATATGAAACACTATTAATAACACAAAAAATCAATTAGCATATTTTCATATTCGAATAATTTACCACTGCGACTTTTGAGACGTTTTGCTTCGTAATATAATACACAAAAATTAATGGAAATATTAGCAGTACAATACTGTTAATATGTTGCATATTTGAACATAACATTTGAACATAGTTTCTGAAAAAAAAATATTGAGTGCAAAATGTATGTTGATTTGTATTCAAATGGCAACACCCCCGACACAACAAGCGATCATATTGTGACGTCACATTGTACCCTATATTTGCAATATGGCTGAGTGCCAATCGAAACTTGAAATACCAGGTATCGTCTGTTATGTGTTAAAAACAACTGTTGCCACAACTTGCCACTGATGATCCAGATCGTTTTATTATCAGATCGGATCCGTATCAAGATCATTGGGATAATAAAACGCGGCTAATATGATTTGTGATACCGATTATGAATGAATACTATACCCTTTTCTTTGATGAATGCTACGGCCTCCTTGCAATATGCCATAACCTACCCCAAACTTCCATTGAAAACAACAAATAATTTATAAACCATATACCGCACCCTCTCACCCACACATCATATCCCCATCATGAGAAGTATAAAAAAAAATTCAATAAACAAACGACAAACTACACACTTATGAAAATCTTCAAATATAACGGCGCTGGTCGGAAAAATGTTACTTTTGTTTTGTTCATCACTTCAATTACTTTCGTTTAATATAGCTTTCGTTTTGACGAAAACTTTCATAAGAACTTAAAGCTCCATCTAAATTAATTTAGGACACAAACCAGTTTTCATTATTGATCGATTGAAGCGCCAAAGCTTCTGCGGGATACATGTACAACATTATTATTCGATTTCTTGGCGCTACTATAGGAATGTATATACAAAGATAGTATTCTATGAGCTGTCATTTTTATGAAGTGCTTCAGTCTGTGACATTTCCACCATTGAAATATTAAGCTATGAAATGCCCACCGTACATTTTATGGTATTCTATATTTCTTTCGTTCTATGAAAAGTGCCGATGGTAAGCTACGAAACATAGCTCATGGAGATGCGGTGTTACGCGACTGTTGAATAAGAAGAAAATAGCAACACTACTTTACATGAGCCGTTTAGAACGATAAAGTACGTCAGATGCACCAATTGACTCAACGGTGCCGTCGACAGTTCGGATGACTATAGACCTTTTCACCAAGCTATCTCTTTCTGAAGTGCCAAATCGCTTTCTTAAACGTCAAAAGCAAATTGAATGATAAAATTGCAGAAATTTGCACAAATCGTATGGAATAATCGTTGCGAATGTTAATGAAGTGAATGTTAAAGTGAAAACAGAAGCTATTGAAGGGTAAAAATAAAAAGTAACAAATTATAGAGAAAAAACGTGAGAAAGTATGTTAAAGCAAAAAAAGCAATAAAAACAGTGACTTGAAAAATGTGGTGAATAAAAAGTAAAAATGTACATTTAGAAAACTTTTCTACTTATTTGTTTCCAAACAAAAATATTTTTTTTTTGGATTGTCACGGTTTCACTTTTATTTTTTGCACAGAATCTTAATAGGTATGTTGTTAACTTTTTAGGATTCCAAAATAGTGATTGGATACTCCATTTTAGTTCTGGAAATTTGTTTTTGTTACGAGTATAATTCGCTTTAATATAAACTTATTACGATATATTCGCAACAAAAACATTTTTTGCCACAACCACGCGATTCTCACTTTTTCAGTTTTATTATACCCTATTCTAAGGGTATATTAATTTTGACGCATAGTTTGTAACATACCTTAATATTGCCCGTAGACCCCTCAAAGTTACTATATTTATGATCAGCATCGATAGTAATGTCGATCTAGCCATGTCCGTCCGTCCGTCCGTCTTTCGGCAAAAATTAGGCCTTTAAACTGGACCTAGAGAGCTGGAATTTTAACCATATACTCTCTAGGGTCCCGAAATAATCAATTTTACGAATTTTTGAAATCCGCCCACAGACACGCCCACAAACTCAAAAAAACAAAATTTTGGATAAAATCGAATTTTGAGCTAGAAAGCTGAAATTTTTTAAATATGATCTATTACTCCTAAAACTGCTCGGGATAAAAAATTTTCAAAATCCGCCCACTGACACGCCCACAAATAAATAAAATAATTTTTGTATACCCTATTCTAAGGGTATATTAATTTTTAAAAATCCAAAGTTTGAGCTAGGGAGCTGAAATTTATAATATATACTCTCAATGGGCCCTTTATGCTTCTGTGTAAATATTTTCAAAATCCGCCCACTGACACGCCCACAATTTTTTTTTTTTTTTTTTTGAAAATTCAAAGTTTGAGCTAGGGAGCTGAAATTTATAATATATACTTTATACTCTCTAGGGGCCCTTTATTCTCATGTGTTAATTTTTTTTAAATCCGCCTACTGACACGCCCACAATTAAATAAAACAATTTTATTGAAACACCCAAGTTTGAGCTAGGGAGCGTTTTTTTTTTATTAAATCCTTTAAATGTTATATAAAAAAATATGTAGAGCGTTCTTAACAATTCAACTATAGGTACTTAGACTTTTGTCACGCCCACTTATGAGGGATAGGAATAAGAATAGAGTATCCAACAGTTCGCCCAAGCGGACTGTAGCCCGTCCCTATGTTTTTTTTGTATACAATCATCTTGAAATGTTAACTTTTTATTATTCCAAAACGTGGTTTGGATACTCCTTCTTGGTTCCGGAACTTTTTTTTTTGGTAAAATTGGAGTTGTTATAAACTTTTTAGGAAATATTCGCGAAGAACTTATTTCCCGCCATGCAAATTCGCCATTGCTTTCCTTCATTTCATTCAGCTGTTTTTTTTTGTGTTCATTTGACACTGACATTGTCGTGAGGAGGTCTATCCGACACATAATGGAGTTTAGGTCAGTGCGAATTTTTCAAGACTGATGAAGGTGTTGAAAAAGATAAGAGGTGGTAACGGAAGTAGCATCACTCTCATTCATGAAGTTTGGTTTTCTTATTATTTTGGACGGCAAGAGGGATCTTAGACCTTAACAAACATCGGCATTGTGTAATTGCATTTGTGTGATCCCAGAAAGCTTAGGCCTTTTTTTCTTTTTTTCGAATTGGTTTTACACACGTGCATGATCTCGCTATTGGTTTTTATTTGTTAGTCCTTTCAAGACACCGGTGATCTGCAGTCGTGTCAACCTACGCATATTTGCCTGTTTCGAGTGAGTTTCAAAATATAAAATGCGTGGCTAAGCTCAACTTAAGTAGGGTATTGCCAGAAACATGTACGGACGTTTCAAGTTGGTCCGCGGCTGTGTGGTGTGGACAACTTTCAGACCATGGTAATATAATTCAGAAATGGAGAGACACGAGGAGCCTCGTTTGATGAATACACTGAAATGCCAACTATATTTCGAGATCACGAATATGCGCCTGGAAGGTGCGGAAGCTGTACAAAACAGAACTTCTAGAAACATAAATATTTCATTACGCCGGTACAAGGCAGATATCACCGCAATCCAGCGAACGGATGCGATCAGCTGTAATGAAATTGTATGGGCGATTAGTTAAGATAAATAATGTCTACATTTTCTGATATTGCGTTTGCATATACTCTATCCTAGACCTTCTCCTTTCTCTTTAACGACGAGGCTATGAACTGGACTAAAGGGATCATATACCTCCCATTTAACTGCATCCCTAGTGGTCCGCCTGTAGTTAGTGAACGACGGGCGCCCATGTGGTGTAGAGCCTTCTTTTCAGCTTAGGGACATTTTTGGTTCACAGAAGATGGGTGCATTTTTTCCGCCACTTCATCCACTCAACGCTTACGCGATGATTAATGTCGTCATTACATGTTGCTTCGCTAATGATCATAAATCACAGATATTTAACGTTTTCGCACTAAAAAATCAATCTCTTTTTTTGCCTATTTTTTTCTGGAATATTTCTGAGTGATCATAGAAGGGCAGCACAAGTATTCTTTTTTTCAGACTAATACGATACGTATTTCGCTCAAAAACATCCACCCAACATCAAGTGATCGTTGCAGGGACGCATAATTCTCGCTTCTGATGGCTCCATCGTCAGAAAAGATAACTGATACACTTTGGAGTCCGCCACTTTTTCTTCAAGCTGATAAACAATGACTATAATAGATTTCAAGGGACTTGAACACCGACTATGATTGCGCACGCACTCGTGTTTTTACTCCCTCATATATGAACATTATTATCTGCAGTTTGGTTTCTAGAACTACTCGTCGCGTTAGCCCCACCCGTAACGGATCTCTTGGTTGTCTATCAAAGGCCTTTTCAAAATCAACCATGGAATAGCTGTAGCATTTCCGCAATCGGCTACCCTATACCCGCTCAACGATCTTCATGGTGTGTGACAAAAGCTCTGAGTAGATTGGCACTAGGGTTTAAAGAGGTGGACATTTAATGTGATAGCATAACAGGTCCCTTACCAACCTGATGTCATGAGAATTTTTTCCAGTACTTAAAGTTGCAATGCCTAAATAAGTGACATCGAGTCCGGCAAGGAATTTGAAAGTCCCAGTTCATTTTCAATCAATGTGAATTTGAGTGAATTTTATATAATGGATTCCGTATAACATCAGCATATTCTAGATCTAGTTTACTAAAAAGTGAAATAATGCTCATACTCTTATTAACATTTAATTTGAAAATTCCTTGCTTTTTCGTATTATAAAACTAAAAAGATTAGTTGCTTTGGCAATAACGTGAACAACATATGCCAATTATCTTTAACTTCTTCGTCTCTGTTTAGTCTTTAGTGTATAAAAGGATATTATAAAGCATAGAAAAATCAAGCGAAGGCAGTTGTTGACGCACCAAACAGATGGATTTTCAAGACCATGTTAAGTAAAGCTTTATTTTAAGGAACAGCGTTAGGTCAGAGTTTTTTCTTTTTTTTTAGTGAAGGTGAAAATCTCGAAAGACACAATGGGGTTAGAAACTCAGAGTAGTGTGGGACTCTAACCGCACTAAAAACACCTTCATCATGACCAATCTAAAAAGATCGACAAATGATTTTAGTTTCAACGTTCAGTTGCGTAAGAATGTATTCTAATTTATATACGGCTTCTCATATATTTTCAAAATATGAGTTCGTGAGGTTTAGTTCTGCTTAATCTACGAATATTAGATTATCAAATCACGATACAAGTCCTTTTTTCTAATATACCATGGGGATTTCACTATTCTTCTAATGACTTTGATTTCAAATACTTGTATTATTTGTACATTCATTTCCTTTGAACAACCCCATAATTCGACACCATATGTCCATACAGGTTTTAGTATATGATTATATAATACTATTTTATTATCATTTTACATTTTCGAATTATGTCCTAACAACCAATAAAGTTTTCTATATCTTATGTTTAGCTCTTCTACTTTCATTTTCACATGTTCCTTCCATTTCAGTTTATCATTCAAATTCATACCAAGATACTTAGCTGTATTAGAACAAGGAACTACTTGATTATTAATAACCACAGGAACACGTTATTTTTTTATTTGTTAAGTTTATATGGGTGGACTTTGACTCATTAAGTTCAATTCGCCATCGTTGCGTCCAATCACATATCTCGGTAACTGCATTTTGAAGTTTTTCTGTTGCCCTAGTCACGCATCTTTCAGTTGATAGAAGGGCAATTTCGTCTCCGAATGTGGCTATCATCGTATCGTTCGCATGTGGTATATTACACTTCCTTATGGGAACGCCAGAATGTAATTCATTGAGTTCAGAATACGCTGTGCCATTGTATTGTATTGTATGTGCAGTGGGGTCATCAGTAGATGACAAGCACTTAGACCTATTGGTCCGTTGTACTTCAGCATAGCTGCCCGCTCGCAGGTTATTGGCGATTAGTAAGATTCAGTGAGGGAGAACCTGCCAGTAGCCTTGGCAAAGCGAAGAATATTTGCAAGTTCAATTTCCCCCATCTCATCTTCGTTAACGAATTGTTTGCCTATAGTGGTGAGCCTGGTTCTGGCGAAAGCCGGACATTCACAGATGAAGTGAGATGCCGTTTCATCCGCCTCCATGCAGCACTCACATAGGCCCGAGCTCCTAATGTGAATGGTTTTGAGGTGCTTGTTAAGAGGACTGAAACCGGTGACGAGACCAATCAAGGATCTCAAGTCTTTCCTGTTTAGTCCAAGCAAAAACTTAGCTCTGCTGATTTTTGGACCGTCCACTAGCTTCTTCGAATACCTGCATGAGACCAGGTCATGCCAGTATTCGGAATGTTGTTGGCGTAGAGCCGAATCCATTTCACATTTGTGGACGGATGAGCAGCATCCAATGAAGGCTGTTGAAGAGCCCTTCCTGGCCAGAGCATCCGCTCTTTCATTACCCTCGATACCTGTGTGCCCAGGAACCCAGGCAAGTGATACCAAGTTACATCTTCCCAGACGGTTAAGCCTAACCATGGTTTCCTCAACTATTTTTGAGTTGAGAGAGCCAGCCGAACAGGCTTTGATAGCGGCTTGGCTATCTGAGCAGATGTATAAGGTTTTACCCTTAATCCTTCTCCTTAACAGGATATTGGCGGAAGTGGCAATCGCAAAGATTTCTGCCTGAAAAACAGTTGTTTGTCTACCCAAGGCTGCAGATAGATTTATCCGACAGTCTCTAGAGTAGACCCCGGCTCCGGAGATACCGTCAATAAGTGAGCCATCAGTATAGACGATGACATCACCCGGCCTAAAGCCATTCCACCCCTCACTGTTCCATTCCTGCCGTTCAGAAAGGATGACCTGAAAACGGCGCTCAAAGACTTGCTTCATGGACACAGTGTCAAGTGCTCCTCCCCGATGGCCAGGTAGGCTGTCATAGAGAGCTCTGTACCTAGCACCTCTGGCCCCATCGCCGAGATTGACCTGCCGTCCAAGTACTACACACATGCGGTATAGTGATTTTCTGGCCTCACTTTCAGCAAGGAACTGCAAGGGAGGTAAACAGAGCAACACTTCAATAGCAGCAGTGCCATAGCGAACTCTAAAGAATCTATTTGCTATATAAGATTTAAGTATCTCATAGTAGGTACTGTCTAGGTAGATCCCTATGAAGTTTTTACTCTAAACCATTATGCCAATCTTTATCAAAAGCCTATGCAACGTCTAAGAATAATGAAGATCACACTTGTGTTCCTTCTAGTGCTTTTTCTATAACATTAGTTATATGATGCAATTGGTCTATTGTCGAATGTTTATTTCTAAACTCAAATTAATGGGTG
This sequence comes from Portevinia maculata, assembly GCA_949715645.1. NCBI lineage: Eukaryota > Metazoa > Arthropoda > Insecta > Diptera > Syrphidae > Portevinia > Portevinia maculata. Next base: position 188,387,517 of record OX454527.1, on the reverse strand, counting down.
GGAATAAGCCTTCTTTGCTCTATGATTCTTTCTAGTCTTCTAAGGAGCAGTTTTTCGAAAACCTTTAATAATACAGGCAAAAGTGAGATTGGCGTGTATGAGGCGACTTCTGATAGAGGCTTACCTTGTTTAGGTATAACTTCTATCTACCAGTGATATGGAAAATATATTTGTTTCGAGCAAGCATTTATTATCAGACCCCCTTCGGGATAGGGGTCAGAATTTACCCGAGGTAGGCATACCGGTCGTAAGAGGCGACCAAAATCCATACTTCGGGATAGGGATCAGAATCTACCCGAGGTAGGCATGCCGGTCGTAAGAGGCGACCAAAATCCACCCTCAGTATACCGAGTGCATAGAGTATACAAAAAATGCAATGATTAAAACAAAAAGATATAATACCCCAGGTGGCAGCCCAGTTCTACTGGAAAATCCACACTCTTCGGAGGCAGGCTCTACGGATTCTGGGGAGAGCCATTTATTGCAATCATCCGGCCCTTTTAAAAATAGTAAAAGGGTACCTAGATCACCACCAACGGGATCTGTGCCAAAAGCAAAAACTAATCGAAGTCCTACGACGCCAAAAGATTTTGGACGCCTTTCGCGGGACTCAACGAAATGCAAAAGCTTCGAGGACGAAAACAAGGAACTCTGCACTAAGCTTAACCAAATTGAACAGCTTTACCAAGAGCTAAAAAAAGAGCTAGATCAGCTGAAACCGGAGAACAAAGCACTTGTTGAATCTCAACTTAAAAAAACAGCCAAAAGCCAAATCATACCGCTCAGCTAACCGCGATTATCATACGGACGAAGATATCCTGAGAGCTATCGCGCAGTTTCTCATAAACTGAATACTGAGAAGGTACAATGGTACACTTATGAAAACAAGAGGGTTCCACTATTCGTGCCGCAAAGATGATGTTTTGCAAGATCTTAAAACTAAAGGTTTCAAAATTATCGACGCGGTTATAAGTATATTAACAAAAAAGCAAAAAACGGAACAAGACGAGGAAATTGTTGTCAAACGCGGACTTCCGCTATTCATGCTTAGTTTCGAAAAGTCTGAAAACATCGAAAAAATATACAACATTAAAACTATCCTAAACATAGTGGTTAAAATTGAACCGATGCGCCAAAGGACTCGTCAGATTCCTCAGTGTAAGCGTTAGCAAGGCTACAATCACACGCACACATATTCCCAAAAAGAGCCGCGTTGCGTAAAATGTGCCGGTAAACATTTATCGAAGGAATGCGCTCTAAGTAGACAAGACCTACCAACATGCATAAATTGCAATGGAAAACATCCGTCAAATTATCGCGGATGGGAAGTAGCTAAAGAACTTCAAAATAGGCGCGACAAAATAAAGAAAACTACGCTACCAATCGCAAATAAAACAGAAACAAACCTGAAAAGGACAACAATAAAACCAACGAAGGAGGAAAAAGGCTGAAGAAATGGTCAAAATACAACAACCAAGAGAAGGAAAATTGTTTAGAAAAAAGTCGCCGAACGCTGTTCCCCAAACATACGCTGAAGCTGCGTTGCAAGGACGCGAACAAACAAATAAAACATCTGATCCAGTCTCCCAAGTTTTCTCTGCAATTCTTGCCAGGCTAGAAGAACAGAGCCAAATTAATAAACGTATGTTTGAAAAACTCGACAAGCTCGAAAATCAATTTCGAAGCACACGTGCAATAATATAAATATGACGGACTTAGTTAAATTAGTGACATGGAATGCGAACGGCCTTCTTCGAGGATACATTGCCTATCACGCATATCACCCTTCGGAAAGGGCGAGAGGCGGGGCATCCTTGTTGATCAAAAATACCATTGAACACTAAATCAGTGCAACAATTGAGCTTGACAAACTGCAATTATGCACGGTGAGCCGAAATATTTGCCGAGCATCTGGAAGAAACATTTAAACCATTTGATGGTCAAGCGTTGCTCGAATTTCCTGTCCTAACCGTGGCACCTGACAATTAGAGAATAAAAAGTGTATCGCTAGCCGAACTACGCTTCGAAATAGAGAAACTAAAATTAAACAAAGCTCCTGGATATGACTTAATCACAGGACAGGTTCTTAAAGAGTTACCTAGGAAAGCTTTAATCAAGTTTGCTTATCTTATCAATGCATCGTTCAGGTTATTGTACGTTCCACGACAATGAAAGGTAGCTGAAGTTATAATGGTTCCAAAGCCCGGTAAACCACTAAATGACAAAAAATCATATAGGCCAATATCGCTCTTACCGATAATGTCGAAGGTATTCGAAAAACTTTTGTTAAAGCGCCTACATCTGATTATCGACGAACGTCGATTAATACCTGATCACCAATTCGGATTCAGGACTAAGCATTCTACAATCGACCAGGTTTACAGAATAACCAATGTAATTGAAAAAGCCCTAGAGGAGAAAAAAATATTTTTTTTTATTTTTATAGAGTTTCTAATATTACTCCCAAGCCATAGTAATATTATCGTTACTCTCAGCAAGCTGAGAGTTACCTATCCTGGTTAAAAGCACGAGACTTGGAACCAGAACTAGGCTCGGACGAATAATAGGGGTAGGTGGAAAATCGTACATGCGACTCTTTCTCACTTAAGATAAGAAAACAAAAACCACCTCCCTTCGAAACCTGCATACTACAACTAGGTTATTCCTATCTAGTAGTTTTATTTAAACTGTAAATTACGCGTTTGGCAGGCAGCTTCCCAGTGGAGGCACCTGCTAATACCGCCATAAGCACGCGGTTACATCTTATTGCGCTAATTCAAATGGTTTTATCCTTTGTAATCGGCGCACTAGGTTAGTATCGTCTCGAATTTGTAGCATAGTGATATTGCAATGACCGTGAAGGCGTGTCTGTTGTTTGCAGGCAAAATGTTTTATTTCATCTTCGACGGTAGCCATAGTTAGGTCTCTGTGGATATCAGTGTTTCTGATAAACCATGGTGCATTTACTATTTTTCTTAGCACTTTGTTTTGAAAAGTTTGTAAAATTTTAATATTACTGGATTTGGTACAACCCCAAACTTGTATACCGTATGTCCAAACCGGTTTTAGTACTTGCTTGTATAAAAGCAGCTTGTTCTGCATGCTGAGTTGGGAAAATCTACCAAGCAGCCAGTGCATTTGTTTACATCGAATGGCGAGCTCTTCGCGTTTCTTCTTGACGTGCGGTTTCCATTTTAATTTCGCATCGAGTGTCATACCCAAATATTTTGCCTCGTTTGCGTACGGAATTCGTACCGAATCAATGAAAATGGGTAAGTTGTCTACCTTTTTATAAGTAAAATTCTCGTGCGTTGATTTGGCCTCGTTGAGAGCAATACGCCAAGTCTTTGTCCAATCACAAATTTTGTCAATAGAACGTTAGAGTTTATTAGTTGCTGATTCAACGGTATTACTGACCGCTAATATAGCTGTATCGTCTGCAAATGTGGCTACTGTTGTGCCTTCTTCTTGAGGAATATCACTAGTGTATATTAGAAATAGGATCGGTCCAAGAACGCTTCCTTGGGGAACTCCTGCCGCGATTTCTTTAAATTCAGAGTAATCATTTCCGTGTTTTACACGAAAGAGTCTGTCTGATAAGTAACAACTAAGGATATCAGATAACTGTTTCGGAAAAGCTTGTCTTAGCTTATGTTTCAACCCTGTATGCCATACTTTATCAAAGGCCTGAGAGACGTCGAGAAAAACACTAGAACATATTTTTTTCTCCTCTAGGGCTTTTTCAATTACATTGGTTATTCTGTAAACCTGGTCGATTGTAGAGTGCTTAATCCTGAATCCGAATTGGTGGTCAGGTATTAATCGACGTTCTTCGATAATCGGATGTAGGCGCTTTAACAAAAGTTTTTCGAATACCTTCGACATTATCGGTAAGAGAGATATTGGCCTATATGATTTTTTGTCATTCAGTGGTTTACCGGGCTTTGGAACCATTATAACTTCAGCTACCTTCCATTGTCGTGGAACGTACAATAACCTGAACGATGCATTTATAAGATATGCAAACTTTATTAAAGCTTTCCTAGGTAACTCTTTAAGGACCTGTCCTGTGATTAAGTCATATCCAGGAGCTTTGTTTAATTTTAGTTTCTCTATTTCGAAGCGTAGTTCGGCTAGCGATACACTTTTTATTCTATAATTGTCAGGTGCCACGGTTAGGACAGGAAATTCGAGCAACGCTTGACCATCAAATGGTTTAAATGTTTCTTCCAAATGTTCTGCAAATATTTCGGCTTTTTCCTTGTCACTCTTCGCCCATTCTCCATTGATTTTCCTGATGGGTGGTGCTTGCGTTTTTGGTTTTTTAATGCCTTTCATGGCTTTCCAGAGCGAGTAATTTGTACTTTTATCCGCAGTTAGGCTTCCAAGATATGTAGAAATTTGACGATTTTTAAAGTCTCGAATTTCTCTCTTAAGTTTACTACAAAGGTAGTTAAGAGTGGTTTTATCCTGTGGAGCGCGAGATTGTTGCCATCTTTTGCGCGCTCCCCTTTTCTTCTTTAACAATTGCGTGATTTCCAAGGGATATGTTATTTCGCAATTTGTGGTTATTTTCCGTTTATGGGGAGTATTTTTCCAGGCTGAGCATTGTATGACGTTAATAAATTGATCGACTTCGTCTTCAAGTTCGTGGGGTGTTCGAAGAGACACTTTGAGATCGATTTTACTTTCACAGTATTTTTTAAAGGATTCCCAGTTTGTTTTCATGTTAGTTAGTCTGGGCGGACCTTCTTTTTTTCGTAGACAGCCGTTAATTGTCAAAATGACCGGTGAATGATCAGAAGAAAGATCGAAGCATTCCTCAACTACAATAGAGTTTCCCGACAAACCTTTCGTGATGAAGAAATCGATGAGGTCTGGTGTTTTTGCCGTATCCGAGGGCCAGTATGTCGGTTTACCTGAGGAATGAAAGTCTACCCCCAATTCCATACCGGCTTCGTAAAGAACTCTACCTTTTACTGAAATGCATCTCGATCCCCAGAAGGTATGTTTTGCGTTAAAGTCACCTCCGATGACGAAATTTCGTCCAAGTGAGTCAAAGATACTTATAAAATCGCTTCTTTCCATCGTTGCACGTGGGGGGCAATAGATAGCTGCAAAATCATATTTTATGTGTTTAATTTTTACGCTCACCGTGCATAATTGCAGTTTGTCAAGCTCGATTGTTCCACTGACTGAGTGTTCAATGGTATTTTTGATCAACAAGGATGCCCCGCTTCTCGCCCTTTCCGAAGGGTGATATGCGTGATAGGCAATGTATCCTCGAATGTTTGTGCTGGTTTCTTTCGTCAGATGAGTTTCCGAAATCAAACAAATATCAATTTCATATTTATGAATGAATATCTCGAGCTCGTCCATCTTATGCAGAAGGCCGAGAAAAAAATATGTTCTAGTGTTTTTCTGGACGTCTCTCAGGCCTTTGATAAAGTATGGCATACGGGCTTGAAACATAAGCTAAGACAAGCTTTTCCGAAACAGTTATCTGATATCCTTAGTTGTTACTTATCAGACAGACTCTTTCGTGTAAAACACGGAAATGATTACTCTGAATTTAAAGAAATCGCGGCAGGAGTTCCCCAAGGAAGCGTTCTTGGACCGATCCTATTTCTAATATACACTAGTGATATTCCTCAAGAAGAAGGCACAACAGTAGCCACATTTGCAGACGATTCAGCTATATTAGCGGTCAGTAACACCGTTGAATCAGCAACTAATAAACTCCAACGTTATATTGACAAAATTTGTGATTGGACAAAGACTTGGCGTATTGCTCTCAACGAGGCCAAATCAACGCACGTGAATTTTACTTATAAAAATGTAGACAACTTACCCATTTTCATTGATTCGGTACAAATTCCGTACGCAAACGAGGCAAAATATTTGGGAATGACACTCGATGCGAAATTAAAATGGAAACCGCACGTCAAGAAGAAACGCGAAGAGCTCGCCATTCGATGTAAACAAATGCACTGGCTGCTTGGTAGACTTTCCCAACTCAGCATGCAGAACAAGCTGCTTTTATACAAGCAAGTACTAAAACCGGTTTGGACATACATTATACAACTTTGGGGTTGTACCAAATCCAGTAATATCAAAATTTTACAAACTTTTCAAAACAAAGTGCTAAGAAAAATAGTAAATGCACCATGGTTTATCAGAAACACTGATATCCACAGAGACCTAAGTATGGCTACCGTCGAAGATGAAATAAAACATTTTGCCCGCAAACAACAGACACGCCTTCACGGTCATTGCAATAACACCATGCTATAAATTCGAGGCGATACTAACCTAGTGCGCCGGTTACAAAGGATAAAACCATTTGAATTAGCGCAATAAGATGTAACCGTGTGCTTATGGCGGTATTAGAAGGTGCCTCCACTGGGAAGCTGCCTGCCAAACGCGTATTTAACACTTTAAATAAAACTACTAGAAAGGAATAACCTAGTTGAACTTGGGTGTCAGTATTGACAATAAGCTGAATTGGAGCGAACATATTGCAATGTTGAAGCAATATCTGCTTTCGTCTTTACGGTGTTTCTACCGTCTATGGAAATATTGCTCTACAAAGATCTTAAATACCATCTACTTTGCACTTTTCCACTCTAGGTTACAGTACGGAATAACCGGTTGGGGAGGTGCTTACCGTAATAAACTACAATAGCTAGTTGTCCTACAAAAAAGTGCCATTAGGAAGGTATGCAAATCGACTCGCTTAGCCCATTCTATGAAGCTATTTAGGAAAATGAGAATTCTGCCAGTAAGGCATCTCTACTACTTTAAAGTCCTTAAATTTTTTTTCAGAAGAGGAGGCTACCTGCAGAGCCCTAACACTGACTCCCGTAACCTAAGAAGCAACACAGGAACCCTCGTCTGTATTCCCTCCTTTCGTACCTCTAGCTACAGAAACTTCTATTCTATTGTTTCCTGCAAACTATTTAACAGTCTTTCCACGAATATACGAATCATTAGAACCCTTCCGAAATTTAAATCAAATAATAAAAGTGTGGCTTCTTGATATGAATCAAAATGAAATTGATTCCTTAATGCGCTTCATTACTTGAAGAGAGTTAATGGTTTCATGCTTCTCCCCTTTTGCACTGAATTTAATTTAAATTTTAATGTTTTCTCAATTTAAAAAAAAAACAAAGGGACGGGATACAGTCCGCTTGGGCGAACTGTTGGATACCCTATTCTTATTCCTATCCCTCATAAGTGGGCGTGACAAAAGTCTAAGTATGGTTGAACTGTTAAGAACGCTTTACATATTTTGTTATACTCGTATAACATTTAAGGGATTTTATCAAAAAAAAACGCTCCCTAGCTTAAACTTGGGTGTTTCAATAAAATTGTTTTATTTAATTGTGGGCGTGTCAGTAGGCGGATTTAAAAAAAAATTAACACATGAGCATAAAGGGCCCCTAGAGAGTATATATTATAAATTTCAGCTCCCTAGCTCAAACTTTGAATTTTCAAAAAAAATGTTTTATTTATTTGTGGGCGTGTCAGTGGGCGGATTTTGAAAAAAATTTATCCCGAGCGGTTTTAGGAGTCATAGATCATATATAAAAAATTTTAGTTTTCTAGCTCAAAATTCGATTTTTTCCAAAATTTAGTTTTTTTGAGTTTGTGGGCGTGTCTGTGGGCGGATTTCAAAAATTCGTAAACTTGATTATTTCGGGACCCTAGAGAGTATATGGATAAAATTTCTCTAGGTCCAGTTTAAAGGCCTAATTTTTGCCGACGGACGGACGGACGGACGGACATGGCTAGATCGACATTACTATCGATGCTGATCATAAATATAGTAACTTTTAGGGGTCTACGGGCAATATTAAGGTATGTTACAAACTATGCGTCAAAATTAATATACCCCTAGAATAGGGTATAAAAAATATTGATGTGTATATGTTCTGAATTAGATTGAATTTAAATATACGTATATACTTGTTCCCCCCACATTGATTTCTTATCTGAAGTGACATTTATCTCTATTCATCTGAATACCAATGTCACTAACTATTCTCATAAGATAGATAAATAATATGAATTTGTTATAACTTTGAATTGTGAGAATAAAGAATTATACAAAAAAAAAAGTTGTAGTATGAAGGTTTCGAAGGGAGGTGGTTTTTGTTTTCTTATCTTAAGTGAGAAAGAGTCGCATGTACGATTTTCCACCTACCCCTATTATTCGTCCGAGCCTAGTTCTGGTTCCAAGTCTCGTGCTTTTAACCAGGACAGGTAACTCTCAGCTCGCTGAGAGTAACGTTAATATTACTATGGCTTGGGAGTAATATTAGAAACTCTATAAAAAAAAAAAAAAATTATTATCAGCTTGAGTTTTAACAATGCTATGAAGGGTTCCTTCAGGATTTGGGCAGTTATTAGTTCATAACCTGTAAGTTTTAAAAACGTTTGTCAAGTGCTCCGAAAAGAGTTTGAATTTTTTTTTTGTTCGATGATTAATTTCCCATCAGGTCTTTTTAACACCGATACTTTTTTTAAGTTTATTAATTAGTCTATTAAATACAGTCGTATCAGCTGGATATCTTGTCATTTGCCATTTCCTGAGAGCTCTTCTCTTTTCTAATATAAGTGCCCTAATTTCTATGGGATAATCTACCGATGTTTGAATCTTTTTTTGTTAGTAGGTCGGCGTACTCTCTTCTGCTGCCTGTCGATTTCGGCAACGAATTGTTCCACTTCGATGTCAATATGGCTTGTTGTGACCAATGGAGATCTAAGAGTAATAAATCGTTCGAGTAATTCTTTAAATTTACGCCCGTTTGTTCTTTTGTTTGTAAGTCTTAGATTTGTATCTGCTCTACAGACATGCCGTTGACCGTTAGAATTACGGGTGTATGATGCGACGGTAAATCATCACTGTTTTCATCTTTTACTTCTTTTCTATTGATTCCTTTCGTTATAAAAAAGTCAATTAAGTCTGTCATTTTTGCTGGGTCGGATGTCAATAAGTAGGCGATCCAGACGAAATAAACTCACGGTTAAAATTTCGCCCTGTTTTGTATAGCTTCCTGCCTTTTGTCGTTAACAGTCTTGACCCCCAATATGTGTGTTTTATATTCACCTCCAATGATAATGTTATTGTCTAGATTCGAAAAAGGTCATTGAGGTCATGCTCTGTAGGCGAATGCTTGGGAGGGCAGTATATGGCAGCTATATAATAATGGTTAGTTTTTCTATATTTGGCAGTTCATAATTTTTTTTTTAGCAAAATGGGATGATTGACGGAGTTAAATGCCTTACTAAACAGTGTTAGCGCAGTCGACTTGATAAACCTCTATAATAGCATTAATGGCATTACAAAAGAAACAAGTGGTTGACGACCTGCCTGTGACGAAGCCATGCTGAGCATTACAAAGATATTCCTTTACAGAAAACTCCATTACCGATTTTACAATGCTTTCAAAGCCTAGGTAAAGCAGATAATTTGTAAAACCCTCTATAATTGTATACCCTATTCTAAGCGTATGTTAGTTATGACTCATAATCTGGAACATACCTTAATAATGCCCGTATACCCCTAAAAGTTACTATATTCGTGATCAGCATCGCTAGAAATGTCGATCTAGCCATGTCCGTCCGTTGGTAAAAATTGGAACTTTGAACTTCAGCTAGAAGACTCTCATAAAAATAAACAAACGAAGTCAATAGTGGCCCAAAATAATCAAGTTTAAGCATTTTTAACATCGGGCGACAATTGTTGCGGATGTCAGCAAACTGCATTACCTACTTAATAAATTGATTAACTTAAGCCCAACTACAAACTAGCCCTTACACAAATTTCCCTTTGGTTATGATTACCAAATTCTCCAAAACACAAAAGAGGAAGCAAAGGAAAATAGAAAAAAAAATCTCCACTAATGGGTCAGGGCTTACTAGCTATTCGCTGTAATTTTCTTTTTGATTTTGGCGGTGAAACAGGAGTGATCGTGCAAGCAAATATATAGAAAAAAAGATTGAGTTAAAAAAATAAAAGGTCTTGAGAAAAACTAAATAAACCAAAAGATACTTAAAGTTTATTAAAGGGATAAACTTAAAATTATATATATAAAAATATATATGGAAAATTAAATAATTCTACGGTAAGCTGCTTAACAGTGTGACAAAAGCAATTTAAGAAAACTAATTATTTCCACAGGGAATCAGACACTAATTAAATTTATTTCCCCAATCTGGCGATAGGAAGCGATAAAACATTATAGTTTTATGCTTCCTTAATAACAATTCGCTTTGCCATACCCCTCCACGACAACCCTACGTCGAATTCACCAATATACGTGATGTCCACGCTCCAAACTACCCCCAAACCTTGGAAGTACAGGTGCTTAAGTATGCCCATACATATACCTCTCATAAAGTCAAGGATTTTAATGTATTAACCCTAACAGTAAAAGCACGGCACCGATCTATGATCGCAAGAAAATCTCTACAAGAGAGCATTGGCGCATGGGAAGGGCTCCGTAAGCCAAAATCTCTATCAGAAGTAAGCGCATGCGGGAAACTTACCGTTTTACCGATTGCATGCGAATTATCAGTTTTGGTCGGAATTCGAGGGACTAACGTCGTGGTTTTAATTCTAGTTAACGAGATTTAATAGTTTGTATATATAAGTATTCATAATGCATGTGCGGATGTGTTTAATGTTTTTTTTAAAGTTTCGTTAGTATCATACCACTAGTTTATATTTAATTGCAGTTAAGTGAAAATCAAAGTATATGCCTACTTATCCGCTTTTACATAACGTAAACTTATTAGCTAACTAAAATTTGATTGAAACTAGTGTTACTTTTGGTATATATATAGGTATATATATTACTATAATCCATATAGTGTCGACGAAATATAGTTCAAACACCGACTACCGAGGATTGTGCGCACAACACTCTGGGATTAATATCAACGTCGTCAAACGGTGGAAAATACCAGTAAGTTACATATGTCAATTGTTTAACATGCCTACCTATATTCCAAAATATATGTATGTATATAATACATTATATATAATATATACTCTAATATTTGAAAACTTGATTACTATTCATTAAACTCTTGATCATACATGTACCGTTTCATTGAAATCCTACCAATTGCATATACATTAATTTGCCAATAAAATAACTACTTGAATTGCTATGAATTGAATAATTACCTAATAAGATTGTCCTAAATTTGCTATAAATAACTAATTAAGCTACATACTATATAAACTAACACCTTGATACTTAAATACCTAACTATACCTACATAAAACTATATACTTTAATCATATACAGGCCATATACATAACCACGATTCTTAACCTACCATCTAAACATATGCCTACTAGTAAATAAACCCAAAACGAATTATTTATATTACCCTAGATTTAAATAAAATTTGTCTGGATTGATTATACCGAAATGAACGTTTAAATATTTCAATGGGGGTTGTGTATTGGGTGATCTCTTCTATGTTGCACTAATTTTCCGCGCTAGTTTAATTTAGGGACAGTTGACTATACTCGGATACGATCAGCTGTCAAGGTGATTCACCTTTTGGTGAAATGGGAGGGTAAACTGTATCCAGGGTGGCACGCCATCAGTCACCCTAAAGTGAAGCAGAGTGGAAGTGAAGTTACCACAATATTGTCCGTCCGTTTGACACCTAAATTTCGTCATTTGACATTTGTAAGGCCGTTAAAATCTTGGCATGATTTTTTTTTCTCTGTTCAATGGTGCTCCTTTTGCTAAGATACAAGATCCCCCCCCTTATCCGGCGAGCTCAGCCGTGCCTCAGCCACATGCATGCCAAGTAGGTATCTCAGGCAAACGATCCGTAGCAGATATCCTTCTGTTATAGATTTTAGAAACCACCTCGTAACACAATCTCAAAAAAAAAAATGTTATCGAAAAATCAAAATTTGAGTTAGGAAGCTGAAGTTTGATATATATGTACCTACTGTATAGGCCCTTAATGCTCATGTTAAAATATTTTTAAAATCCGCCCATTTAAAAAAAAACCGTTTTATTGAAGATATTATTCACAAAGTACATTGTAAAAAAAAATTGTTTGATGCGTTTCCTAATAAGGTCATAAAATTAGTCCTTTTTTCGTTCCACCTGTTTACGAACAGGAACTAAATCGACCTAATAGATGCTTAGAAGGTATTAAAACAAAATATATTTAGGTTTTATTGAGATTATAACAATAGTTTTTAATAATGTGTAGATACTGTGAGATTTATACAGTTCTTCCAAGCAATTTAGTGAAATTTGGGAAGAGGCTAGTTTTATGGCTTCAATTATTCCTTCCGGGTTGGAGTATTGCTTTCCTCCTCCGTAGACCTTAAAAGCCATACCAATACCCACACGTTTTCCATGATGTTCAGTTCCGGTGAATACGGCGGCCATAGGTACCAGTAGGTCAACATTTTGACTCTGAATCCAAGTTTTGGTTATTCTTGCAGTGTGGTGCATTTTTCTGCTGGAAAATCAAGCGTTGCCCACCAGACAATTCGGAAAAATGAGGGAAAGCTCTTTCCAGTATAGATTTGTAGATAATGGCCGTCATTCTTGAGCTTTGAATTATCAATTATGCAAATAAGAATTATATCCATCAGGTCCATCCAAATTAAACTTATTTTCATTTGAAAAGCCAACGGTATGCCACTCTCGACTCCACCTGATGTGACTTATTACAAAATCAAGTCGCTGACTTTTGCTTGCTGCGTTCAATGGTGTTTTTTTTTTTTTATTGTTGGACTGCTGTATCACGAGGTAAACAGTTTTTTTTTTTTTTTTTTTTTTTTTTTTTTTTATAATTAGCGCGCACTAAAGGGATTTGTTGGGACCCTTATAATGTATTAGAGAGGAAAAGGAGAGATGCCGATGCACGTTGGTTTTGAATGTCTGTAGGTTATAATGTGTAGGAAAAATGGAGCGGGGAAGAGCATTCCACATTCGTGTTGTACGGCTGAGGAAAGATTCTTTGAACTTCACTGTACGTCCGAACACAGGCTTGAGGGTGAACTGATGAGCATTCCCTGCATGGCGGGTATTGCGGTTGAAATGTTCAAGGGGAGGAATGCAACTGGCTATTTCGTTTGAGCACTTATGGTGGAAATAACGATAAAATAACGACAGGCAGGAGACATTACGACGATGACTAAGAGAGTCAATCGATCTCGCGATGTCTCGGTCGCCAATGAGTTTTATCGCGCGTTTTTGGATCCTGTCAAGTAGCTCCAAATAAGTTATTGGTGCACCGGACCAGATATGAGCGTTGTACTCGAGTTTCGGGCGAATAAACGCCTTATAAATTGTAGCCAGATCAGAAGGGGTGAAATATTAATTACAACGCTTAAGGAAGCCTAGAAATTTCGCGGCGTTCTTGGCGACATCGAATATGTGGTCATTCCAACGAAGGTTGTCATTAACACACATACCGAGAATGGAAAGTCTTTCGGTTTCAGCGATGTAAGTGCCATTCATAGATAATGGCAGTGTGTGTGGGTTTTGCTTTAATGACAGGAGACAGCATTGAGTTTTGGAAGCATTAAATTCCACTCTATTGGTTTTACCCCACTGAGTTATGCTGTTAAGATCGGAATTTAATGAGCTTAACATACGTTGCCGTTCCAGTTCCACACCCGAAGCTGAGGGGCGTGACCCAAGAAACGAATATGAGAAGCTGAGGGTACTGTCATCAGCAAAGGAATGGATTGGATTAGAAGTAACAGACAGTAGATCATTTATAAAAATGAGAAAGAGAGTCGGGGACAGAACAGAGCCTTGGGGGACACCAGCATTTATTTGGTGAGTTGCAGACTTGAAGCCGTCCAAAACAACTTGAATTGAACGGTCCGAAAGGTAATTTCTAATCCATTGAAGAAGAGTATCATCGATTCCAAATGCACGCATTTTCGACAAGAGAGCTTGGTGCCAAACTCTGTTAAATGCTTTTGAAATATCAAGCGCAACGATCTTACTTTCACCACCTTGGTGAAGAGATTGGTTCCACTTTTCGGTTAGATATGTCATCAAATCACCAGTGGACCTGTTGCTGCGAAAACCATACTGCCGGTCAATTAGAAGTTTTCGCGATTCAAGATATTTCATTAGCTGACGGTTTATCAGCGTTTCCATGACCTTAGAAAGAAGGGACGTAAGTGCAATTGGTCGGTAGGAGGAGGGAGAAGAAGATTCGCCTTTTTTGGTACAGGCTGGACAGATGCTGTTTTCCATCTTCCCGGGAAGAGTCCTGAAGAATAGGACAGATGGAAAAGCTTACGCAATGGTTTTGCCAGCGAAGAAGAACACCTCTTCAGAACGATAGGGGAAATACCATCTGGACCAGCGGATTTGTGAACGTCAAGATCTTGAAGTACTCTAGACACTGTACGAGTGCGAAAGTGGATTGGTCCCATAGAGAATTCTACGCGCTCGAGTACAGGGGGAGACAAAGCACAATCTGGGAGCGTTGAGCTGACTGCAAAGTGAGCAGCAAGCAGATTGGCCTTATCTGTAGAGCTGACAGCTGGAATGTCGTTGTAAATGAGTGTCGGGATAGATGACGAGGCCGAATTCTTGATGTTTTTAACAAATGACCAAAAGTTTTTACTACCAGTGGGCCTTTGTAGTATTTTTTGCCTCAACTTTTGGTCATAGGAGAATTTGACACGATTAATGTGGGCATTGCAGTCATTTCTGGCTCGTTTAAACTTTTTACGGCTTTCCTCAGATGGGTTGGCTTTGAATAGCCGAAAACTTACCTCTTTTAACCTGATAGCCTCTTTGCAGCTCGAGTCACACCACGCGTTAACCTTGGGTTTGATACTTTTAATCCTGTTAGGGATAAAAGTCTTCATACCCAGGTGAATTGTGTTTGTGACCATATCAGCAGCAGCATCCACGTCGCTGTCGAGGAAGCACAGCGACCAGTTAAAACTCTTAAAGAAACCGTTTAATTTTTCCCAATTGGCTTTCTCGTACTGCCATACGGTTCTTTTAGGAGTTTGTTCTTTAACTATGTGGTTGGAGTACGAGAAATTTGCTGGTATGATGCAATGGTCTGACGAACCTAGAGGCGATAATACGTTCAAAGCGTATTTATCAGGGTGAGAGGTAAGAAACAAGTCCAATGTGTTGGCAGTTTGGCTGCTAATATCCGGTATTCGTGTCGGCTCATTTACAAGCTGAGTCAGGTTATTTACCTCAGCAAAGATCTCGACGTATCTTCCTTCGGGTGTTGTCTGACCAGAATGTCGAAGCCAGCTTGAATTGTGTATATTGAAATCGCCCGCAATAACGATTTCAGAACGAGGATGAACGGTCACAATTCTTGTAATAGAATCAGACAGGGCATCAAACTCATTATAAGTTGAATGTCTGTCCAAGTTGGGGCTTCTGTAAATAAAACAGTAGTGTATTAATTGCCTACGGACATGGAGTTTTAGCCAAATGAAATTAAATTCTGGGTTGGCACATTGGCCATATTGAGGCTGAAGTTGGTAGGCTACGTCACTACGTATATAAACGGCGATACCGCGATGGTCAAAGAATAAAGGCACTAAGTTGTACCCAGGTAGACTAAACTCTGTTAAATCAGAGCCAACGCTAACCTGGGTTTCACTAAGTGCCAAAACAGCTGGTTTGTTGTGAAAAACATGGGCGTATAATGAAAAAAAATTCTTTCTCAACCCACGAATGTTGCTGATATCCACAACGAAATTCCTACACATTATAAAAAACAAACATAAAAAAAACACAACTCCGACGCTAACTAAGCAATAGGCCGTGAATTGAAAATATACGTTAGATTTCCAAAAAAAAAAAGTTGATCTACTAGCTTCATCTCCAGTTTCTGTCTTGATTTTTCTTAGGAAAAGTCTTGAATTTAAAGCAGCCCGCAGTATCCCCCGTCGATCCTGACTTGTTATTGGTCTGATTATCCCTCCTTTCCGTTTTTTTCCATAGTTCTCACGGTCTTTAAAATAGCTCTGAACAACACTTAGTCCTCTTCCAATGTTGACGGTTATAAAACGGATAGATTTGCCTTGCTCCTTGCAAGCTCGAATTTGCCCTATTTCCTCCTTCTATAAAATTATATTTTGAACTAAGGCCCCTATTACTCTTAATGCCTTTATATTTGATGTAAAATATGATAACAGGTAGATTTATTTACTGTTCGTAAACAGGTGGAACGAAAAAAGAACTAATTTTATGACCTTATTGGGTAAAGCATCATAAAAATTGAATCTTTCTACCTAATCCCAATTTTTTGTTTTACACCATAAACATAATATAACCTTCTTGAATATGTAGCTCCTTCTTTACAATTCTCCAAAACTTAGATTTTTGTCACGCTTACTTAGTGAGGGATAGGAATAGGAATAGTGTATCCAACAGTTCGACCAAGCAGACTGCAGCCTTTCCCTATGTTCAATATCGTTCTTAAATCCAGATTTAAAAATTGGTGCAAAATAAGACAATTTCCATGCTTCAAGAAAAATACCAAAGGACAGTGACAGATTTCAATTTCAATTTATTAACATCTTTAGTTTTGAGTTGTACAATAAGACACGGTCTTTTATAGTACAAACGGTAAATTCATCAATGTAAATTGAATAAATATTAATAAATAAGGCAAAAGTAACAAATGAGATAAAGAATTATTATCATAAAAATACAAAAATTCAAGGTGGAAGGTAGAAATGGAGAACATTATAATTGTCTTGAAATATCTTTATTACTATTATTATCATCATGCGCTGAAAAGTATTTAAAAATATTACATTTAAAGTTCTTGGAATTGCGAATCAGTTTAATATGTATAGGCAAGGAGTTCCAAAGCCTCGCAGAGTGGATGAAAAACATACGGGAGGAATTTAAATATTTAAAAGGCGGAATATACATATTAAGTGTTCTCTGAGATCGTGAAAAAGCTAATATATTGTAAGGGTATCTAAACCAAATCACTCAAAATACATTAATATAATTAGAGATATTATCATGAATATCAAGAATAGTCGAGCGAATGGACAATAATGCTATAGCGAAGAGGATCTTCGACTCCCAGCTCCCGACAGCAAGACCGAACCTCCGTTTTAAGGCCCAAGCCATCGCGGATGACAGAGCGCTTGGTCTGAGCAACTGGAAGCAGCGTTCGCGGAATCGCGGATAATGGAAGGCTGCAGTATCTCAGGCAGATACTATAAACGGGTCGGGTCAAGTAAAGTAATAAAAACGATAATAAAGATGATAAAAAACTCTTTCACTTGTCGATTTTTCATATAACGCTGAGAGGTAAGTTATCCCAAAGACCAATGAACAACAAATTGGAATGGCTTTTCTTGATATCCTTCTCATGAGACAGTCGACATCACATGAGATTATTTACGATTTAACATATAAAAGATATCCTATATAAACTACATTTGGTGCGCAGTAAGTGGCCGATTATTGATTTCTTCTTAAAATAAAAAACATAGGGACGGGCTACAGTCCGCTTGAGCGATCTGTTGGATACTCTATTCTTATTCCTATCCCTCATAAGTGGGCGTGGCAAAAGTCTAAGTATGGTTGGATTGTTAAGAACGATCTACATATTTTGTTATATAACATTTAAAGGATTTTATCAAAAAAAAACGAAGCTTTTGTAAAAAAAAAACGCTCCCTAGCTCAAACTTTGGTTTATCAATAAAATTATTTTATTTAATTGTGGGCGTGTCAGTAAGCGGATGTAAAAAAATTAACAAATGAGCATAAAGGGCACCTAGAGAGTATATATTATAAATTTCAGCTCCCTAGCTCAAACTTTGGATTTTCAAAAAAAGTCTTTTTTAAATTGTGGGCGTGTCAGTAGGCGGATTTTGAAAATATTTACACATGAGCTTAAAGGGCACCTAGGGAGTATATATTGTAAATTTCAGCTCTCTAGCTCAAATTTTGGTTTTTCAAAAAAATGGTTTTATTTAATTGTGGGCGTGTCAGTAGGCGGATTTTGAAAATTTTATCTCCCGATCAGTTTTAGGAGTCATAGATCATATATAAACAATTTTAGCTTTCTAGCTCAAAATTCGATTTTTTCGAAAAATTTGTTTTTTTTTTTGAGTTTGTGGGCGGATTTCAAAAATTCGTAAACTTGATTATTTCGAGACCCTAGAGAGTATATGGTTAAAATTTCAGCTCTCTAGGCCCAGTTTAAAGGCCTAATTTTTGACAATACTACGGGCAATATTAAGGTATGTTACAAACTATGTGTCAAAATTAATATACCCTTAGAATAGGGTATAATCACTTATTCTTAATATCTAATTTAATATAAATAAAAACTTACTGATGGCTAATTCCTCTTTTAATAAGAGGTTGTGTTTGTAAACATCGTCTTTAGCCATATTTTAGATCAAAAGTAGCGAAAATATGGCCGCAAACATTTTTTAAATTTGATGTTCTACCTAAAGAACGCCAGGTGTCAGGAGGTTATAAAATGAAGCTATACGACTGAAAAGCGGGAACAAGATTTTCTCAAATAAATAAATTGACTGCTATGTATGGATAAGCTTATAAGAAAGTCGATTACTCTATAGTCTGGGTGACTCTAGAGATCGCATCCGTGGAGCTGGCGGGTGAAGGTGGGGACGTGGTCGTATCGTTAAAAACATATCGTTCAATTCACTTTACTGCGACTTTAAGTTTCCTACACGACTTTGACGCGGAGTTAGTACATAACTCGCAACCATAGGTAAAAACTGGAACGATGAGTACTTTAACGAGTCTTAGCTTTTTTTTTTATCCGGAAGAGAATTTCCGGTTTAAGACAGGCCACCAAGAGCAGCATATATTTTTGAGAAGTGGTCTGAGTTCAAGAATTTTTTACAATTGTGGAAACCTCCTCCAACGACGAGAAAGTATGACTTCTTCCCTCTACCAGGATTGACCGCCTATTGGCGAGCAATGGTCTAATGCAATTTTCAATCAATTTCAATTTCAATTAAAAATTTTGGCAAATTACAAGTAAGACCAAGTGTCTTTTATAGTACACTAGGGGTCGCCCGTTGGTCGAAATTCGACCAATTTATTCTATAAGTTGAAAAAAAACAAAGTCGACTGTTATACATATTAATCGGAGAATGAAATTTTTCCACATTGCATTCTCTGATTTCACATGATATAACATTTTTCCGCCATTTTCAAGTAACTTCAAGCATGTCCAAGTAATTTCAAGTATGTTCAAGCATTATCAAGTAACTTCAAGTTTTCAAGCATTTGCAAGTAGCTTCAAGCATTTCCAAGTAACTTAAAGTAACTTCAAGCATTTTCAGGTAACTTCAAGTAACTTCAAGCATTTTCAAGTAACTTCAAGTATTTTCAAGCATTTTCAAGTAACCTCAAGCGTTTTCAAATAACTTCAAGCATTTTCAAGTAACTTCACGATTGGGAGATTATTGCCTCACACAGCAATGTAATATATATTTGGAAAAGGAAAGGAGGAACTAGTTTAACAAGAGAAAAGAGAAGAGGTCAATTAGGACAGATAAAGAATAATAGAGTGAAGTAAGCGAGAAAAGAAGAATATACAGTAACTACGATTAAACAAAGTGTGTACAAAGAGCCTCTTTAAATTGTTCAGCTCCTATTATCTGTTTCATGGCAACAGGCAGAGAGTTCCAAAATCCGGCAGTGTGGACTAGAAAGAGTCCCGAAGTATTTAAGTAAGATTGAATGTTCGATGCGACTAAACTAATTGCAATTTCTAGAAAAGATAGAGCGGTGAATGGTTACGTTTAAACTTGTGCATGAACACACAACATCTTATTTCCCAAAAATTATGAAGTGAACAACCACGGACAAGTTTGTGGTAACTGGTTATATATTCATATCTTTTTATTCCAAAGACATATCGCACCATATCATTAAAAAAGTTTTATACCAGGGGTATATGTGTTGTCACCACTCACGGATGAGTGTGAACTTATTTCCAATTCAAATGTTCCTTCAGATTTGAAGAATAACAAAAGAAATGTTAGTTCAGCCTATTGTATGGCTATGACTGAAAGTCAAAAATTAATATATATATAGTCAACTATTACTAGTATGACTATATATATTTTGTGGAGTTTCACCCAGATGTGGTGGTTTGGGATCATCAGTGGATTACCACAAACACATCAAATCCATACTCGATTTTAAAAACACATATACCCCTGGTATAAAACTTTTTAAAATCGAGTATGGATTTGATGTGTTTGTGGTAATCCACTGATGATCCCAAACCACCACATCTGGGTGAAACTCCACAAAATATATATAGTCATACTAGTAATAGTTGACCATATCATTAAAAGCAATAAGTAATTTGTTCTGAGAACGGGAATCTAATTTGGGATACACAACGATGGCATAGTCAAAGATTGGAACAAATAAAGACTTAAGCAACCTTAATTAAGAATCAACGGTGTGAAACTATACAATAAATACAGCTTACATAAGCATGCATAAATAGGTGCCACAATATAATTTGCATGGTCAATTGTGGAAAGAGATCGATACCATTGGTACCCAAGGTTTGTTACTTTATGTGAAAACTTAAGCATCGTGGAATTAAGATAAACAGGCGCTGTCGCTTTAGTGTCGTACAGTGTTTTTGAAATCAGAACAAACTGACTTTTCATTGGGATCGGGTTTAAGATTAGATCATTATCTGGAAACCATTTCACTATTGAGGGGAGATCAGAATTAAATCTACTCACGAGATCCTCTCCTAGTCCAATAGGTCGTGAAAGGTATATCTGTGCGTCTTCAGCATAAAGATGAATAGATGCATTGCAGCATGCTTGAGAATGGTCATTGAAATATAAACAAAACAGGATTAGGCTAAGCAATAAAGACCAAAGTAAAAAAAAAACAAAGTAAAGCTTTAAAAAACATATGTACCGTGTCAAAAGCTTTAAAGGAGTCAAGTAAGCAGAGCAGCATAAGATAGTCCTTATCATATTATACTCTCATATCGTCAAGAACTTTGACCAAAGCCGTGGAGCAGCTATATTGAGCACGGAAACCAGACTGCACAGGCGTCAATAAATTGACACAATTAAGGTGACAAGACATCTGCTTGGCAATGATTTTTTGAAAAACCTTAAACAGGCATGGTAAAATGCATATGGGACGGAAATCGGATAAGCCTCTGCATTTTGTTGGTAGAGGGGTAGTTTTAGCTCAGCAACAACTAGGGAAAGCAGGAGAAGTTATCCAAAAATAATCAAATGTGTGACACAACTTACAATATGAGGAAGTAAAATTTTAACGAAGCGAGTATCTAATCTATCCCCAATAATTGCATTTGACTTAAGATGTTGAATATGATTATTGCATCCGATTCCGTGACAACTTCAAAATTCAAACCAAGAGGTGAACCAAAAAAGAGATTAGAATTCGGAAAAAATAGGAGTGCTACTTGGATTGGAGAAAAAAACGCAATTAAGTTCATCAACGTCGGGTTAATCAGTTGATGTTCGACGTTAGAACGAACGAAAAAGAAAACTGTTCAAAAAAACAACCAAACTGCAAATTTTCCGTTTTTAAAATAAAACCACTAGGTCAACGTTATAAATCAAAATGTTTCTTTATTTGGTCGTTGACCCTCCTTTTTATATTATTTGCTATTTACAATGATTCAGCAGACGTCACGATCAATGTGGGTGAGTGCATCCCGACTGCTGGTGCATGGTGACGTCAATGTTGGACGTCAACTTTGAATTGGACGTCAACATTCTCCCCCGCCGATGAACAACGCTGTTTATTCGCTTCTTCATTTCCTCTCGTTCAATGCTATTTTCTCTCATTGACATGAAACGAAAAAAAAAAAACAATTATAAAAAAGATCATGGACTAGCATGTACATCACAGAAGAGACAAAAAAAAAAAACAATAGCAAAATACACTACAGAGAGTGTTACGCAAAATCCCGTTCTCGTATGAAGGTATTTGCATGATTCTCCAATCCCACTGCAATGAGACGGGTACGTGCGTGTTCTATCCAGTGTAGGTACTGTTGTTGTTGATGCTGTTTGTGACGTAGGTCGACGTTTGTAAATTTTAATTTCGGTTGTGCGGTGGTTTAATCGTGAAAACATAATTAAAAGTGAGGATTTAGTGTTTGGACATAAGTTTAACATCCATTTCCATTAAGGTGAGTTGAATTAACGTTGAATAAATTAAGTTGAAATTCATTATAATTTAATAAATTTTGAATCGCGTCCCTCGAAGCTGTGCATGTGCGTGTGTGTGCGTATTGAGAAATATGCGATTATCAGCAGTCGAGTTTGCTTGGGGAAAAGTATGAGTTTGCGTAAGTGTGTACTGTCTCCAGAATGAAAGTACTTTGCATTCATTTGTGTGCAATAGTAGCGATTGTGTTTACATCACTGATAGTATGCACAATGTAAATGCCCGAGTGCGAATGGACTGTATTTCTGTTTGTGTGAATGAAAGTGTATGCAAGTGGTGATTGGGTTGCAGTTGTACTTAAATGATTTTATTTTAAAGTGAGTACTTTTGCAGTTGATTTGAGTGGGTTTGAATTGTATTTTGTATGAAGACAGTGGGGCGAGAATTATTCGTCTGTGGACTTCAATTGATTTCAGTGTTGTTTTGATTTCATATATAATAATTTTTTTTTTTTTGTGTTTGTTTTTTTTTTGATTTAGGTTTGCGCTGTTGGGAGAAGCAATTTTGTGATTTATTATTTTTAATGTGTTGTGTTGAAGTAGTACTTGTTGATTTTCGTAATTCATGTTATGTTTATGATGAAGAAAATTTCTTTATGATTCGGTTTGGTCTCGGGGTTCAATGATTGTTGTTGTCTGAGGCTCGTTTGTTGGTAGTGAGCAAAGTTTTGTTATTGGTCTTTTAAGGATTCCTTGTTGTGTCTTTACCTTTACGACACGGGTAATGTTGTCTGCTCCTGGGTGCGTTTTTTGGATGCGGCCTAAACTCCATTTCGCTGGGGGAAGTCGTTCGTCCTTGACTAGAACCAGGTCTCCTACTTTCAGCTGGGTTTGTGGTTTCAACCATTTTGGGCGTTGCTGCAGCCTGGCCAAATATTCCGTTTGCCACTGTTTCCAGAAAGTTTGGAGATGTTCTTGAATGGCCTTCCATCTGTCGATGTGTCCTTGTTTGCCTAGGGACAAGTCTGGCTCCGGTATGGTGAATAAGCTCGTTCCGATTAGGAAGTGTGCAGGCGTGAGTGGTTCGAAGTCGTCGGGGTTTTCGGTCAACGGGCACAGAGGCCTCGAATTTAGACATGCTTCGACTTGCGTCAGAAACGTGGTGAGTTCCTCAAAGGTAAGTGTGCCATTACCGACAATCCGTTTTAAGTGGTACTTGACACTCTTCACCCCGGCTTCCCACAATCCTCCGAAATGGGGAGAAGCTGGGGGGATGACGTTCCACGTGGTTCCTTCTGCTGCTGTGATGTCTGCAATCTCCTTCCAGTCTTGGATCGCGCCTTTCATCAATCGACGTAGTTCTGCGTGGGCTCCAACGAAATTAGTTCCACAGTCGCTGTGAATTTGACTGACTCCTCGCCTTGCTGCAAACCTTCTGAACGCGGCTAAAAATGCTTGGGTGGTAAGATCACTTACCGCTTCCAAATGTAAAGCCTTTGTGGCCAAGCAAACAAAAACCGCTATATATCCCTTGTGACACTTTGATCCGCGACCCTTCCACGCTCGGATATTGATCGGTCCTGCGTAATCTATTCCTGTGTGGGAAAATGGTTTTGATACGGTTACTCGGGGTGCAGGTAATTCTCCCATTAGCTGTTGTGCTGTTTGGCAACGAAACCTGTAGCATGTCGTACAACTGTTTATGTGTTTCTTTACAGCTCGTTTGATTTGAAACACCCAATATTTCCGACGAATGTGCAGCATCATAAGCTGGATTCCTCCATGCAATGAACGAAGATGAGAATCGCGAATAATCAATTTAGTGAAATGGTGTCTGGGTTCTAAGATTATCGGGTGCTGTTGGTCATAAGGAATGTTTGCATGACTTAACCTTCCGCCTACACGAAGAATTCCTTCTCCGTCTATGAATGGGTTTAAGGATCCCATTCCTTTGGATTTAGTACCTTTGGTGAACATTTCTAGCTGAGCACAGTGCGCGGCTAATTTTGTAGCGTTGTTCAGTTCGTTGGGTGACAGACTTCCGATGTTCCGATTCGATGAGCTAGCTTTGGCGTTGTCGATGAAGCGTTTACACCAGGCTAAAACTCGGATAAGTCGAGTTAGGTTTGACGATCGATGAATCAGGTGAGTCAGTACATTTTCTTCCAACGTCACACAATGAACTTGAATTTTCTTTTTACCCTCCTCGGTAGCAAGATTTTTTGGCTGTGCTGGTAGATCGAAGATCCAGTTTGATCGTAAAAATTCCGGTCCATTCCACCACAGTGTCTCTTTGATCAACGCCGATGGCAGCATACCCCTGGATGCTAAATCTGCAGGATTGTATTGCGTTGGAACATGTTTCCAAATATGAGTTTCCGTTAGTTTTTGGATTTCTCCTACCCGATTCCTGACGAATGTCTCCCAACGTGAAGCCGGTGAAAGAATCCATGCCAGCGTTATGGTGGAGTCTGTCCATGCATGCATCGTCGTATCCTTGAGCTCAAGTGTATGTGACACATAATGGAGCAGATTAGCCAACGTAAGAGCACCGCAGAGCTCCAGACGGGGAAGACTGACTGGTTGCACTGGTGCGACCTTGGATTTGGACATCACGAGGTGCATGTGCACTTTGCCCTGGCTGTCCTCTGCACGAAGATAAACCGCTGCTCCGTACGCCTTTTCCGATGCATCGCTGAAGCCGTGTAACTCCATACGCCTCTTGTTGCCAACTGTTTGCACCCACCTTGGAATTCGAATCTCATTGATGGCTGGTAGATCGTCGTATAACTTGGTCCATCCTTCAATTACCTTGTTGTCGATGTGCTCATCCCAGGAGAATTTCCGGATCCAGAGAATCTGCATTATGATTTTCGCCCTTAGAATACACGGCGCTATCCATCCCATGGGGTCAAACAGACGAGCGGTCGTTGACAGTATAAAGCGTTTTGTTGACTGTGGGTTTTCTGGAGGCGTGAAGCGAAAACAGAAGTTATCAGCGCTAGGAAGCCAGTGAATACCAAGCGTTTTTATTCGGTCTGATCCTTCCGATGGAACTGCTAACGAAGACTCTCGATCCTGGATTGGGATATCCTTGAGAAGCTCTTCCGCATTCGATGTCCATTTCCGTAAGTTGAAACCTGCTTTTTCGAGAACATCTTTTACCTCTTTTCGTTTGATTTCAGCTTCATCGATGGAATCTGCACCTGAAAACAAATCGTCAACATACATTTCCGAACAGATCATCTTCGCAGCCTTTGGATATTCTGCTTCTGCCGCTTTCGCCGTTTCCAACAATGTCCGAATAGCTAGATACGGAGCTGATGCCGTCCCGAACGTCACCGTTTTGAGACGAAAAACCTTTAATTGGCTTGTTGGATGATTGCGCCAAAAGATCAGTTGGTAGTTTGAGTCTGCCTCCGTTACCCAAATCTGCCTATACATTTTCTCAATGTCTGATGAAAAGGAGAAGCGGTACAGTCTCCATCTCAGAGTGACATCGATAACATTGTGCTGTAAGGAAGGTCCAGTCCTCAGATGATCGTTTAATGACGATCCGTCAGAAGTCCTATACGATGCGTCAAATACAACCCGCAATTTTGTCGTAGAGCTTGTTTCCTTTAGGACAGCATGATGTGGTAGGAAATAGTGACCTCTACTGGATACGTCATCTTCGTCAACTTCACACATGTGGCCCAGTTTCAAGTACTCTTCAATGCATGAAGCGTATTGGTCGTGCATGTGTTGATCACCAGCTAGACGCTTCTCTAGCGACCTGAAACGTTGAAGAGCTCCTTCACGTGACCTACCGAGTACCGGATGAAGATTTTCCTTGAACGGCAGTGCCACTTGATAATGCCCATCTGCCAGACGCCTAACATTTTGGACAAAATGTTCCTCACAAGCGGTGGCTTCGGTGGTTTTGGAAGGCTCGAACGGAGTTTCTTCAAGTTCCCAGAATCTGCGAAGTTGTGCATCTATGTCTGATGTTTGCAAGAAGGTCCTGATTGATTGCGGTTGAACTGATGATCTGCCGAATAAAATCCATCCCAACTTGGTTTTCTGAGCAACAGGAACGGTCTTATCCTGATGACGTACCAGCTCTGGCAATATAATTTCAGCTAATACATCGCTGCCCAACAGAAGGTCGATCTTAGCTGGCTTGAAAAACGATGGGTCCGCTAGTTCTAAACCGGTGAGGTGTCTCCAATCGCCATTGGAAAGGATTCGGGCCGGGAGATGGCCAGACAATGACTGGAAGATTAACGCCTGTATGGTTGTTTCGAAGGCTGTATAACATGACCCAATCGTAATGTCAACAACCTTTTTGCAAGTGCCACTGCTGACTAACCCTAACCCGGACACCTCGACATCAGTTGACTTAGGTTTCAAGCGGAGAAGTTGAACAGCCGACTGCGTGATAAAGGATGCCTCGGAGCCTGAATCCAACAATGCCCGGAGTGATAAGCTATTGCCGGAAGCTGTCTTCACCTTCACGATGACTGTAGCTAGCAAGACCTGTGTGTTGACATCCTGTGTTGTGTGATGAATTCTTACCCCAGAACTAGTTGACGGTTGATTTTCGTTGGACGGATGAAAGGCTGGAGCTTCGCTGTTAAATGTGGAGGTAATATATGTTTGTTTTTGATGTGGTGGGTGGACATTTTGAGCAGTGGTTGGGTGAGAATGTGAAATTTGAGTTGTATTGGTATTAGAATATGGAGGGTGAGAACTGTGTGGGTTATTGTGTGTGGTGGAGGGGTGGTTAAAAGAGTTAAAATGCGGACCAGGGTTTTGCAGATCAGAAGCATGAGTCGGGCTATTGTGTAACAGTGAATGGTGTGGCTGTTGACAGTAATAGCACCTGCGTGCACTAGGACATTGTTGAGACGAATGACTGTAGGCTAAACAATTAGTACATAAACCCAACTTATTCACAGTTTGATGTTTTTCAGAAACACTCATTTTTAAAAATTTATTGCATTTTCTGATACCGTGCTGACCCTTGCTGCAAAGTTTGCAAGCGAGCTGCGAGACGTTGGATTGCGCATGGAACGAGTTTCGCTGTAATCCCTTTTTGGACGAATCTGATGGCCGCCCCTGCTGGTAATTAACCGCTTCCAATGTACGAAATCTCGTTTCAAGAAATTGGGTGAATTCAGCAAAGGATGGTAACTGTTTGCTATTTTCCTTACACCCCAATTTCTCCTCCCAAAGCTGTTGCGTTTTAACAGGAAGTTTTTGCAGCAGGATGTAAATTAACATCACGTCCCAATGTTGGACGGGCACTTTCAAGTTGCTCAAACTGTGCACCACTTCTGTTGAAGTATCCAACAACTCCTTAATAGACTCAGCTCGCTCCTGAGTTAGCGTCGGAATATTAAACAAACTCTTGAGTTGAGTATTCACTAAAAACCGTGGATGATCGTACCTATCTTGGAGAATGGCCCAAGCTTTAGTATAATTGCCGTTAGCAATCCCTAAATGCGCTAGGAGTTTTTCAGCCTCGCCAGATACACTCGTTTTGAGGTAATGCATCTTTTGAATCTCCGACAATGATGAATTGTGATGAACAAGGGACACAAATAGGTCGTGAAAACAACGCCAAGACTCGTAACTGCCTGAGAAGACTGGAACTGGAATGTTCTTCAGCCTTAAATCCGCGTTGTGGGATTGGTTTGTGTTGCTGGCGTCCATATTGGTGCCGTCCATGTTGGCATTGTCCTTCACCTTGACCTTGTCGATTGCGTCTAACAAATCACCTTTATATTGAATGTACAATTCCCGAATTTGTTCGTACGTAGCCTCTACTTCAGAACATCTATCTTCCTCACCATCTGATAAACTACCTATACACACTTCATACGCACTTTCTGCCGATTCCAAAGTTTGTTCCAGCATTGACACCTCGTTTGCCTAAATTGGAAATGTCTTTTTCCAATTGGGTGAGTACCCTAGTTAGCTTATTTGGCTTCATATTATATGTTTTAAAACCCCTTTACTTTATTTACAGGTATAATATATATAAGTACAATGAATGTACTCACGTGAAAATCTTCCGGAAAAAGCAGCACACACAGCGCACAGAATCTGCCGTAATTTCCACTCCAGGTCCCAGGAATCCGTCTGCTTCAGCTCCAAATTGTGTTGTTGTAATTAGCAATAATTTATTACTCTTTGAATTAAAATTAAAATTAAATTTTTTTTGTAATTTAAACGCGATTGCAGTTTGTGAATTTAAAAGTTATGATGGGATTAATTTAATCCAGCTCGAAGTGACCAAATGTTCGACGTTAGAACGAACGAAAAAGAAAACTGTTCAAAAAAACAATCAAACTGCAAATTTTCCGTTTTTAAAATAAAACCACTAGGTCAACGTTATAAATCAAAATGTTTCTTTATTTGGTCGTTGACCCTCCTTTTTATATTATTTGCTATTTACAATGATTCAGCAGACGTCACGATCAATGTGGGTGAGTGCATCCCGACTACTGGTGCATGGTGACGTCATTGTTGGACGTCAACTTTGAATTGGACGTCAACAGTTGATATAAATATTACTTTTTCCTAGTCCTTTTTTGAAGATTGGTCAGCACTCAGTTTGGATAGAAAATATCTTTTTGTTGCCATTCTGGTGACAGATGAGGAGTAATATCTGGCTCCACAATATGCCTCTCAATTTAGACTAGTACGCACTAGCTTTTATTTGGCATACAGTTTCCGACGAAGTTTTATAGAACAATGTATTTCGGAAGTAAATCATGGGCATTTTTTAATGCGCACTAGTACTGTTTTTAATGGGAACATGCATATCAAACAGATCATTTGTTATTGTCTGAACAAGTTCTACTTTTCCCTTAACATCCGTAGGTTAGGTTAGGTTAGGTAAGTGGGTTGATGAGGCAGCGGTGTCGTTGCTGCGTCATCGCACTCAGGTCAGTGTTGACCCATTGTGATGCCCATAGGGGGTCCACTTGTGTTAAGTTGTGGTGTCTTCCTTTTCTCGTTGGTGATGTTGGTCATATCCTCTCCAGCCATCCGGTTTTCGCTGAGAATCTGAAAAGATTGGAAAGAGGGATTTCGGATATTTAACATCCGTAACAAAGTAGCAAGAATTCCACGGATGTAGACATGCATCATATTGAATGATGTTATTATTTATTGATGCCAAATCCCGAAATTGATAAGAATAATGCAACGAAGTGCAAGAGAAGTCGATATTATAGATGCAGAAAAGAAGACCATCATCAGATACATTCTCTAGAGATAGCTCAATATATGTAATTGTTTTTATACCCTATTCTAGGGGTATATTAATTTTGACGCATAGTTTGTAACATACCTTAATATTGCCCGTAGACCCCTAAAAGTTACTATATTTATGATCAGCATCGATAGTAATGTCGATCTAGCCATGTCCGTCCGTCCGTCCGTCGGCAAAAATTAGGCCTTTAAACTGGACCTAGAGAGCTGAAATTTTAACCATATACTCTCTAGGGTCCCGAAATAATCAAGTTTACGAATTTTTGAAATCCGCCCACAGACACGCCCACAAACTCAAAAAAACAAAATTTTGGAAAAAATCGAATTTTGAGCTAGGAAGCTGAAATTTTTTATATATGATCTATGACTCCTAAAACTGCTCGGGATATAAAATTTTCAAAATCCGCCCACTGCCACGCCCACAAAAAAATAAAACAATTTTATTGAAAAACCAAAATTTGAGCTAGGGAGCTGAAATTTTTAATATGTACTCTCTATGGGCCCTTTAAGCTCATGTATAAATATTTTCAAAATCCGCCCACTGACACGCCCACAAATAAATAAAACAATTTTTTTGAAAATCCAAAGTTTGAGCTAGGGAGCTGAAATTTATAATATATACTCTCTATGGGCCCTTTATGCTTATGTGTAAATATTTTCAAAATCCGCCCACTGGCACGCCCACAATTATTATTATTTTTTTTTTTTGAAAATTCAAAGTGAGCTAGGGAGCTGAAATTTATAATATATACTCTCTAGGGGCGCTTTATGCTCATGTGTTAATTTTTTTAAATCCGCCTACTGACACGCCCACAATTAAATAAAACAATTTTATTGAAACACCCAAGTTTGAGCTAGGGAGCGTTTTTTTTGATAAAATCCTTTAAATGTTATATAACAAAATATGTAAAGCGTTCTTAACAATTCAACCATACTTAGACTTTTGTCACGCCCACTTATGAGGGATAGGAATAAGAATAGGGTATCCAACAGTTCGCCCAAGCGGACTGTAGCCCGTCCCTATGTTTTTTTATTGACATGGGAAACATTGACATATCATTTCATGACTCCTGTTTGGTTTGAATCTATTCATTGAAATAATTAACTCGGTTGATTCACAGTTCGTGTTATATATATCAGTCAGTTAGAATCTAATTTTCAAAGCAAGTTAGCAAAAAAAAATTATTGTTGTAAAGTGAAAAGTTTATTAATTTTTTTTAAATATGCAGTTGTCTTTATTTCTGGAAGTAAACAAGTAAGTCAAAGAAGTTATTGGCAAAGTACAACATCGATTTTAGTTTCTGTTTATTAAAGTGGCTGATGTTTATTTAATAAATAATTGACCAACACCGGCCATCGAAGTAAATTTTCGTGCGAAATTATTGTTCATATTTTTGGTTGAATGTAAATATTTTGTTCGATAAATAGTATTTACATTTACATAGATTTCGTTGTTATCATCCTTGGCTTGATCTGTATCTACGTTTTATCGGTCAAATCAAAAAACTCAGCCTACATGTCAGCGAACATATAATTTGTTGAACGAATGACAAACAGATTCAGGAAACGATGGACTCAGTTACTGCTGATACTAATTCTGGTGACGATGTTCTCTTGTTAATCGATGAGGTCATAATCTGACCCTAAAGAGATCATAACCCTCCCATTTACCTGCGTCCCTACTGGGCCCCCTGTGGGGCTTTAATTCTTATTTTGGTGATGATAATGACTCGATCGGCGACTTCGATTATGACAATAGCGATCCAATCCAAATCATCGCGTATCGCCAGAAGATGAAGAACAAATTCATGATTGTATCGTGAAACATTGTCTGCTAATTTTCTGAGTAAAGCTGTAAATATGAGCTTGAACTCAAATAATATATCCGTTCAATCAGCTGAGTTCATACTGCCTTCATCCTCTTATGGTCAATATCAACAGGAGGCACCAGAAGTAGAGAAATCATCTCAAGCAGATGCATCATCTAATTCTTCGCCTGCACTTATTGATTATCTACGCTTAAAAGCTAGGCGTGAAAAACTACATCGTTCGTCACCGTTGGAATAAGAAAAAGGAGAACCGAACGTGCAGTGAATTGAGGTGGACTTACTTCAAAACTGATAGAAATCGACCCAAAATCTGCAGTTTCGACATCGCTTCCTCTTTTGGTTAGTGGTTAAAAGGTCCAGGCGTTCATGCAGTTCCTAACTGAAATATAGCTCATAATGTTCGAAAAAAATAATTGGTTGAAGTCGAATGTCCACGGATTATGGGAGAGTATAACTATCATATGAATCTTATTGAGAATCTAATAGGAAGATACCGCATTCGCTTAAAACGAGGAGTGCTTCATTAAAATTGTTCTATCATTTCATAGAACCAGGGCAGCTTGCATTTTTAATAAGTAGCGACTTGATAGGAACACATTTATAAAAGCTGATTAACATCTGCTGTTCTGTAAATGTTGTCCCATTGAAGGCTACCACATTGAAGAAATAAAAAAGTGGCCTGGGTGCGACCCGCAAGGTTCACACGACTTACCTCGATCGATATGATTTATGCGATTAGTCGAAAATTTTGAGATGTGGTAAACCATGGTTAAGAATTATTTAATATTAAAAAATGCTCTTTAGTATTGTTCACGGAAATTAAATGTTGTTAATAACAGCAAAGTGTGATATATATACATATATAAATGCAACCATTGTTATGAACACGGAGACCTGTAAATTTACATGTATACGAAATAACGGAGCACAATGTAATAATGATTTGCTCAATAACAAATGACAATAAATAGTACAAATAAAGGCAAATTATTTTAGTTATTTATTTACTAACAAAAAACGGCTGGACCGATTTCACTGCAAACTTAATCAGTTCTGAGTTACGGAATAAATCCGGTCCCATGTCAATATCATCTTTGGTTCTCGAGATAATCGTGGCGAAAGATAATTCCGAACGCACATACGCAAATACGTACATACACACACACAGACATCTCTATAAAAACGCTGGATTTGGATGCTGGTGGTCTTGAAACGTGGAGATATGTCAAAGTCCGCGATTCACAAAATCGGCCCCATTACAAGAACTTCCACTGGGAAGTTAACTAGGAAGATCAATGTTTCGAAAATCACGAAATTGGTCGGCGTAAGACTTACCCGAACTTACTTCTATTGTTGCGGTCAAATTTTCCGCAACAGGAGCCATTCTCAATTCCCGGTACCCTCCTAACACACTCCCTCTTTTCTTGGTATGCGATCCCCATGGTCTGAAGAAGTGGAGGGGCAACCATGGTACCATTAGCCATTGGTCCACGTCGTTAGATCCGTGGAGTAGCAACCACCACAGGTAACCTGCAGGGGCGGGAGGCCCAAGAAGAGTACAGGCGGACGGCCTGTGGCGACGGATACAGACGGACGGTCTGCGACAAGGGTACAGGCGGACGGCCTGTGACAGCGGATACAGACGGGCGGTCTGGGGGTAGAGCTAAGACAGACGGACGGTCTGTAAAGGCGGGGTGCAAGTTCATAGCACTCTGCAACCAGACGGACGGTCTGCAACGGCGGGGTGGACACGCCCCAAGGTACTTAAACATCCACCCTGCAAAAACGAAATAAGCGAGACAAAATGAAATTCGTGGGCGCGGGCGGACGGCCCGAATAGTCAAAGGCCCAAAAGCGAATTAAGATCTACCACGAACACGGTAGTGAGCTAAGTTCGATGAGGGAAGGGGCGACGATCCCTTTTGATCCATCTCCGTCGAGGGAGCACCGAAGGAGCAGCAGAGGCGTGTGGGCGGACGGCCACGTTATAATACACCCTCCAACAGTAAATAAGCATGGACGGCTAACCAAGAACGCCGTCGCACCCTATAAGCCGATTGGTATTGGCAGATGTCACGTCAAGCTGACCCAACCCAAGCGAAACCTGGAACCAGAATGGCCGAGAGCCCACCCTAAATGTTGACATATTGTAAGGTATGACACGCTATTGACAGATCCCCATGTCCCCAAACCTGCGCAGAACTCCACCAGACTCAGGTAATTGGCGCGTAGGTAGTGGACTTTGTTTCCTCGTCCGCCCTCAATAGCTAGAGTTTAACTTGCCATAATTGGTGAGATATTTATAATCGCCCCGAGGTCGTCTTTCTTCCTTACGGCGTTTCCTGTATTTCTTTTGCCTTTCGCACTTTTAATTGTTATGTAGTGGGTTTAGCTACGGTTGACCATTCAGCAAAATTGCCTAGCGATTGTTAGCATGAACGCGGGAAAACAGGTTGGATTGGAAAGATTGTCCCAGGTCGGTCAGAGAATTTATCGCAAGCTGGCTTTCCAGTCGCGCTGAATTCGGAGCTCGGAGAGTGAATGGAAAGTAAGAGCGAAAGGGTAACGGCAGGCATACGCACACCACTGCAAAATAGCTTTGGATGGGCTGGAAGGTGCCGCTCGTTGGTTCGCCTTACTGTATGTGTGTGGACAGTGAGATGGCGGATAGGCACCAATACAAGTGGACATCCATTGGACGCCATCAGTGGGATTGCACTGTCAATGTGGGTGTGTGAGAGATTGAGTCCAACACTGACCGACTTTGGACAATAGAAAAATCCGGAATATCACTTGTTGGTTGACCAGCGATTTAGCGAGTTGTTTTTGAAGTGTTCGGCAATTTTACTGAAAGTTTATAGTGGAAAAAAAAAGAAGTTTTGTTTAAAGTAAAGAGAGAAAGTTAAGGAAGACGAAAGAGGGGAAATAAAGGAAGCTAAATTTGGAAGACAGGCGAAAGGACGAATTTCGGAAGAAAATAAGGAAGATTGAGGATAGAACAGGAAACCAAAGAGCAGAGTTACTAAAGCAAAGTATAGTTTTTTCGTTTGGTGAAGTTGTTGAAGTCATAGTCTGGTAGGATTCTGTTCCGTGACAAAGAAAAATCCCGAGAATAGACGGGACACGCGACCCCTTAAAATTCTATAATTTCGTATTCGGGACAAGTGATAGCGGGTTATACCAACGGTCCATAACGACCCGTTGTACCCACCATTAAATTTTCAGGGAATTTCAAATCCCGCAATAAAGACCGTGCTCCAACGGAGAATTATAACGTTGTGGAAATTTTTGCGTTCATTTCATTTTTTTGCGAAATTACATTTTATTTAAATTTTCAGTGGTTCTGTACCAAGGTTTCACAATTTCCCATAAAATTGCGTGGCGCCCACTTTATTTCGTTACATTTTCCTGGTTCCATTCATTGGAGCGAACATTTTTTTCTTTTTTCCTTCATATCAGCGATCATTTTCGTTGAACCCACCCCGTCCCACTCAGCTACCGGGAAGAAGCAGCGACCTGTTGCTTGTTGCTGATTATCTATGGTCTGTGGCTATTTGACAGCGTATATTCGATTTTTTTCTCCGGGCGGTGGCGGCCGCAAATTTTCTCATCGGTTGTTCCGCCATTTAATAGGTTAATAAGTAGTTTGGTTCCGCGGGTCTTGGCCTAAATAATTTAGCAACAAATTGGCGGTGAGAAAAACCAGGACAAGTTAATTGACTTTCGAACTTTTAGTTAAATACTAGCTGTCCCGTGCTCGCCTTGCTTCGCCAGTCTGCTACTTCTAATAAGAACTGATAAAGAAAACGTCGAGAGACCCTAATCATTATATGGATATACTCTCAGTGTGAACCCCTCTCAATCCCATTTACATTTCATACCCTATCTTTCTCAATCCCATGGCCAGGCGCCATAAACAAACAACACAAACTGCAAAAGGTGCATACAAAAAAGAGGTAAAAAGCACATTGCACAAAAGGTACAGGTAGAGAAACAGATTTGTGCTGCACACACACACAAATTTTCCTCCACTGAACGCTGGGAAAATCCAACGATCTAGCTTCAATCGAACATTTTACTTTTTTGAATTCTATAAAATTTAGGTTTAATGCTTATTGTTCAACTTCAGGATAACCTACAAAGATGGTTTATATCTTTGTACATAATTGAACTTTATATTAAAAAAAATCCTATTTCATTTGGATGAGTCATTCCAAAGCTAGGAGCTAGAAAGCATTCGAGAGTTACAACTTTTCTTAGATATCAGCTTAGATCTCCGCTTCTGGACAGCGGATGAAGCATTCTCCCGCGGTAAAAAGCAGCCTATGTCCATTCTGAGGCTCTAGACTATCTGTGTACCAAACTTCATTTAAATCGGTTCACTAGTTTTGGCGTTAAAGCGAGACAGACAGATAGACAGACAGAGTTACTTTCGCATTTAAAATATTAGTATGGATTATCAAGGAGAGACGGTGTAGTACAATTTGGCATAAAGTGGTCCCCTCTCACATGGACGATCACAGGTTAGAGCTAGATGACGAATTTAACAAATCTGTATTTATAACACCACATAAAACGAGCTAAACCTTTTGCGGACATGTTAAGACCACCAGTCCACGCTTCGTATATTTAGGAATATTTTACCGAAAAGGCGAAAGTTATTTTTGCATATCTTTGAATTTATTTCCATACAAATTTGAAACCTGCTTTTACCGGAATGAATCGTTGAACCTGTGACACTGCCGTAGGCTTTTAGTTCTCGAACAAACTTTTATTGTTTAAAAATGTTATGAATGAATAGTTAATTAGCATCTAAATGATTTAAATTTATTTTCAGTCAATGGTTCAGGAACATCTCAACGAGCTAATGTTAGCTTAAATACATGTACTCGTATATATGTCATAATGTATGTTTGTTTGGACCAGAACTGTCTCCGGAATTAGGCTAAGGCACAATAAGCATAATGCAAATAAAAACACCAAGTTAAATCGAATAAATATTTATAAAGCCTTTATTGGTTTTTGTAAAATATAACCAAGGAAAGGATTCTTAAGTGAAAACCTGCTCTGACTTGATTGGTCAGGTGTGAGCCGAGCCTGTGCTGATCGTCCAATACTTTCGTCTGAAGGTCCAGCAGGGATAATTACATCATTTGTAATCTTAATTTCTTTTGTGGCAGCGTTTGGTATATCTTGCTCCACTGAATCAGAGTTCCGTTCCTTAGCCAAGCTCGTCTTATAATCTGCATGTCCTGTGAGTCAATATAGTAAATTGAAATATATAAAATGTGATTTTTAAGAATATAATTACCATAATTGGAGCTCGGTGGATACGAAGGATACGAAGGATGCGAAGGCTGCGAAGGATGCGAAGGCTGTGAAGGATGGGAAGGCTGCGAAGGATGGGAAGGCTGCGACGGATATGAAGGATACGAAGGCGGGTAGCTTGGATGTAAAGAAGTTAAGCTACCTGGTGGACCAGGTGGTCCTACTGGGCCTGGTTCTCCCTTTGCACCCGGCCAGCCATTTGTTCCCGGATTGCCGGGGGGCCCGTGTGGCCCAGGCGGTCCATGCATATATCCGTCATAACCGCCTTCATCACCTTTAGGGCCCCTATTTCCTCTGGAGCCCTTCTCACCGGTATCACCCTTCTCGCCTTTTGGACCATAATGACCATTCCAGCCGTCTTTGCCAGGTTCTCCCTTCTGTCCATTAGAACCAGGTTTTCCATTCATGCCATGATAGCCAGGTACGCCCGGTGGACCAGGAGGTCCGGGCTTGCACTGGCATGACCCTTGCGATGGGGGATAATGTGGTGGCGGATATGAAGGATATGAGGGATATGACGAATGTGACGGATATGATGGATATTGTGCAGCGTATCCACTTCTGCTCTCGCTGAAATCCTTATTGGAATCAACGCCAGAGACTGATTGCTTTTCAGCACCGATACCAACAACGGCGGCTGTAAATGACTTGTGAAATAATTCGAAATCTTGTTATGTAAAGTAGTTAACTATCTTACCGAATGCCAGCAGTGTGAGCGCTGTTATCATTGTGTCGCTTCTATTTGCGAAACTACGGCAGGCATATCTTATATATAATCCATCGCTTGGATTTTATACTCAAATTCTAAATGCAAATTGGACCGCGTAATAAAATAATTTATGCATTAGTTATGCTTATATGATTCCATGTGCTATGTTTTTAAACAAGAAGACACACCTATAGTAATTTAACTGTAAACGAAATGTGTACGATATTTTTAAATGGGTCATTGCCCATTTAAAAGGTTAAGTGCCAATTTTTGAATTTATTTGTGGTTGGTTCAATAACAAGCTCGTGGATCCGAAGAAGCCTTGTCATAAAGCCCGACCTGCTTAGTTGAAATTGTCATAATCAAAGAAGGGATCCTACGAACCTTAGCAAAAGGGCAATTTCAATCAACTTTCCTATACAAACACAGATCAGTGTCGATATGGTGGGAAACCGGGAGTCCAGCCGATAGTTTTGGAGGTCGAACCGGCGAATCCCACAGGCGGCAACTAATATGCCGTGACATAATACCCCGGCTTTTGAGGCATAGCCTTTTGTCGCTTAAGGAACATTTTTTTTTTACTATTTCACTTTTCTTTTTAAATTTTCAGAGTCCGATAGGTGATGCACTGCGAAAAGGTTTTAAAAGAACTATTCACGTGTCTTCGACTCGCGATATGAGAGGAATGCCGGAACTTTACACATTAATATATATACTCGTACGTATAGGGATTTTAACTAAGACTCCAAATCTTTATGTGTGCAAAGTTATACTTTTAGCAAGAATGTAAGGGAAAATGGTCTGTAGTTGCCCTCGGCTTGCGGGGGAAGTCTGAGGTACCAGCATCGAGGTGATGGTACTGCGGATACCAACCTTGTACTTGCATTGAGCTTGAGATACTGGCTGTTGTAGTCAATGTCACTCCCGTGTAGGAAGGGGAGGGTGATACGTCCAACACCAACCCTGTCGTTAATAACGAAGAGAATAGAGCGGGGTGATCGATTCAATCAAACTCAGACCAAAGCTTTTTTATATGAAAGGAAATCTAAATCCCAGAGCAGTCAGACTAGATAACGGTCCACTGTACTACCAGGCTGAAATCCTTTTTAATGTAAGACCAACGGACAATCTATCGATACAATCGACCCACAAAGTTCTCCCTAAAAAATATAAAAGGAAGTAGTGATAAGAAACTTACAAAATTATAGGTCCTTAACGAAAACAAAGGAAATTTCAAAGGTTTTTTTTGTCGCACGTGCTCTCACTTTTACTTATAAAACAGAACTAAAAAGGAATATCTCCAAACAAATGACGAAGAAATGTGAGAAAATGTGCAAGTTCAAAACAAAAAAAAAATTACTATTCGGACCAAGGGTTGCTGAGAAAATCACTGTTGAATGATTGGGTGCCAATAGTTGGGTCAAAAATTTGGGATCCCAATAATTGTAGTCGTTATGCTATACCGGGTTTGTTTACTGAACCTATGGTTATAAAAGAAATGAGCTCTGATCACTTACTCGTAGCTATTTGTAACTTCACTGCGCCTTTATGTGGGAGAAGTGAAACTTTTGATCTTAAAAATATTAATATGAATACAAAATTGAGTCATTTTCCTGATATTTCAAATTCCCCGTAATTCCAATATTCCTGCACTAAAGGTTTTTTTTTGTCGGGGTGAGAGACTTTCTACACTGGAGCACTCAAACTCAATACTGGTCCATTGTACTACCAGGAAGACACACCACATTTACGTGAGAATTTACTCGTTTTCTTAAGAAAAACGAGAAGGCGCTTCAATGATGAGGAGCTTAGGTTTAAAGCACGTACATCAGCACCAAATACCTGCCACCTGATACGAACAAAAGCAGGACAATCACAGAGGAAATGTTTCGCAATGTCGCTTTCTCTACAAGCTTCGCACCTTAAGGTGCTTGACAAAAGCTTAATGGCCCGTAAGAACGCCAGTAGTGTGTCTACAGTCTTTTCTATTGAGAGACAACAAGAATGCCGGAGATTTCCTACAGACGTCGGGGGAATTAGCTTAGTCTGTCGGCACCCTGGAGAGTCATGCCATCGGCGATTGTATTCATATGAAACTCAACCGTCAATGGAAGCTATGACCCCGTACCCAAACAAGTCCAAGTGAATTCAGCCTTCCGACCGAATTCAGAGAGATCTTGCATTCACGAACTATTTTGGAGGTGGTTAAGGGGTTGAGCAAGGCCTTAAGCGCAGCCTGACTGTCGCTACATAAGCAGATATTTCGCCCCTCCACCTGTTCCTCGCAACATAGTCCATGGCCATTAGGATATCATAAGTCTCTGTTTGAAAGACTGACGCATGTTTGCCTAACGAAAAGAAAAGTCTAATGTTGCCGCTCTCCAAGAAGACACTAGCAGCAGATCGTTGATCGGTTTTAGAGCCATCCGTGAAGATTCGGCTGCATTCCTTTCCAGGGTCAGAGTCTGGCCAGAGCCAATCCTGAACACGAGGAAAATCGACTTCGTAGCTGCGTTTCAGCCGAAGTTCCGGTGACATTGCATCGGTGCACTAAAGGTAGTTAACCAATTTCTGACGTCGGGCACTAAAAAGGCAAATGCACTGGCACAAACTTTTTGTAAAGTCCAACTCTTAGCTAGCTATAGGTAATATAGTTATGTACACTACCGGGTATAGGGATAGAAAAAAACACAATTTCCTATTCTAAGGGAATACGTCTTTATACTGTAACTTTCCAAACTGAACTGATTTAAAAACATAATTATTCTTACATTGATTTATCTCTTTGCTTGTGTGTATATAAAACATCTTCCAAGGTCAGGCTTAAGATTTTTACAATCATTGTTTAATTCGTTTCTTCAGCTCGGATATTGTTCAAGTGAATGGAAAATAGCATAGATTATTCCAATTTTGAAACCTGGTAAGACCGCTTATTTGCCTGGTACCTACAGACCAATTAGTCTACTGAGCTCGCTTGGTAAATGTTTTGAAAAAGTGATCAAGAAAAAGCTTATTAAGCACATTAATTCAAATAATGTCTTGGCCTTAGAGCAGTTTGGGTTTCGTGAATTTCACAGTACTGTGCAACATAACAAAACAAATAAAAAGCAAATTTTATTGGTAAAAGTACAAGTTTGTTGTTGCTTGACGTTGAAAAAGCTTTTGATTCTGTTTCGCATGAAAGACTTCTACATAAGCTATTAGCTCTTAATTTTCCAATGTACCTTATTAAAATTATAAAATCGTTTTTATCTTCAAGAAAATATCTTGTGCCTGTCAACAATTGTCTTTCTCAAATCTTTATTTGTGTTGCAGAGGTCCCTCAGGGTTCAGTCCTTGGTCCAAACCTCTACAATGTGTTTACGTCTGATTTTTCAGAACTTCGTAGTTGTGAAAGAGCATTTTTTTCTGACGACACATATAATTATTCTACGGATTCACTTGGTTCCACTATTGGAACTAACTTGCAATCTACATTATTTATTAAACAAGATTACTTTAGCGACTGGAAGATAAAGATAAATGCTTCTAAAACTCAGGTTATTTTTTTCACAAGAAAAAAACCTTTTTTCTTCTAGACTATTGGTAGAATCTCGTTATCAATGGTTGCGAAACAGATTGGAAGTCAAGTGCTAAATATCTTGGGGTGTATCGGGATAAGAGATTAACTTCTGGTACACACGTACAAATGAGGAAAAGACCAAATACATGCTACCAACAAACAAACAAATATCTGTCCACCGGCTAGCACAAAACGTCACTATTGATGTCAACAATTTCGAGGTAGTTAAGGAGTTCATCTACCTCGGAGTTAACATGAACTCCACGAATGACACCTTAGTGGATATCCGGCGAAGAATTACCGTAGGAAACCGCTACTACTTCGGTTTGGCAAAACAACTGGGTTCAAAACTCCTACCTCGGAAGACGAAATGTATGAGTTACAAAACCCTTATCCTGCCAGTTATGATTTATGGCACCGAGTGCTGGACGATAAGCAGGAAGGGAGAGCCGATACTGGGCTCCTTCGAAAGAAAAATTCTTCGGCGGATTTTTGGTTCAGTGTGCGAGGAGGGCAAATGGAGTAGAAGATACAACCGCGAACTCTATGAGCTGTACCAAGATGTGGATGTAGTCCAAAAAGCCAAAATACGTCGACTATATTGGCTCGGCCACATCGAGCGAATGGACAATAATGCTCCAGCTAAGAGGATTTTCGAATCCCAGCCCTCAGGTTCGAGAAGATAAGGAAGACCGAACCTCCGTTTCAAAGACCAAGCCATCGCGGATACCAGAGAGCTTGGTCTGGACAGCTGGAAGCAGCGTGCCCGAGACTCTTTACGGGTCGGGATCCCGTTAAGTGCACACGTACAAGAAATAATTAAAAAAAAATCTAAGTTGAGTAGTGCCAACACACTACTGATATATAAAGCGATTTTTCCGGCGATTATGTTTTTCGGATCGAATACTTCAAATTTCACATAATAATCTTCTGAAAATGATGTTAAATTTTCCATGGCAACAACTGAATTGCACGCTTTAGCCAACATCGAAATGGTATCGAGCAGAATCTCAAAATTAAGTGAACGATATAACATTTCTTGTTTATCTTCCGACACTTACCTTATGTTAAATCTAGCTAAATAACCTTAGTTAAAAACATAGGGACGGGCTACAGTCCGCTTGGGCGAACTGTTGGATACCCTATTCTTATTCCTATCCCTCATAAGTGGGCGTGACAAAAGTCTAAGTATGGTTGAATTGTTAAGAACGCTCTACATATTTTGTTATATAACATTTAAAGGATTTTATCGAAAAGAAAACGCTCCCTAGCTCAAACTTAGGTGTTTCAATAAAATTGTTTTATTTAATTGTGGGCGTGTCATTAGGCGGATTTAAAAAAAATTAACACATGAGCATAAAGCGCCCCTAGAGAGTATATATTATAAATTTCAGCTCCCTAGCTCACTTTGAATTTTCAAAAAAAAAATAATAATAATTTTAGGATTTTGAAAATATTTACACATGAGCATAAAGGGCCCATAGAGAGTATATATTACGGGCGGGTCAATAAGTCCGTGACTTTTTGAATTTCCGACCTCTTTACTGAAACGGCAACACTGCTCCTGTCAACAGGCATCTGTCAGTTGACTC
Organism: Portevinia maculata; assembly: GCA_949715645.1. Lineage (NCBI taxonomy): Eukaryota > Metazoa > Arthropoda > Insecta > Diptera > Syrphidae > Portevinia > Portevinia maculata. Next base: position 188,345,042 of record OX454527.1, on the reverse strand, counting down.
CTGTCAAAATTTAAACTTGCTGCGTCAGTTAGTTTGTGTTTGACAGCTATTTTTATCAGACTACTCACTAATTTGAGGAGAAAATGGAAAAAAGTGAATTTCGTGTGCTTATTAAGCATTATTTCTTGCGAAAAAAAACCATTACCGAGACCAAGGCTAAGCTTGAAAAATACTATGGGGACTCTGCACCATCGATTTCAATGGTAAAAAAGTGGTTTACTGAATTTCGTTGTGGCCGTACAAGCACTGAAGATGCCGAACGTCCTGGACGCCGAGTTGAGGTCTCTACACCCGAAACAATCGAAAAAATTCACGATATGGTGTTGGCCGACCGAAGATTGAAAGTGCGAGAGATTGTGGAAGCCGTAGGGATCTCGCATGGCTCAGTGGTTTCAATTTTGAATGATCACTTGGGCATGAGAAAGCTTTCCGCAAGATGGGTGCCGCGTTTGCTCACAGTCGACCACAAACGCAATCGTGTAACAACTTCACAGGAAGGTTTGGCGTTGTTTAATCGCAATATGGAGGAGTTTTTGCGCCGTTTTGTAACCGTGGACGAAACATGGATCCATCACAACACACCAGAGACCAAACAACAGTCAAAACAGTAGGTTTCTAAGGGTGAATCGGCGCCAAAGAAGGCCAATGTGGGTTTGTCAGCCAATAAAGTTATGGCGACTGTTTTTTGGGATGCACGCGGGATAATCCACATTGACTACCTTCAAAAGGGAAGAAAAATCTATGGGGAATATTATGCCAACTTATTGGACCGATTCAATGACGATTTGAAAAAAAACCGACCTCATTTGGCCAAGAAAAAAGTTCTTTTCCACCAAGACAATGCAAGGGTGCACACATGTGCAGTTGCCATGGCAAAAAACCATGAATTGGGCTATGAATTGCTCCCTCATCCACCAGATTTGGCTCCAAGCTACTACTTCTTGTTCCCAAACCTGAAGAAATGGCTTGGTGGAAAATGATTTGACTCCAATGATGAAGTCATCTCGCAAATAAAGGGCTATTTTGAGGACCTCGACTACGTTGAAAAATAAAATTTTTTTTTTATCAAAAAATCTGTGTTTTATTCCAAAAGTCACGGACTTATTGACCCGCCCTCGTATATGTTAGAAACCAATGGGTTATAGTGCAATGGACAAGTATTGAGTCGAATGCTCCAGTGTAGAAAGCCTCGGACCCCGTCAAAAAAAAACCTTGGGGAGCATAATTATATTAATATAGTTAATAGATAAACTAATTTATTAAAATAATATGATAATTTATATTATCGTTTGCAGACCAACTAATTTGCATCTTCTGCCACTAATTTGGAATCTTATCAATCATGTATAATTTATTTCTATTGAAATTTTTCGAATCTAAGTTTATGAATGACATAAATGGTAAATCCCAAATGATCAAAAAATATTCTTAATATGGTCTGATCAACGAGCGGTAGATAACTTTGAGGCTACATACATTTAGGAAGTCTTTTGTATGACGATAAGAAAGAAAAACAAAGGGCTACTGGCACAAGAATGCAAATTCAAATTTATTTTATTGTCAGACATGAACATGATACCAAGATCTTTAACTTCTTCGAAATGCTAAAGTCTAAGATCATTTATAAATAAACTATGAAATTGGAACAGCAATATACGGTATGCTGAAACACCTTGTATTGAGAAATATGAAGTTCTAGAGGATTGTGATTACATCAGGGCAGTCACTTTCACTACAATCGAAGTGACTCACCTTCCCTTTTTTTCATTTAGTACCTCACTTCGGAATTAAGCAAATCACTTCACTTTATAAAACCGAAGATTTAAATCTTTTCCCAGTCCACTACCATTAATTTAATGTTTCAAATTAAAACTCATTTCGATTTGGTTTCGTCAAACGGTGGTCTAAAGAATTTACCAATCCCTACGTGACAAAATCCCTTTACATTACCTACGTCCGCCCACTCCTAGAGTACGCTAGCCAAGTGTGGGCACCATACTACCAGGTCCACATTACAAGAATCGAAAGCATTCAACGTCGATTTCTCCGTTTTGCTCTTCGTGGGCTCCCGTGGAATAATCACCTTATCCTTCCACCATATCACGAACGCCTTAATTTAATAAACCTTCAGACCCTTGAAAAAAGAAGAGATGTGGCTGACATTCTGTTTATACATCGTCTTCTCACTGGCTCCGTTGATTGTTCCTATCTTTTGAACTACATTGCCTTTAACACTAACCCTCGGAATTTAAGATCCCCTCCTCTTTTCTATCTTCCCACCCGTCGCACGTTGTACGGCTTGAACGAGCCGATATCCCGTATGTTGCAGAAGGTCAATTCTAACCACCTCCTCTTTGATTTTAATCACTGCACTTCCTCCCTCAAATCTACCCTCCTCCATCCCTCACCATCCACCTAATTTAGTTTTAAGTAGTTTTTAAGCCCTAGCTGTAAGTCTTAGTGTAATTAGTTTTTTTAAGACCTAAATAGCTTGTATTAAGCTGAATAAATGGGGGTGTATGCCCCCACCAAAATTAAAAATTGGCGTAAACATAAGATAACTTGTTATGTGTGATAGAGATGGTATGATTATTATACTGTTGGACAGATCGTGCAAATCGTGTGGTTCAAATGAAAAATCACATAAATAAAAAAATATTGAGCTATGTGCAAACAAGGTTAGGGGAGGACGGGGCAGAGAGGACCACTTAACGTTTGTCAATTTATTAAAATATATTGAACGAAGGAAAAAGGCTCAAATTTCCTTACCACATACCTTTAGATGTCAACATTAAATAAGTAAATAATTGCTATCACAACTTTATCACTTATGTTCTAAAAATTAAAAGTGCATACAAAGTGCTTTTGGTCCGCTGTGCCCCATTGTTGGGGCATATAGGACCTAGGTAGTCCTCTACGCCCCCTATGAAACATCTGCTCCAAAAGTAAAAGAACGGATAATCTTCAATGTATGTAGGTATTAATTCTATTCCTTTAAATCAATAAATAACTTATACATTTTATTAACTTCATTGGAAAAAATAATCAAATTAAATAAATATAAATAATAAATGTTATATAAATATTTTTTTTAAGCTGAATTTAAGCGCCATGTAAACACGTTATATAGTTGTCGTCGTCCTCTGCTCCGGCACAAGCATCATGTGCCCACTTTTTACAACCACGACACTGGATCCAGCTTTAATTTTCTTTTGATTTAAAAAATGTATCGGTGCAATAAATGCGACAAGTATTGGAATCATTGTTGTCTTCCTAGGATGAGCTCGAGCTTCTGCAACTGGATTGCCCTTAGTGGTGTTTTTTTTATTTTTTGCAATTTTTTTTATAGTTGTGTACCATATGGAACAAAAACAATCAAAAATTAAACGAGTTTATTTTTTATAGGGGGCACAGAGGTCCGCCCTAGTCCTCTGTGTCCCAATACGAATGCCTTTTTAAAAGTGCTATTGATATGTTTGAGTACGAATATTTCACAAAACTAAAATAGCACAAAGCACCACTAAACTCACTGCTTTCGATATAAAAACTAGAAATTTTTATTTGGCTAGCCTTTAAATAGTAAAAACGCCCACTTTTATACATTTTTTTATAAACTTACCTTAAAAAACAATAAATTTTAATTTATTCCACTGGAGAGCACTCGCTCGTACGATAGACAATAGCCAACTGAGAAGCTAGATCGGCGCTTTTATTATTTCGTTTAACTTTTTGGCTAAGTCACTTACTTAACGTTTTAAACAGAAAGTCCTATTTGCCCCGCTGGTCCTCTGTGCCCCATCCTCCCCTACGTCTGATGCCTGGATTGAATAGAGCAACAACAACGTTATATCTATTTAAACCAAAATGTAACCTTGCTAGAAAGACATCAGAAGACTTCTTGGCATAATGCCTTATTTGATGTTACAAACATAGGGACGCGCTACAGTCCGCTTGGGCGAACTATTGGATACCCTTTTCTTATACCTATCCCTCATAAGTTCAGAACGCTCTACATATTTTATTATATAACATTTAAAGGATAAAAAAAACGTTTGTAAGAAAAAACGCTGTCTAGCTCAAACTTGGGTTTTTCAATAAAATTGTTATATGTATTTAATTGTGGGCGTGTCAGTAGGCGGATTTAAAAAATAATTACGCATGAGCATTAAGGGCCCCTAGAGAGTACCTATATATTATATATTTCAGCTCCCTAGCTCAAACTTTGGATTTTCAAAAAAAGTTTTTTTTTTTTAAATTACTTCAGCTGTTTCTTGAGGGAGTATCTGATCATGATCTCCTTTTCTGCACCTATAATATTGACTTCTCTTGCGTTCCCTTGCAGGAATCTTTTCAATTTCGTGACTATGCATCAATAAATAATAACAACCTCCAATCTGATGCAAGTTTGATTCCATGGCATTCTTGTTACCTCGTGGCGGATGTTAATGAAAAAGTTGAAATTGTTCAAACACTAATTAGCAACCTTTTTAATAGGCATGTTCCCATTAAGACAGTTGCAGTGCGCAATAAGAAATGCCCATGGTTCACCGCTGAGGTTCATGATGCTATTAAAACTCGAAGGAGACTGTATGCCAAATGGAAACTAAGGCCTACTACTCAAAGATGGGAGGCATTTAGTAGAGCCAGGAATTACTCTTCATTTATAACTAGGAGAGCTAAGAAAAGATACTTCCTGTCCAAATTAAGTGCTGACCGTCCGCCAAAGGAACTCTGGAGTAATTTACGCTCTATTGGGCTTGGTAAAAATAATGTTTTAACAAGAATTCCTGATATAGATGAACTTAACAACTCATTTCTTTCTTGCCCAAGTACCAACTCTTGTTTTATTCCTGACAGCAACCTTTTGCTCAGTTCATCTCGGTGTCTGGACTTTGAAGTTGTCTCAGAAGCTGATGTTATACTTCATATTAAAGAGCTCAATTCGAACGCAATCGGGGAGGATGGATTACATCTACGCTTCTTAAAAATGATACTTCCTCATATTGCAAGTTGTATCACACACTTGTTTAATTTTTGCATTATGTCTTCCACTTTCCCTGATTGCTGGAAACAAGCTAAGGTCATTCCGGTGCCAAAAAAAAATAATCCCTTATCGACCTCTGACTATCGTCCTATTAGCATCTTACCATGCCTATCAAAGATTTTCGAAAAAATTCTTGCCAAGCAGATTTCAAGCCACCTTAATCACTTTAATTTATTATCTCCGGTGCAGTCCGGTTTCCGAGTTCAGCATAGCTGTTCTTCGGCTATGATTAAGGTTCTTGACGATATCAGAGTTGAGTATGATAAGGGATATCTTACACTGCTGTGCTTACTTGACTTTTCAAAGGCCTTTGACACGGTAAGTCATGACATTTTATGCATGAAATTAAAGCTTTACTTTGGGTTGAGTGCATACTCAGTGCAGCTTATAAGGAGCTATCTTACGAATCGTTCTCAAAAGGTTTTTGCTGAACAAAAATATTCACGTCCTAAAATTTTACTTGCCGGGGTACCCCAGGGTTCGATTCTTGGCCCTATCCTGTTCTGTCTTTATATTAATGACCTACCACAAGTCTGCCGCAATGCATCTATACATCTTTATGCTGATGATGCACAGATATATCTCTCTCGACCAATAGGTTTGGTGGAAGATCTCGCGGATAGATTCAATTCTGATATGTCTTCAATAGTTAATTGGTCTCTTAATAACGGTCTGATTTTAAATCCGGTAAAAACTCAATTAATTTTGATTTCAAATAAGCTGTATGATACTGGAGAAATACCGCCTATTTATCTGAATTCCAGCAGACTTAAGTTTTCGGATACAGTTATAAACCTTGGTTACAAATTAAATAGATCCCTTTCTGCTATTGATCATGCAAATGTTATTGTTACGCGTATTTATGCAGGATTACGTAAGCTATGGCTGTTTTCTAGTCTTACACCTGTAGAGACTAGACTCAGGTTAATTAAGTCCTTGCTTGTGCCAATCTTTGATTATGCCATAGTTATATACCCTAAATTAGATTCTCAATCTCAGCATAAACTTCTTGTTGCTTTTAATAATATGGTTCGATATGTTTTTGGAATTAGAAGATATGACCATGTATCTGTCTACCACAAATACGTCCTTGGTTGTTCATTTAAAGATTTTTGGAATATTAGGTGCTGTGTATTTATGCACAAAATAATTCAAACTCGTTCACCACAATATCTATTCCAGAAACTTCAATTTGTCCAGTCACTGCGTACATTTAACCTCATAACGCCCTCTTCAAATTATTTAAATACTTCTCGCCTCTTTCTTGTCCACGCTACCAGACTTTGGAACTCTCTGCCTGTCACCGTCAAACAAATAGTGGGAGCCGATAAATTTAGAAGTGCACTTTTTGCACATTTTGCACATTAATGTAATCTATGTTTACTCTTTAACTCTTCTTCTTTCCTTATTTTCTCCCCTCTAGTCCTTTTCTATTAGTCCAATCCCTGAATTTTACTTTTTATTTTTGTATTTAATTTAATGTAATTTTTTATTTTTATTTTTATTTTTCTGCTCATTATGTGAATTGATTTAATTTTATTGTATGTATATCTATTGAGCCATAATGTACTATAAAAGACAATGTGTTCTTATTTGTACTTTGCCAAATAAATAATTGAATTGAATTGAATTGAATTGAAAAAAATTGTGGGCGTGGCAGTAGGCGGATTTTGAAAATATTTACACATGAGCATAAAGGGCCCCTAGAAAGTATATAAATTATAAATTTCAGCTTCCTAGCTCAAACTTTGACTTTTCAGTAAAATTGTTTTTTTTAATTGTGGACACGTAGGCGGATTTTAAAAATTTTATCTCCCGAGCAGTATTAGGAGATCATATATAAAAAATTTCAGCTTTCTAGCTCAAAATTCGATTTTTTCGAAAAATTTGTTTTTTTGAGTTTGTGGGCGTGTCTGTGGGCGGATTTCAAAAATTCGTAAACTTGATTATTTCGGGACCCTAGAGAGTATAAGGTTAAAATTTCAGCTCTCTAGGTCCAGTTTAAAGGCCTAATTGTTGCCGACAGACGGACGGACATGGCTAGATCGACATTACTATCGATGCTGATCATAAATATAGTAACTTTTAGGGGTCTACGGGCAATATTAAGGTATGTTACAAACTATGCGTCAAAATTAATATACCCTTAGAATAGGGTATAAACATAGGGACGGGCTACAGTCCGCTTGCGCGAACTGTTGGATACCCTATTCTTATTCCTATCCCTCATAAGTGGGCGTGACAAAAGTCTAAGTATGGTAGAATTGTTAAGAACGCTCTACATATTTTGTTATATAACATTTAAAGGATTTTAACAAAAAAACGCTCCCTAGCTCAAACTTGGGTGTTTCAATAAAATTGTTTTATTTATTTGTGGGCGTGTCAGTAGGCGGTTTTAAAAAAAATTAACACATGAGCATAAAGGGCCCCTAGAGAGTATATATTATAAATTTCAGCTCCCTAGCTCAAACTTTAGATTTGCAAAAAAAGTTTTTTTTTAAATTGTGGGCGTGTCAGTGGGCGGATTTTGAAAAAATTTTTCTCCCGAGCAGTTTTAGGGGTCATAGATCATATATAAAAAATTTCAGCTTTCTAGCTCAAAATTCGATTTTTTCCAAAATTTAGTTTTTTTGAGTTTGTGGGCGTGTCTGTGGGCGGATTTCAAAAATTCGTAAACTTGATTATTTCGGGACCCTAGAGAGTATATGGTTAAAATTTCAGCTCTCTATGCCCAGTTTAAAGGCCTAATTTTTGACAACAGACGGACATGGCTAGATCGACTTTACTATCGATGCTTATAGTAACTTTTAGGGGTCTACGGGCAATATTAAGCTTTGTTACAAACTATGCGTCAAAATTAATATACCCTTAGAATAAGGTATAATTATGGATTAAAGAATTTTTTCACAAAGATTTATCCAATCTTCTTTGTTCTGGTCACAAACCATTTACTTTAAAATATCAGAGATTATCATAGACATTCTTTAAACTAACTGATTTTAGAGATTTGAAGATTAAAAAAATATAAACACAACAATAAATAATCAGTATAAATAATAATAAATGAGAAGAAGAATCAAAAAATATTTATTTTATTTAGTTTTCGCATTCGCTCCTTCATAACACTCCCGCTCACCTGAATAGGTTAAACAAATTCTGTTTTGTAATGTGTCTTCTCTCTCAGTCTATTGCATATATATGTATTTAAATTTTTTTCAAGCTATAAGTCTTTGCCACACCGAATGTATGAAGTTATTTTGAACAAAGGAGGGAGTACAAAATACTAAATTAGCATTAAATACATACTATATACTTATATTAAAAAGAAACTAAGCTGCGATTTTTTTTAATTTTAAGTTTCTGAACCTATTCAGTTATGCCAAAATAGATCGGCTTATTTTTGTTGTGTTTAGAAAAAATAAGTAATGAGTACATTATACATACTTGTGTTAGACACCGCATACTTTTGTGAGTCATAAATAAATAATTAATTTATGCAAAAAAAATATTTCCTTAAAATCGGTTAGAAGAGATGTTGCCATATCGTCATGTGAGTTCTTATTTGTCCTATAGACCTCTAACGTAACTTTTCAGGAGAGCGTTTTTAAACTTAAAAGTGGTGGTTTCAGAGATTTTTATATTTTTTGAAAGATTGGGCATTCGGCCAACCATGCATAAAGCATTTTGCATTTTATGGTTTTTGAACATTGATTTAATTGAGTTTAAAAAAAAGTAGTGAAATGGATATAGGACATCTGTCCATATAGTTGCGGACACATTAAAAACCAATGTTAGAAATATTGTCTCCAGTGGAATTTGTATTGGATATAGGACACACAGTAAAATGCAAAAAATAGGATATCAAATATTTTTATTGAAATCAAAATTCAATTCTTTCTTTATTTGAGTTTAAAAAAAATAAACGAAGATATTATAATGTTTATAAAGTTTCTCAACAAAGTAAAAATAAATAAAAGGAACTTTTTCTCCAAGCTTAATAAATTAATTTAAAAAAAATTTTGTAATGTTTTTTTTCATATTGTTTAATGTTTATCACTAATAGTGTGTGTAAGGAAACTTAGTAACTTAGATAAGTTTTAAAACAGCGACACCAAGGAGATGGGCCTAGTTATATGCTGCGATGCCAATGCTCAGAACACTGTTTGGGGCAGCAGCAAATGCAACATGCGATCATCTGATCTTACTATCAACAATGTTGGCTCGCAGCCAACTTTTGTGAGGTCTAGAAGACAGGAGGTGATCGACCTAACTTTATCAAATAGATACTTTAAGGCGGTTACCAACTGGAGGCTCTCTTCAGAGGTGTTCCTCTCAGACCATAGAAATATCGAATTCCAAAGGGAAGCCATAACTTTACAGGAGAGAAGAAATCCGAGAAATACCAACTGCATACGCTTCAGGGAGGAAATGGGAAAAACTCTCAAAACTCCAACCAAACTCAGCTGTTCATGACCTGAATAGTGCCATTACTAGCTGTTTTAAACTGACGTGCCCAGTAAGCAACACCCCTGGTAGAACGCTGGTTCGCTGGCGGAGCTCGGAACTATAAACAATCCGAAGAGAGGCTAGAAAGCTTCTAAATAGGTCACTCATGACTGATTTGGAGGCAGACTGGAATCTCTCTAGATCGAAGCAGATGGAATATACGAGGCTAATTCGGGTATCGAAAAGTGCTTCTTATAGGAATTTCTGCGAAATGATTGAAACAGTGGGTGAAACTAGTATGATGGTTAAAGTTCTGAAAAAGGGCAAACCAACCAAACTGGAATCACTTAGAAAACTTTATGGCACCTTCACTGAGATGAAAGCGGACACTCTCAGTCATCTGCTGGAGTCTCACTTTCCGGGTAACCAGATTACAATTGTATCACAACCAGCCCCTACTACCGAGACTACAAGTGAGCCACGACAAACAACTCGGATTAACTGGTATGTTGCGAAGGCTGTGGTAACGGATGAGACCATTAAATACACTTTTACGTCTTCTGACGGCTTCAAGTCGCCTGGTACGGACGGAATATACCCATACCCAGCCATGCTGCAACAATGTACAAACCAGTTGCTACCGACTATGAAGAAAATCTTCACCGCTGTCCTAGCACTTTCATACATTCCAACACCCTGGCGTACAGTTAGAGTGACATTTATACCAAAAATTGGCAGAAGTGACTACTCGCTCGCCAAGAGCTTCAGACCAATCAGTCTGACTTCCTTCTTGCTGAAAAGCACGGAAAGGCTGGTCGATTGCACCCACTATCTCAGATGCAACATGTCTATCAACGCGGAAAATCCTGCGAGACTACGCTTCAAAATCAAGTTGCTAGAATTGAGCGCGCTTGACAGAAAAGAATACGCGATGGGCATTTTCATCGATATTGAGGGTGCTTTTGACAATGCGACTTTTGATAGTATGTGCAGCTCTGCCAGACAACACGGCGTAGAGGAACCATTGGTGTTGTGGATTAAAGCAATGTTAATGAATAGAATGTCGGTTGCGAATGCGGATTGTGGCCGTTATGTTATGGTGGGGGTAAACAGAGGCTGCCCGCAAGGCGGTGCTCTGTCCCCACTGCTGTGGTGTATGCTGGTCGACTCTCTGTTAAACGCACTCTACAGCTTTAATGTATACGCTCAGGCATACGCGGAGCATGCATAGCGACGTAATCGACGAATGGTGCACCAGGAATGGGCTCTCGGTCAATCCTCTTAAGACTGAGGTTGTTCTCTTTACGAGAAGAAGGAAGCTGATCGGGCTGACTCAGCCAGTGCTAAAAGGCGTCACAATCCAACTCGAACGTGCAAATCTGAAAATGTTCATATACATTTTGTCCTATATCCATATGTCATTGGATATAGGACATTTAAGCACAAACTTTACATAATTATAATGCCAGTATAAAATTTGTCCTACTGCCGACAAAAATGGATATTCAGTCAAAATCGGTTATAACGACTTTCAAGGGACTGCCGAATTTGGTCGTTATAAGCGATAGGTCGCTATAACCGATATCAAGCTATGTATATAGGTACTTATTTTTTTTTTCCTAATTTTTCTTTGAATTTGAGCCATACAATAATAAGAATACACATTTACATATATACGTTTACTTTTTTTTTAAAAAAGTGGAAATATTTAATTGCTTAGTGCAGATTTTTCTTTTTTGACTCATTTTCCGATAAGAAGGGACAACTTTTCGCCTCACAACATTAAATCAAACTTCTACAACCACTTGTCACACTGAAAAATTTGCACTGAGTCAAACTTCCCCAACTTAGAACAAACTCAATAAACGCAAAAGCAAAAAAATAACGTCTACAAACGGTATCTGTAACATATCCCAGATTCTAAGAACTTAGATACATCGCATCTATAGAGAATCAGTTTACCGTTCTAGAAAAAAAATCAGTTGCGCCAACAGTTGCGTCGATTTTAGTCGTTATAACCGATAAAAAAAGGGTGAAATCGGTCGTTGTAAGCGATATGTCGTTATAAGCGATGTCGTTATAAGCGATGTCGTTATAAGCGATGTCGTTATAAGCGATTGTCGTTCAATGGAATTACTGATTCGGGGCCTAAGAAATTGGTCGTTGTAACCGATACGTCGTTATAACCGATGTCATTATAAGCGATTTTGATTGTAGGACAAATAAGCATAAAATTTATCGACAAAAATTGGTCTATAGGACAAAATCAATTTTTTTATTTCGAAAAGATATAGGACAATTCTGATTTCACCAATCGAAAGAGCATGACCGAAAATATAAGATGGCATTTACATATAACTCATTTTCGGCCAAAATGGTCTGTGGGACAAATAAGAACTCACGTGACGATATTACTTTTTAGAAGTGTTGAGCCAATTCAGTTGAACGGAAGTGTATAGTGTTAATAGCAGACTCACTAAAACAATGCATGCGAATTAATGTGTAAACATTTTTGCTCTCGTTGATGTATAAATATATTTTTTCTCGGTAGGGGCTAGTTGGAAATATCTAGCGTCACCGTCATCGTCAGATTTTCCCGTTAATTTTCATTACCACGTGAGTTAATCGCTGCTCGACAGATCACCGCAATTAAACGACGTTTGGTGCGGTTAGTACGTAGATGGATGACCGTTTGAGAACAACCCTATTCTAAGGGTATATTAATTTTGACGCATAGTTTGTAACATACCTTAATATTGCCCGTAGACCCCTAAAAGTTACTATATTTATGATCAGCATCGATAGTAATGCCGATCTAGCCATGTCCGTCCGTCCGTCCGTCTGTCGGCAAAAATTAGGCCTTTAAACTGGACCTAGAGAGCTGAAATTTTAACCATATACTCTCTAGGGTCCCGAAATAATCAAGTTTACGAATTTTTGAAATCTGCCCATAGACACGCCCACAAACTCAAAAAAACAAAATTTTGGAAAAAATCGAATTTTGAGCTAGAAAGCTGAAATTTTTTATATATGATCTATGACTCCTAAAACTGCTCGGGATAAAAAAAAATTTCAAAATCCGCCCACTGACACGCCCACAAATAAATAAAATAATTTTTGTATACCCTATTCTAAGGGTATGTTAATTTTTGAAAATCCAAAGTTTGAGCTAGGGAGCTGAAATTTATAATATATACTCTCTATGGGCCCCTTATGCTCATGTGTAAATATTTTCAAAATCTGCCCACTGACACGCCCACAATTAATTTTTTTTTTTGTTTGAAAATTCAAAGTTTGAGCTAAGGAGCTGAAATTTATAATATATACTCTCTAGGGGCCCTTTATTCTCATGTGTTAATTTTTTTTAAATCCGCCTACAGACACGCCCACAATTAAATAATACAATTTTATTGAAACACCCAAGTTTGAGCTAGGGAGCGTTTTTTTTTTGATAAAATCCTTTAAATGTTATATAACAAAATATGTAGAGCGTTCTTTACAATTCAACCATACTTAGACTTTTGTCACGCCCACTTATGAGGGATAGGAATAAGAATAGGGTATCCAACAGTTCACCCAAGCGGACTGTAGCCCGTCTCTATGTTTTTTTTTATTAATTATTTATGTTTAATTTTAGAGATTATTAGATTTGTTTTGAATAATTGAGGTTGTATAGCTTGTAGTTTGTTGTACATCAGTTGAAGGTAAGAGGAAAAATAGCGATTTGTACTTCGGTAACCGATGGCCGATTTAAGAATGTCACTTAATTTCTATATTTTCCCGGTACATCGACACACTTGAGTCGATGGTGTACGTCTCCTACTTCAGCTTTAACAAACCAATTATTTGTTCGGTCAAACATTAAATAAATTTTGTCGTTGACATTAAATATATATCATGGTTTTATTTCAATACAATACCCAAATCTCTTGTTTATCAAAACCACAACCTCTGTGATATTTCCACATGCAACACTGACGAGCCTACATGTTTACATATCAACTATACCGTGAGTGCAGCGTGGCTCTTTTTTTTTATTTTTCAAACCCATTTATATTTTTACTTATTTTTTTTTATTGATGATCTGATCAGATTCATATCACGCTGGGAAGTTGATCGTGTGGACTTCCTTTGTCGAACTCACCCACTTGTTTAATAATTATTTTATAATTTGTTCTCATAACAGTAGCTAACATCTTGAAGTGCAATATTACTAAAAACTGATCTAATGATTTTGATAATTTTTTTGGTTATTCAATACTTGGAGTAAATCTAAGATTATGGTCAACGGAGATTTGCGCAAACGGATTTTTTATAAATTTTGAATTCATATGAATAAATCGAATAACGGCACATTAGAAAAACGGATATATATCAAAAACCGGTGAAGTAATTTCAAAGAAATTTTACAGTAATGCTTATATTACTATCTTGAACAAATTTGCTTACTCAGATTCTTAAAAGATTTTTTTTATAAAGTTTTAATTCATATAAAGGTTTCCAAAATTTTAATCGTCTAAAGATGTTGGTAGTCTGGGGTACCAACATCGACGACGCATCTACATACTTATTCACACCACCACATCCTTCAAATACGGGAGTCGGACAGAATCCCGAAAAACGTAATCCCGAAAGCCCAAAATTCCGAAAAGCTACAATCCCGAAAAACTAAAATCCCGAAAATCCACAATCCCGAAAAGCCACAATCCCGAAAATCCAAAATTCCGAAAGACCAAAATCCCGAAAATGAAACTAAAAATTTTATCGTAGCAACAAAACATTTTGGCAAATTTATTTAACAAAAAAAACAAAATGAAAAAAACTTAAAAAAAATAAACCATAACAAAAACAGTTCAAGTCTTACAAAAACATATCAAAAACGATCCATGACAAAACAATATTTAATACAAGTTCATATTGCACGCAATTAATCTGAGATAACTTATTTCAGAACGCTTTCGCTGCTCACACTCCCAATAAAATGTATCCTTGTATTTTTTGTAGCCGTCAATAAGCAGTTTCTCACGCTGTTTGTTGGTTTTCACGATGGACACATTCATTGTCACTGATAATATAAAGTTTTTAATTATAAAGGCATGCATGATACTCACTTTTTATTACGTTGTTCACTGTCTTACAAAAATCTAGTCGGTCAGCTATCACACTATTTGAGATCATCTCAACTGAATGCACATTGCGAATTGCAAAACATTACAACGCAAACATTGCAAAACATTATTACGGTAAATGGAATGGACAAACACTTGTCTATTTCATTCAAAATTAAATAAAGGATCCCGCAAACGAAATCCCGAAAAATTATATAAAATGAAAAATTTACGCAAATTATTTTTTCGGGATTTTGGCTTTTCGGGATTTTGGATTTTCTGGATTTTAGGTTTTCGGGATTTTGGATTTTCGGGATTTTGGTTTTCGGGATTATGTCCCCAACCCTTCAAATACTCTCACCGCGAGACTGTCGTTGTATATTACTTGGGGGACCTGCGGTGCGGCTTCTGACACTTCTGCTTGTTATGCGCTCCTTAGCTTTTCCACTCTCCACAGCCAATTTTGGAGAGTTATTACCAGGTAACACACTGGATTGCACTCCGAATACAACATAAATGTAATATAAGGAACGGTGGATCTCCATTACACGAATCGCCTGCATTGAAAAACTGCATGCGCCGTATCTACCATCTGGTCTACACATTCTGCGCAGAAAGGCGAGCTTTGGTATCCAATTCGATATATTTTTCCACCGCAACAAGTAAGGAACTGCGTGAGGTGGTAGTTGCTGTTTCCATATATTCGCCATGTACAGGTTACAATTGTCGGGATCAAGTTAAATTTCCATCCGCCTTTTGTAGTGTTGTCCCACTTTTTATTAACTCAAGGGAACGACAAGGGAAAAACTGCATTATTGAACGCAGTTCTTTGTTCGTATGACAATTCTCAACACAGGCGTTGTAAACAGTTTTTGTTAAATTTTTCTAGATACTTTGAATGACAAAGCTCAACTTAACAGTCCTTTACTGCAACAAACGCTTTGACAGATCCTTAGCAATGGTCAATGAACTCGAGCCAATTAAGTCACAGTTGAATAATTTATCCGGCTAATGGACAACATTAAATGAATGAACATCGAGATTGATCAAATCAGAATAAATTTTAAAACTTCTGTGTGTCTCTTTATTCTTATTCGCATGTTATTAGCACAAAATTAAGCAGTAGTTTTATTTGTATAAATAAAACTGTATTTACATTTAATAGGCCAGATTTGTTGGCTTATTTGGTATAAAAGACTGAAAACTACGGCAAGTCAGCATTCACATATCAATATGCAGAAACAACTGATCTTGCTCTGCCTTGGTGAGAAACTTATTTAAAAATCATCAATAAATTTGTAATCGATGGTGAATTTTTTTATTAACAGGAGTTTTATTCCTTGCTATGAGCGTTACCGCTCGCGGCATCCGTCCTAGAGCCAAGTCATATGAGGGATATGAATTGCTCGAAAACGAAGATGTCGAAGAAAATGAAGATGGTGAGGATTATATCAGAAAGCCTAAGCGTCCCGCCTCAATCGGTCGTCCAGGTGGTAAAGGTAAAGGTAGCGGCGGTTATGGCAGCGGCTATGGAGGTGGTGCAGGAGGCGGCTATGGTGGTGGTTATGGAGGTGGTGGCTATGGAGGTGGTGGCTATGGAGGTGGTGGCTATGGAGCTGGTGTAGGAGGCGGCCTTGGAGGTGGTTACGGAGGTGGCTATGGAGGTGGTGGTTACGGTAATGGATATGGTAGTGGCTATGGCGGCGGTGGTGGTCTTGGAGGCGGTGGTCTTGGAGGCGGTGGTCTTGGAGGCGGTGGTCTTGGAGGCGGTGGTCTGGGAGGCGGCGGTGGTCTCGGTGGTGGTTTCGGTGGCGGCCCTGGCCATGGAAACACTCAAATCACAAATCAACCAAGAATAATCGAAGTACCTGTGCCAATTTATGTGGGAATTCGAGTTCCTATTCCCGGACCAGTTGGACCACCTGGATACCCCGGCCCACAGGGATATCCCGGCCTAGGAGGGCCACCTGGAAGACCCGGTCAACAGGGACCTTCTGGAGCACAGGGCTCGGCTGGACCACAAGGACCCCCCGGATATATTGGATGGAATCCACAAGACGGACACGGTGCCCCTGGAAATCACGGAAATCATTCCCCATCGCCAATAGTTGCAGGGCATGGACACTACTTTAAGAGTGGTGAAGAATAAAAAATAAAATGAACTGAGTCCGAACGACGAAATACTTTTCTTTTTGTCCTATTCGTATTTCTTTTCTCTTTTTTTATCTTCTGAAATAACATACGTTTTAATCGCTGAATAAACTGACACGTGCCTCTGCGAGTGATCCTATAATCTCCGATTCTCGTTAAGCTTAGGCATATTAGCTCCTTAATTCAAAGCCAAGTCTCCAGATCCAGGCATATGACGCAACATAAAAACGATCGAAAGACATCGATATTATGAAAATAGACATGTTCGAAGCGAGATCATTTGATCGTTATCATTTTAAATGCCCAGGCATAATGAATACAAAGTTGAACTTAAAAGTATTAGGAAAAGTGGATTTAATGTGAGATTTAGAACCTAAATATTGCCCTTATGAGCGTAAATTTGTTGATTTAGTTTTTTATTAGATTCAGGACATTGGCTGAATTTCACGACCCCTTAAATTTACATATTTTTTGCTAAAGAGATGAAACGCACTCTTACTAACTACAATTACTCGTTTTGTATGCTATAGTCAAATATTTCTTTATTCCGAATTTCGTCGGACATATCTCCATAGTAATTTTTCTCTTTGGATTAACACTTTACGAAGGTTTAACCGGCATACTTCATATCGAATGTCCACTATGGTGTCGTTGTTGATATTTATTCTAAAAGAGGTGAACTCCTTAACTAACTCGAATTTGCTGCTATAAAAAGTGGCGTGGTGTCCTAGAAGGTGGATCACATGTTCTAGATCCTGTCTTTGTTCAATTTTAAAATTGGTTGTCTTTCGACATATAGAACTATCTTACCACTCCGCTTATATAATGTTTTTAAAACAACGAAAAAAGAAAAGATACAAATTTGGTACTTTTATTGTTTTTATCTATATGTATAGGGTGTTTTTTTTATAGAGGTGATAGGAATAACTGTCAAACTAGCTGTCATTCTAATAGTGTGTCTGATTTTTAACTTCCTAATGGAAGTTCTTGTAACGGGGCCTATTTTGTGAATC
Source organism: Portevinia maculata (assembly GCA_949715645.1). Lineage (NCBI taxonomy): Eukaryota > Metazoa > Arthropoda > Insecta > Diptera > Syrphidae > Portevinia > Portevinia maculata. The sequence goes on along the minus strand of OX454527.1, from coordinate 188,327,280 downwards.
GCGGATTTTGATATATCTTCACGTTTCAAGGTCACCAGAATCCAAATCCAACATTTTTATAGAGATGGCTGGGTGTGTGCATGTACGTATGTGCGTTCGGAATTATCTTTCGCCACGATTATCGAGAACCAAAGATGATATTGACATGGGACTTGGCGTTAATATGTAACTCAGAACTGATTAAGTTTGCAGCGAAATCGGTCCAACCGTTTTTTGTTAGTAAATAAATAACTAAAATAATTTGGCTTTAATTGTACTATTTATTGTCATTTTTCATTGAGCAAATCACTATTTCATTTTGCTCCGTTATTTCGTATACATGTAAATTTACAGGTCTCTATGTTGATAACAATGGTTGCATTAATATATATCACACTTCGCTGTTATTAACAACATTTAACTTCCATGAACAATATTAAAGAGCATTTTTTAATATTAAATAATTCTTAACCATGGTTAACCACATTTCAGAATTTACCACTAATCGCATAAATCATATTGATGCCACTGGGAAGTTAGTCGTGTGGACCTTGCGGGTCGCACCACATACCAGTTTTTTTATTCAGTATACTTCGGCAAATCACCATGGAAAGACTTACACCCGAACCTGACAGGAGACACCAACGAGGTTAAAGAGAGCAAAAGAAATTGGTTAGTTCACGCAATCGGGGCAAAAACGCTTCAACTACTCTGTAACTTGACAAGCCCAGATGATCCAAAAAGTAAGAGTTATGTTGAAGTTGGTAAAAGAACATCTACACCCAGCACCCAGTGTGATAGCAGAACAAAATAGGTTCGCAAAACGTATACAACATGAGGGTGAGAGCATATCTAACTTTGTTGCCGATCTAAAGAAAATGTGCAAAAACTGCATGTTCAATTGTGCATTTTGCAATGCATCGACTGCAGATGCCCACCTCAGGCAGCAATTTATAAGCGGTCTCCGAAATGCTCATTGGTTGGAAAAAATAATTCAACTCAAAGAACCAAATAATACCTTTACGGATTGTGCCACAGCCAATCTCGCAATGGAATCCGCCCAGAAGGATTCAAAGGAAATTCAGAATTTACAAGCTACTTCGCTGAGTAATTATCAAAACCAGATTTCGAATACAAAGACATCAAAATCACCAAACCCCAAAAATCAGAAGCGTAAACAAGTGCCAACAAATTCAAGTTTCTGTTTTCGTTGCGGTGATAAAGCATACGCATGCAAACATAAGCGAACAGTGTGCTCAAAGTGTCGAAAGACGGGACATCTAGCTCGCGTTTGTATGGGCACCAACAAACCACGACCTCTTCCACCCGCACCCACGCACAAAAATAACAAATTTACTTTGCAAAACCAACTACACGCGCTATCAGCACATACGGATGAAGAGGAACAAGACGAATTCTACATAAATCAGCTTAGAAAATGTGTTCTGCCGGAAGAAAAGAGAAAACCAGAAAAATTCATGCTTACAATAGTGTTATATGGTGTTCCCAAGCAGCTGGAGTTAGACAAGGGGGCGGCGATTTCATCAATTTCTTATCAAGAATTTGTAAGTACATGGCCTACAAAACGCATGTTCGAATCGAATGTACCTTTTCGGACGTATACGGGAGAGATCATTCAGCCCGTTGGATATTCCACAATGCAGGTGAGATACGACAACGTGGAGGCAAACGCAAATATCTACATTATGCCAGGCAAGGTGGATGCAATTTTTGGGAGAGAGTGGCTGAAGTTATTCAAGGTTAAATTGCCAAAAATAAATCAAGTAAGTGATACGATTTTACCAACGGGAAAAGAAAAAAATTTGCATGCGCTAAAATCTAAGTTTTATGATGTTTTTAGACCGGGTATTGGTAAAATCAATAATTTCGAGTCAACATTATTTGTCAATGACAACGCAAAGCCAATTTACATTCCAGCTCGCAAAGTGCCGTATGCGCTCCAAGACAAAATGAAGGAAGAAATCCACCGTCTAGAAGGTGCAGGAATAATAACCAAAATGCAATACACCGGTAGTGCCTATCATGAAGAAAGATGGATCAATTAGGTTATGTGCTGATTACAAAATTACGCTGAACAAAGTGCTAAAGGAGGACCATTTCCCGATTCCTCACGTTGAGGACATTTTTGCGACGTCGATGCTGGGAGGAAAGATTTTTACAACGTTGGATTTGAGCGAGGCTTACCTGCATATGCCAATGGACACCCGTAGCGCGGAAATGCAGGCGATATCAACAATAAAAGGCGACTGTAAGGTAAATAGGTTAATGTTAGGGACAAAGGTGGCACCGGCTATCTGGCAGCGATACATTATGCAAACACTGGATAATATCCCGGGGGTATGCGTGTTTCTGGATGACATAAAAATCCAAGGATCCACCTTTGAGGAACAGACATTTCGCCTTGAAGAAGTGCTTCGCCGTCTAAACAATGTCGGACTTCGTATAAAACTCAGCAAGTGTACGTTTTTTGAAAACTCAATTACGTACTTAGGCCATATGATTTCGGAAAAGGGACTGGAAAAGACAAAGGATAAAATACAAGCAATTACTGATGCACCGGCACCGCGAAACATTACGGAAGTTAGGAGTTGGCTGGGTCTGGTTAACTACTATGGGAGATTTTTGCAAAATCTCTCCTCAAAATTGCATCCCCTTTACCAATTGCTACAAAAAGACGTCGTTTTTAATTGGAGCCAGGCATGTGAGCAGGCGTTTAGAATCATTAAAGCGGAAATAACTTCCGATGTAGTTCTATGTGCATACAATCCCAAGCTTGCTCTGTCATTAGCTACTGACGTAAGCCCATACGGATTAGGAGCTGTGCTTTCACACACATTTCCAGATGGGCAGGAACGTCTGATCGCTTACGCTTCGCGTTCTCTTTCAGTTTGGGAGAAAAATTATAGCCAGATCGACAAATAGGCGACTTCAATTTTCTGGGCTCTAAAACGTTTTTTTCGATATTGTTCAAATAAGATATCGTCTACCGAGCAACGGGTGAACACGCCAATGCGGATGCGCTTTCTCGATTGCCTTTACAGTTGGATAAACCAAAAGAGGCGGACGACGTGACATACTACCAAATGCAGCTGATGGATATTGTCCCCGTTACCCAAAAACACATCGCGGGGGAGACAAGCAGAGACCCGGTGCTAAGGGAGGTTTACAACTGCTTATCGCTCGGGAACAAATTAGTCGGCAACGGTTTTGAAGGTAAAGACCATCAATTTTCTTTAACTAATCGTACAATTCTCAGCAATAATCGGGTGGTGATTCCTGTTACCCTAAGAGCATTAATACTGGAGGAATTACATACGGCTCATGTAGGGATCGTGAAGATGAAGGCATTGGCACGGAGCTATGTCTGGTGGCCGCACATTGATTCTGACATCGAAGACTTAGCGCACAAATGTTTGGCTTGCAGAAGGGTTCAAAAGCAAGCTGCGAAAAAGATTCAACATCCGCGGGAGTACCCAACCACTCCATGGCAAAGGGTACACATAGACTGGCCTGAAATTTTTCAAATGAGCAACATCAAAGCGGCCAAGACCATTGAGATCTTACGTGACCTTTTTGCTCGATATGGGCTACCCGTGACCTTTGTAAGTGACAATGGCCAACTTTCACTTCGGGGGAGTTTAGGAGTTTTGTAAGAGGAAACGGCATAAATCATAAATTTACCGCTCCGTACCATCCCGCCAAAAATGGACAAGCGGAACGATTAGTTCAGAATATGAAAGTAGCTCTTCGGAAAATGATTAAAGACCCGGGTAACCTTGCTTATAAACTCTCTAACTATCTTATGCGTTATAGGAAAACCCCGAACACTACAACCGGAGTCGCACCCTGTACATTATTCCTGCAGCGGGATATTCGCATTAGATTGGATCTGGTACGTTCGAACACTCTCGACAACATCAATGAGAAGCTAAGCGGGCCATACATGATGGAAAAGACACTTTATCCGGGAGACAAAGTTCAAGTAAGGAATTACACTAGTAAGGACAAAAAGTGGGAGTTTGGCGAAATTGTGCGTGAAGACGGACGTCTTCATTACTTCATTAACGTCCACGGAAAGTTATGGAGAAGGCATGTGGACCAGATACTTTAATGCAACGTGGATTTAGCGCAAGCACCGAAGGATTCTGACGTGGAGGTATTACTTCCTCGTCTGACGACTCGTACTTTAGGAGGAAAGCCAGCCACAAATCTTCCAATGCAAGAAGCTGAGGATGAGAAACGACAGATGAGCTAAATTTCAGGTGGCGATTGTTCTACGGTATCACCGCTGTTCAAATCAAACACGGAAGCCGTAATATAGGTACCGAGTAAAGAAGGAAACCCGCTACCGTCTACATCGAAGGAAGCACGTAAGGATAGTGAACCTGGGGCATCCACGGTTCGAAAAAGCAGTCGCGTTAAGAAGCCTGTGGAACGTTTAGGATATGCTGCGGTTTAGGGGGAAGGGCTGTTGTGTATGTATTTAAGAACACTGCCTCAGCCACCTATCACCACCACCGCACTCTAGGGAGAATTTCTCCATGGCGGAAATCGATTTCCTCCTGTCAAACTTAACTTCATGTTTTCCTGTTCCCTGTTCTCTTTTTCCCTAACCTTCAACCAAGCAGGTGTTCTTTTCCCTCAAATATTATATTATAAGATTATTTAGTAACAATTAAATGAATTAATTTAGATTGAACAAATTGAAAGGATTGCCTATTATTTCAAGATACACAAGAAAGGTGTACATTTCTTTTGTTATAGCACATATATTTAATACAGAGATGCGATATTTTAATGATATCTTTCTACTGAACATTATCTATCTATATATACAGTCAAAATCGCTTATAACGACATCGGTTAAAATGGCGTATCGGTTACAACGACCAAATTCTTAGGTCCCGAATCAGCGCCATTGTAATTCCATTGAACGACAATCGCTTATAACGACATCGCTTATAACGACATATCGCTAACAACGACCGATTTTACCTTTTTTTTTTAAATTTAATATTGGTTATAATGACTAAAATCGACGCAGCTGTTGGCGCAACTGATTTTTTTTCTAGAACGGTAAACTGATTCTCTGTAGATGCTATGTATCTAGGGTAGGTTAGGTTTATGTGGCTGTCGGCAGAAGCCGACACATTTAGACCAATTTATGTCCATTGTGATACCAAGTATATAATCGACCTCAACTCTGTAGATGGGAATGGCCAACGACACGCGGGTGTTCTCAAACGGTCCCCCATCTACTTACTAACCGCGCCCAACGTCGTTTAATTACAATGATCTGACGAGAACCGAATAACTCGATGTGGTATGGTCGTTGGTTGCGATGTATCTAAGTTCTTAGAATGTGGGATATGTTACAGTTTTTGCTTTTGCGTTTATTGAATTTGTTTTACGTTGGGGAGGTTTTACACAGTGCAAATTTTTCAGTGTGACAAGTGGTTGTATAAAAAATCTGCACTAAGATATTTCCACTTTTTTTTAATAAACAGTAAACTTATATTTGTAAATGTGTATTCTTATTATTTTATTGCTCAAAATCAAAGAAAAATTAGGGAAAAAAGTAAGTATATACATAGCTTGATATCGGTTATAGCGACCTATCGCTTATAACGACCAAATTCGTCAGTCCCTTGAAATTCGTTATAACCGATTTTGACTGTATAAAATCTATATATAAAAATAACTTGCTAAATGTGTGTGTGACAGTCTACCGACTGCCAATTTTGATTTAGTTTTTTTTGTTGGTTAATAGACCATGCAGAGAAGGTTAATATATTAGTATGATAAATTTTTGAAAGAAAGCGCAAACGCCATTCCAACAAATTCATTTAATGCACTTTGAAAAAAAATAAACTGGGTAGAAATCGAGTAGTGACATTTCAAATACAAAAAAAAATATTTAAAATTTTAAAAGCAATTGTTGTTGTCAATTATTTTAATTATTTGCCAAGCAAATTGTTGTTGTCAACAATTTTAAATTTTTTTTTTAAATATATCTAATAAGTTTGTTTATGTTTATTATGTTACACAAAGTAACTTTTTGAAACGGAGTCGATACTTTGATTTGTTGGATGGTGTTTGAATCCTTCATGGAATGCGTCATCGAAGAAGTTCCACTGGCGGAAACAAGGTGAGGTAGTTCCCGGATTCCGTGGTGTTTATGCAAGTGATGCACTTGGTAGAATATACACAGTTCACCCGAAAAACGACGAATGCTTCTATTTGGGAATGCTTTTGGTCAATGTTTGTGGCCCTACTTCGTTCGAAGCGCTGCGGACTGTTGACGGTATGTTGTGTGCTACATATCGAGAAGCCTGCCAACGCAGGCAATTGCTTGAAAACGTTGAAAACGACAATCATTGGGACATGACGCTGGCCGATGCCACTATCACTGCGCCTGCGAATCAACTCAGGATACTCTTCGCAACCATAATTTCGACATGTTTTCCATCAAATCCTAAAGATTTGTGGAATAAATACAAGGATGATATGGCCGATGATATATTGCATCGAATTCGCACTGTGACATCAGATAATGAACTGGAGATGTCAGATGAAATGCGCAACAAAGCTTTGATTTTGATCGAGGATATGTGTCTACTCATGAGTGGCAATTTGTTGTGCAAATTGGGGATGCCACAGTCAAATCGCGCAATGCAAGACGCATTTAATCGAGAATTGGGGTCGAGAAATGGATTTCGATCGAATCGCATTGAGTCAAGCTGTTCGAACAAATGTGCCAATGTTGAATCAAGAACAAAAGAAAGTGTACGATGAATTAAAGCAAGCAGTCAAAAACGAAAATGGCGGAATATTCTTCCTTGATGCGCCCGGTGGAACTGGAAAAACATTCCTGATTTCACTGATTTTAGCTACGATTCGTTCGAGATCTGCGATTGCCTTGGCACTCGCCTTTTCTGGGATAGCGGCTACTTTGTTAGAAGGCGGTTGAACAGCTCATTCTGCATTGAAATTGCCACTGAATCTGCAAGTGGATGAAGAACCTACATGCAACATTTCAAAGAACACTGCGATGGCGAAAGTACTGCAGCAATGTAAGATTATCATATGGGACGAATGCAGAATGGCTCACAAACGCGCATTGAAGGCCTTGAATCGTACTTTGAAAGATTTAACCGACATTTCGGTGGCGCAATGATTTTGCTATCAGGCGATTTTCGTCAAACGCTGCCTGTCATTCCGAGATCAACTCCGGCAGATGAATTGAATGCTTGCTTGAAGGCGCCTGCTTTATGGCAATACGTAAAGAAATTGCATTTGAAAACGAACATGCGAGTTGCTTTACAAAATGACCAGTCCGCTCCAGGCAATTGTTGGCGAAGGGCAATGGCGAGATTGCAGCAGACTTAAACACCGGTCTGATTGAGTTTCCACAAAATTTTTGCAACTTTACAACGACACCGGAAGAACTAATCATGAATGTTTTCCCGAATATCGCTCAGAATTATGTTGACCATGATTGGCTGAGTGTAAGAGCGATTTTGGCTGCGAAAAACAAGAATGTCGATCATTTGAATTTCGTCAATCAAAATCAAATAGCTGGTGAGTTACATTCATATAAATCAGTCGACTCCGTGATGGATGAAACCGAAGCCACCGACTATCCCACGGAATTTTTGAATTCTTTGGATGTTTCAGGCTTGCCTATGCCTCCATACAATTTGAAATTAAAAGTCGGCACAGTAATAATTTTGTTGCGCAACCTAAATGCAAAAAACTTTGCAATGGTACGCGTTTGATTGTGAAGAATCTAAAATCAAAAATTATTCAATTGATTGGAAAATTTAAAGGCGAAGACGATCTTATTCCGCGGATTCAACTTATTCAGAACGATTTGCCTTTCGTATTTAAGCGTCTTCAATTTCCCGTACGTCTCGCTTTTGCTACGACAATTAATAAATCGCAAGGACAATCGCTGGATGTGTGTGGCATGAATCTTGAATTTCCATGTTTCTCACATGGTCAATTGTATGTGGCGTGCTCACGTGTCGGCAAATCTCGCGCTTTGTACGTGTACGCACCCGATAATGGAACGAAAAATGTTGTTTACCATAAAGCACTTCAGTGAAAAAGCGGTAGGTTGGCCGACAAGTAAATCGCTACCGTTTTTGGAATTGCATTCAATTTTAATATAACTTTTGAATAAAGAATTTTAATTGACCGGATTACATGAAGCGAAAGCTCGGAATTATTAATTTCATTACCTACTTACAGCTGGTCAGATGGTTGGATATAAAATCGGCTCTTCTGAGTACAAAAAAGAATAAAAGGATGTTGCGTTAGAGGAAAATCCAAAAAAAAACATCTAATTAAAAAAAAAAATAATAATAAATTCAAGCATATACATATCTGATATATAGCATATGATCAATTCAATTAGGTTGTTATGTTAATAATTTAAAAGTTACAATAATAAATAAATAAATAAATAAATATAATACCTACATAAATAAATTAATAAATAAATAAATAGATAAATAAAAATTCAATTCAATTTATTTTACCATTGAGTACAACGCTAGGTACAAGACTAGGTCTTACATAGTCTTTATAGAGCACTAACAAAATTAATTTTCATTTTTCACATAAGTAGGTAGGTATACGTATTAAAGTTAATTCGCATACAATTAAATAAATCAATAAGTAATTAATTAAATAAATAAATAAGTCAAACAATTAATAAGCAAACATTATACAAGGTGGCGCAAAAGTTGTCACCCGATGTTCTTTTTAATTTTTTTTATGAATGAAAATCTTTGGTTCTGCTTTTGGATTATGTTAATTGGTATCTTAAGTTTTTTCTGTATCAGTTAACTTCACAAATATCAAAGTAGAATTTACAATTGCCGCCATTTGCAAAAATTATGCTTCTTCAGATAGGAAGATGACTTTTGCGCCACCTTGTAAAAACAACAAATAACTATGAATCCGTAACACTTATTTAGGTTAACATTTTAGCAATCTAAAGAATGAAATACCAGTTATATCAAACAAGAACAAACAAAAACAACAAAAAATGAGGCATTGTTACTAAGGCACCTCGTTAATGAGAGGATTATCTGCAGAAACGCATCTCGTAATAAGTTAAGTTAAGTTTTTGTATTCTATTGGAGACCAATTCAACATTGCTTTTAATATGGAGGTCAGCGGTTAAATGATGCCATGGGAGATTTAGCATAATTTTTAGAAGTTTATTTTGCGAAGTTTGTAGTATTTTCATATAGCAATTAGCACAATTACCCCAAACTGGACATCCACGAATCATTACTGCTTGGAAAATAACTTTGTGGATGATTATCTAATTTTCTACCGATAATAGCTATTTCCTGTTAATGAAGGGATAAAGAAGCTTAAGAGCAATGTTTACAATAGTTTGTATATTGTGTACATTAAAAGTCAATTTTGAGTCGCGATACTCAACCTGAGTACCATTAACTATGCACTGATTGCTAGGAAGAAAACAAGTTTTCTTTCTTCTAGAAAAAAAGATTGCATGATTTTTATCAGCATTCAACTTGATCCTCCACTTATTGTAATATATTTGTAATTATATCGGTAATTGCGTTTTGTATGGGAATTGTGTATGGAGAAATGAAAGTGAATAAAATGTGACTAGCTATATCTATTATAAATAAAATGAATCTATATTTTGTTGCTGACGCTAAAACTTGAAAATGCCTCTACCGAGGTAGGATTTGCTTAAGGTAGGATTTAACATAGAATCATCTCACAATTTGACCCTTTAGGTGGCGCTGCGATCGGGTTCCAGGAATTTTCGTTTTATGGATTCAGCTGAAATTTGCAGCCATTCTTCGGTATTGGCCAGGGAGTGTTCCCGTGAAGTTTGTTCCAAATGGAGCAAATGGGCGTGGCACCTCCCGTACAAAAAAATAATTCAAATCGCTATTTCTTGAAACTCATGGGAGCTAATGTTGTGAAACTCAAGGTATTTGCGAAAAAAAATATCAGAACTATGAGGTCTATTTCGTTGTTGACGTTTGAGAAAAATTTCTACAGTAGTTAAACCATGTGTACATAAACAAATTGATTGAATAAAAAAAACAGAAGTTTTTTCTTTCGTGTTTCTGGGTGCAGGGAAATAACTTCACGTTAAATAAATTTACATGGGCAATAACTTCACCTCGAGTGGCAATAATTTCACTTTTTTTTGTGAACTTATTGCCCACCATAAGTGAGCAATAACTCCACCGTAAATTTTGTGAACTTATTTCCCACCTATAATTTGAGAATTTGTCTATTATAACTAAAGACCCTTGCACCCACTCCAAATCAAACAGTGACCCCAAGCAGGGGGTTTGCTGGGGGGCTGCATGGCCCTCCATATGCATTGCACTGTTTATTTGATTAGTTGCGAAATCCCAAGTAGATTCCATAAACAGTGCAATGCATTTGGGGGGCATGCTGGCCCCCTGCCACCACCCTGCTTGTCGTCAGTGTTTGATTTGGAGTAGGTGCGGGGTACGTTTTTTCAATTATCATAAAATATTAAGAGAAATTATTTCCCACAAAACAGTGGAGTTATTGCTTACCTATGGTGGGCAATAAGTTCACAAAAAAAAGTGAAATTATTGCCCACGTGAAGTTATTGCCCGTGAAGTTATTTCCCTGCGCCGTGTTTCTGTTTAATTCGAAAAAGTAAGCTGACATAGACGCCTGCCAGACAACTAGCACCTACTGAGCAAATCAGCGGGCAAACTTATGTGAAGGAAAATGTGAAGTCCCTTAAAACACAGAACCGATTGAGCTCAAATCAAACAGTCTTTGGTATTGACCTGAAAGTATTTCTGTGAAGTTTAATCAAAATCGGTCCACCACATTTGCCCTGCAAAAAATCCGAAGCAGCTCTTCTTCGAAGTTCCTTCATACTCTGTATTATTATATAAAAAAAGTTGTGAGCCACGCTGCACTCACGGTATAGTTGATGTGTAAACATGTAGGCTCGTCAGTGTTGCATGTGGAAATATCACAGAGGTTGTGGTTTTGATAAACAAGAGATTTGGGTATTGTATTGAAATAAAACCATGATATATATTTAATGTCCACGACAAAATTTATTTAATGTTTGACCGAACAAATAATTGGTTTGTGAAAGCTGAAGTAGGAGACGTACACCGTCGACTCAAGTGTGTCGATGTACCGGGAAAATATAGCATCGATTGTCGTTTAAGTGGCATTCTTAAATCGGCCATCGGTTACCGAAGTACAAATCGATATTTTTCCTCTTACCTTCAACTGATGTACAACAAACTACAAGCTATACAACCTCAATTATTCGAAACAAATCTACTTCCACACAACTTTCCGGTGTTTCGTAAGGACATAATAATCTCTAAAATTGAACTATATAATTAATAAAAAAAAAAACAACGACACGCGGTTGTTCTCAAACGGTCCACCATCTACGTACTAACCGCGCCAAACGTCGTTTAATTGCGGTGATAATTGAACATACATAATTAATAAAAAAAAACAACGACACGCGGTTGTTCTCAAACGGTCATACATCTACGTACTCACCGCGCCAAACGTCGTTTAATTGCGGTGATCTGTCGAGCAGCGATTAACTCACGTGGTAATGAAAATCTGACGGTGACGAAATCTGACGATGATGAAATCTGACGAAATCTGACGATGATGGTGACGCTAGATATTTATAACTAGCCCCTACCGAGAAAAAATTAAAAAAAATATATGAACGAGAGCAAAAATGTTTACACATTAAAACGTTGTGAACAAAAATTCTCTGAAGCAAATTGCAATTAAAATGTTTAAATCGAAAATGTAAATTATTGGTTTAAGGATGTAAGTTCGCATTTGTTTCTCTCAGTCTGCTCACCTTCAAAATGATTTTTCAAAACTCGTATTCTTCCAAAGAGTTTGTTTTGATTCCCACAATTAATATAAACTTTATTTTTGCACAAACAATTCCAACTTCGCTGTTATTGGTTGATAGGATTTTCTGCAATCATCAATAAAATGGCCAAATGGAAGAAAAAGAAACCGCTGTAAATGGAGTTGTCACCTGGCTCTATTTGAAAAAGAGCGATTGCAAGATTTAGGGTCTGTTTCACAATGCAAAAGTTAAGTTCTGTGTACTAACCTTACATTTTTGTTTGTCTTTTTTTTTAAGGAAATCCAAATCCCAGAGCACTCAGACTCTACCAGGCAGAAATCCTCTTTTTGGTGTAGAGGTTGGAGAAACTAGGCGTAATTGGTTTCTTTCCTTTAATGGGTGGCGTATTTTGCTATTCCCCATGGGGATTGAACTAGCACCGCACGGTTCACAAGCCAACCCAGTAGTGCGTTGCACATCCATCTTTCTCATTTATTAATGCTTTGTTAATTCTGACAGTTCTTCCAGTTTTCCAGTAGTTACTGACAGTTTAACGAAAAAAAATAAAAAGTTGATACTCATACATTTTTTTCGTCCACCGCCAAACAGTTTGGTATATAGCGATGATACATATACTATACATATATATCTACACTCCGTTCCACGTGTTAACGAAAAGGTAGTTTCTTTGATAATAATGGAAAACCCAAAAGCAATATGAAAGGAGGCTATATTACTATTTTGTTGTAATAAAAAGACCCAATATGGTCATAAATTAGTCCTTTTTTCGTCCACCTGTTAACGAATAGCAACTAAATCTACCTGTTATCATATTTTAAATCAAATATAAAGGCATTAAGAGTACCAGCGACCTTAGTTCAAAATATAATTTCATAGAAAACACAACTATGGTAAAAAATATTGATTAACCAAAGAGGAAATAGGTCAAATTCTAACTTACAAGGAGCAAGGCAAATCCATCCGTTTTATAGCCCGTAGGATTGAAAGAGGATCAACTGCTGTTCACAGCTATCTTAAGTACCCTGAGAACTATGGAAAAAAATGGAATGGATTAATAATCAGAGTAAAAGCAAGTCAGGATCGACGGGCGATACTGAGAGCTGCTTCAAATTCAAGATTTTCCCCTTAGTAAAATAAAGGCAGAAACTGAAGTTGAAGCTAGTTTATCTCATACCCACTGTGGTTCTCATAGCCCCTGTGGTGACAATGCTGGCGATTCGTTGTATCTTGGTCATAGTCTTAAGGTTGGTGGCCTTGGACAGTGCCTGCCACCAGACCAGAACTCCAGTTCAATTTCCGGTCGAGGATAGCTGCAAGGTACCTGGCGCTATAAGAAATCTTTTGCGGAGTCCCTTCAATTGTGGGCAGGTTAAATTCCGCAATTGGCCTTTTATTAGTAAAGAGGACTAATTCCGACTTAAACCCAAATTAATTTATTCCAAAAAAAATTGCTTTGTTTTATTACCTTTTAAGCAGGTAGATGTAGGTACTGTTCGTAGACAGGTGGAACGAGAAAAGGACTAATTTTTAGTGTTGAAACGAATAGTATATTCGGCCAAACTATTCGGAAAGTTTATAAAGTTATGAAAAGTACGAACACAGTTGGGGTGAACATGGTTGATTGAACATAAGATCATTCTACACAAAATCCACTATTTTTGGGATTTCTCCGAAACTGTGAGATCTCCGAAAATCCACTGATCAATCAACTAAATGTTTAATCATTTCCTTGTTTTTAATGCTTCTGGTTTATCAAAAATCATTAATTGTTATTAATTATACCTGTAATTTATTATTGTTATTTATTATTTGTTATATATTATTTATTATTTTGTATGCATTATTTATTATATGTTATTTATTATTTGTTACTTATTATTTTGTATGCATTATTTATTATTTGTTATTTATTATTTATTATTTTTTATATATTATTTATTAATTGTTATTTATTACTTTTTATGCATTATTTATTATTTATAATTTGTTAATATTATTTATTATTTGGTATTTATTATTTTTTATGCATTATTTATTATTTGTTATTTATTATTTATTATTTATTATTTATTATTTGTCACTACAATGTACCTGCTAATTTTTTTAAAGTTCCCTTTCCCTTTTTTTTAATTCTATTTGTATTGAAGGTTTTTAACGTATTTTTCCTTCAAAGTATATCATTGTATAATATTCTTTTGTAGTCATGATTTAAAATTAATTGTTCAGTAGAAAGATATAATATAAATATCAAAACTCTGTATGTAAACTGCGGGGTGGTCCACCAAATGTAAATTCCAATACGAAAATAAATAAATTATCTATCTATCACTATTTTTGGGACACATATCTAAAAGCTTTTTCTTATCGCTGCATTTAGTTTATGGTCTTCTGAGCACGATCTTCACATCTTACTCCGGACATGCTTCGTGGGCTCTGTCCATGACGTCGTTGAACTTCTCCTTGATAGGAGCTGGTTTACATATTGGACTGATGTTGTAGAATATGACTTGAATGTGGATTACAGCCAGGCGATCACTTATCAATGATTTTGAATCTTAGCCGATTTCCTACGACAAATCCGCATCCTAACATGTGAATCCTTTTGTGACAGCTGTATGATAAATTTCGCACTGTTGTCGTTTTTTGCATAACTGATCATACCCATATTATGTCCTGGATCGAGGTATTATCTCGCTTATACCGCGCGAGGACAGGTGCACACCCTCAAGTTAAATAAGCACAACTAATGTGCAGTCTCAGTTGCGGCACAGTCGATAGTACATAAGTTTCCAGGAATGTGAGCAATTAAATTATGAGCTAATAACCAACCTATTTGGGTCATTAGTCCATTGTGGCCTGTGAACTTATGTCCCTTGTGCCACCGTTTATGGCTTGGGTTTCTACGAACCTACGAGTGTATCTTCAAATGCAATTTTTTTAATTCTGTGTAGGATAATCTAGATATTTGTACGCCAAGAAATTTTTTTTAGCCATAATTATTGTTTATTTTAAGTCAACGTTAAGCTTAAATTCTAATTATTTTAAAAAATTGTAATAGAAGAGGATTTGAAAGGCATTACAAAATCAACTATGCACATATGCTTTACCTTTACAGCACTTGTGTCATATAAATTACCTTAAGGAAGATATCTATTATAATTAAGCCTTCCGAACAGATAAATGATATAACAAAAAATATCAAAAAATGTGCCTTTTCTTTCATAGACTAAGAAATGAACAAACTTTATTGGGTCACCACTATATTTGATAAGTTAATTAAATTACAGAATATAATTTGTAATATTTTACTGTCAGACTATTTCTGATTCACTTTACAGTTCAAATTAGCATGCCTTTACTGTGTTCGATTATCAACCGAGGCAAATATGGTCATCATTAAGTTTAACTAGAAATAAAGCACACCATAAGCTAACAGATCTTATGTACCTTTCCATTATTTATACTTTCTGGTTTAGATTATAGGCTTTCATCTCAGCTGAAACAGATTGACTATAGGCTTCAAAGAAACCAAACGTCTTTGTGACCTCATTGCATTCACTCAATTGGAACTTTGTATGTATTGCTTAGTAAAGCAACTAAAACATTTTGCATGTTTAATTCTTTGGTAAAATGATAATAAAAGATCATTCAATATTAATTGAATGATTGAATCCAAATTACAAAAAAAAAACTATTTCTCAGAGCTAAAGACAGAAGAAAACAGAACTTTATTAAAGAAAATAGCAACCAAACTATGGCAACTTGGCAAAATGTTACGGAAGCGATTGTTTGAAAATTAAACCAAACAAAGAGGAGATACATTTCGAATGACTATCTGAGTCTCATTTGTTAATAAACGACTACAAAATTTAGAAAACAACAGAGCAACAAATGTGTTTTAATTTGGTGACGGTTAAAAATTCTATATGTACGTGTGTTTTTGTTTTTCTGTTACTTAAAAGAATACATAAACGTTAATTTCATTTGTATGCCCAGTACCCCGCATCTTGAGGGAAGCAACTCCGGTACGGGAGTATTATTTTAATTTTAGTAATTTGGCGAATTTGTATTTACTTATGCAAATAATATGGAAGTTTAGTAGATAAAGTTTTACATTAAATTCAAGATCTGAATTATCGGATTTATCAGAATCGAATACATTAATTTTATTTGAAAGGTATAAAAAGCTAGGGAATCTGTGCCAGTCATCAGTAACTGTTAACAATGCGTCAACTGATTGCTCGGATTGGACTGGGTAATTAGCTCAAAACTTTGGAATATGAGTTGCTTATATAATTTTTGATTAATTTACAGGTGTGTTGCTCCTCTCCGTGGGTGTTCCTGCTAAGGATTTTCATGGTAAGAACTCCAATGCGTATTACCGAGGACATCATTATGAAGATACATTTGCTGCGAATGAAAACTTCGCCTACCACGAGGAGACGAGCAACGCAGGCAATGAAGCCTTCCGCTACTCGAGGTCACCACAACAGCAGAATTTGGAAGAGGAAACAGCACCAAATCCATATGAAAGTGCTTATGAGGCAAGATCAACTAAATTGTATAACCCAAATACTCCAAACATTCTTTCAAGTGGATACGAACCTAGGGATTATGAAAATTTATTATCAGGATTGGGTTTACTGAGTTTCGCAGGCTTGCTAAAAGGTGGTGAGGGACCCCCACTTTCCTCTTTACCAGGATGGCAGAACTTTCCAATCGACGGTCCTCAAGGTCCTCCAGGTCCACCTGGCCCACCAGGACCAGTGGGACGGCCTGGCATTACTGGACCTGATGGTATCCCTGGACCACCTGGACCACCTGGAAAATTTGGGCAACGAGGGCCACCTGGGGAGCCAGGATATTTCATCCCGACACCGAAACCGGATTACCCATATAACGGCCACCCAGCCCAACAGGGCAACACAGGTCAAGGAACTCAAGGGCATGGTTCCAGCCTTCCTCACGGAGATTACGTCCGCAATAGCGACAAATCTGAAGAACTACTCGTAGAAGGTATTGAGGTGAAGGATAATTAAAATGTACTGAATTAAAGGAAATAAATGACTGGTTTGAATTATACAAAACAATAGTTCAAAAAGACTGAAACTAGGTATGCACATACCTTGCGAATGCTTTCTTCAATAATTCGGTTTTTCTTAAAAGTCGGGCGTGTAAGTGGCTGGATTTTTAAATTATTTACACATAAGCATTGAGGGCCAATAGAGAGTAGCGTAACGACTACAATTATTGGTACCCCAAATTTTTGATCCAACTATTGGCATCATTCATTCAACAGTAATTTTCTCAGTAACCCTTGGTCCGAATATTCAATTTATTTTTTGTTTTGAACTTGCACATTTTTCTCACATTTTTGCGTCATTATCTAGTTTGGACTTTGGAGATGTTCCTTTTTAGTTCGGTTTTATAAGTGAAAGTGAAAACACGTGCGGCAAAAAAATAATCTTCGAAATTTCCTTTCTTTTCTTTAAGGACCTAGAATTTTGTAAGTTTTTTATCACTTTCTTTTATATTTTTTAATGAAAACTTTTTTTATTTATCTATGTTTCCTCCGTAGACCATATACCAGTATAAAATATTGAAGAAGGGAATTTGTAAGACTATTTCGGATACATGGGGTTATGCAATAAGTGAAAATGGCTGGATGACAAAACAGAGATTTTACGAGTACATTTCCAAAGTTTTTCATGCATTTTTGATACAAGGAAAAATTCAATTGCCAGTTATCTTTTTCGCTGATGTACAATTTTAATTTAATTTTGGTGGAGGCATGCGCCCCCATTTATTCAGCTTAATACAAGCTATAATATGTCTTAAAACAAAACTAAGACTTATAGCTAGACTTGAAAACTAATACTTACAAGCTAGAAGCTAGAGATAAAGTTAGGGTTTATGGAGAAGGAGGCTAAGTTTAATGGAGGGAGTGCTGCGGTTGAAATCAAAAACGGTAATGTTTGAATTTACCTTCCGTAGCATACGGGAAATTGGTTTGTTGGAGCCATAGAACGTGCAGTAGGTTGGTAGATAGAAGAGACGGGGATGTATTAAATTACGAGGGTTAGTATTAAAGGAGATGGAGTTGTAAAGAGACGGGCAATCGATAGAGCCTGAGAGGAGGCGATGAATGAAGAGAATGTCTGCTGCATCCCTGCGGTCTTCAAGGCTATTCAAGTTAATGAGTTTGAGGCGGTCTAGATAGGGAGGCAGAATTAGGGGATCGTTCCAAGAAAGTCCACGGAGGGCAAATCGAAGAAAACGTCGTTGTATGTTTTCGATTCTGGTTACATGAACTTGCTGAAAGGGTGACCACGTTTGGCTGGCGTATTCGAGGAGGGGGCGGACAAAAGTAATGTAGAGAGATCTGGTCACGTTTGGATCAGAGAATTCCTTTGACCACCGTTTAATGAACCCAAGGGATGAATTGGCTTTACGAATTATCTGGTCAATGTGCGAACGGAAATTAAGCTCGCGGTCGTACAATATGCCAAGGTCACGGAGAGACTGTACGATAAGTATAGGTTGATCATTAAGAAGGTAAAGACGGGGAGGAGACTTGTTGTATATATTTACGTGATAAGGTTATGGATTGGCATTTCGCAACATTGAGCTCTAGGCAGTTTTTGAGACACCAAATAGAAAAACTATCTAGATCTTGTTGTAGCAAGCAGGAGTCTTGTGATGAAGATATGTGTTTGAAAAATTTGTTGTCATCGGCATAGAGAGAGATAGAAGAGTGTTTAATAACCCTTTCCAGATCGTGTATAGTTAAGATGAAGAGAAGTGGACCTAGGTGGCTGCCTTGTGGTACACCAGAGGTCACCAGGAATGGGGCAGATAGGACGGACCTGAAGCGAACATTATATAAACGGTTTTCCAGATAAGATGATATCCATTTCAGCAGTATTGGTTCGAGTCCAAGGGTGGACAATTTGAAAAGAATTAATTTATGGGATATCTTATCAAAAGCTTTACTAAAATCAGTCGCAATAACATCGACTTCTTTACCACTTTCTAAGGCCGTTAGCGCAGAGGATACGAATTCAACGAGGTTAGTGGTGGTTGATCTACCTTTTAGAAATCCATGTTGGTTTTGGGAAATTAAAGACTTGCATTGAATGCTTAAGGATTCGTACAAAATGCTTTTCAGGAATTTGGGTTTGTGCGAAAGTTTGGCTATCGGGCGATAATTAGTAACTTCACTTTTTAATCCCTTTTTATGAATCGGCGTTATGAAGGAGGACTTCCATATCTGAGGAAAGTCGACTTGAGATAGTGAGAACTTAAAGAGGTGCAAAAGGGGGTAGGAGAGCACTAGGGAACACTTCTTAAGAAAAATAGCGGGAATACCATCTGGGCCAGGTGAATATTCATCATTAAGTTTTTGCAACTTATTTTCAATTACAGAAGGTTCAAAAGTTTGAGAGAGAAAGGGACCAGTGGAATACTCGAGTAGGTAGTTGAAATAAGAATGCTCTGGTACAAAGGAGTTGTCGGCAAAAGATTTTTTAAAAAAGGTGGCAAAAAAATTAGCAATGGTTTGTGGATCACTTGAAGATATGTTTTCGTAAGAGATTGATGGGGGGTAGCCGTCGGATTTTTTCTTGTAGTTAACGAACCGGAAAAAGGATTTAGGGTCGCTTATAAGATTGGCTTGCGCATTGTTAACATGTCTTTGATAGAGGGAGTTATAAGCCTGGGTGAATTGAAAGTATGAGCCGAGATAGTTGGAATAGTCAGAAAAAGACTTGTTTCGAAGGAAAACTGACCATAATTTATTTCTCTTGTTGCGTAACGATCGTAGTCTTCGATTATACCAAGGGGGAAATGTAGAGAAGGGTTTTGGCCGAGAAATAGGGACAAAGAGGGAGATAGAAAATAATAATTCTATGTAAAACAAGGAGAGGGCATCATTTACAGGGAGATTTTCAAATTCAAATGAGACTTTACTGAGGTGTTCACTAATTTTACGGAAATTGGCTTTATGAAAATCATAGCAGGGGGGGCCAGCGGGCGGTGTTGACTGTAGAGGAGGGTCGTGAAAAAAAGGAAGAAGAACTGGGTGGTGAAGGTTGTCAATAGTCGAGAGAAGAAGAGGGGAAAGCGAGTCAGAGGAGGTAAATGGGTCAGTAGTGAAGATTAGGTCTAACTGCCTACCCATATAATTAGAGATGCCGCTTACTTGGCATAGGCTTGAGTCGGTTAGTCGATCGATGAAGAGACATTCTTTAGTTTAGTTGGGATTCGAAGCAATGAAAAACGATTCGGATAAAGCCCATTGCAGTTGGGGCAGGTTAAAGTCGCCGAAAATGATGACGTCGTCAGAGGAATCAGATAACTCTATAACTTGATCGATTGCGTTAACAGCAAGTTGGTAGGATTCGATGGGTTGGGCCGCCAGGATGTAAAAACACATAACGTATAGGGACTTGTGGGGGAGTGTTATTTTTATTGCAACAAAGTCGAGTTCTGAGGACGAGGAATTAGCAATCGGAGAAGAGTCAAGGTCGTTGTGAATAGCCAGAAGAACACCTCGACAGGGGGAGTCATCCGTTGGGCGGCTGATATCGTTCCGAAAGACATTAAATATGAGTGGAAATAATTCCGGGTTCTTTATATTGGGAATCAGATTGGTTTTAGTTATAGCGTAGATATCGAATGGAAGAGCATGAGATTGACGTAGAACAGCTTGGGTTTTTGATCGCAGGCCCCTTACGTTCTGATAGTAAAAGGTTAGAGGAATGCTATAATGGTGGTTTTGCTGTGGCCCTTGTATCCAGTTTGGGACGTACAAATTTATTATGGTCAGCACGGTTCAGTTGAAAGTGTGAAATGCGTTTAGAACTGATATGAGAAGCAAATGCAGATAGGTTTTTGTCTACGGTGGCCGATGAAATGTTAAAGCTCTCGTGATAACGGTTGTAGATTTGTCGCAGTGCAGCAGGATCAGTAGGGAGGTCTTCTTTTTGAATAGATACCTGAACATTTGTTTTGGTTTTCCCGTCAATGCATATAGATTCGGGCTTATCAAATAAGTAGGCAAGGTAAAGACGGACATTTTTAAAAAGCCTGTGGTCTCTCAGTCGTGCCATAATATATCGGCCATCGAGGTCGTTGGGGGAGGACATAGGGTTTAAAAACTTGGAAGTAAGTTTACCAGCTGGGGGAATTAGAGGATCAAAAATTGCAGAGGCCTTGGAGATTGGGGTAGGTGTCTCTTTGTGAAGAGAGATCGTGGGAAGAACAGTATTGGAGGCAGCAGAGGTAGACGGGGCAGGATTGAGAACATGGGAGTGTATGAAGTCCGGGTAATTAGAAGTGGATTTAGTGTTAGCTGGGGCTATCGGATGATTACTAGGGTCTGGAGTTAAGTTAAATGATACGCGATTACGTTGAGGCTTGGGTAACATTGAGATTACCGTGGTGTGAGGCGTACCTTGGGGAGGTGCTGAGTTAGTAGAGGTAGGAGGCTGAAAAGTGAGAGGGTAGAATTGAGGAAAAGTTCCAACTTTGAAGCTCCAGTTAGCGTTTGGGTTGGGACTAAATTTAGAATGATTCTTCTTAGACTTAGGTTTTTTTTTTTTGGCTTAATACTAGGCTTATTGTTATTACTAAGCTTCACCTCTCCTGTATTGTTCGACTTGGTGATGGTCATCTTTCCCAAGCCGAAGACGTCGTTTGAGGGGTTCGAAGCCAGGAGTGTTTGGAAGGTAAGTCAAGCTTAAATCGGTTGTTTTTGATGTTAGCGGCAGAAATCATCTGACAGTTGCTGATGGTGATGCCAAATTTCTGCAGGAAGAAGTTGTTCACCCAAGAAGCGTCTGCATGCAGAGGAGCGTTATTTATTATAAAGGAGTTGTACTCGCAGGCAGTTCTGTGTATTTTATCGAGCCTTCTGTTCCAGTCGGCGGGTGTCCAAAGTGTGCCGAATCGGTTTAAGGGCGTCGAAGCAGTTTGTGCCTGAGTGGCTGATTCAGTTGGTGTTGAGGTCGGGTGGGTGTGGGCATTGGTGCATGTTAAGGCTATTGTGGTATTAGTAGAGGTTATTGTTGTTTGTTGTAGTCGTCGTTGATGTTGGCTGGCTTTTAAATGTGGATGGATATTCTGCTGATTCCAGGATTTCGGCAAGAATTGACGTATTGTAGACTGAGCTCGATTGTGACTGAATGAGCTCTGGTATGGAATCAATTTTGCTTAATACCAGTTTGAGGCTTTCATCAATATCGCCCATTACAAAGCGGAGATCTGCGACATCATTGCTGACCTCATTGATTTTGCTTATAATGTCAAGCAGTAGAGGATCGACGGTTGATAAGATGGGGCACTTGGTTGTGAAGTGCTTTGTAAGTAGGTATCCAGGTAGGTTCGAAAGGAGTCGAAATGGTCATTGATCACTGATAAATGCGGGACCATAATTGAATTAATGTCCGATTTCGGATCACTTTTTGCACTCAAAAACTTCGACTTGAACTCCGCTGGCAACTTCTTTGTTAAATCACTAAGACTTGCCAGCTGCTTGTCTATGTTTTTTGAATTTGGATTTGGAAAAAGTGGAGGAGATATCTATGCTGCTGGATAAATCTTCCACACTTTTAAACACTTCATCATACTTAGCAAATTGGGTCACTATTTGCTTGTAGAACATTTTGCATTCTGAGGAGTTTGTGTTTATTCTGTCACTGATGCATTTTATCGCGAGCATAACATGGGAGAGAGAGATGCCTTTGCATTCGTCGTAAAAGAAAAGGAAGTTATTATTAAAATCGTTAAGGTTGGTAATGGAGCGCTTACTTAAACCTATGTAGAGAGCATGGAAGCACAAGTACCCATCGCACACTCCAGGTGAGCCAGTTATGTGTTCAAGTGGGCATCGTTTTGACAGCACTGTATGCCAATTCTACCCGAATTCTGCAACCAGCTGATGTTGCTGCTTTTAACCCATTAAAAAACGTGTGTAACAATGTAGTCAAGGATTGGCGGCGAAAGAACCTGGGGTTAAACCTAACAAAGAAAATATTCGCTCCATTATCGAAGGAAGTTGTAGACAAGATTATTTCTCCAACAACTATCGTAAATGGTTTCAAGGCTTGCGGCTTATTCACATGGGACAAAAATGCCATTAATTTAACCAAATGTCTTGGTAGATCGAGTCGTCATACCAACACCGGATATCAAATAAAGATGCTTTCGAACTATTTTGTGACACAGTTGGTTTGCAGGAAATAGAACAACCAGTTCACAAAGCGGTTGTAGCGAGGATTTTTCGAAATTGCATGAACTCGGGCGAAAAAATACATTTGGACAGAAAAAATACATCTGCACGGACAGATCAAATTTCAGATTTTTTGATAAACATAAGTGAATATGTAAATATCCAGACAATACCCCAGGAAAATACTGCTTTCCTAGACGTGAATGACATTTTGAAGTGGGCAGAAACACCACTCCAAAAGGGTACAAAAACCCAGAAAAATATTAAAAGTTTTGTTATCACGAACCTCACATTGATTGAGGAATAAATGAAGAAAAAACAAGAGAAAAAGAATATTGAAAAAGAAAAGGAAGAAAATAAACCTTCTCGATTAGAGAAAAAACAGGACAAAGAACTTGAAAAAATTAATAAGATTAATATGAAAAAAATCATCGAAACGTCCAACTCAAAATAATCCATCAAAAAAAACATAAGGACGGGCTACAGTCCGCTTGGGCGAACTGTTGGATACTCTATTCTTATTCCTATCCCTCATAAGTAGGCGTGACAAAAGTCTAAGTATGGTTGAATTGTTAAGAACGCTCTACATATTTTGTTGTATAACATTTAAATGATTTTATCAAAAAAAAAAAGAAGCTTTTGTAAAAAAAACGCTCACTAGCTCAAAGTTTGGATTTTCAAAAAAAGGTTTTTTTTTTAAATTGTGGGCGTGCCAGTAGGCGGATTTTGAAAATATTTACACATTAGCATATAGGGCCACCTAGAGAGTATATATTATAAATTTCAGCTCCCTAGCTCAAACTTTGGATTTTCAAAAAAAAAAAAAAAATTCAATTGTGCGCGAGGCTGATTTTGAAAATATTTATACATGAGCTTAAAAGGCCCTAAGGAGTATATTTTATAAATTTCAGCTCACTAGCTCAAATTTTGGTTTTTCAATAAAATTGTTTTACTTAATTGTAGGCGTGTCAGTGGGCGGATTTTGAAAATTTTATCTCCCGAGTAGTTTTAGGAGTCATAGATCATATATACAAAATTTCAGCTTTCTAGCTCAAAATTCGATTTTTGAGTTTGTGGGCGTGTCTGTGGGCGGATTTCAAAAATTCGTAAACTTGATTATTTCGGGACCCTAGAGACTATATGGCTAAAATTTAAGCTCTCTAGGCAAAGTTTAAAGGCCTAATTTTTGCCGACAAACGGACGGACGGACATGGCTAGATCGACATTACTATTGATGCTGATCATAAATATAGTAACTTTTAGGGGTCTACGGGCAATATTAAGGTATGTTACAAACTATGCGTCAAAATTAATATACCCTTAGAATAGGGTATAATTACACCCTAAAAGAATGATATCATCCACATTGACATCTGGTGCTTTAGCTGCAATAGAAAATTCTCCCGGAAAAAGGATGGTTTTTGAAATGCACAATGAAATCAGCCAAAAAAATATTAGATCTTCGAGTCCTCCAATTGTCGGAACCCATATCAAACACTTGTTTTCAGATCAAAACGAAGACATTGAAGAAAACGTTGTATACAATGGCCACATGTAATAATAGGCGTGTTTTTTTTGCAATAGGCTTAGATGAAACACAAAAAAAAACGTAACTGTGACTTGGCAGCACTATCCTAGTTAACATGTTACATTTGACATCGCGATAACCTCAGTGTCAAATGAACACAAAAACAAGGAGAGTATTTACAGGAAAATACGGACACAATAAATTCTGTACAAGAGCCCTCTCACAATGTATGTTTGTAAAGGGTTTTTCAACAGGGACGCTACAAAAGTAGAGCCACAGGGACAGCAAACGACGCCGAATTTCTTGCTACTCTTTTGACATTTCTCTTCAGTAAGGTTTGCCATTTCATGATGGAAAGATATACGAGCCAACAACGAGTTGAAATTATTAAAATTCACTACCGAAATTCGGAGTCAGTGGCCTCAACTTTAAGAGCGATTTTCGATGAGGCTCATTTCTGGCTGAATGGCTTCGTCAATAAACAGAATATGCGGTATTGGTCAGACAGCAATCCACACGTACTCCATGAGTCATCATTGCATCCCGACAAAATTACGGTTTGGTGTGGTTTATGGGCCGGCGGCGTCATTGGGCCGTACTTCTTCCGTGATGATCAAGACCGGCACGTTACTGTGAATGGGAATCGCTACCTTTCAATGATAACCGACTATTTTTGGCCCCAATTGGATGATATGGACTTGGAGGACATGTGGTTCCAACAGGACGGCGCCACAAGCCACAGAGCGAATACCACAATCAATTTATTGGAAACCAAGTTTGGAAACCATGTTATCTCACGAAATGGTCCAGTCGCTTGGCCGCATCGATCGTGCGATTTGACGCCGTTCTACTATTTCCTGTGGGGCTACGTCAAGTCTATGGTCTATGCCACCAAGCCAGCGACGATTGATGAACTTCGTACGAATATCGAACGTGAAATTGCAGCAGTATCGGCCGATTTATGCTTGAAAACCGTCGAAAATTGGGTTCAGCGTCTGGACTTCTGCAAGCGTGCACGTGGTGGCCATGCAAAAGAAATCGAGTTCCATACATAATGGCATCAAATGTACTTTCACAGGAATGAAGAATTTCATTGATATCCAAAACCGTTTTTGTTTTATTTAAAAAAAACTTTTGTAGCGCTCTTATTGAAAAACCCTTTACATTTAAAATAAAATGAAACCATAGCGGTTGGCGGATCTAGGATCTCGACGAGGGGGGGTCCACAAAATGTATGCTGTCATGACCTAACTTAACATCATTTTCTCATTCTTTTTTGCTTTCCGGACCCGATTGTTCTAGGTTCGCAACTCAGCTGCTTGGTTTCCTGGCCCGACAAAAATGTTAGATTGCATTATACACCGGAGTACTTCAAACGTGTTTTTGGAAATAGACTGTTACGATAGATTGCTACGAAATCCGGTACGATAAAAATTTAAATATTACCATATATGAAATAATACGAAGTTTCCTTAACGACAACGTCGCTTAACACTAAAAGTTGATTCATTCTTTTCCTTTTCAGGTCCACCTGTTGCAACAGCCGCTACATATTCCTCCTATAAAAGTACCGAGACAGTAAAATATCTCATTGGCATAGCTCCGAGTGGTGCTATCTTATATAATTCCAAAAGATATGGCGGAAGAAGTAGCGACAAATTTATATCGGAGAAATCTGATTTTTTAGCTTTCTTGCAACCTGGAGACATCGTCTTATCAGACAGGGAATTTTTAATAGGAAAAGCATTACTTCATAAAGGAGTAGAACTAAAGATGCCAGCATTTCCCCAAGATAAGCTCCAATTCGATCCCTTTTCGGTTGAAGAGTCTAAAAACTTAGCTCACCTACGAGTTCATGTGGAGACGGTCATTCGTACGTTGCGGCAAAGGTATTTAATACTTACCAACACGCAACCTCTAGCATGTATTTCGAAAGTAGCTGACACTAATGAAATGTACATGGACAAAATAGTGCTTACCTGCTGTGCATTGTTTAATTTAAGTCAGTCCGTAGTAAATTCAACTTTGCAAAGTGCAGATTAAGGTATTAAGGAAGAAAAAAGTTTTTTAATTAATTTGGTTTTGGAGCAAATGTGTTACAATGAAATAACAATAAAAGTAAATAAAAAGTTAAGAAATTAACATAAACAATCAGTTGTTTTTCAATTTTTTGCTTTAACATACTTTGTCAGGTTTTTTCTCTATAATTTGCTAATGTTTACACTTCAATAGCTGCTGTTTTCACATTAATATTCACTTCATTAACAATCTCAAGACTATTCCATATGATTTGTGCAAATTTCTGCAATTTTCTCCATAGTCTGAGTAGATACTACAAACATATATCCCAACAGCGTGAAAGGAAGATCGAGCCGAAGTGTCATAAGCGTTAGGACAAGAACTTGAAATTTGTTAAGGCCTTTTCTAAAACAGTCTGGAATGTTTATAGTGAGTGAATGTTTATGTGATATACTGTGACAAGCCAGTAAAATACTTGGTTTTGACATCGCTACCTTTGAAGCAAGGCATATGTACCCATTTTTAATTCTGCAATTTATTTTTTAAGTTCAGAATTTTCAAGTTATTTTCTTTTCAATGGTAGCTCTTTCTTCCTCAACGCTGAAAATACAGTATCGACTTCCTTCATAACTAAACCAGTTTGGGTTCCTGCAAATAAATTTAACAAAATTATTCACAGTTGTTATCAAGACAGCATAAACATTTATTATCAATTGATTTGTGAGAAGCCTCTTATACTAAATCAGTTTCAGTTCCTGCACATAAATTTAAAAAGTTAAAAGAGAGGGCTCTTGCGCAGGATTAATTGCGTCCATATTTTCCTGTAAATACTCCTCTTCCGAAAATTCTGGTTCAGGGTGCTTGCAACCTCTTTTATTCGAAGTAAATAAGTAACAAGTGTATTTTTATTTTTATTGGTAAGTAAAATAAATAAATATATTTGTGTACATACCATTAGGTTCCGTAGAGTAAATTTGTATTTCTCTTAGCGCGTACAAGTTGACGGTACCGATTAAATCGATTTATTTTAAATGTCCAAACATACCTGAAATAAAATGCTTAGAACAGACACGTTATTGTTCTTAATTAATTGTTGTAATTAGGTGTATAAAATGTATGTTTAGAAAACTTTTCAACTTAACAAAAATATTTTTTTGCCACAACGCGATTGCCACGGTTTCACTTTTATTCTTTGTACAGAAACTTAATATATTGTTAACTTTTTAGTATTCTAAAATAGTTCTGGATACTCCTTCTTAGTTCTGGAAATTTGTTTTTGTTATAATTCGCTTCAATATAAACTTATTACGAGATATTCGCAACAAAAACATTTTTTGCCACAACTACGCGATTCTCACTTTTTCAGTTTTATTTTTTGTACACAATCATACTATACCTAATGTTAACTTTTTAATATTCCAACACGTGGTTTGGATACTCCTCCTTAGTTCCAAACTTTTTTTTTAAATTAATTTAATTTATTAAATTTGAATTGAATTAGAAACTGATTTTTGTTTGTTTCCTTTTAAAAAAAAAGTATTTATTTAATTATTTTAATTAATTAATTTGGCAATGAATTAAAAACTCATTTTTGTTCCTTTATTTAAAAATGTGATATTAGTATCTATTTATTTAACTATTTTAATTAATTATTTTTTTAATGAATTAAATAATATATTTTTACAAAACTATATAGCTACTTACAAATTTCAATCGCTCTATGCCTGATAATCTATTTTCATTTAATTAAATAAATACCTAGGTTCTTTTAAACAGTAAAGTAAATGTTAGTTCCGGTAAAAACGGTACGTCGATCTGGATAGATCTATTGTTCCATAGGTTAGGCTAGTGCGTTTTCCACTTTTCCAGAAAAGGTTATAATGCTTCTAGCAGGGGATTTCTTCAAGTCTTCATTACTTAAGAGTTCTTTGAAGAAGATCCTCTTTCTGATTCCGCAGTGGGCTGGGCATTAGCACAATATTTTCTCGGTGGTTTCGTCATCCTCGAGGCACAGCCTGCACTCTGAAGAATCGGCTAAGGTCATTTAAGTTGGTTGATCATGTTAAGTTGGTATCGTAAACCGTGGTGACCTGTAGCCTATTAGATACTTAGCCTACGTAGGCTTAGGATTAGGGGTTTCTAAACCACCTCTGGCTAGTTCATCAGCTTTTTCATTTCCTGAAAAACCCCCATGGCCAAGAAACCACGATAGTTTGGTTTTTTCTGTGTGGCTGGCTTTCTGGAGGATATTGAAGCAGTGTAAGACTGATTTGGAGTCATTTGTGTGTGAGCTAAGGGCTTTTATAGCTGCTTGTCTGTCCGTGAATATATGGATGTGAGCACCTTTTATACCAGTGTTGAAGATGTGGTTAGTTCATTCTTGAATGGCGAGGAGCTCTGCCTGGAATACGCTAGGGCTTTTTCCAATTGGTACTGAGGCGTTGAGGTTTGGTCCGTGAAAACCAGCTCCTTTACCCGATTCCATTTCAGAACCATCCGTATACCACTTTAATCCAATTTGGCGGTTATGTGGGCTATTGCTAGCCCATGAAACATAATGTTTTTTGAAGGCGGTCTCTAACCGCTCAGATCATGTCAAGTTCTGGAATTTCTGAGAGCAGCGTCATAAGTTCCGGGTGGTCACTAAGACATATCTCATTCGTGTGTAACAGACTTGCTGAGCTGCGTATCGCCGCTTGTTTATGTGTATATTCAAGGCTTCTATGGTAGCAGTGGGGCAGGTCCGCATGGCTCCGGATAATCCAAGACATGCGAGACGTTGTACCCTTGTGAGCTTTGAAATGGCGGTTTTTTGGTTTGTTTTGATCCACCATATTTTAGAAGCGTATGTAATGATGGGCCTGGCCATCACGTATGTAAATCCAATGAGTGATCTTTGGAGAGATCCCCCAGGTTTTACAATACATGCGACGGCAAGCCCATAAAGCTTTTGTTGCTTTTGTTATTTTGTTCTCATTGTGGGAGTTGTAGTTAAGTCTTTTGTCCAGGTTTACTCCAAGATATTTGACTTCGTCGGAATACTCAATGGTCCATCCAGTGAAATCTGAGCTAAGTTTAAATTTCTTCTTTTTGTAAAAGGAACTATGATAGCTTTACTGGGGTTGATGGAGAAATTTTGCTTGGTGCACCAGTCTAGGACTATGTTAAGGGCGTTTTGCATACGTGAGGTAACTACGTTTGACTTTTTACCCCTAACAATAATAACTAAGCTATCGGCGTACCCTATTATGTCGTATCCTAAATTACTTATCTTTTCAAATAGGTCATCTATGACGAAAGACGACAAGAGAGGTGACTGAAGGTGGAACTGAAGTTTGTCCTGACGAAGCGGTAATTTTCCGACTTTCAAGCATCGCTTTTACCCAATTTATGATGGGGAGGTCTAAATATGCGGTAATGTAAAGCATTTGATATTGAATCATACCCGGTGTTATCAAAAGCACTTGATATGTCACGAAAAGCTCATAGTGTAATTCTTTTGCAACGGTAGGCGTTCTTAATGTGTGTAGTTAGTTTTAACCGGGCGCCTTCTGTTGATTTACCTTTTTGATACGCATATTGACAGTGGTGTAGAGGCATGCTAATAGTTAAGCATTCTTTGATATAAATGTCAATTATTCTTTCTATTGTTTTCAGAAAAAACGATGGCAAGATAGGATTGTTCAGTACCTAAATCCTATCGTCAAATCCCTGGTTTGGGGGTAAATACTACATTGACCTCCTGCCAAGTGCTTGGTATGTAACTCCAGTTGAAACTGAACCTAAATAAGGCGATCATGTTAGGTAGAAAGAATTCTATACCCTATTAAATGTGGGATGGAAAAATTTCGTCATTTCCTTGTTTCCTGGTTTAAATGAGTTTATGGCCTATTTTACCTTATCTGGACTAAACAATTTTCCAGATAAACTATTGCTTCTACTGAGGTTTGTTGGAAATACTCAATCAACACGAAGTTTAATATTTTATACTCTGGTATAAACAGATTCACATAACTTTAGAAATAAAAATGTTATAGCTGATCAAAGTTGAAATTTCCTTAGGGGTGCCAATAATTGTAGTCGTTACTCTATATATTCCAAATTGCAGCTTCTTAGCTCAATCTTTGATTTTTCGAAGAAAGTTGCTTTTTTAAATTGTGGGCGTGTCAGTGGTCGGATTTTGAAAACCTTTTAAAATGACTATAAAGGTTTATGTTAAAAATTTCAGCTTCCTGGCTTAAAGTTTGACTTTTCGAAAAAAAACTGTTTTATTTAATTGCGGGCGTGTCAGTGGATTTCGAAAAATTTAACTACCGAGCATTTTGGGGCCATAAATATTTTGAGATTGTGGGTTGATTTTAAAAATTCTTCAAATTGATTATTTCGGCCCCTAGAGAGTATATGGTCACAATTTTAGCTTTCCAGCTCGAGTTTAATGGCCTAATTTTTGGCGACGGACTGACGGAACATGGTTAGATCAAAATTACTATCGATGCTTCACGAATATGTAACTTATAGGGTTCTCCATGCTGCCACTTGCAAAATCTCTTTTTCATTTAATACAATTAGTGAAATAAGGCCCTTTCTGAAAATGAAAAAAACTGCCAGAAACATTTGGAAAGATTGCTAGAAAAATGTGGCCTATATTTGCAAGAAAAAAAGTTCAGAATTTTGTACGAAGGATTTTCTGCCGTTTTTTCCAAAAAAAAGGTGGCGTAATTTCCGAGAGCCCAAAATTTGGTATCATACCAGCATAAGTAGAGACTTTTTTTTGGCTCGTTGTTGAGGATAAGATTACAAAATCGTTTGTTTTTATACCCTATTCTAGGGGTATATTAATTTTGACGCATAGTTTGTAACATACCTTAATATTGCCCGTAGACCCCTAAAAGTTACTGTATTTATGATCAGCATCGATAGTAATGTCGATCTAGCCATGTCCGTCCGTCCGTCGGCAAAAATTAGGCCTTTAAACTGGACCTAGAGAGCTGAAATTTTAACCATATACTCTCTAGGGTCCCGAAATAATCAAGTTTAAGAATTTTTGAAATCCGCCCACAGACACGCCCACAAACTAAAAAAAAACAAAATTTTTGAAAAAATCGAATTTTGAGCTAGAGAGCTGAAATTTTTTATATATGATCTATGGCCCATAAAACTGATTGGGACATAAAATTTTCAAAATCCGCCCACTAACACGCCCACAATTAAATAAAACAAATTTTGGGAAAAATTGAATTTTGAGCTAGAAAGCTGAAATTTTTTATATATGATCTATGGCCCATAAAACTGCTTGGGACATAAAATTTTCAAAATCCGCCCACTGACACGCCCACAATTAAATAAAATATTTTTTTTGAAAAACCAAAATTTGAGCTAGGGAGCTGAAATTTATAGTATATACTCTCTAGGTGCCCTTTATGCTCATACTTAAATTTTATTGAAAAACCAAAGTTTGAGCTAGGGAGCGTTTTTATTTACAAAAGCTTAGTTTTTTCGATAAAATCCTTTAAATTTTTGTCACGCCCACTTATGAGATATAGGAATAAGAATAGATCCAACAGTTCGCCCAAGCGGACTGTAGCCCGCCCCTATGTTTCTTAATATCTTGGGAATAAAGGAACATCCTATAATGTTAAGGATTAAAAACAAGCTGTTAAAGTGGATGTGGTAAAAGAAATTTGTATAGGCAAATTGTTAAGAAAGATTGTGTATACGTACCTACTTTGCGAAGATCACGACCTTCATTTAGGTACATCAAATTTTTCGATAAGACGTTTTTTTTGTTTTTATTATACCCTATTCTAGGGGTATATTAATTTTGACGCATAGTTTGTAACATACCTTAATATTGCCCGTAGACCCCTAAAAGTTACTATATTTATGATCAGCATCGATAGTAATGTCGATCTAGCCATGTCCGTTCGTCCGTCCGTCCGTCGGCAAAAATTAGGCCTTTAAACTGGACCTAGAGAGCTGAAATTTTAAACATATACTCTCTAGGGTCCCGAAATAATCAAGTTTACGAATTTTTGAAATCCGCCCACAGACACCCCCACAAACTCAAAAAAACAAATTTTGGAAAAAATCGAATTTTGATATATGTTTTATATATGATCTATGACTCCTAAAACTGCTCGGGATAATTTTTTTTCAAAATCCGCCCACTGACACGCCCACAAATAAATAAAACAATTTTTTTGAAAATCCAAAGTTTGAGCTGGGGAGCTGAAATTTATAGTATATACTCTCTAGGTGCCCTTTATGCTCATACTTAAATTTTTTTTAAATCCGCCTACTGACACGCCCACAATTAAATAAAACAATTTTATTGAAAAAACCAAAGTTTGAGCTAGGGAGCGTTTTTATTTACAAAAGCTTAGTTTTTTCGATAAAATCCTTTAAATTTTTGTCACGCCCACTTATGAGATATAGGAATAAGAATAGGGTATCCAACAGTTCGCCCAAGCGGACTGTAGCCCGCCCCTATGTTTTATTATATTATTATATATATAAAAGTATTTAAAAATAAAGAAAATGCATCCGAATGTTTTTAGTTTTTACTGTAAGCACACATTTGTTTTTGCTTACATATTCTACATTGTTTTTACGCATTGCGAAAATAGTATATAATGCACATAAAAACCTACCTCTTGCTAACGGTTTTACCCTTATCATTTACTGCTGTAACAATAATTGGAGTTTGCGCTAATTTATATTGTGTAGTATTGGATTGAGTGCGCACGCAGAACTATTGACCGCGATGAGTGAACTAAAGGCAAATAAAGGTGGCAAAAAATTAATAGTTGACGGCTACGATTATCACCTTGAAGATTGTCATATTTATTACTTAAAAATTTATTTTGATATTATTTATTTCTTATTTTGTTACTTCCTCTAAAAATGATAAATGTTAAAATAAACTGCATTTCAATAAAACACTCATTAATTTATTTTAATTTTATAATATGTATAATATGATAATAAGAAACGGGATTATAAAAAACGGGATTATAAGAGGCGGGATTTTAAAAGACGTGATTTCAATAGAGCGGGATTAGAAAAAGCGGGATTATAAAAAGCGGAATTTTAATAGCGGGATAGCGGCCGAGCCCTTTTTTTACTACATCCACATCTTGGTATAGCTCATAGAGTTTGCGGTTGTATCTTCTTCATTCGCCCTCCTCGCACACAGGACCAAATATCCGACGGAGTATTTTTCTTTCAAAAGAACCCAATATTAGATCCCCTTTTCTAAATTTCATCTAGCACTCGGCGCCATTACGCAGGTAGGATTAAGGTTCGATAGAGCATGCATTTTGTCCTTCGAGTGAAGAGTTTTGAACCCATTTGTTTTGCTAAACCGAAGTAGCAGCGGTTTCCTAAGGTAGTTCGCCTCCGGATCTCCATAAAAATAGTTTTACTTTTGCCGGCACCAAAATCAATGTATTGCAAGTAATCCCATTCCAAATTGAACTAGGCGATTTAATTCGACAACGATGATTCATTATGTATATTTAGTGCTTGATATGTTTTGTCGTCGCTCAATATAGCTGGACTATTCATCTTCTCGGATAGTCCATCAACAGTTTAGAGAACGGTGAAAGGATTAAATTTGTCTGTGTTGAATTAATACCTTTGCAGAAAATATTCATTGAATTTTCATACGAATGCAAGTTCAGTTCGTCCTCCCATATTCTATTGATACCAAGTGTACAATAAAAATTAAAACAAATCAATCAGAGTGGGTACATAATTTAATAACTTTATTTGATTATCCAGTTGTTTGGTTTCCTTAGTTGCGCCTTCGTGGACCTCTTGGTCCTCTTGGTCCTTGGGGTCCAATTGGACCTTGTGGGCCAGGGAAGCCCGTTGGACCTTGTCGGCCGGGTAAACCGGGCGGTCCAATCAATCCTGGCGCACCGGCTACGCCATCGCGTCCGTTACGCCCAATTTGACCCATTGCCCCCATTGGACCATCGGGACCTCGGGCTCCAGGATTACCTTTGTCCCCCTTAAGTCCTGGTGGACCAGTGTATCCCGGCGCACCATAACTCCCCGGATCGCCCGGCTCACATTGACAAATAACCTTGGTAATCTTCTTCTTAGAACCCGAGGATGAAGAGCTGGCGTATTTACGTAATGGCTTCTCAGCAGCGTTTTGATCATCAGTTTCAGCCAACACGGCTGAGATGACGACACAACCTATAAAAATGAGGATATAAAATTTCTAACAAATAACTAACACAATTTCAAAATTGTCTCTTACAGGAAAGAAAAACTCCTATAAACTTCATGACAGAACAACTGCCTTTGACACATTTTTCAAGCGGAGAAATGCTTTTATATGACGGTGCAGGTTCTAATGTGATATTTGGTTTAAATTTATTTCATTTTGTTTTTATCGTTACATTTAACCAATCACAGTCTCATTCCCAGGCAAGGCACAGTCAATGTAGGGAAATGGAAAATTTATTCCAAGTTAGTTATGTTTTTCTTTCGCCTGAGAGAGGTTTTCCGTATGATGATATGTTTGGTTCCCGATTGTGGGTAGGCTAGTTAAGTCGATCTGGAATGCGGGATGTGGGTCATTGACCCATGGAAATGCATTTTGAATGGCATCGCAGCAAGAGTATCAGAACTCGTTCTTTTCTAATATACATTCAACACTGGAGAAGATAACATTTGATAAATGCATATATAGTTTTTTAAGGCATATAAAAAGAGATTAGAAGAACGAGTATATGTATATGCAAATAAGATATATAAATATATGTAATCTGCGGGTTGGAGACAAATAGGGTGTGTTTCTTCTTGATGGTTTCTTTTAAGAGGTTGAACTTGATTGTATATTTTACAAACATGTTCTACTTTTCTTAGCCCTTATATCTTAGTATACAAGTGTATGGTTTAATGTTGTTATTTGGGCCTGGATGTTTTCATGTCAAATTTTTTAAACAGTTACTCCGATTTAAGTCCAAAGTAGTATAAAGCAGAATAAATATTTGGAAGAACAAAGTGTCCCCAAATTTTTGGGAAAAAGAAAACCTATTAATACGACGAGATAAACAACAAAACATAGTTGTTAAGATAAAATTAAAATTATAAATATTGCATAAAATATTGTTTAAATAGGTGAAGACCCGTGGAAAACGACCGTATATTGAGACACTTTTGCTAAAGATTTTGAAGTCATATAATAGGGGTATCCACTATCCGATGTAACTGGTCTAATATTATTGCAAAAATGTAACCTTTTCCTGCACTAAAACAACAAAATACACTTACTAAAATATTGCAACAGTTTCGCACCTTGCAACAGAAAAATACAATAGAGGAAAACTTGCGGTAGTCTTTTCGACAGCTCACCAAATGTGCAATTAAGCGCTGTCGAAGGGAAAATCCACCAAAAAAATGGACAGAAAAGGAAATAAATATGATATTAATGATTAATGGTTTTTTATGTGATACCACACAATTTTTCCTGGTTTTAATTTTTGTTTTCCGTCAATTCCTTTATTTGTTTTGAATGAATAGCCTTACATTCCTTACCGCCGTGAATAGTCTCTGCCTGAGACTCTGCAGCCTTCCATCATCTACGATCCCGGTCACGCTGCTTCCAGTTCTCCAGACCAAGCGCTGTGGCATCCGCGATGGCTTGGTCCTTAAAACAGAGGTTCGATCTTCCTTGTCGTCCCGAACCAGGTGAATGGGAGTCGAAGATCCTCTTGGCTGTAGCATTATTTTCCATCTGCCCCTTGTGCCGAGGAAATGTAGTCGACGTAGATTAGCTTTTTGGACTACATCCACATCTGGGTACAGCTCATAGAGTTCACGGTTGTATCTTCTCCTCCATTCGCCCACTTCGCTCATAAGGCCGAATATCCGAGAGTATTTTTTTTTCAAAAGAGCCCAATATTAACTCCCCTTTTCTACTTATCGTTCAGCACTCGCACTCGGCAGCAGGACTGGTAGAATTAAGGTTCGATAAGGCATGCATTTTGTCCTTCGAGTCAGGAGTTTTGAACCCATTCGTTTCGCTAAACCGAAGTAGCAGCGGTTTCCTAAGGTAATTCTCCTCCAGATCTCAAATAAGACGTCATTCATCGAGTTGATGTTTACTTCTAGGTAGATGAACTCCTGAACTTCCTGGAAGTTATTGGTATCAACAGTGACCTATTCTAAATTTCGTATGCATATAAAATATAAATAAATGTAATGCATTAACGGCCCAGGGACTCAGACCTTGTTTCTCTAACCATTTGCTTGCGCGGGAGGGTACAATTTCTAACCGAATCCGAACCACAAATTCGAGAAGCTTCTAATGACAATTGATACTCTTGGATGTTTGTCAGATGTTCGCAAGATGTGGGTTATTGGAAAACACTTTTAGACGTTTTTTGGCCCGACGGGATTTGAACCTGAAACTCTAAGATTAATAATTAATAGTGTAACACACTAACCTCTGCGCCACTGCACCCACTATGCAGGATATAGATAAGAAAAAAATGCATATATTATTTACAGATGAGAGTTAATGCCATTTAAATTGGGCGCGTCACTTGTAATTTATCAAAGTCAACAAAATTAGTTTAAAAATGGAACTACCTACAAAACATTGAAGAAGATATAGTCATAAGTGCAGCAGCTGAACTTTTCGCGCAAACCCATATTTGCAGAAATGGAAAACACAAGCCCGAAAACTGCCTGAATATTGCAGTGCTATTTGTTTTCTAAATTCCAAATGGCTGAACCTTCCTCTCCCAGCCCAGCAAATTTCCTCTTCTCTATGCCGATGAATCTTGATTTTCTTACATTTTGTTTTGTTTTTCTCTTTCTTCGATGTATTTATCGAGATAATTAAACATGCGAGCAGGATACTGCAGAATTTTTATACCCTATTCTAGGGGTATATTAATTTTGACACATAGTTTGTAACATACCTTAATATTGCCCGTAGACCCCTAAAAGTTACTATATTTATGATCAGCATCGATAGTAATGTCGATCTAGCCATGTCCGTCCGTCCGTCCGTCCGTCCGTCCGTCGGCAAAAATTAGGCCTTTAAACTGGACCTAGAGAGCTGAAATTTTAACCATATACTCTCTAGGGTCCCGAAATAATCAAGTTTACGAATTTTTGAAATCCGCCCACACACGCCCACAAACTCAAAAAAACAAAATTTTGGAAAAAATCGAATTTTGAGCTAGGAAGCTGAAATTTTTTATATATGATCTATGACTCCTAAAACTGCTCGGGATATAAAATTTTCAAAATCCGCCCACTGCCACGCCCACAAAAAAATAAAACAATTTTATTGAAAAACCAAAATTTGAGCTAGGGAGCTGAAATTTTTAATATATACTCTCTAGGGGCCCTTTAAGCTCATGTGTTAATTTTTTTTTAAATCCGCCTACTGACACGCCCACAATTAAATAAAACAATTTTATTGAAACACCCAAGTTTGAGCTAAGGAGCGTTTTTTTTTTTGATAAAATCCTTTAAATGTTATATAACAAAATATGTAGAGCGTTCTTAACAATTTAACCATACTTAGACTTTTGTCACGCCCACTTATGAGGGATAGGAATAAGAATAGGGTATCCAACAGTTCGCCCAAGCGGACTGTAGCCCGTCCCTATGTTTTTATACCTATTTGTCTGCGGGAAAAATTAGTTTCAAATTGTTATTGATAAAAAAGTAGTTACTAAAAAAAACAATATTATTCAACAATTTACTAAAAAAAAACAAGAAAATAAAAATACGTGTTTATTATATGCAGGTGGAATTAATCATTATTCGACTGATTCTTCCTATATTTGTCAGCGGAGCAAATCTGTTTCAAAATGTTGAGTTTAGTTTTCAAGTAAGAATGGAGCTCATCGCATAATTTGTTGATGTTAGGCTTGGTAATCAAAATGGCTTTCAGAACTACCACACTTAACTGTGCTTTATCCTTGTCCATATCTCAATCAAACTCTTTCGACAGGTGCGTTACTTCCAGGCCCATATAAAATGTGTTCCATAATAATTATTATTGAAAAATTCGTTATCGCGGAAATGTGTTAACAACTCGCGGAAATGTGTTAACAACTCTACCCAACGGTCTCCAGTATCAACATTCTCGGTGTTCCAGATTGATATTTTTGCATTTGTCACATAGTTAGAATTAAGCTAAAACTCATTAAACACATCCGTGTCTTGGTCAATGCTAAGAAATAATTGTGTAATCATCAGATCGGTCACATTTTGTACTTCTTCTCACTTAAGGACTTTTTTTTTAAATTCGCCCACTCAAAAACTTCTAGTTCGGCATTGAACTGGCTCCACTAATCCAAGTATTCTTCGCTAGTTTTATAAAATTCTACGACAGCAGTTTTTATTTCCCGAACAAAGTCAGCGTCAGTTTCTTGTAATTTGGCCATTCCATTTTTAATGAAGTCATCGTATCCCGACTTTGATGGAATATATAGGTAAGTCGAGGTTGGTCTCTTAACATATTTTGGTCTATTTGCTAACGCGGGAAAGACTGCTTAGAAGCGGGACTGTTTTATACCTAATTGTTTTTGTTTTGTTTTGTGTTGTTGTACTCTTGTCGGTACTCTTGTGTGCGCACATCTGGGTCTGGATCTCTCGTTCTATATAGGTAACTGTTTAGATAAAAGATTATACAGGCAAATGAAAGTTACGATATAGGTATAGAATCTTACGTTAATCTTTTGGCGATTCTTACCTTAATATTAAGCATTTAATTGTCTACTTATTGTTAAATCTACCATGCTTACAGCATATATGCAACATGGGTGCATGCGAGTTGATTAGGAATGATGTTTGTCGAATCCTAATGATACGCCTTTTTGATATTATGTCTTTTCTCTGTCTAATTCCGAATGACATGTAATAGTTGGTGATTCGTGCAGCTAATTTTATGGACGGTGCAATCACAAAAAAAAAATCCTCGACCGGAGTATGATTTCTGTTGGGTTGGAAGTTTTTGGGCCTCGTAGTGCCTTTTTATATAGCACGATCGATAGGTACTTCCTTTTAATGATTTTGGCGACCAATGATGGCTGATAGTACAGAGCACCGAAAGAAAAAAAATTTCTCTTAAAACGTTTCATACTACCTAGGTACCTACTTAATAAGTTGGATTACTTTCACTGAATCGAATCTTTTTAGACTTTTTTTTCCACGTGATCAAGCTCTCTTGACTAAGGATGTTGCTTAGTTTTGTTAGATGCTCATTGATTCATTTCATTCTTTCGGCACTTTACTTGGTAACAACCGATTGCTTTTGATAAATTATCAAATAGGAAAATCGATTTATTTAAGTAGGTATATTGTATTCCATTAATATGCTATCAATGATGTATACACTACAGCGGTGGTGTTATGTGGACAAGTCATTACCATCAGTGCATTTTTATTTATGAATTATGCATGTCAAATCCGACGGCCAATCAGTAAAATAAAGAAAAGTATTTTCTAGTCGTGTGCTACAGCGTTCAAGAGAAAGAAACCGAAATCCTCCACCAATTCTACCAAAAAACTTCCCTTTTCTATTTAAGCATACATCAGAAGTACGGTTGCAAAATTCGGGTTAAATAAATGTACATATATTGAGTTTTGATAGTTAGGTACTTATTCATCCGTTCAAATAACAAATAAGCATTGCATTTGCAGAATTGCTTTTAAGAAGAAAAATTCCAAACTCTCCAAATTCGGAATCCCAGTTGCCAAAATTTAAATAGGTCGGAACTTTTATCAATTCATAAGAGTTATAATTTAAATTTATGATAATTCTGCTTTAAATATTTATTATGTAATATCAAGAAATGATTGAGTCACGTATACTCGCGGAGGTGGGATTGCTATCTACTACAGATCATCCCTTAAATTTAAAATTATAAGCAAATCGATTAATTTAGACACTGAGTTTTTGATTGTTGAGGTCCATGATGGTTGCACTAAATGCTTGATTGCTTGTGCCTATGTCCCGGACCGAAGTTGCTCCCCTCAGCCGTTCTTTCTCAATTGTCGCCTATCTATGAACACATAATAGTTTGTGGTGATTTCAATGCTGATTTGTTCAAAAACGATTCTCGTGCCTTCCAGATAAATGTTTCTGCTTCCTCTTTAGGACTCCAAATATTTAATGTCAATTATCCAACGCGTTTTGCTAAAAATTCTATTCCTAGCCTCCTTGATCTAACAATTATATCTGACCCATTCTCGATTGTCCTCTTTGGCCAGCTTTCAATTATTTATATTTATTTACATCAATCAGAGCATTTAATTCTATAATTAGACTACCGAAAATTAACAAAAAGAAAAAGAAAAAAAGGCGTGAGCCACGCTGCACTCACGGTATAGTTGAGGTGTTAACATGTAGGCTCGTCAGTGTTGCATGTGGAAATATCACAAAGGTTGTGATTTTGATAAACAAGAGATTTGGGTATTGTATTGAAATAAAACCATGATATATATTTAATGTCAACGACAAAATTTATTTAATGTTTGACCGAACAAATAATTGGTTTATGAAAGCTGAAGTAGGAGACGTACACCGTCGACTCAAGTGTGTCCATGTACCGGGAAAATATAGCATCGATTGTCGTTTAAGTGACATTCTTAAATCGGCCATCGGT
This sequence comes from Portevinia maculata, assembly GCA_949715645.1. Classification (NCBI taxonomy): domain Eukaryota; kingdom Metazoa; phylum Arthropoda; class Insecta; order Diptera; family Syrphidae; genus Portevinia; species Portevinia maculata. Next base: position 188,285,941 of record OX454527.1, on the reverse strand, counting down.
TACCGAGTACAAACCGATTATTATCGGTTTTTGCACAAGCAGTTCGAACAATTGAACGGCAAAAGTCTCCATCACAGTGCTCTTCTTTTTTAAGGAAACCACTAGATGATTCTGTTGGTCATAGCGAAGAGTACTAGCTAATGACCCAGCTTCCAACCGCCGTTTTTGAGTTTGAACACTGCTATGTGACTTTGGTGGATCACCGAAATGTTTGCAATAATAAATTGCAATTTCTCGCTTGAATTGTTTTTATGGCATACTCGAATCAACATGCCGATGAAGCTGAAATGGATTTTGCGCGCATGCATCAATTAACCAAGTAAAAATGCAGCTCCACCACTTCTTGCCACGATATCCGATACGGTTAGCAGAAACATTCTGGTCGAATCTATCGACACCACACATGTATTGGTTATATTCCGACACAACACACGGGCGAGGAACTCCAATTTTCTTTTGAGCTTCTCTGGAATAGCGCGATGCAACAGATAATGGTGTGGATCCAAAGGCAGTAGACAACATACAGACAACGGAATTATCAATCAATTTCGTAAGACGAATACCAGTCTCATTCATTTTTATAGACTTGTAGAATCCGCGTTTCTTTGTTTTCAATTTTTTTTTTTTGTGTTGGATTGGACAACTTTTCGGTATTCGATTCTCACGGATTGTGCCGGTTCCATTGTAGCCACGGTTTTTCAAGTATGCAATTGCTGAACATTCTCGGAAAAATCGTCGATCATATTTAATAAAGGAGCGGTGCATTTGCCGAATCGCTCCTCATACAATGAGTTTGATCGCGGATTCTTACCATGATACACTTCGAAATTGATCATGTAACCTTTGGGAGTGCACAAAGACCAAACCTTATAACCAAAGCGTATGGGCTTCCCCTTTATAAATTGCTTACAACCGTGCTTCCCGAAATAGGCGATCATACTTTCGTCGAACGATAAATGTTGCTCAGGGTGAAAATGTTCCAACATTTTGGATTTTATGTGATAGATTATATGCCGTAACTTCCATAACTTATCCTTTGCATTTTGCGGAACAAGCATTTTTGGTTCAAAATGTAGACACAGCAATATTTCCTCAAAGAGGTTTCGACGCATGCTGTTATACACCATATCATTGCGTAAATCGTTGTCATTACTCCACATGGATCTGTAACAGCTTTGCCCAGTGTAGCCACTGACAAGCAAAATACCAATAAAAACGCGAAGTTCTGAAATGAAAAAATAAGTTCTTAACTGCACTATACATAATAAAAACACAGTCACCAACCGCTAACGGTAATCTTCGCAATTTTCTTTTCTCGGTAAGTGGCATATACTTCTGAGCAATCGCAAATATACTGAAACAAGTCATCATCAATAAATTTCTCAAACATCTCGTGTGGTTTCAAATTGAGGCAGTTCTCGTAATTGGGCTGTGGAAAAATCGGTATCATTGCGCAAGGCTCATCTTTTGACCAAGTGAAAGTTGTATTCTTATTGGATGTTGGTAAAGGGCAGCTGGTGGTAGATTGCTGAACACAACGCAACCGGATTGAGGGTGGCTTAGAAAGTTCGTTTGTTGAAAATGTTGCATCTGGTAAGCTTATAGGTGAATTCGGAGATGGGTTATCCAGAATACTCGCTAAAACATTACCATTGAGAATTTCACCCAAATTCTCTCCAGGCTCATCAAATTCTTCAAAACGTCGGCCATTTCCAAAAACGATTTCACAACCCGATCGCAATTGCCCTGGGCAAACATTGTCTGGGATACCGCCTTCTTCTTTTTCATCAGCATCGTCTTCTCCACTCGAATCACCTTCATTTTCCGGTGGTTGAATATACAAGGCATGGATGTTGTTTGAAAGACCAGTTTCATCATCCGAACTAAGCTCCTCTAAGTAGTCTAGGACTTCTTTCAGTGTCAGATTTCTAGAAATCCACAAACAAAAAATACTGTACTCTGTTGCTCCTGGCGTTGCCATATGGACACATTGTCAATAATTTGAAAAAAAGCACAAAAGCAAACATTTTCTTTATGTTTTCAGTTTTTGTATATTTTGTACATCCAAAATACTATCAATTCTACAAAATCCCACTTACAAATATTGTACACTAAAAATAATGTTGATATACTTACTTTTTGTTGTAAGCCATTACACTAATTCGTGATAAATTTTTTTTTTTAAATCAAATTTGGCATCCACTCACAATGAATTAGAAAGCACACAATAAAACTGACTCTCCAATATGCAACGCAGATGTCCTGCGATGAAAAAAAAATTAAGCATGGCCACCTGTGTGTATTTGTTACCGGTTGAGAGTCGCCAAAGTGCATATAAGTCTTGCGTTGCCATATGGACACGCCAGGATGATTCGGGTTTTAATTACGTATTCTGAGGTTGTATACTGTAATCTAGATTCCTTATCCCAGCGCAAGCTACAAGTTGCTTTCAACGATACGGTAAGATATATTCATGGGCTACGAAGATATGACCATATTTCACAACATGCAAAAAGCCTATTGGGTACAACCCTTAAGCACTATATTGACGCCAGAAACTGTATATTCCTATATAACTTAATAACAAGTAAGACTCCTATGTATCTATATGAAAAACTTAATTTTGCTCGTTCCCTTAGAACGCTTTGTTTAATTCCACCACGTTACAACTATCTTAATTCGTCTCGTTTATTCTTTATGTATGCTGTAAAATTATGGAACTCTCTACCAGCAAATATCAGAACCATCTCCAATGCCAATCGTTTTAAAAACACATTCTTTTTACATTTCTCAAACCTATCCTAATGTTTTCACTCTAACTTTCCTCCTAACTTGAACTATCATCTAATCTTATTCTATTTGCTTATATTTAGTCTATTTTCATATTCTCTCCTTTCTTCTTTATCGTATCTCTTATCTTATTCTCATTATATTGTAAACTTAATTGTAATTATAAGATTAACTTATTGTATTTTTGAAATTACTTTCTTATTGCCTTAACTTTAAGTACTATAAAAGATATTTATCTTAATATACCTTAATTTTGTATAATAAAATTGAATTGAATTGAATTATACTAGTTGTAGAAATATTAAGATTATTATTATTGAAATTGCAGACGGCGACTTTACGCTATCTTACAGTACTTAAATGCCATGTTTTGATCGGAAAGTGGCGCCCGTGTCATTTGGTGGTGCTGTTGACTGTCACTTAAATTTTCAAAATAGCACATTGCCCTGTCACCGAATGTTGATTTTAAGAAAGTGAGCTCCTTATTTGTTTTGTTGATTAAACCTCGAAAAGCGTCGTTATTAAAGAAAACCGAATCGATTTGGAGTATGGAACCATTTACGATAATTTTGCTATTCGGGTTTAACGCGAGCAATTGGTATTTTTATCTAAAAATTGTTTTTCTCCTCTTGCGGGGCTATTAGTGATTGTTTTCTGTTGATAACTATCCCGAAGCCTTTTTATATTCTCGGCGCTGCTTCAATTATTTTGGTGACAGTTTCCCCGCTTTGCAAACTAATAACCACAGTAGTTTTTTTGTTGTCTTCATTGTTGAACTCCTTTGTTTTTGCAATTTGTAGATCAGCATTCGCTTTTATATTGAGAACTTTGCTTCGCAGATTCCAGCTTGTTGGTCTTCTCGTCTGACGGAAAATGCACCATAGCAATGTTTACCTTAATATTTTGCGACGATATCCCCAATTATTTTTCGAGAAGTTTACAGTTGCAGGTGGCAATGGTGCGATGGTAGTGTATTCACTTAGTGATTGGCAGGTCGTGCGTTCGAATCCCGACCAGGGCCATGATTTTTATAAATTGAATACACACAACAAAAACAGATCTCCTTAAAGCAATTTAGGCGCCACCTGTGGAGAAAATAATCTCATCGCACCAAACTTCTTTCCTATCCTTCTATTCTTTCATACAGTAAGTAGCACCCAAAAATAGGCAATGAATCCTTTGCTGGGAGCTATTTACAGCAACAAACAAAAATGCCTGCGCTGTGGTTTCCACTATAAGGGTACTGTGTCACTACAGAAAAAAGAAATCCCTTTAGCGCACGCAAATTATATAAAAAAAAAAGTAAATTTCCATTTTTGTAAGTCTTTTGCCAAGTTTTGCATTTAAAGACTGTATAGTAACTGTATCTCAGTTGAGACAGTAAGTACAGTAAGTCTCAACACGTTACTTTATACATTTTTATAATAAACTTTTATAATTGAAAAATTTCCTAAAAATTACGTGAAGCAACTTTTTTCGTACGATCAACACAAGTTGTAAAAAAGCCATATTTTGTCAGAAAAAAATTGTCAAAAAGAGGTGTACCTACTGAATTAGTATGAAAATCTCTTAAATATTTGTTTGTGGTAACGAAAAGGAACGTTTTGTAACAGTTAATAAAATGTTTATAGCAATTATTCGAAGTTCCCTCACAATATTATACATTATTGTCGCCTTTGATAGTTTGTTTTTTTTTTTTTTTTTTTTTATAATTTGCTTACGCGAAAGGGATTTTTTCTGTTGTTACAGTACCCTTATAGTGCGTAACACAGCGTAAGCATTTTTTGTGTTTAACAGCAAGCAGCACTATCGCATTTCATTGCATGCTTTTGGGTGTTACTTACTATTAGAAAGAATAGAGAGATAGGAAAGAAGTGTTTGGGTGCAGTTGTAGGGTTTTTCTCCACGGGTGGTGTCTAAGATGCTTAGGGAGATTACGATTTCCTGTATTCGATATAAAGTAATGGACTTGGCCGGGATTCGAACGCACGACCTTCCATTCAGTAAGCGAATACACTACTACTGCCCCTGTTGCCACCCGCAGCAGTTAAAGCCATTGTTTGACTGTCGACCATCTTTTTATATGAATTGCATGGATAAATATGATGAAGTTCGCAATAAATTGAATGAAAAGTACTTACATAACTTACATTTCAATTTCAGTCAACGAAATATATATATATGTGGACTTTCTTTTATTGATTTTTTATTCTTTGTATTTATGTACAACAAACTTCATTTCATTCCAATAACGGAAGCAAGTCGATTCCGAAATCCGACAAATCGCAACAATGAAAATTCGAAAATTCGGAAATCCGGTAAATAGCGACAAAGCAATTTGGATATTGCTTCCGCTATAATGCTTCCGTTACAACTGCAATTGTACGGTACGCTCAATGTGCCACAAGACGTATAGCTTCAATAATAATAAATAACTTTTATTTTACAAAATATTGAAATTTAACTGGGACCAGTTTTTTTGCTTTTGGACGCCATTTTGGACCCCTTCTGAATTTTTCCAGCAGCAACGCTCCTAGAGAGAATAATACGAGTATGTTCCACATTTCATTTAAAAAATGCCGAAGTACGGACGGACTAGATCAAAATTACTATCGACGCTGACCAAAAATATAAACACCCAGTTTAAGAACCTTTGTCATAGGGAATTCTACGTCAGATATCCACTAAGGTGTTTTTTGTGGAGTTGATGTTTACTCCGAGTTAGGTAAACTCCCTAACAACCTCGAAGTTGCTGCCATCAACATTGACGTTTTGTCCTTTTTGGTGGGCAGATGTTTGTTTGTTTGTTAAAAGCAATTACATATCTCGTTTTGTCATCGTTGACTTCTAGGGGGCAAAACGAAGTACTAGCTAACATATGTAATCTTTAATTTTCCAAGAATGGTCTCAAGTGTTGTTGAATGCTATATTAAACATTGTGTCATCCAAAACGTATACATTGACAAGGTGGATTAGCTTCAGCGTTGCCATTTTTTTTTGGTAAGTCGGGATTTTGGAACTTTTTGAGTGAAAACAGCGGGATTCTTTCGTCGAAAGCGGGACATAGTAAAAAAAACGTACATAATCAGAAGTTTTCAAATATTTATCTTTTTATTTAAATTTAAATTACGTTTACTTGACAATTGATAGCAAACATAGCCATAGAAAATGTATTTTAATAAAAATATAATATTTTAAATCAGATTCACCCTATCGTTAAATAGATGAGTCTTATTCGTCTTCAGAATAAAAAAAAAAAACAGAAATCAAAATCAAAAAAGTTTTATTCATTAGAAAAATATGGCGTTTTAAACAATAGTCTGTGGAGTGAGTGTTACAAACTGCAACTTACAATAAGAGAATAATTATTTATAAGAATTACTTATTCATGATATTTCTGTGAAGATTTAACTTCTTTTCAAGTTTCCATTTTCTTTTTAATAAAGATGAAGAACTCTTCACAGGATAGCTGTAGATTATAAACTGGATGAGTAATTCTGCTTTCATTAAATTTACGGAGCATTTATTTCTGGCATCCGACCTTTTTAAATTCATCTGGGAAAAAACGCGTTCAGGAAAGCAGTTTGATGTTGGGATACCTAATATGAAAGACACTAGTTTAAAGATATTCCTAGTATCTTTTTTTGGAAACTGTTGAAAGAGCTGGTGCCATTTCTGTGCGGTGGTGGCGTGGTGTCTTTACGATTTCCTACTAATACGTGAAAGGATGATTTTAACAAGTTAAATTCTTCATATAAGTTATCTACCGCAATATCGCCTGTCAATTTTATTAAAGATACAGCATTTTCAATCATATCAAAACTAACCTCACTTTCCAGATTTATGAATTTAAGTCTAGAAAAAATATTTTCATCTGAAAAATTATAACGTTTGTATGTTGGAAATTTGTGTAAAAATTTTTGAAGTCTTCGATGGCTTTGGTCCATTCAGATTCAACCAATTTATTTAAAATCTGTTTCGTCTGGTAGCCGCAAAACCCATCCTTTAGCCTTTGAGTAAACCTTGAGCGGAAGAGGCACAATGACTCATGCATTTCTGTTATGGCAATATCATTTCCCTAAGACTCTTTTATTAGTGTACCAAAAGCACTCATCAATTTATGAACAAAATGCAAGTAGGCTAGAGCTTTTGTTTCCTCTGCTTCAGAGTAAACAATCTTTTCAATGGCTTTCGTACATGATTCTTGCTTATCAAAGTAGCTTTTCAAAGCAGGCCAAACCTTGATTACTCCCTCAACGTCTGGCATCCCTACTCTCTCTCCCGAGCTCTTATCTTCATTACGCGCCGTGCGGGCACACTTGTCTGTACCACATATCTACGCTTCCTCAGCACGCTGCGCGTACGGTCGAGTTATCCCCTAAAAGCGGGACTGAGCCTGTCCCGCGCTTGACATTTAATTTTGATATAAAAATCGGGACGTCCCGCCAAAATCGGGACGTCTGGCAGCGCTGATTAGCTTATACAAAAACGAATCTTGAATATAAATTAAATTTCTTAAAAAAATAACTTTTCAACTTTTTGGTAAAATGCGGTCAAATGTTAGCCTCTGGGTTTTCTTAATTGGTAGGTATTATTCAGTCTCATTTTGACAGCTGAAACTCTTATTCTAGAAACTTATTATTCAAAAGCGTGCAAATAATAACGATTTGGCCAAAACTTAAAACTCGAATCTTTTACTGAACTAGTTTCGACATAAAACTAGATTTGAATCTCCTCAATAACACGGCCGAAACATTGTGTACAATGGTTTTTTATTTTGATAATTATTTTACAAAAGCATCCTTCAAATAATATTTTACTTCCAGTTGCTAATTTCTCCATTTCCCCATCTTTGTCGCAATTTGGTCTCCATAAATTCGATGTATAAGCCAATTATTTTTAACAGGAGCTACTAATAAAGTCGAATTATTAATCGCTTTGACCTCGTCCGAATTTTTTTGATTCTTCAGTTTACTCATAAATTGGGGAATTCGTAATTTATTGAGAAATGCAGGCTTATATTTATTTTGATGACCCCAAAATCCGGCGGGCTTAGGAGTGGAACCATCCGTTGGCGGTGACAACAAGGACAGGTTTGGTAAAGGAACAGACGGAAGAGCCGGTGGCTCCAGTACTGGAGGCTCCTTCACTGAAACAGGTCTTTGTCCTGCAAAGAAATATTGAGGTTTTGACCAAAATGAAGGAGAATTGACTACGGTTACGGATGATGAACCTGACTCGTTATTTCCAAGTTGGGAGGCTGCAGTGGGCAATATCGGCGATGGGTCTGATAGTGGACTTTCGGACTGCGAACCAGGTGGATGCTGTGTTGGCGGGCTAGGTGCAGTCCAAAATGACAAAGATGGTGGTTCATTGACTAAGATGTCTGGTGGAGCTACCTGCTGAAGTTGAGTTGGGGAGCTAGGTGTTGAATAAAATGGTGATGGATGACCTACAGATCCTGATAGAGTAACCGGTATAAGTTCCGATGGTGAGCTAGGGGTTGACCCGGCTGGTTTTGAATGAAGAACAGCTTTAGGTGAAGTTCCCATTTGATATTGCGTTGGAGAGCTAGTTGCTGGCAAAGATGGTGGTGAATCAACCGCACTTCCTGGAGGCGAACCGGTTTCATTATTTGCAGCGAGAAGGCCTGTAGGTGATAATAAGGCGGTCATGATATGCGCTGGATGTTGTAGTGAAATTGCGGACGGTGAACCTTGCGGATCTTCAATATAGATCGAACTTCCCGCTGGACTTTGTGTTAGAGAGTTGGGCAACGATAGTGGTGAATGACCGATAGTACTAGGAGGAGTTCCCGGAAGTTGTTGCGTAACTGGGTCGGGCTTTGACCAAGATGGTTGTGAATGCCAGATAGTACCAGATGGAGTTACCGGTGGTTGTTGCATAACTGGGCTAGGCGTTGAAAACAATGGTGCTGGATGTACGACAGGACCAGGAGGCATTACCGGTGGACGCTGTGTTGGGGGGCTAGGCGTTGAAAAAGACGCTGGTGAATGCAAAACAGTTCCAGGAAGAGTTCCCGGTGGTTGATACGTAGCTGTTTCAGGCGTTGACCTAGATGGTGGTAACTGACCGATAGTACCAGTTGAAGTTTCCGGTGGTTGTTGCGTTACAGGGCTAGGCGTTGAAAAATATGGTGGTGGATGCACGACAGTGCCAGGTACAGTTCCCGGTGGTTGTTGCGTAACTGGATCAGGCGCTGACCAAGATGGTGCTGAATTACCGATAGTACCAGGTGGAGTTCCTGATGGTTGTTGTGTTACAGGGCTAGGCGTTGAAAAAGGTGCTGATGGATGTACGACAGTACCAGGGAGAGTTCCCGGTGGTTGTTGCGTAACTGTTTCAGGCGTTGACCAGGATGGCGGTGACCGACCGATAGTACCAGTTGAAGTTTCCGGTGGTTGTTGCGTAACTGGATCAGGTGTTGACCAAGATGGTGGTGAATGACCGATAGGACCAGGTAAAGTTTCCGTTGGTTGTTGCGTTACAGGGCTAGGCGTTGAAAAATATGGTGGTGGATGCACGACAGTGCCAGGTGGAGTTCCCGGAGGGTTAGTTGCTGGTAAGGACGGTGATAAATGAACTGCAGTTCCTGGAGGCAAACCGGTTTCATTATTTGCAAGAAGAAGGCCTGTAGGTGATGCTAGGGCAGTCATGCTCTGCGCTGGGTCTTGTAGTGAAATGGCGGACGGTGAACCTGGTGGATGAACTACAATATCAGTCGAACTTCCCGGTAGATGTTGTGTTAGAAAGGTGGGCAAAGATGGTAGTGAATGACCGATAGTACCACGAGGAATTTCCGGTGGATGCTGCGTTGGGAGGCTAAGCGTTGAAAAGGATGGTGGTGGATGAACGACAATACCAGGTGGAGTTCTTCGTGGTTGTTGCGTAACAGGGCTGGACGTTGACCAAGATGATAGTGTAAGAAGATCAGTACCAGTGGGAGTTATCGGTCGATGGTGCATTTGGGAGCTAGGCGCTGACCAAGATGGTGATGGATTAACGGCAGCACCAGGTGGAGTTCCCAGTGGTTTTTGCGTAACTGGGCGAGGCGTTGATAATGGTGTTGTTGGATGCACAACAGTACCAGGAGGAATTTCAGATGGATTCTGCGTTGGGAGGCTAGGAGTTGAAAAGGATGGTGGTTGATGAACGATACCTCCAGGTGGAATTTCCGGTTGCGGTTGCGTAACTAGGCTAGGCGTTGACCAAAATGCTGTTCGATGAACTAAAGCAGCTGTTGGTGAATATATTTCGTTATTTCCAGTCTGAGAGCCTATAGGTGCTTTTGAGGTCCACACATTTGTATCATGTGTTTTGTTATGTTGAAAATGTGGTTGACCATTCTGCGTTGAACCATATGAAACTACATATTTCCAAAGATTTGAGTCATAATTCCCTGACCATGGTAGTTCTGTTGGCCATGGTAGACTTGGTGTCCATGTTAGTTCTGGTGTCAACAGCCCAGATACAAATGTTAAAATAGACGTCCATTGCGAAATAACTGTGGATTGTTGACCTGGTGTCCAAAGCGGCACGGTACTTCCATTCTGTTTAGAAGGACCAGGTTGCCATTGTGAGTCGTGCGATACTGGGGGACCGGGTGCCTCCGGAGGACCTGGTTGTGTGAGCGCAATTTGCGATGGAAAGGAGAGCATAGGGCAATGTGGACAGTTAATCATGAACACCAGAAACGGATATGCATAAGAAAAGTTTGGAGGATACCGGACTACATGAGAATGGTTATGAGTTTGTATTTGGTTGTGCGCCACCTGTCTGCGATCGTTTTGGAAGTGATCTTCAGCTGGCATCAACTGTGATGGGGGTTGATTTTGTTGTACCTCAGGTATGGGTCGATTGTTATACTGCGGGTAAGGTGGTGATTGGGCGTTAATGGAGATTATTTTTAGTGATTCTGGTCTTGGATTTTCAATCAACTTGGAAAAAACTTCCTGTTGTGGTTGTATAAGTCGGCCGAATGATCCATGACTCCTTGATCGACCTGCGTTGCTTAACTCTCCGATTGTTCCTAATTTGACAGTTGAACCAGTCCTAATGATTTCGCGGTGGTCTTCCTTTCCTGCTTTTTTTTCATCTCCTTTATCGTCCCAGTTTTGATCACACGGAATCCCATTAGCTCCTATCATTCCTGTTGAACATGAGGAATTTCCTACCAAATTTATTATCTCATCCTTATTCTCAACTGTGTATACCCCTTTTTCCAACTTGTGAAAACCAAAAACAGAGAACTGAGTTTTCCTCACATCTTTTGCAGCTGCTTGGAACAATATTATACCTGTAAGGTGAGGAAGAAAGATCTGTATCTGTTTTTTTGTATTGTCCATGCTTGTATAATATATATATATATAAGATTAACCTACTTAGGTATATCGTTGTGAATAGTTTCATGATCACCCAATAACTATATTTTCATTCTGAAATCAATGAACTTTTATAGATTTTATTTAAAAAAAAGCATACTTCGCTGCATTCGATCTCGCATCTCGATTCCATTCGATCTACATCACAAACTTAGTTAAATGAAATGTCATTCGAATGCAATAAAAAAGATTTTAAAAAATGATAATAAGGCTTAAGTTTGACTTTACATTTTATCTTCTCGGCTAATGCTTCCCTCTTGTTGCAACTTTTAATATTCTTTCTACATAGGAATGTTGTTTTTATAGATAAATCATTGTTTTATATTCGTATTATCTAAGAACCGGAAAGCAATGAGAATATCGCCTTGGAATGAAGTTTTCTTTTGATTCACTGTTATCATTGATAAATATGCAGCTGATTTTTAAGCAGGGTAAAGTTCTCACATTTTAAGCAGTGCGGTAACCAAACTGGGTTTTGTTATGTACCTACCAATATTTGTCACTAAGCTATATATGTTTGGGAAAGTAAATAAATGTGTTTACATTTTGTGCCGATGTTATTTGGGAGTGAGCATTGAACATAGGAGATTGTACGCATATTAACATAGATTGATTCTTTAATTCATCAAATTAAATACAATTATTGACAGAGTAGTTAAATGGAGTGAGTCTTGGCCAGAAGAGCCAGATGTCAGATGATAGCCTATACCAAAAAAATATTATTTATTTTATCATTATTTATTTATTTATTTCAAAATCACTTACAATGTTGGACATGACATGAGTCTTATAAAGGATTGCAAGCCTTTATATTAATTTTATAATTAAAGTAAAATTTAAATAAAAAAAGAAAAGAAAAGGGGTTATTTAACCTTAAAATTCCTTTCCTTACAATAAATTGACAAAAAGAAAAACTCTTAATCTGTTGGTGCTTCTCATTTTTCTCATCGCGATTGGCAGGGAGTTCCAGATAGTTATGTTGCCATATTTGTTGCCTTATATTTGCTAGAATAGGGAATCTTAACAAGAAATGCGCGATATATTCACTTTCGGTTGTATTACACAAAAGAAAGTTTAATGCCAAGTCATACCACATCGTGTACAAAATTTAGTGGTAGCAGTGCGCCCCTTGCTCGAAATATTATGGATATTCTCTCCCTGCTAAAGTTGTCCCTAAAAGAATTGTCCTCGCCGAGATCATATTGCAGTCTTGGAAAATTTTCCACACGAAATGGTATTTTAGCCCGCTCACCACTGTCTGCTCTCGCCTTGAAATGAAGCTTTTCAATCAGTTGTTTGCACACCCAACTAAGAAACTCTTGAAAGCCAAACTCCCATAATTTGGAAAATGGCCTCATAAGACTTTTATAACACTCGTGAACACTCTTAAAACGTAAAACACAAAAAATACTTAAATTGGATCTCGTAGACCTCTTAACATAAGGGTACATATTACAATACAAGGCTAACCAAAACCTTAACTCCACAAAATAAGAATATATTTGAACGCTTGTGTGGAACCTTTAACTCTCAAAGAATTGTTATCTCATCAGATCCCTATTCTTAGAGTACAAGTGTTTAAGAACCTTTGAAAATGCGGTTATAAGCCTTAAAATTCGAAGATGTTTGTTATGAGATTACCTTTTTTTGGAAATTACTATATGTCACCTCAAAATTTTCAGTATCTTTGCGATCGGCTTGAAAGCGTCTTTTAATGTGGTAACATTCTAGAATACATATAATTACAAAGTAGATAATTTCACCAAGGAATTTCTATTGTTTTTGCATGGAAAAATATAGTCAGTTGCTCCCGTTGATATACTTTTATCGTGGGCTAATGAGGCAATTGATATATCGGAAGGGAACGGTTCGTTCAAAAATATATAGCTTGAGTGGAATAAAATAGAACAGTCAAAAAAATGTGAAATGAGATGATTCAACCCTCACACTATAGCAATACAGAAATAGCTTTCATATCAAGCGTCTTAGTGTGAATGCAAACGCCAATAGTGAAATAAGATTCACTTTATATTTATCAATATTTGAGTTACCATATAGCTTATCGTAGGTGGCCTACTTTAGTAATTGACATTGTCGAAGATGATTGGTACATTTATTCAAAGGAAATGCTGCTTATAGTTTTATTCAAATTGCCTCTAAAAATAATGCTAAGCGATTTGGTAAATGAAAATTTTCATGTTTTTGGAAAATCGAATTTAAAGGTTTGCCAGTCTACTGCATAAAAACCAAATGCTCGAATTTTTTGACACGATGTCTTTTTGGGAATCCTCTTTTTATAATAGTAATCAGATATCCTCAAATGCTTTTAGGTTTTTAAAATATTTAAAATATTTAAACTTCTTAAAAAAGATATCATTTTCGACAAAAAATAAATTTTAATTTCATATTTCTTGAAGTTCTTTATTTTATCAGTTAATTTTAAAGTTTTCTCATAAAAAAAATGTGTGGAGTAAATATATAAAAAAATGCATAGCTTAGCAGGCTAATAAAATATGTTATATTGGGGGTCTCTAGAATCGACGAATAATATACTGCTTAGGTACGAGTATATGTCAATAGCAACAAGGGCATTCTGCAACATAAACAAAACGAGCAGCGATTTTACACCCAGTAACCAAGGGTGAATATAGTATCCAAAACCACACTTGGAGAACAACAACAGGATGGGTCAAAAGTGACTTCCTAATTTAAAGATTTCATTTTGTATTAAATAGTTATTAATAATTTATTTTAGAATCACAAAGTCTTACTTCTGAAAATATGAATGCTGTCGACCTACATCCAGTAAATACGCAGGTTCCCACTCATTTCACGAACACCTCCAGCACCTTGTTGGATTTGTTTTTTGTAAATAACTCCGACAGGGTACTACTTTATGATCAGTTTTCTGCGCCAGCATTTTCAAAGCATGACCTAATTTTTCTTACATATGATTTTGATATTAACAGCTGCATAAGCTCGAAAAGTTATACATTTAGAGATTTTAAAAATATAGACTGGTCTGCTCTCGAACGCCATATAAATGGTATTCCATGGCACCTTGTATACGACATGCCCTCACCCGATGAGCAAGTTGATTTTATCCATAACAACATCAATCATCTCTTTGATACGCACGTCCAAATAAAAACTGCAATGGTACGGGATAAAACTAGCGCTTGGTTAACGAATGAAATTCGACTGTTAATGGTACAACGTGATCAGGCATATCAACGATGGAAACGCTTTCGAGTAGACTAGCTCCACCAAGTCTACAGGCATCTAATAAATAGTGTTGTTCGTGAAATCAGAATTGCTAAGACGTAGTTTTATTCCAATCACCTGAACACTAACTTAGACGGCCGAAAACTTTGGAGTAACCTCCGTGAATTGGGGATTGGTAGGCAAAAGTTAAGCTGTTCAAATTATATTGACTGCAACGAACTGAATCGGAGGTTCCTATCAAATTCACATCCTAGAGCCTCAGTAGCGGATCAAAGCAGTACTTACTGTGGTCCCAATTTTTCAACAGTCTCACCATTTTTCTTCACAAGAATAGAAAACACGGATGTAGTCGAAAGTTTCTTGTCTGTGAAATCGAATGCTGTAGGTATGGATGGAATTCATCCCGTTTTTATTAAAGCCATATTGCCATTATTACTTCCATATATTACCCATGCGATCAACACTATTTTTATGACTGGCATATTTCCCCGCCATTGGAAGATGGCCAAAATTATCCCTGTTGCTAAGAATTCAACAGGTGATGAATTTAGACCTATATCTATTGCTATTCTACCTTTTCTTTCCAAAGTTTGTGAAAGAATTATGCATAAGCAAATAAATGAGTATATTTTACGTAATAACCTTATGGTTTCAGTTCAATCCGGATTTCGTGCCAAGCATAGCTGTACCACTGCTCTGATGAACGTTGTAGAAGATATCAGAGAAAAACTTGATAAAAACCATGTTACCTTCCTGATCCTTCTGGACTTCTCCAAGGCTTTTGATATGGTTGACCACTATATTCTTATTAATAAACTACGTTACCGTTTTAATATGTCTCCTTCTGCTGTAAAGCTACTTTCGTCGTATTTAAGTGAAAGAAAGCAGGCGGTGTCTTTGGAGGGTGTCCTATCAGAATTACTTCCTTTAGTGCGGGGCGTTCCCCAGGGGTCAATTTTGGGACCACTCTTATTCTCACTCAATATCAATGATATACAAACAGTAATACTAAATTCATTTAAACATTTTTACGCCGATGATATTCAAATTTATAAAGGTTGTGCCCTTGGGCTTATAGAAAGCTGTGCCAATGAATTAAATGAAGATCTGCAAAGGATATCGGGCTGGTCGTTGGTGAATGGCTTGGCACTCAATCCGAACAAATGTAAATGTTTAGTTATTTCAAAAAAAAGTTAGAGCTGTCCTACTTTCATCCATCATGTTAAACTGCTCAGCAATAGAATACGCTGAAACATCAAAAAACCTAGGCGTTGTATTCAATAGAACGCTCGCATGGAATAATCATATAAATGCTATAGTGGGTAAGGTGTACGGCGCCCTTCGAACTCTTTGGTCTGCTCAAAAGTTCACACCACTGAGGACAAGGTTAGTGCTAGCTAAAGCTCTGGTTATTCCTGTGCTTATTCAAGGGTGCGAAATATACTGTAATTGCGACTCTACGAGTAAAAGGAAGCTTCAAGTAGCATTCAACAGCACTATCCGTTATGTCTACAGCCTACGAATATTTGACCACATCTCACATCTGGCAAAACACTTGCTGGGTATGTCTTTCCAGAGCTACATCAAGTTTCGTACTCTTGTTTTTCTTTTCAGCATCATGACAACAAAAGAACCAGTATATCTCTTTAATAAAATTCAGTTTTCGACATCCAACAGATCTGCTTGCTTAATTTTTCCGCAATTTTCTTGCCTAACATCTGAGAGACAATTTTTTATAACAGCTATTCGCCTTTGGAACTCACTACCGCGTTATCTGAGAGAGCTGGATTGCACACGTCGATTTGAGAGCGAGTTGCGGTTTTTCTTTTCACATCAAGGCAACAAGACTTTTTGATAATAAAACTCCCCTCCCCCAACTCCCTTCAAGCAATGACTCCCTTGAATTATTAACTTTTAAATATACAGAAATTATGTAAATATTAATAATATGTATAAATATCTGCATTTTATTTAATCAGTGTTTTTTTTTTTATAACTTTTATTGTAGCTGAATTTATATAAATTTTTTTCGTATTTCTAGATTGCACAATTTACAGAGAAATGGTATTTTCTACCTTACTACTGCAAAACTTATAACATTCATAAAATTGTATTATCACAGATTCAAGATTGTTTTAGAAGGAAAAGCTACATGAAAAAACCTTCATTTAATTTATAAATAAATTTTTCCTGAGGAGAGAGAAGTGTGATCACAAATAAAGATGTTGTTTACATATTCGATTTAATAAACGTCAATAAATACATAAATAAGAAGTTAAAAAAATAAATAAATCAATAAATAAATAAATAAATAAATAAATAAATAAATAAATAAATATATAATAATTAAGTAAATAACAAAGATGATAAATAAATAAATAAATAAATAAGAATATAAATAAAAAAATAAATAAGTAAATTAACATAATCGACTAAATAAGTACTAAAGCAAATAAATAAATATATAAGAAGATAAATAAATAAAAAAAAACAAAGAAGATAAATAAATAAATAAATAGCAAAGAAGATAAATAAATAATTAAACAGTAAATTAACAATTAACAAATAAGATCTATGAACATCAAAATAATATATATATCACAGTAATGTATATAAATTAGATACAACACCTTAAGTTGTTAAATTTAAAATTAAGTTATTATTCGAGCAACCACACAAAACTTTGTATCGATCATATAATTTTGCGATTCGAATTTCAACTTTTTCAATCTTAGCCTCTTCATGGAGATCCTCGGTAGAATAGTACCAGGGAAGATTAAGCATCATTTTTAAAATTTTATTTTGCATAATTTGCAGCCTGCGAATATGACTCTTAGCACAAGTTCCCCAGATGGGCGAACCATATAGCATTATGCTTTGGAATATTACTTTGAAAATTAGCAATTTGTTTTCAACACTCAATTTCAACTTACGATTTATAAAAGGATATAGGATTTTTGTCGCCATGTTAAGTTTATTAAGTGTTTCTTGAATATGCAGACTAAAGGTCAAAGTTTTGTCCAGGTGTACCCCAAGATACTTGGCACTCGAATTACATTCAGTTTGAACCCCGTTCAACTGGAGGCTATTGCTTGGAAAGTAACAGGCTTTTCTTTTCCTAGTGAAAAAGAGAGCCTGAGTCTTAGAAGCATTCAATTTTATTTTCCAATCATCGCAATATGATTTGACTACATTCAAAGCAGATTGCAGATTGGTTTCAATTAAGGAACCAATTGAATCTGTTGAGTAGATGCAGGTATCATCCGCGAAAATTGCCGTTTTACAGTTATGGGGTTTCGGAAAATCATATGTGTATATAATATACAATAACGGTCCAAGAACGGATCCTTGGGGTACACCTGCAACGATTTCAAATACATCGGAATACCAATTATTTACAGAAACTTTGAGAGTGCGTTTTGTAAGGAACGACGAAATCATTTTAACTATGTAAAGTGGGAAATTTAAAACAAGGAGTTTGTGAATGGGTCCTTCCTGCCACACCGAGTCAAAAGCTTTTTCAACATCAAGAAAGACCATCCCCGTACTTTTTCCTATAGTTAGATTATTTTTAATATCTTTTGTTATCCTGTCAACCTGATGAACAGTACTATGATGTCTTCTAAAACCAAACTGTTCTTGTGGCAAGATATCAAACTGATCGACATGTTCCAATAGTTTGTTTTCTATTAATTTTTCTAAGCACTTACTTAAGGAGCTTAATAAAATAATTGGCCTGTAGCTAGAAGGCAGGCAAGCATTTTTGCCCGGTTTAAAGACTGGGATGACTTTTGCCATTTTCCACGTATTTGGAAAGTATCCTATTTTGAAACACGCATTGAAAAGTATAGTTAGAAATTCGACACCTTTTTTAGGGAGGTTTCTTAAAAATACATTTTTTAGTCCATCAAACCCAGGTGATTTAGTATTTTTGAGACTATGTAAAATTTCTTTTAAGTCGTCGGTAGATACAATATCATTCGTAACTTCGATAGCACTTGTATTAAGGAATTGTATTGATTGAAAAACGTTGTTTTCAATATTTCTGTTTGCAGTTAAATTACTTGCAACCAAGTAGTTAGCACAGAATTCAGTTGCTAAAGCACTTGCTTTTTCCTCGTTAGAAAGCAAAACTGTATTACCTATCTTAAAGGCTGGAATGTGGGCTTTTTTTCTCTTAACCACTTTTATGATATTCCAAAAGGGTTTACTTCCTTTATCTAAACATTGAAGCTTAAGGTTCCATGATTGATTTCTAAAATCGGCAAGCAAAGTTTTTATAATTGCATTCGAAGTTTTCATTTCAGCGTAGTAATATTGATCTCTTGACCTGATCCATAAAGTTCTATATTTATTTCTAATTTTAATGGTTTCAACTATCTGGGGTGGCAGTGCGTTACCATTATCTCGACGTTTAATTTTTTTTGGGACAGATTGCTCAATGCTATCAAGTACCGAATTTGTAAAAGCATTCACAGATTCATCGATTTGAACAAAATTTATGTGATTGGAACTAATGACCATCTCTCAGTTTTTGTCGCACATTACTTTTAAATCTGTTCCAATTTGTGTTTTTAAAGTCATATACAATGTTACATGTTTCTTCAGGAGTCGAATTAAGTTCTATTAGAACTGGCAAGTGATTTGAACTAAGACCATTTTCAACAATAGGTTGGGTAAAAAGCTCTGGCATGTTAGTGAGGAATAAATCCAGTGTTGAAGGATTAGTTCGATTATTAGAAGGAATACAGGTGGGGTGAGGTGGGTATAAAATGTTAAATGGATGTCTTGAATTCAAATCCGACAAAATATTGCCCCAAACATTTGCTCTAATGCAATCCAAATTCCTATGTCTACAGTTGAAATCTCCACCAGCAAGAAAAATATCATTTATTGTTATTAATTTACGCAAATCATTTCTAAATTCATACCTTTTACTTTGGGAAGAGGAACCACCAGGAAAATAAATTGAAAAGATTTTAATTGAACGACCATTTTCAAGTGGTACTTCAATTCCTATATTTTCAATCAGTTTACTTTTAATAATATGTAGCAATTTATGTTTTATCGTTCTCTTTACAACTACGGCTACACCGCCCCCACTTCTCTCTTCTCTATCAAAACGATAACAAATGTAATCTTTATTGGAAATATTAAGATTGCTATCCAACCAAGTTTCACTAAGTAGACTAACGTCAATGTTATGTTTGCTTAGAAAAGCAAAAAGTCTGTAGCTACGCAGAACATGTTCTCAGAAGAAAAAAAGAGAAGAAGACCACCAAGGGTCACAGTAGGCACAGACGTCTTAGGCCACGGAAGACTAATCAAGACGGCGTCCTTTTACGGACTTAAAAACGGCGCCACCCTGATGTAATGCCAAGAGCGGTTCCAGGGTGGCTTGTAGGCCGTAAGCGGGGAGAGTTTAGTCCGTGCGAGTCGGACACACCAAGTGGTGATGGCCTACCACTTGACGGTACATCACGTATTCTCTCCTCCAAAAAAAAAAAAAAAAAAAAAAAAAAAATGTTTGCTTAGAAAAGCAAAATATTCAATTGATTTAGATCGAATGTTGATTCGTGTCATTTAATCAAATTTGTTTCTTATATTAATCTTTATTTGTCAAACTTATTTTAATAATACCAATTGTTTGCCTCTCACAGAATTAAAAGTGTATTCTTAATGTGTGAAGTATATAATAAAATAATTGAATTGAAAATTGAAAGTATGATTTATGGAGATTTTTTTCTGCTAAGTATGGAATATAATGTCCCTCAAATGAGCACCAGCTTCATGCTCACAGAGACGGGCTCCTTCTACAGTGTTTTTCATAACACTTCGTAGGACCTCTGGGCTTAGCGCCTGTATTTCAGTACGAATGTTCTCCTTCAGTACACTTTACCCTTTAAATAACCCTACAGAAAAAAAGTCTGGTGCAGTCAAATCCGGAGAACGTGCAGGCGAATTAAATAGTGAATATTTGGAAACGGAACAAAACGAACTGCGTAAATAACACGTTTTTGAGCATCTCCTGGATTTAATTCTTGCCCAAATTGAATTTTATTTGGAAACAGCTGCAATTCGGTTCTTAGCACTCTTCGCAATGAACTGCGGGGCACGACGAGTTGACCAGAGCGCCTTCGTGTCGATGTTTCTGGACTCTCCACAAAACTTGCAAGAATGCGTTCCACACTCGCTTCGATTCGGGCTGCGAGGTCTTCCAGATCGAGGAAAATCAACTACAGTTCCTTGTTGACCAAATCGCGCCATCAGTGCCGTAATCAGGTGCGCAGAGGGTGGATTTCGCACATTAAAATGACGCCGATAAGCTCTTTGGGTTAAAATAATAGAGTGATTATTTTCAAAATAAAATTCAATTAGTTTGGTCCTCTCTAAAGCGCTGTAGCTCATTTTAGTAAATCTTCCAAGTTTGTTTTATAAGATAGATAGATAGATAGATAGATTCTTTATTTTTTCATCATAAAGTTTACAAATTGGTATACTTAAGAATAAGGACATGGCAATACTGCCGTCTGCCTGAGATGACATTTCATAATATGATTTAAAAATAAAAGAAATAATAAAAAGCAAAAATTTTAAAATATAAAGAAAAGGAAAAAAGAAAAAATGTTTAACAAATGATATGAAGAAATTTTATTATATAAAACAATGCTATCAATTTTAACGTGATTTGAAACACAAAATATTATACAATTTGGTTAATTTGATTAGCTGTTTATACAAAATTTTATCAATTTTAACATGATTTGAAACCCAAGATACTCGTAATACACAATTTGGTTAGAAATAGCTGTTTATACAATATTATCAATTTTAACGTGGTTTCAAACACAAAAGAGATATTATCAAATTTAGTATGATCAGCAACAAAACAATAAATAGTTAGGTATAAAATTTGGTCAAAACTGCAATAAGTGGGTAATCGACTAAGTTTAATATGTGAAACTGTTACGGTAAGAAAGAGCATGTTGGCAATATTTAAAGAGGCTGAGCCAGCCCATTGCTCCATTTAAAATTTCAAAAAGTTTGTCCAAATATATAAAACTTTCCCGAAAATGCAACCGGCGAATTTCTTGTAGAATAGGACAAGCAGCAACGAAATGGTATATATCTTCATTCACTCTTCCGTTACATAGATCACATAGCTGGGGCAAGTCTGATCGATGAGGTATAAAGTTCAAATTTAAAATTTCAACTCTTGCTCTAAAAATAATAATATAATATATAACCGAGGCTGAAAATTCATTACTAAAATAAGAGACTTCTTTTTTATAACTACGAGTACCTTAAAAAGAAAAGAAAAAAAAGAAAAACAAAAGAGTTGTGATTTTCTTCAAATTAGGAAGTCACTTTTGACCCACCCTGTACAAAACCCAAGTGGTTAAAAACATCTAACAGGAAGAACTCCTGCAAACCTATGGAAACGGTACCTGCGACCGGCAATTGTACAAAAGTGAGCTGCATATCACTGTACATATACAAAAGAAAAATTGACTCTTTCATTTTATCATACTGCCTGCCATGCCATTGCAAAACTCTAACACGAACAGTTATAAAGAGAGAACATTGGAAAATTGTATGGAAAATTTGCCGAATATGCCAAAATTTGACATTTTCTTCACATAAAAACTATATTATGTACCTATTTTTATAAATAAATAGAGTTTTAACCGCCAAAAATGGCTGACCTCAGATGGCAGAATTTAGAGGGACATAGGGTGTCTAGAGCACTGTGGCCTCATTTGGACAAGAAAAGATCTAAGGAAATTCTAAAATTAAGCAGGGAACAGCTTAGAACAATAGTTGGGATTATGTCGGGGAACCGTCTTCTAAGAAAGCACGCTAGGCGGCTTGGTTTGGTGGATGTGGACACGTGCAGGCACTGTGGTGATCTACAAGCCGAGGAAGACATAACACACATACTGTGTGAATGCGAGGAATCAGCACGGAATCGTAGGAGGTTTCTAGGGGAATACTTCTTCGAGGAATTAGGGGAGCTGAGCGGCACAGACCATAGGAAGCTGGTTAAATTCTGCAGGGAGATTGGGCTTTGTTTAGTAAAAGTTTTTTTTAGGTTTTTTAGGTTTTTCCCCAATTGAAGTCTTGGTTTTTAATTGGTTCCCTAGGGATCGTGATGGGTCCTTCTGGTGCCTAGTGTTGTATGCAAATTGCATACCCTTTTTTGACATTTTAAAAGTATTTTCAGTCGATCTAACGACTTGCATTTCCATGACTTGACCACCTTTCGGCGCCTTTTGAAGTATGATTTGCATTTGTTTCCATATAAAGTGCAATTGTCTCAAAGAATATTTCCGACAAGAATATTTTCCAAGCACGTCGCTTGGATAACGGCCAAACAGTCATTCGAGCGACGGTATGGTATGAAATCAAACAATGCAGTTTCTGCAACGAAAATTCTCTGAACGTGTGCTGTCAAAAAATGGCGACATTGACTGGCCACGAAGATCTCCAGATTGGATCTCTCCGGACATCCTTTTTGTGGGGTTATTCGAAAAGATAAGTGTACGCCAGCAAGCCTCAAACAATTGACGAGCTCAAGGCAAACTTCGTGCCGAAATCATCGCTAT
Organism: Portevinia maculata; assembly: GCA_949715645.1. Lineage (NCBI taxonomy): Eukaryota > Metazoa > Arthropoda > Insecta > Diptera > Syrphidae > Portevinia > Portevinia maculata. The sequence goes on along the minus strand of OX454527.1, from coordinate 188,262,918 downwards.
AGCAAGATGCTCGAAAAAGGAAATGGAAAACGCAGCAAAAGGGCTCATTTAGCTTTGGTCAATAGAGGTGAACACTTGATTGATGCTGTATTCAAAAACTAGTCCAAATAAATTGTACAGGACCAAATTAAATAAAAATACGGCATATGGTAATCGGTTGTGTTTTTATAAAGCTATTAAATTTGCACATACTGTCCTAAAAGATGGCGCACCCATTATAATACATAAATGAAACGTTGTTCGTGTGCCCTCTACACACTCAGGAACCGCCCGACCGATTTCGATGAAATTTTGTGGGTGTGTTCTTTATGGGGTCTGTTAACAAAATGTTAGAATTTGAATAGAAGAAAACTAAAAGTTATATAAGAGAGAACTGTTTCTAAAAACAATTATATGGACAACCAAAATAAATAATAAAAAAAATCACTTTTGGTATGTTAGTATTTTTTTGATGTATTCAAATAAATAAATAAATATTTGGGATTAACTAGCGGCCCATACAGGGACTAACCAGAAACCTAGTTTCTCCAACGGTTGCTTTCGCGAAGTGGAAGGGACCTACAATTTTAAGCAAATTAAGGAATTGACGGAAAACAAAAATTAAAACCAGGAAAAATTGTGTGGTATCACTTAAAAAACCATTAATCGTAAGATTCTCGACAAATACAATGTCAGAAAGTCTTTCACCCTCTCTATCACCCATTTCAGTCCAACTATGCTTGTCGAAATGGAATAGAATTAGAGAAAACTTAGAAAGAAAAACCAGAATGAATAAAATAATATATTTACAGGAGCAAAGTTTGTCCAAGAAAATTGAAATAAAAACTGGATAAACTCGTGGCTTCAATGGCACAGTGCATGAGTGCTTGCCTGAGAAGACGCTGGTCTAGGTTCGAATCCCAGTGGAAGAAATGGAATTTCGGGATAACATGAAGGAAAAGGACAGACCAGCAGAAGGAGTCTGATGATCGGTTGTGGCTAACCGTGAAACAGCGCTGTAACTCCAGCCGTCCACTTAACGTGGTAAGGAATGTAAGGTTATTCATTCAAAACAAAAATACGGCAAATTTGAGAAGCATCTTATGATAGTTGAAACTCTTGGATGGTGGTAAGACGTTCGCAGGAGGTCTGGCAATGGATAAAAAACTTAAAGAGAGCTTTAGATTAGCAGTCCAACAAAAAAACCTCTGCACCACTGCCCCACAATGTATTATTATTGTATATCAGTTCACTTGTTGCATAAGTTCAGTTCGATTAAAAAAACGCGATCGCACATTTTAAAGTAGTGTACACATGAATCGCAAGGAAATTTGGTACAAATCAACCGACTGCCGGGCCCCTTCATATATTTTAGCTCAAACTGCATTTCAAATTAAGCTATAACTTTAAAATTTGTACAAATATTTCGCAAGGTTTTCTGCTCTTCGGATGTGAAAACCGAACTGCAGTGCCCCCTACATGGCTTTCAACTCTAACTTTGTACTTCATCTAGCTAGTTCGCAAGGGTTTCTGCTCTTCGGATGTGAAAACCGAACTGCAGCGCCCCTATATGGCTTTCAACTCTAACTTTGTACTTCATCTAGCTAGAACTTTGAAATTTTGCACACATATATTTCACTGGCTTCCGCTTCTTTTAACCGGCAACCCCGGATACCATCCACTAGTAATTCATAATTTTTTTTTTTTAAATTTTAATATACATACGCTCACTTGAATAGAAACTCCCATTTGCTTCGACTTCCAAGTTCAATAACTTTTCAACTAATAAAGAAAACAACTCAATTTCTTTTTTCAATTCAAGTTTATTAAATGTTAATTGTAAAACATAATAAACAATGGTGTCGATATTGAAAGTGATAATTTTATTATACATTTTAAGGTGATAGGACTTAAAATATTTGTATTAAATTATGAATAACCTCAAAAAGTTTGTTAGGCAGAGAATCATATAGTTTCTTGATATAATCCAAGCTACATTTAATTGCTTCTATAAGTTTATTTTTTTTGAATATTGTTTGCCTGATTCGTAGACCTGCCGAACAAGCCATCCCTAAACATTTTCGATTATGTTCAAATCGGGCCAGTATGGTGGCCAGTCCAAAATTGAGACTTTTTGGCGCTCAAGGTAAAGTTTTACCACTCTGGCGTTGTGTATTAATTTCTGGCTCGCCAATGCGATTTATAAGGGGGGGTACTTCGACCTAAAAGATCTTTTGTACCGTTGGCGTTGTGTATTGGTGCATTATCCTGTTGTAGTTTCCACGACAAGTCACCAAACAGCTCATTCATGGAAGGGAAAACCTTCTCGAGAACACCAATGTAAGATTGTGCATTCGTACGAAGAGTCAGAAAATGCAATTCTAAAGTGCCATAGTACGTTATGGCTCCCCAAACCATAACACCGCCCACTCGGGTGTGTAATCGATCCAACTGATGCTCCTCTTTTCGCAAAACATGGAAGTAGTAGTCAAATCCGCCAGTACTTTCAAAATTAAGTATTTTTCATCGGAGAAAACAACACGGTACCATTCCTTACTCCAGGTCATGCTAGCGCGACAGAAACAAAGACGTTGTTCCTTACGGGACAGGTTAAGCGGTGTTTTTTTTTAACTTTCAACGCTTCAAGTGCTTAGCCTTTGAAATAACCGCATCACCGTAGAAACACCAGCTATAACACCACTTTTTTTTGTATTTTGACTGCAGAATCGTGCGAATTTAACGCGTGTCGCAAAATTGTTCTTTTGTCAGCAGCTGTAACGGCACAAACAGTTCACCCTTTCATTTCTTTACCATAGTTGGACTCATTGCGTAGAAATGTTGATATTACCTTGCGGCTTCGCTGCATTTTTTTAGCTATTTGGTGAATAGACAAGTCACACTCGCGATAAGCTTTGATTTTAGCTTTCTCGTCCCCGGCCAATGATTAACCACGTCCTATTTTGACTGTAATTATTTTAAAATAACTAGAATATATTAGAAACAATTTTTGCATAACTACCTGCCTTGGCTTGCATGTGAAAACTAATATTATAGGGGGGGGGGGGGGGGGGGGGTCCTATTCAAGTGAACCAATATGAAACCACTTTTTCACAGTAATTCAACAATAATTTTGTAACGGAATATTTCCAATGCATGATCTTGCTCAGAGAGAAGGTGTTTTTGTTATATTATGTACGAAGGGGGGTTATATTCAAGTGAGCGGCACTGTATATATTAAATATCAACAATTGCGGTTTTCAGAAAACTGCACTTCGTCACCTCAGTTCAATTTTGCTCTACATGCCAAAGTTGACTTTTTGAATTATACGAGTATATAAATTCTAGGGTTTTTGGGCATGTGGAATTCATTTCTGGAAACCTCTTTAAGCTATATCCCATTGTTTCTCAGATATCCGGAGCCATTTTGGTTATAAGCGTGATTTTTTTTATTTTTCATTCCGGGCTATCTATTTCAATGTCATACATTCCTTGATTTAATGCTACAAAATGCTTCACTTTGACCAAAAATAAAGAAACTTCAGTTCCGTTTTACATTTGTTTTATGTACATTGCGCAATAACGAGATTGTTTCAGTGTTTTATATAAAAAATATAAAATCTTAATAATGATACCGAGTTTTATTTGATTTTCTCGACAAATACATTATGTAAGATTAGTTTGTAAAACAGTTTTTAGGCCGAAAGGCAATAATTATAAGATATAGTTAAGTTTAGGGCGTCCGTATAAGGAACAATAATCTACAATAAGTATCCTGTTAATTTTAAGTTCGATTTAATCATTTTTGTCTAGTATTCAAGTTGATATTCAGTAACAATTAAGAAATGTATTTAAAAGTAAGATTGTTTCAGTGAAACCAATGTTTAAACTCGAGGCCTACTATTCATGATGCAATGTTTGTGAGAAAAATACTTAATTATCATATTAAATGCCCAACTCTTCGCCCAACGGGTAACCATCCATGTATTATGTACTAGATACACCATTAAGAAAGAGAGATTTTCTCTTTTAAAATATGCACAGAACTAAGTACGGTGTCAATGAACCTTTACCTAGAACAGTTCTATCTTTCAACGAAGCCTGTCAATATCACTACAGGTTTATCTAGAGATAAGTTTCAAGAAATGATATTATATTTATACTTATATTGATTATATTATAATACCTGAAATATCTGTAAGCTATAAGTTGCTTGTAGATAAATAATGAAATACTGCATACTAAATGCAGTTTCGTTCTTCATTAAATGTTCTTCTTTTGACCCCACGATTATTAAGATTGGTTTTGTGTGAGAGAGATACATATTTAGTATCCAGAGAAAGCCAAACACAAACTCGATTTTCAAACTCCCAATAATTTCCATTACATGATACCATCAGATGACAGCATATGGACAATAAATAGGAACTCATTCCCTAATACTAGTGAAAATCATGTTCCTCGCCTACATATTCAGACAAATTAACATATTTCCATGGAAAGAGGAAACTTTCGGACATGGTAGTGTAAATGAACTGTGTCAGCTCGATTATCATTCTATAAGGCATCAACCCTCTCGCTCTCTCTTTAATTTTCATGATCCAATGTCTCTTGACCTGAAATAAGTTTGTAGTTCAGTATGGGGAAAGGATTAAGGCAATTTTGAATTAAGTGGGATTTGTTTTGTCAAAGAATACTATATAAGTTCGTTCTATAAGTTTGATGAAATAGTTTTTAGCTGAGCATGCGACCTGTTACAACGATTTGTCTCTGTGAGTTTGATAACATATAACATGTACATAATATAAATCCGATCACTTAACGTTTTCTTTTTTATCTTTCAGATGTATTATTGGTCCAAGTAGCTGCTGAAGATGTAAGCAAGAATAAATTTTTGGGACTTAGTTTTAATAAGCAGACGACTGAAGAAGCAGTTTACGAAGATGAGGTATTAGAAATCACACCGAAATGCATTTGCCCACCGGGGCCAGTAGGGCCACCAGGAATTCCGGGTGGTTCAGGCTGCCCTGGAGCTAGAGGAGAGAAGGGCGACGAGGGTGATCCAGGATCAGAAGGAAAATTAGGCGGTCCCGGAGATGCGGGAATTAATGGAAAGCCGGGTAGCGATGGGGAACCTGGGAGCATCGGCCTCCCTGGAGCACAAGGATCGCCTGGCGAATCAGGACTGCCGGGGCTTCCAGGGCAACCAGGGCCGATTGGGGACCCAGCAGGTAGATGGCTCCCAGAAAGTTCACCAGACGCAACAGATTATTATCCACAATATCCACCAGACCCATCAGATCATTATCCACAATATCCACCAGAGCCATCAGATCATTATCCACAATACTCACCAAACCCATCACATCAGTCTCCACAACACCACCATCCAGTGCCCCCTATATATCCGATCATTGTACCCCATTGGCCATCAACACCACATGTGCCTGCTGTACCTGGTCCACCCGGTCCACCAGGACCACCCGGGTCAGTTCCACCATCACCGCCATTGCCGCCGTATCCGCCATATCCACCGCTTCCTCCATATCCACCGTTTCCCCCATACCCCCCATACGCACCACATGCGCCATATCCGCCGTTTGCCCCATATCCACCAAATGCGCCATTCCCACAAAATCCCCCATACCCACAAAGTCCGCCATACCCACAAAATCCTCCATACCCACAAAATTCTCCATACCCACAAAATCCCCCATATCCGCCAAGTCCCCCATGGCCGCTGTATCCCTCATGGCCAATAGGTTCACCATGGCCAGTTGGTAAACCATTGCCGCCAGGTACACCGTGGCTGCCTGGAACTCCACCATACCATAGTCACCCAGATCACGAACTACCACCGCATCATTGGCCGCCACATCATGGCTCAGACGACGGTCCAAATCCCTGGCCACCTCACGGCCCACCGCATTGGCCACCACATGGACATCCGATTCCACCAGGAGGTAATGAACCTCCAGGCCGACCACCAGGAGGCCATGAACCGCCAGGACGACCACCAGGAGGTCATGAACCACCAGGACGACCACCAGGACGACCACCAGGAGGTCACGAACCGCCAGGACGACCACCAGGAGGTCATGAACCGCCAGGAAGACCACCAGGAGGTCATGAACCTCCAGGCCGACCACCAGGAGGACACGAACCACCAGGACGACCACCAGGAGGTCATGAACCACCAGGACGACCACCAGGAGGCCATGAACCCCCAGGACGACCATCAGGAGGCCATGAACCGCCAGGACGACCGACCGGAGGTCATGAACCGCCAGGGCGACCACCAGGAGGTCATCAACCGCCAGGACGACCACCAGGAGGTCATGAACCGCCAGGACGCCCACCAGGAGGTCACGAACCGCCAGGTCGACCACCAGGAGGCCATGAACCACCAGGACGACCACCAGGACGACCACCAGGAGGTCATGAACCGCCAGGACGACCACCAGGAGGCCATGAACCACCCGGACGACCACCAGGACGACCACCAGGACGACCACCAGGAGGTTATGAACCGCCAGGACGGCCGCCAGGCGGTCATGAACCGCCAGGACGACCACCAGGAGGTCATCGACCGCCAGGACGACCACCAGGAGGTCATGAACCGCCAGGTCGACCACCAGGAGGCCATGAACCACCAGGACGACCACCAGGACGACCACCAGGAGGTCATGAACCGCCAGGGCGACCACCAGGAGGTCATGAACCGCCAGGTCGACCACCAGGAGGCCATGAAGCACCAGGACGACCACCAGGACGACCACCAGGAGGTCACGAACCTCCAGGACGACCACCAAAATGGTAGACCTGAGTGGCCCGTTAGGCTTTAAAAAATGAATGACCCATCTTCTTCACAAATTTTAATTTTTAAATAAATGTCTTAATATTAATGAACAAAATGCATTTCATTATCTTAATCGATTTTTTTTATATAAACCATGGGCTTTTCAATGTTGCTGTACGTCGTGTCCTACTCCAATTTTCAGAAAATGATGACGAACAAGTCCGCCAAACCCGTAACATAGCAGAAAAAATTGCGTTTACATTGCCAACCATTTACATGAAGTTCAGAATAGTCGCGAAAACATTCTAACCGCCTTGAAACACGGCCTGCTTGAGTGGCTACATGCAGCTGCGAATTGTTTTCCGAGAAGAAACCGTTTTCATTGGGGCGCCCTACCCTTCGACGAAAACCGTCTACTGGTCTTAAAAACCATCTTGTTAGGTGCTTTAAGTGGAGCTTTTACCCCAACCTTTCTGACAAAAAATGTAAAGTACTTGTCCCAGTCCAGTCTTTGAAAATGAATACTGAGGAGTTCGTATGATGAACCGGGTATGCTGGTCTTACTAAATATATATTATATCTTGAAAGACTCGACGAGCTGGGATAGTGAACAATGAAGTAGAAGATTTTCGCTGTACTGTAGCTCCGCTGATGAAGACTTGAGATATTCGCAAATGACTGTACGCAAGCCGAGTAGAGATTATGGGTAAAGATTTTGGTCTTGCAACTCTTGTCTACACATGGTAGCTGCCTTAGAGTTCTGCGAAATCTTTTAAGTAGCCGGTTTGATTGCGGGTTGTAGGCTCTGGTCCTATTTTTTGGAAACCTAATTATTTACCCTGCTTTGCGGACAGTTCCGACTCACGAGTTCCAGATCGAAAGCCCGGAACTAAGACACACACTTGTTAACCAATCTGATTCGGATCACCATAGTCCAAGCTGCAGTGATTAAATGCCGGTGCAGCTGTACAGTGGGCGGTTCCCCATTAGTTGATATGAAATAGGTTACCTTCATTCGAGAATGACTTGCAGTGGCAAAATATATGCATCTGGATTGCAGAACGGAAGTCAATAACCACATCGCCTTTTCGAAAAAAATTAAGTTTTGCTTTAGAGCCACCATACGTAGTGCATAGGTAAGCCTGGGCGATGAGCAGAGTTCGTAAATAGCTATCTTTTGGTTAGATGATTGGGAGTTTTTCAGATAAATGTATTATTGTGTTTCTCAGTTGACCATTTGAGCGGAAATCTTTCAATAACTTGCTCTTTTCCTATTTAAGGTAATGAGTTGGCTTTGAGTGCAGCAAGAAATTTCATTCGGAAAGTATAAATTTTAAATATACTTTATTCAAAACCGCAGTGTAGTGTTGCGCTCCTGAGCTGTGCACCACGGCATTGAGTCATGTGGTATTTTAGCTTGCCGTTGACACTATGCAGTGACTGCAATTGGACTCTTGATTTTGAAGTATTAATGTAATAAATTGGGCAGCAAGTTCTGATTTGTGTTCTTAACAAGGCATGGCCTTGCAACAAGTGCGGTTACTGCAACATTATTAACCACACTGTGACTTTTTTTTGGCCAATCACGAGCATCTTCATTCGACCATGGTGGGATATACCACCAGATATCGAGATCGTTTAACTGATATGGGCGGCTGGGATGGTTTTTGTGGGCATATGCTTCTAGGATACGATCGATGTCAAATCATGAATTTCGGCGACCCGATTAGCGATGTATACATTGTGTGGTTCAGGTTTGTATTGAATACCTTCAAATATGGTATTTGATTTGGACCACCAAAACGTTTGTAAGCATTTAAGCTGCAAAATGTCGAAAAGTTTCGCAGCTTGGAGTAATCCGTTGAGTTCTATTTTGTATACCCTATTCTAAGGGTATATTAATTTTGACGCATAGTTTGTAACATACCTTAATATTGCCCGTAGACCCCTAAAAGTTACTATATTTATGATCAGCATCGATAGTAATGTCGATCTAGCCATGTCCGTCCGTCCGTCTGTCGGCAGAAATTAGGCCTTTAAACTGGACCTGGAGAGCTGAAATTTTAACCATATATACTCTCTATGGTCCCGAAATAATCAAGTTTATGGATTTTTTAAATCCACCCCACAAACTCAAAAAACAAATTTATCGGAAAAATCGAATTTTGAGCTAGAAAGCTGAAATTTTTTATATATGATCTATGACTCCTAAAACTGCTCGGGATATAAAATTTTCAAAATCCGCCCACTGACACGCCCACAAAAAAATAAAACAATTTTATTGAAAAACCAAAATTTGAGCTAGGGAGCTGAAATTTATAATATATACTCTCTAGGACCCTTTAAGCTCATGTGTAAATATTTTCTGCCGACTGACACGCCCGCAATTTAAAATCAACTTTTTGTGAAAATCCAAAGTTTGAGCTAGGCTGAAATTTTTAATATAAACTCTCTAGGTGCCCTTTATACCTCTGTTTAAATATTTTGTAAATCCGCCAACTGACACGCCCACAATTAAATAAAACAATTTTATTGAAAACTTTTTTTTACAAATGCTTCGTTTTTCCGATTAAATCCTTTAAATGTTGTATAACAAAATATATAGAGCGTTCTTAACATTTCAACCATACTTAGACTTTTGTCACGCCCACTTATGAGGGATGGGAATAAGAATAGGGTATCCAACAGTTCGCCCAAGCGGACTGTAGCCCGTCCCTCTGTTTTTTTTTAAGGAGGGCACTTTCGTCCTGGCAATGAGGATGGACTGACAAATTAATTCCTCCCATTGTGGTCACTCGGCTACGACACGTTGGCAAAGAATGATTTAGACACATCAGAGAATACTTGCAATTGATAGCTGCTGCAGTCTTGCGAAGAAAATAAACCTTGGAGTTTGAATCATCCCAATTAATGATAGCTCGGTCCGAAATTAAATCCGATCTTGTTTATGTGGGTCGGGCAAAATATTATACCAGAAACACCCAGTCAGCCAAAACATTTGTTAACAAATAATTGTGATCACGAGGTGCCGTTTTCAATTTTCAGTTTTGAAATAAAGACATACTTCAACATACGGCCTTATTTTGCTTTGCAAATGTAAAGTAAGGCTAATTTGGCATTATTTCACTTTCCATTGGCGCTCTTTTCAACAATTTGCCTTGCCCCTTTTAGGGGGGCAGCCTCTCGAAGGCATTGCACTGTTTATGGAATGAGTTGCGAAATCACAAGTAGATCCCATAAGTAGTACAATGCATTTGGGGATGATGGTTGGGGGCATGCTAACCCCCTGCAACCCCACCGCTTGGGGTCACTGTTTGATTTTGAGTAGGCGGCCTTATTTCGTTTGGCGTTATTTCAAGGCACCGATCACGACTGTACCCAAAAGGAATTGTATTGATTGAGAAACGTTGTTTTCAATATGGTGACGGTGGGTCATGCATTTGGAAACGTCTGAAAGCTACTGCCACTAAGACACCGGTTTGTATAGACATATAACGTTGACTTTGCACCCGATAAAATCATCTTGACAAAACTAATAGAACCCAAGACGTTAGTCTACTTAGTGAGACTTGGTTAGATAGCAATTTTAATATTTCCAATAAAGATTACATTTGTTATCGTTTAGATAGAGAAGAGAGAAGTGGGGCGGTGTTACCGTAGATGTAAAGAGAACGATAAAACATAAATTGCTACCTATTATTAAAAGTTAACTGATTGAAAATATTGGAATTGAAGTACCACTTGAAAATGGACGTTCAATTAAAAACTTTTCAATTTGTTTTCCTAGTCGTTTTTCTTTCCAAAGTAGCAGGTATGAATTTAGAAATGATTTGCGTAAAATAATAACAATAAATTATATTTTTCTTGCTGGTGTAGATTTCAACTGTAGACATAGGAATTGGGGTTGCATTAGAGGAAATGCTTGGGGCTATATATTATCGGATTTGAATTAAAGACATCCTTTTAACATTTTATACCCATCTCACCCCACCTGTATTCCTTCTAATAATCGAACTAATAACTCTACACAGGATTCATTCCTTACTAACATGCCAGAGCTTTTTACCCATCCTATTGTTGAAAATGATCTTAGTTCAAATCACTTGCCAGTTCTAATAGAACTTAATTCGACACAAATTGGAACAGATTTAAAAGTAATGCGCGACAAAAACTTAGTGATATACCGGTCATTAGTTCCAATCATATAAATTTCGCTCAAATCGATGAATCTGTGAATGCTTTTACAAATTCTGTAGTTGATAGCACTGAGCAATCTGTTCCAAAAAAAATTAAATGCCAAGAAAATGGTAACGCACTATCACCTCAGAAAGGGGTAGGGATGCGATTACATGAGAACACAAGCGTTCTCACTCTAGCCTCTCACTATCAACTCCTACTGTCACCTCCGCGTTGGTGACTGCCGGGCGCCTAGTACCTCGACTGGAGATGGGGTAACCAACCCCTGTGGATGGTCGTTGGTGGCGGCTGACGAGAGAAGGAGGGGAGGAGAGTGTTTCTCACTTAGGCACTTCCTCTTGTTCAGGCGGCAGCGGATGAATTCTCTAGATGGAATCAACGGTGGCGTCTACAGTTCCAGTCAGGTCGAACTGCTAAGTGTAATCCCTATATGAGCAGCTTCGACATATTTGGATACCAGGTCTATAGGGATCTCCAATACTGAGCCATGGTGTTGGAAAAGAGTTGGTCATATCCCAGAATGGGTTACTGACATCGGATTATCCGGCCCGCTGTCCTAGGGTCAAAACAAGGGCCTGGCCCTCCAGGTTGGGGGTTGTGCCGTCGGGGTAACTTCCCGACCATGAAAAAAAAAATAGTTATGAGAGAGACGCAACCAGCCTCGGAAAATGGAACTCCTCAAATGGCAACCAGACCCGGAACGTCAATGAACTACGAAATGAGAGTATGTACCTGGAATGTACGAACACTCTACACCCCAGGTGCTACTCAAAAACTTTAGTCTGTCCTCACGCGGTACAAGGCAAATATTACCGCGATCCAGGAGATACGCTAGATACGATCAGGTGTCATGAAAAGAACAAATTGCGACATGTATTACAGCTGCCATAAAAGATTGCATGTATTAGGATGCGGATTCGTCGTGGGAAATCGGCTTAGGACAAAAGTTATTGACTTCAAGCCGATAAGTGATCGCCTGGCTGTGATCCGCATCAAAGCTACATTTGAAAACATAAGCCTAATATGTGCACACGCCTCTACCGACGAGGCTGAAGATCCCATCAAGGAGGAGTTTTATGACCTCCTGGATGGAGCTTACGGAGCCTGTCCGGAGTATGATGTAAAAGTTGTACTCGGGGACTTCAATGCTAAAGTCGGAAAGGAAAACATCTTTGGCGGGTTAGTTGGTAAGCACAGAATCCACGAAACGACAACAGACCGACTAATCGATTTTGCAGCAGCTCGTAATACGGCACAGCACTAGGTTTCCAAGGCTAAGGATTCACACAGCGACCTGGCGCTCTCCAGACGGTCGAACCGCCAACCAAATCGACCATGTGCTAATCGATGCGAGGCACGCATCCAACATCCTCGACGTGCACACATTTCGAGGGGCAAACGTCGACTCTGACCATTTTCTTGTTGCGGCTAAATTCAGAGCTCGAATGTCCAATGAGAAGAAGCTGCGATCCGCCCAAAAGAAGAAATTCGACGTTGGACGCCTTAGCACACCTAGAGTAGCCAGAGCCTACAGGGAGCGCCTGAGTATGAAACTCCCCACTGTGCATTCACCTACCACAGACGCCAACAATCAGTGCCGAAACCACTGTAGGGTACCAGCCACCCCAGAGAAAGAGCCCTTGGTATGATGATAAATGCGTGTACAGGAAAAAGGTGACAGAAGATGCACACAAGAAAACGCTGCAGCGCAAAACAAGGGCAGCGAGGGAAGGGTATCGAGCCAGTAGAAGGGAGGAGAAAAAGACCCTGCGTAGAAAGAAGAGGGCCTACGCAGTATCCCAGCTCAAGGAGATCGAAGAGTCTCGCGATCGTATATTCTATAAGAAAGCAAAGCAACTGGCTGATGGCTTCAAAACCGGAACGCAGGCTCTTCGAGACAGCGAAGGAAACCTAGTCACCGAAGCGCAGGGAATAGTAGATGTGTTTAAGCAACATTTCCAGCAGATGCTTAATGGGCATCATGTAGAGAGAGTGATAGGGCAAGAAGAAAGCCCACATCCAGTCAATGAAGAACCAGTTCCACCACCCAGTATAGAAGAAGTTGGCTTAGCTATAAAAAAAAGCTTAAGAACAACAAAGCTCTTCAAATACGGTGGTGATGTTTTGGTAGGGCGCATACACCAAATAATCAGCCAAGTATGGGTGGAAGAAACCATGCCCGATGAGTGGGCTATCAGCTCCATATGCCCCATCTAAGAAAAAGGCGATCCTATATCTTGCAAGAACTATCGAGGCATATCCCTGCTTAATGTCGCATATAAGATCCTATCCAACGTACTGTGTGAAAGTCTTAAACCGTTTTGCAACACACTTATCGGCACGTACCTGTGTGGCTTCCGGCCAGGCAGATCGACTACAGACCATATTTTTACACTAAGGCAAATCCTGGAAAAGACCAACGAATTTCAAGTCAAGACACACCACATATTCATCGACTTCAAAGCCGCGTATGATAGTATACATCGTCAGGAGCTCTATATGGCGATGGCCAAATTCGGAATCCCGGCAAAACTGATTCAGATATGTCGCGTGACTCTGGAAAACACGCGGAGCAACGTGCAGTTTGGAAATAGTTCCTCCGAACTATTTCAAACATTCACCGGATTTCGGCAAGGGGACGCGCTATCATGCGATTTCTTCAATCTCGTACTGGAGCAGATAGTGCGCAGGGCAGGTGTCAACACGGAAGGCACTATCTTCAACAGATCGTTCAGCTGCCGGGTTATGCGGACGATATTGACATCATCGGCCGATCACAGCGCTCCGTGATAGAAGCTTTCACATGCTATCACCGAACAAACAAACATCTGTCCGCCGCCTAGGACAAAACGTCGCTATTGACAGCAATAATTTAGAGGTAGTTAAGGAGTTCATTTACCTCGGAGTAAACATGAACTCCATACGAATGACACCTTAGTGGAGATCCGGCGAAGAATTACTCTAGGAAACCGCTACTACTTCGGTTTGGCAAAACAACTGGGTCCAAACTCCTAACTCGGAGGACGAAATGTAAGCTTTACAAAACCCTTATCGTGCCAGTTCTGGTTTATGGCGCCGAGTGCTGGACGATAAGCAGGAAGGGAGATCTGATACTGGGCTCCTTCGAAAGAAAAATTCTTCGGCGGATTTGTGGTCCTGTGTGCGAGGAAGGCGAATGGAGGAGAAGATACAACCGCGAACTCTATGAGCTGTACCAAGATGTGGATGTAGTCCAAAAAGCCAAAATACGTCGACTATATTGGCTCGGCCACATCGAGCGAATGGACAATAATGCTCCAGCTAAGAGCCCCCAGGTTCGAGAAGGCAAGGAAGACCAAACCTCCGTTTCAAAGACCAAGCCATCGCGGATGCCAGAGCGCTTGGTCTGGACCACTGGAAGCAGCGTGCCCGGGATCGTAGAGGATGGAAGGCTGCTGTGTCTCAGGCAGAGACTCTTCACGGGTCGGGAGCCCGTTAAGTAAGTAGTACTACCATCTCAGATAGTTGCACCATTAAAATTAGAAATAAATATAGAGCTTTATGGATCAGGTCAAGAGATCAATATTACTACTCTGAAATGAAAACTTTGAATGCAATTATAAAAACTTTGCTTGCCGATTTTAGAAATCAATTATGGAACCTTAAGCTTCAAGATTTAGTTAAAGGAAGTTAACCTTTTTGGAATGTTCTAAAAGTGGTTAAGAGGAAAAAAGTCCTCATTCCAGCTTTTAAGATATGTAATACACTATTGCTTTCTAACGAGGAAAAAGCAAGGGCTTTAGCAACTGAATTCTGCGATAACCTGTAATTTAACTGTAAACAGAAATATTGAAAACAACTTTTCATAATCAATACAATTCCTTAATACAAGTACCATCGTAGTTACGAATGATAGTGTATCTACCGACGACTTAAAAGAAATTTTACAAAGTCTCAAAAATACTAAGTCACCTGGATTTGATGGAATGAAAAATGTATTCTTAAGAAACCTTCCTGAAAAGGTGTCGAATTTTTTACTATGCTTTTCAATGCGTGTTTCAAAATAGAATACTTTCCAATACGTGGAAAATGGCAAAAGTTATCCCAATCGCTAGCAATAATAATAATGTCTATTTAGGGTATATTACACTGCGACCTATTGGTCTATCGCAACGTTTCCCAAAGTGTGCTCCGCGGAGGATATCAAAAAAAAAAAAAAAATAACAAAATTCCATTACACCAGTGACTAGTTAATTTTGTGCTTCTGAACTTGTCATTTTGATCGCAGCAATCGAATTTGAAATGCTCATTTAAAAGAAATCAATACATACAAACAAATTAAAAAATAATTCGTGTAAAAAGATGTGGTATGTTATGATAATATCAACACTATGGGAATCCCCGACAAATGAAAATTATGAAAGAGGCGTTTCCAGACAACCATATCCGCTAACGCTAACTGAAATTTGTACTGGGATGACGTTTCTCTGGTTAGCGGAAATATTTCTGCTAACCTGAAAGACTTCATCCCAGTACAAATTTCAATTAATTTCCAATTTTAAAACCATATGTTTATGTAATAATGAGAAAGTTTCCTATCGCTAGAACCACATATGTATTAGATGAGTTTTGTTGGATTTGTATTATTATTTTTGTTATCCTCAATTCAGATTTGTGAATTTGCTCGTTTTCCATATAATTATTCTATTCTAGAGCGAAGGAAAATTACGCAATAGAAACAGCGGCGCCAGAACTTTCTGAAGATTTTGAGGCAGACAATGTGGCTAGTACTAGTTCTATGGTGATCGGTGCTGCAGAAAAAAAAACAGTAAAAAGGAAGTACCACGATTCATATTTAAATCTTGGATTTGCTGAGACAAGTGACAACAAACCCCAATGCGTAATATGCGGCAAAGTGTTGCCGAATAGTGCGATGTTTCCAGCAAAAATGAAACGTCATTTTGAGGGGATTCATCCAGATTGCAAAAGCAAACCGACTGGTTTCTTTAAAAGGAGGTATGGTGAACTTACAAAATCTCAAACAATTATTACTAACCACTCAAAGACAGTGAACGAAAATGCGTTGATGGCGTCCTACTTAGTGAGTTTCCGAGTTGCGCAAACTGGCGAAGCCCATACAATCGCTGAAAACTGAATCAAGCCATGCGTTAAGGACATTGTTGAGTGTATGTTGGGTAAAAAGGCCAAAAAAATAGTTGACACCGTTCCTTTGTCAAATAACACAATATCACGAAGAATCGGAGACTTAGCAGAGAATATCAAAGCTACTTTACTTTCGCGAATAAAAGTCACAAAATTTGCGCTCCAAATTGATGAATCGACAAATGTTGCAGGGTTGGCCATTTTAATAGTATTTGTGCGCTACCAGTACCTACAGTCCTTTCAAGAAGATCTGCTTTTCTGCAAGCCGTTGAAAACTACAACAACTGGTGCTGAAATTTTTAAATTAATAGACAAATTCTTCATTGTCAATGATATCAATTGGGTTAACTTGCTTAGATGTGTGCACAGACGGTACCAAGGCCATGACTGGAAAAACTTCCGGTGCCGTCTCAAGAATAAAACGAAATGCCAAGGAATGCAGCAGTAGTCACTGCGTTCTACACCGCCATGCCCTTGCAAAGAAAAAAATGCCACTCTCCTTAAAATAGGTCTTAGGCGAAAGCGTGAAAATAATTAACTTTATTAAATCACGACCTAAGAATAAAGGGTATTCAAAGTATTGTGCGATGAAGTGGGTAATCTACATACTCGTAAGTCTTTACTTCTTCACGCAAAAGTAAGGTGGCTTTCTCGCGTCAAAATACTGACGCGGCTTTGCGAAATGAGGGCTGAAGTCAGAACCTTCCTAATTACCGACAACTTTGATTTGGGCGACAGATTGTGTAATGAGCGTTGGCTCTTGAAATTATCGTATCTACCCGATATTTTTAAAAGAAATAAATGATTTGAGTGTATCACTTCAAGGAAAGACAATAACTGTTTTCGATGCCACTGATAAGATAGAAGCATTTAAAAAGAAAATCAAGTTTTGGGCAAAATCTTTAAAAAATCGAAACCTAGATAGCTTCCCAATTGTCAGCGAATGTAAAGAGGAAATAGATTTGGGTATTCCTGACGACATTTTAAATGAGTTTCATGTTCACCTGCTAAGTTTGCTCGAAAGCTTCCGCAGCTATTTTCCGGAAGAATACCACTCATATATTAAAGAAAATATGTGGGTTGCAGACTCATACTCTCGCAGCGTTGGAAAAGCCAGCTTCTCTGACATCGTTGCAGTTTGAGTGCTTGATTGATTTGACATCAGATTCTTCTATAAAGGCAAATTTTGAAACGAAGAAGTCTTTATTAGAATTTTGGTGTATGTTGAAGGACGAATTCAAAATTTTGTCAGATAAAGCCAAAATAATTCTTCTGCCGTTTGCAACAACATACATCTGCGAATCAGGACTCTCCGCCTGCAAAACCAAACAGGCACATTATTTTCACTAGAAGAAACTTTCTGAGCTTTTTATTGAAATGCCCTTATGTACCTATATATAATTTTATAATATTATTGAATTCATTATGTTCTTAAACTAACATGGTTCTTGTTTTTTTCGTTAAAGTCACCTGTCTTAGTTGAATTTAATAAAATATAAGAAAAACTTTTATTGCATTTTCTACACATACCTAACTGCGAAAAATAGCATAAGTGGAACACGAAGTTTTCACATAAAAAGTGCTCCGCGACTAAAAAAGATTTGGAAATGCTGGTCTATTGTGTCCCCTGTTTGTGCCTCGGAGAGGTTCACGCCCTCTTTCAGAACCCTCTCTAGATACTTCTTTTTTGAAGCGTGTCGAGGTATTGCTCTGATTTATCCTTGGCAGGTCACACTGCTTAGAGCACAGCGTCCAGTCCAGTTTCTTTGATGAATCTGAGAATGAGCTGTGGATCCATGGCTTGTATATCCTTCTCTGTTATTTGGTGCCTGCCCAAATATCTCATCCTTTTGTGGGCCAGTGCCCCACAGGATTCCAGTATGTGGTCTAGAGTTTCGGCAGTTTCACTGCAGAATCTGCCGAGCCCGTCCTCAGTTATACCCATCTTCCTCAGGTGATCCTTGAGTCTGCTGTGCCCTGTGAGGAGGCCTGTTAGGATTCTTAGGTTGTTTTTGCTAAGGCAGTCTCTAAGCCGGACAAAAATGCTTGCCTGCCTTCTAGCTACAGGCCAATTAGTTTTATATAAGAAACAAACTATTGGAACATGTCGATCAGTTTGATATCCTGCCACAAGAACAGTTTGGTTTTAGAAGACATCATAGTACTGTTCACCAGATTGACAGGATATCAAAAGATATTAAAAATAATCTTACAATAGGGAAAAGTACGGGAATGGTACTTCTTGATGTTGAAAAAGCGTTTGACTCGGTGTGACACGAAGGACTCATTCACAAATTCCTTGTTTTAAATTTCCCACTTTACGTAGTAAAAATGATTTCGTCCTTCCTTACAAAACGCACTTTCAAAGTTTCTGTAAATAATTGCTATCGGATGTAATTGAAATCGGTGCAGGTGTACCCAAAGTGTAAGTAATGCTTTCTTATGGTGTCAGCATTACAGTGAGTGGCGTCAGGTGTATGATTGGGTGGTTGACTTTGCTTCTTATTCAATCATTATGTAATGTGTGCAATGCAACATCTTTATTTGTTTTTATTTCGATTGTTGGGATAGGTCCTCTACATCCGTTCTTGGACCGTTATTATATATTATATACATATATGATTTTCCGAATTCCCATAACTGCAAAACCGCAATTTTTGCAGATGATACCTGCATTTACTCAACAGATTCAATTGTTTCCTTAATTAAAACCAATCTGTGCCCAAGTATCTTGGGGTACACCTGGACAAAACGTTGACCTTTGGTCTGCATATTCAAGAAACACTTAATAAACTTAACATGGCGATAAAAATCCTATATCCAAATTGCTATTATTCAAAGTAATATTCCAAAGCATAAACCTATATGGTTCATCCATCTGGGGAACATGTGCTAAGAGTCATATTCGCAGGTTGCAAATTATGCAAAATAAAATTTTAAAAATGATGCTTAATCTTCCCTGGCACTATTCTATGGCTGATCTCCATGAGGCGGCAAATATTGAAAGTTGAAATTCGAATCGCAAAATTATATTATCGATACAAAGTTCTGTGCAGTTGCTCTAATAATAACTTAATTTTATATTTAACAACTTAAGGTGTTGTGTTTAATTTATATACATTACTGTGATATATATTAGTGATGGGCATAATCGAATGATTTAAACAATCGAGATATTAGTATTCGAATGATTTAAAGAATCGAATTATAATTCGAATGATCGAATTTTTTCCACCAGGTTTCGTTTTAAATCACTGCCGATTACACAAAATATCTAATATAAATCTCAGTAAATTACTGATTATAATTTAATTTACCTACCTTTATTGCTTTCTAAAAATATAAAACATAGACAAAACATTCATAAATTACTCGTATCGTACCTTCTTCTTCAGACTTCAGCACAGAACAGTACAGTTTATAAAAACAAATGAAGAAAAACCCAACACAAAAAAAATCATAACATAACGATTCCAGCTTCTCGCTTTTCGTTTACAATTAAACATTCAACTTAAACCCTCAATGATGCATCGATTACGAAAAGGAATATACAAAAATAAAGCCAAAGTCATGAATACACACACGAGATACACAAAAACCAACTTCTCGAGTTTTCGATTTCGTGTGCTTTCTTCTTTTTTGTTCTTTCGTTCAATATTCTCTTCTCGGTCTCGAATCGGCACTCGAGTATCGAGTTCTCATTTCGCATAGAGTAAGTAGATGTGAGAAATCATTCGAATGATTTGATTTGAGAAGAATCGAGATATCTCGAATTGTTGTCTGAATCGATTATAATCGATTATATCATTCGAATGCGCCCATCACTAATATATATATTATTTTAATGTTCATAGGTTTTATTTGTTAATTGTTAATTTACTTGCTTAACTTAATGCTTAAGCATTAACGGCCCATAGAGGGCCTAAAACCTAGCTTCTCCAACCACTTTCTTTGCGATGTGGAAGGGACCTACAATTTTACGCCGAATCCGAACGTCAAATTTGAGAAGCTTCTCATGACCATTGATACTCTTGGATGTTTGTCAGACGTTCGCAAGAGGTGGGGCAGTGGAAAAAACTCAAGATGTTCCTTGGCCCCGACGGGAATTGAGCCGGGGACCTTTCGATTAGTAGTCCGACACACTAACCATTGAGCCACTGCGCCCGACTATTTATTTATTTAGTTATTTATTTATCTTCGTTTTTATTTATTTATCTTCTTATTTATTTATTTGTGTTAGTATTTATTTAATCGAATATGTAAACAACATCTTTATATGTGATTTTTCTCCTCAGGAAAAACTTAATTTATTAATTAAATGAAGGTTTTTTCATGTAGCTTTTCCTTTTAAAACAGCTTTGAATCTGTGATAATACTATTGTATAAATGTTATAAGTTTTTCAGTAGTAAGGTAGAAAATACCATTTCTCTGTAAATTGTGCAATCTAGAAATACGAAAAAAAAATTATATAAATTCAGCTACAATAAATGTTATAAAAAAAGTGTTTTTATTTCACGGTCAAAGTTGAACAAGCAGACTTCACTCTTACATTTTTTCACGTTGAGAGTAAGAGGAACGTTGGTTGCGGATGCAGATTGTGGCCGTTATGTTATGACGGGGGTAAACAGAGGCTGCCTACAAGGCAGTGGTGTATGCTGGTCGACTCTCTGTTGAACGCACTCAACAGTTATAATGTATACGCTCAGGCGTACGCGGATGATGTTGCCGTGCTTTCTGTTGGATCATGCCTAGCGACTGTTTGCGCCAAGGCGCTGGCGGCCCTTGACATGATCGACGAATGGTGCACTATGTGCCTCTTAAAACTGAGGTTGTTCTCTTTACGTGAAGAAGGAAGCTGATCGGCTTCACTCAGCCAGTGCTAAAAGGCGTCACAATCCAACTCTCCAATGAAGCAAATTATCTGGGAATCATCCTGGATAGCAAACTTCTTTGGTAGAATCATGTTGAGGTGAAGACTGCCAAGGCACTGTCGGTTTTCTGGCACCCCTTAACCACCTACAAAATAGTTCGTGAATGCAAGATCTCTCTGAATTCGGTCGGAAAGCAGAATTCACTTAGACTTGTCTGGGTTCCGGGTTATAACGGGATCACGGGAAATGGCATCTCCGACGAACTTGCTAGACAGGGCTCAGAGGGGGACTTCTGAGTACCTGAACCAGCAATTTGTCTGCCTGCGTCCTAGGTCAAGGCTTCCATTGACAGTTGGGTTTT
Organism: Portevinia maculata; assembly: GCA_949715645.1. Classification (NCBI taxonomy): domain Eukaryota; kingdom Metazoa; phylum Arthropoda; class Insecta; order Diptera; family Syrphidae; genus Portevinia; species Portevinia maculata. Next base: position 188,241,571 of record OX454527.1, on the reverse strand, counting down.
ATATGAACACAATCGCCGTTGGCATGACTCTCCAGGGTGCAGACGGGCTTACCATGATATCTAGAAAGCAATAATCCAGAAAGCAAAAAATTCAAAATTAAAAATCTCGAAAACAAAAATCTAGAATTGAAAAAGTCTCAAAAAAAAACCTAGAAACCATTATCTCGAAATACAAAAATTTAGAAAAAAAAAATCTCGAATGCAAAAATCTCGAAAGAATAGCTATATAAATTTTTGAGACGCGCGCGCGAATTGTAACCATTGTCTCAAAAATTAATATTTATTAATTAATATATTATTAATTAAATTAATTAATATATTATTTCCATAAGAAATCGGAAGTAATTTCGCAATTCACCATTTTCTATTCTCGACTTTATTTCCAATTATGTAGTAGTAGATCGACTTTATTCTACTTGAGATTTCGCAACTCATCCCATAAACAGTGCAATGCCTGGGGCATGCTGCCCCCCTGCAACCCCCCTGCTTGGGGTCACTGTTTGATTTGTAGTTGGTGCGAGGTTTTCAGGGGTGCAACGTGCAAATCTGAAAACAGTTACGAATCTTTATCTGATTGTGTAAATAAATTGAAAGCGAAACAAGGCCGATTTGGCTTTACATATTTCACGGCACCTTATTTACCATTGGAATTTTTACCATTTTTTAGAATGTTTTTTTTGTTAAATATTTATTTTTTGTTGTTGATTTACCGAAAAAATAAATTGCTGAATAAACTAAATATGTAATGCGTTTTCTTTAAGTTTAAACTCTTTAAATAGGAAAGAAAAAAATCTCGAATTAACTTTTTTTTCGAGATTTTTTTCGAAATATCGTCTTTTGAGATTTTTGTCCATTCGAGATTCTTCTGCATTCAAGATTTTTGCATTCTAGTATTAAAATTTGTTTTTTCGAGATTTTTTGCATTCGAGATTTTTTTCATTCGAGATTACGTCATGCTCCCGGTGCAGACAGACTAAGCAATTGTCCCCGACGCACGTCTGAAGGAAATCCGCGGCATTCTTGTTGTCTCTCAACAGAAAAGACTGCAGACAGACTTATGGCATTCTTACGGGACACTACGCTTTTATCAAACACCTAAAGGTGCTAGGCCTAAGCGATACCACCAACTGCGAAGCCTGTGGAGAAAGCGACGTATCAGGTGGCAGGTATTTGGTGCGGATATGGTGAGTGCTGTAAACCTAAGCTCCTTTTCATTGAAGCGCCTTCTTGTTTTTCTTAGAAAAACGAGTAAATTCTCACATTAAAATGTGGTGTGTCTGCCTGGTAGTATACAATAGACCAGTATTGAGTCTGAGTGCTCCAGTATAAAAAGTTTCTCACCCCGACAAAAAAAAGAGGTCGTTTGAGTTTAATTAAGTTCTATTACAAAATACAACACATGAGTGGAGGTTAGCAGCCTGAATGCCGCAGGAATGCCTTGCCATCCTTGTCCACAGATGAGGTACAATAAGATAGTTGAGTTTGAGAGAGTCTCTCAATTTGGTCCCAAGCGAAAAAAAGCTGTAAAGCGATTTAAAACGTCTAATATTGGATTAATTTAATTACTATTACTATGATTTACATTCTAAACCAATAATTTTTTTTTTCTATACTGAGACGATAAGTGGCGTTGGTTCAATTGGAATATGAATATATAAGTGGCCTTCCTTCCAAATTTGGCGTATTCAGATGTGGTGGTTGGGATCATCAGTGGATTACGCCAAAACATATCAAATCCATACACACTTTTTGCTCGATATTCATCGAGTCAACGTTAATACACGACACAAAAGTGAGTGTGCATTATTTTCTTTCCATTTTAATGGACCTTCAGTTCGAAGACTACCTATCAATGGAAATTTTTTAGGACAAGCGCTATTTATTTTGGACGCTGCAGTTACACACACATTAGAAGAGGTTAGTAGTATTTTTTTAATCAAAGAATATTATACTACGTTGAAAGAAGAAGATTGTCGAAACTAATATACACAATCACGAGACAACAACCGATTATTTATGCGCATATCTAATATGTAAACGCCAAGCATAACAAATTGTTAAAATGCAGCATGCAGTCCCGACAACATGACAGCTATGAATCCATATCAACATCGTTACCTAAACCAGAAACCTCAAGGGGTCAACAAAACATCTTCCCACAGAATAGACTTAAATACTTAAAAAAACTGGAATTAAATCGGAATTTCCTAGTTCTAATGTGATAGCCAGCGTCATTCCCGCATCTTATATACATTTCAACTGCTACGTTCATTTATGGTGCATTGACTACCTGAGGCGTAGTGATTGAATTAATTTTTCTTGAATTTTCTTCTATAAAAAGTATACCAACGGTATAAGCTGGATTTATATTGGCCGGAGCCATGAGGCAGTTCACAGGACATATCGCATGGCTTTTATGTAAGTATGACGTCTGAACAGCAATACATCGAACTATCAATGAACGTACTCAAAGATATATTCCTTACAGGCGCCCTAGCAGTTAGCATTGTCGCATCCACTCCTTCTGATAAGAAGTTTCCTCTAACTTTCAGTCCAACAGTATCGGCAGCTGAGACGGAAAGTATCGGCGAAGATATCTACCTAAGCTCCCATGAATGTAATTGCCCACCGGGACCAAAAGGCGCGAAAGGGTACAAAGGTTTGAAGGGATGTGATGGCGAAGTCGGAGATGATGGAGAACGAGGTCTTCCTGGAATGCAAGGAGCCCCAGGTCCAACGGGTAGTAAGGGCTCAAGGGGTGCATCTGGACCCATCGGACCGCCTGGCAGAGAGGGTCCTGAGGGCAATTCTGGTGGTATAGGAATGCGTGGAGAGATGGGGATTCAGGGCAACCCCGGAAGACCCGGCCCGCCAGGCCCACCAGGCCATTCTCAATACGATGACTGAAATACTTTTTTTTACACCATTTCTCGTACCACTACTAATGCCATTGGGCGTTGTCAACAACGAATTTGTTTCATAAGAATGGAAGGGCCTACAAACTCTAGCTTTATACATAATTTGTCATTGGTAGCGGTCATTGAATTGAAAGAAATAAAGAACATATCTGACAATGGTTTTTATTTTTTTTCTCATTTTTCTTTAAAGCATTTTCTTCTGTTGCATTTTTATCTCATACTTTTTAATCTGATACGCCTGTGTTTGGATGTGGTGTCTTTAGCGTGGAGATGAAGAATATGCATCCAAATTATTCCATTAATTCGTATATAAAAGAAAAGTAGATACCAAGAACCAAATAGAATTATTCCCAACATGAAGGTGGAAGTATATCTGCTGTTGTGTAAGTTCTTGGTTAATTAAGAAGAATTATTTGTTTAACCTAACCTAAACTCCAATACTTAATCGAATTGCAGGCATATCCTTCGAGTTGGCTTTCGGTGATCGAAGCAAACGAAATTACGGAAATTACGGAGGCAGCTTTCCACAGTGCATATGTCCACCAGGACCACCGGGATCACCAGGGCCAATTGGAATACCAGGAGTTGACGGAATAGAGGGTAAAAGAGGTCATAAAGGTGCAATTGGTTCATCGGGGCAAATAGGTCCGATAGGGCCACCTGGTGAGCAAGGACCAGAAGGAGTACAAGGACAACCAGGTCCACCTGGTCTAGTTGGTCGTCGTGGGGATAGAGGACAAATAGGTGCAGTTGGTTTACCTGGACCACCAGGACTAGTCGGACCACCTGGACCTGCTGGACCCCCGGCATCTTAATATGGTCGTTAATGAAAGGAGTGGGAGCATATCTTTTTCCCAAATTCTAGAATTTTGCATTAAAGTGTAGTCAGAAGGCAAAATTGTTGTGTTTTTATTTTGAAACTCAAAAAAATGTAACCGATCTTAATTGTTTCACATACACCTTATTGACAGACATCTACTCACACGGTTTGCGACACAGTTATCCAAACGCACATCTCTAATTAATTTGCGACTTTTTCGCAGATCGTGTGAAATGAAAACTCACGCAAATCAACTATTTGCGAAAACACGAAAATGAAACAGTGTAAATTTGGGCACTTACAGCAAACACATCAGTTGTTGCGATTCTTCTATTTATAGGGTCATTAAATATATTTGAGAGCTCTACAAAGCAGTATTCCGTTTTTCATTTAATACACGACAAGAGTTCTTGTCGCTATTCACAATTTTAAAGGTTTAGAAAACTTACATTTTTGTTTTTTGTGTGGTTGCATTCTTCGGAAATACAGGCATACCTACCTATTGTTACGACCGTAATAAGTTCCTAAAAACTTGATCGTATCCCGAACGGTCGTATCTTGGGTACGATTTTCCATACATTTCGTCTAAATCTGAAAAAATTACAAAAAATTACAAAAACATATTTAAAAAACCAACAAAAAAGTAATTCATTTAAAGTAATATAATAACCAACGACCATACCACGTGGTATGGCTTCTGCCGACAGCCACCTAAAGCTAACCTAACCTAACCTAATATAATAATAATAATAATAATAGTAGTTGAGTAACGTATTTATCTATTTGTAACGTTATTTAAATTGCAGCTTTTTGAAAAAAGTCATCTTTTTGGACTGAGCCATGTCGTTTTCTTCTATTCTGTAGCATGTTACGTCTTTTTGAATAGCATCGCATTCCTAGCTCCTTCTGTCCACGTTATTGTCTTGTTCGGCTTTTCTAAAGTTAAGTTCAGCGTAAGTTTCTGCGTCGTCATCGTTGTTTGTTGTTTGTTTCTACAATTGCTTCAAATAGCTTCCAATTGGTAAGCTCGCCTTCATGTTCTGCAATGAGTTGATCGACATCTGCAGCGTTTTTGATATCTTCTTGCGACTCATCATCAGCCGATTCCTCTATTATAAACTATGGAGAAAGCTCCTGCCATGATCTGCTCAGGATTGATGGCGTGACCTCCGCACAAGACTCTAAGGCAGTATTTGTTGCGTGCCACATGTTGACAATTTTCCAGAACTCCTGGAGTGTTAGCCCAGCCTCGGTATCAGTTATGGCGATAGCGTGTGTCATTAATCTGCAAGTGTAAGAGCGGTCAAAAGTTCCAATGACAGTTTGATCCATCGGTTGTAGTAATAAGTTTGGTGTTTTGGGGGAAGAAAAATCAATTTAAAGTCAGGAAAAATGTCGCCAACTGATCGTGGATGACCAGGACCATTATCATTAGCTTTAAGTAGTCCTTCACCGATGTCACGGTAGGGCGGAAAGGTGAGGGAATTATCATCGGGTACAGATTTATGCCATATTATTTGTTTGCTCTGATGGAAATTTGGGGTAGGTTATGTTTTCTGGTATTTAATACAATTGGTATATATGTGAATGATCGTTGAAGGAGAGTCGCATTTCAGCGGTGAGAATTCTCAATAAATTTTTTTTATAATTCATATTTGCAAGTGAAAAATGGATATTCATATTTAAAGGTAGGGGCGATGGTGGATAAAGAAAGGTTGGAGAATTGTCGTCGAGTAGATTGATGGTATATTATTTGTTGGCTTTGATGGAAGTTTAGAGTAGGTTAAGGCATATTGCAATTAGACCATCACAGTCACCTGTAACTTGTTTCTTTGTATTTAATACAATTGGTGTGTATGTGCAGATCGGTGAAGGAAATTCGAATTTCGGCGGTGAGGATTCCCAAATGACAACACAAATATTCAGCGCTAATGTAGCTGCTGGACTTTTGTATGCAGTGAATGCAAACTGCTACAAAACAGAAGAGAAAATAAAGTTGCCGAAACAACAGCAACATTCATACAAAAAAATATCAATATCCAATATCAGATGGGACCGACACACTTAAGTCGGTACAACATGCAAAAACCTCCTTGCTTTACCGGCTTCGAGCAGACACTGCTAGGAATTGAGATGATGTGGACATATGTCCATTAATAAATAAGTAAATAAATAAATAATAAATAAATAGGTAAATAAATAAGTAAATAAATAAATAAATAAATAATAAACAAATAAAATATAAATAAATTAACAGATAATTAGATAAATAAATAAATGATAAATAAATAAATAAATAAATAAATAAAAAAATAAAAAAAATAAACAAATAAACGAATAAACAGGTAAATAAATAATTAACAGATAATTAGATAAATAAATAAATAAATGATAGATAAATAAATAAATAAATAAATAGATAAATAAATAAATAAACAAATACAAAAAATAAACAGATAAATAAATAAATTATTAAATAATTAATAAATAAATAAATAAATAAAATGCAAATAAATAAATAGACGAATAAATAGATATATATACATATATATAAGCAAATAAAGAAACATATAAGTAGATATATAATCAGGAATAACATAAGATGGAATTTAAAGACTCATTTGATGGATTAGGGGATTTTCTGAAAAGCTATTTTTACTTATAAAGTTTGCGGTAAGTTTTTGGATTATATCACAAATCATTTCAACATTCGCTCTTCTGTACAAATCTAAGGTTGAGTAATGCCATGGTAGATTCAACATCATTTTTAATACTTTATTTTGAGCTATTTCCAGCTTCTTAATGTGACATTTTGCACAATTTCCCCATACTTGGCACCCATAAAGAAGAATGACTTGAAAAATAACCTTATGCATTATTAATTTGTTTTCAGTGGATAGTTTTGATCCTCTGTTGATAAAGGGGTATAACATTTTAATGGCGATGTTAATTTTTTTTATAGTTTTGCTGGTGTGATCTTGAAAAGTTAACCTTGGATCAAGATGCACTCCCAGGTACTTCACAGATGGTGCCCAAGTAATGTTAGACCCGTTAATATCTATTTGGCTATTTGGAAGATTGCACGATTTTCTTTTTCTGGTAAAAAAGATGGCATGCATTTTCTCAGCGTTCAATTTGAGTTTCCATTTTTTAAAATAACTTGCTAATATTTCCATCGCATTTTGTAGATTCCTCTCAACGTTGAGAGCGAATATATGTGATGAAAAAATTGCAGTGTCATCCGCGTAAATACCAATTTCACAGTTCGGTATACTCGGTAAATCAGAAGTGTATATATTATATAAAATGGGCCCGAGTACGGAACCTTGCGGCACACCTGCGTGAAAATGCAGAACTGGATATGGAGCGGGGTGCGAATGAAGAATTTTCAGTTGAAGTCCCTGTAGAAGACCACATCAAGGAGACCGATATTTTAAAAAATATTGCATACGATGAAGCAGATTAAGACGACGCAAGGAGCAACACTATAGAAAGAGTACTAACGAAAGGATATTCAGAGAAGCTACAGGAAGGAGCTTTGACGTTCTACGCAGGATTTGCAGCGTTTAAGTTACAAAACAAGATTAATTGCAAATTGAGGCAAATTCTTATCAAGAACATGCCTTTTTAACAAGATTGAAGGCTAATGAGACCACACAAACTGTCTCAGAGTTTGGGAAGAGAATAAAGCAAATATTCGAAACAGTTTTTCCAGAGGACCGCAAACACGAAAACCTGGTTGCAAACCTCTTGAGTCAGATGATAACCCAGTTGGAAGTGACAAAAACAATGACGTGTAGCAATTATGGACACAATGAAGACAACGTTAAATTTATTTTAATCGGACTGATTAAATTTACACTGAAAAAAACAACAAGGATTTAAGGCTGGCAACGAATGAGTATAAGCATTATGTAAATAAATTTCTATAAATAAAGTTATATTTTTATAAATGTGTGTGTTTCTCTGATTTTTATATACACAAAACTATTTATTTCATATTTATTTTTATTTGTTTTTAATTATGGTAGATAATGTTGGTATATAGTTTATTTATTTTGTATGTACGATAGGTATGCGCTATGGGTATGCGTTGTTATGTAAGGTAATATTTTTTTTATTTATTTATGAACTATATGCGAAGGCCTAATGGGGATACCTCGGTGAAAAAAAAAATCTAATGTGCCACCTCTTGGGTGATGCGGAAGAGAACAGACTTCTGTTTTTTTCTTTTTTCATTTTTCGGATTCGCTCTTCGCTCGTCACCGTCTGGGGAAACCTCGGTAAATAAAAACACGTATATCTAATGTTAGAATATGTTTAATGCAAAAGAGAAATAATCAAGCAACCTCCATTAAGCAACAAATTCCAACAAGTGACCTCCTCAATGCTTCATTGAAAAGGTACCTACGAGTACATAGACTTTAAAATATATACCAACAATTTCATATGTTGGTTAAAAATAAATAAACTGGCGCAATACTCGTATAAAATATGTCGTTCATCGAATTTAGCAATTTAGCTCCACACAAAACAACACAAATTCTTACTATCCATATAAATATTCATCACATAGGTACCTACTGACCAAGAAATGGTGGTGTGATATCGCACAATACTGACACAAAATAAATTATGTCATTGCTTTATAAATTTGATCGAATATTTTTAAATTAATTACCAAAAAATTATAGAAATCGGTGCGTTCTTCGACAAGATAAAGCCGAAACAGTGAGAGTCTAAAATGCGATAAACTCATACTACCTATCTCATTTGATGAAAAATACCAAAATCAAATTTTATTCAATTTTTTCTTTCAAATGAATCGCCTCTTCCATCTTAAATTCTACTCACAGACGACGAAGCCAGATTTCTTATTTTTCCATCATTTTGCCGAAGCGAAGGCAACAATGCAAATATTCATCAAAAAGTATTCGCCTGTTACACAGAAAAATAAATACTAACACTTCCATAAAAATGAAAATCATACCATGAGTCGATAGGTTATGCGAGATCCATTATCCATACAAATTAACTTAGTTGGATTCCATCATCAACCTCTGCTACTTGCAAGTCCTACATGCCAACTGTGCTGCGAAACCACAAAAATGCCTATACTCATTCTTACAAAGAAATGAAATGAAATTATGAAAGGTTCGATAAAGAGAGACAAAGCAGTTTATTTGCTTTTCTTTCTTCGTTTTCAAAGTGTGTATTTACATATAAATGAAGGTGACAGAAAAAGTAAAGACACAAACCTTCTAGCTCAATTTAAAATGCCATCTGACAAGTTGACTATAAAGTCTATATACAAAGATGGTGTACGAATCGAAGAGGAACACAAAAGAGAACTTCAAAGTTACGCACCAGATTTTTTTGAGAAAACAACAGCTGTGATAGAATGAAATTGAAAACAAATATAAGACATTTTCTTGGATCCATTAAGAAAAGGAAAACCAATAGGAAGCCAGGCGTGTAAGATCGTTATTAAAATATATAACCAAAAATTGAAAAATTGAAAGATGCGGTTTAAGAATCCAAGCAAACTGGCAGACCGCGGAACTATCCGTTCAAGCTATATCATACCAGCATAACAGAAACTGCCAAAGAAACAATATACCTATCTTAGAAATCTGCTGAAATAATTTTACTTTATAAACGAAGACGCTATGCCAGCAATTGTTTAATGCGACGTTCAGGGAGCACAAACACTTAAAGAAACCCGACAATTCACTGAAGAACAAAACATGTGACCATTCCACGCCCCTACATCAGGAAAGTTTATCAGAGAATAGAAATGATTGCCGACTTAAGTGACCAAGAGCTTGTTTAGACCTTCTAATCGAATGGGTCTTGAAGCATTTGGCTTTTTAAATAGAGAAGAATAAGCCGCGTTGAGATACGGTGTCGTTACTGTTACTAAAACACATTGGCTGCTCAGATACATCAGTATCGTTCTTTGCAACTATAAAAATCCATCCTCTTTTTGTAAACTGTTTTTTCCCTTATCCTTAATTTTAAAAAAATAAAAGGATGGTGACTGGCAGACTGGCAAGTTAGTACAACTTAAATGTGTTCTGTTATTTATCTGCAAATTCGGTTTACTTAAAGTTATAGTAAATTCCATTTTTCGTCAGACGAAAATGTTTAAACAAAATGGGGACTGAAAATCGCAAAAGTTGGTTCCTGTGGGGTGTAGTGACATTGCTTTGGGTTACATGTTCCAAGGCCATTAATTAATTTGATGTTTTAAGATATTTATGTAGCGATTGATTGTTCCTTTTTTAAATTTTGTTAGGTAGAAAATAGCCCTTAAAGAAATAAATACGCAGCTTGCAACAAAACAGGAACATTTTCCAAGAAGACTACCACATTTTAACTTAATTCATTTTGCTATGTTGGCGAAGAGTTAGGATATTTAGGAGCATTGACATCAGAGATACAATTGCATCTAGTTGTTCACAAAGCCATAAACTTAATGCATCTAATATGTGCCCCCCTTTTTGGTTGATTGCATATAATAGAAATGGATAGACCTGGATTCAATCAGATTGAACTCAGTCATGAAACCATTTACATGTTATTCAGTAAGTATTTTGACCAACAAAAAAAGAGTTGCTAAGGAATTGTCTAACAAATATGCACATACGTAAGGCCTAACTTTTTGCAGCTTTACTCATGGTCGCCTATGCGTCTAGCGAAGATGAGAATCAACAGCGAGCAGCAATAACGAGTAGTGACACTGAGTTGATGCAAATTAGTTTGAGGCAAAAAGGTTTGCCTGGGGAGCATGGTGATAGAGGTGGTCATGGTGATCGAGGTAATTATGGTTGGAAAGGGATAAAAGGTACAGCGGGGCTTGCAGGCTCACCTGAAAGCAAGGTCCCCCAGGGCCGATGAGAATATCAGGTCCACCTGGACTTCCTGGTTCAACTGGTGTCATAGGCCTACCAGGTCCTCCTGGATTATTAGATTATTAGAAAATCAATATGGAACCTGCAGAACGCAAGGAATAGGTGCAATTTTAAAATGTGACGATCAAAAAGTTGGTCAAAATATTTTAACAAAAACTAAAAAATGTTTGTTTTACTTTTGAAATTATCTTCTAAGAGCGAGTTCTCCTTAACGTTGCTTCTGCCATAGAGATAATTATACCCTATTCTAAGGGTATATTAATTTTGACGCATAGTTTGTAACATACCTTACCTAATATTGCCCGTAGACCTCTAAAAGTTACTATATTGATCAGCATCGATAGTAACGTCAATCTAGCGATGTCCGTCCGTCCGTCCGTCCATCCGTCCGTCTGTCGGCAAAAATCGGGCCTTCAAACTGGACCTAGAGAGCTGAAATTTTAGCCATATACTCTCTAGGGTTCCGAAATAATAAATTTTTGAAATTCGCCCACAAACTCAAAAAAACAAATTTATCGAAAAAATCAAATTTTGAGCTAGAAAGCTGAAATTTATAATATATACTTTCTATGAGCCCTTTATGCTCATGCGTAAATATTTTCAAAATCCGCCCACTGACACGCCCACAATTTAATAAAACAAATTTATTGAAAAACCAAAGTTTGAGCTAGGGAGCTGAAATTAATAATGTATACTCTCTAGGGGCCCTTTATGCTCATGTGTAAATATTTTCAAAATCCGCTTACTGACACGCCCACAATTTAAAAAAATTTTTTTTTTGAAAATCCAAAGTTTGAGCTAGGGATCGTTCTTTTTACAAAAGCTTCGTTTTTTTTCGATAAAATCCTGTCAGAGTTATATACCTGCGTTTCACTTGAATAGCATACCATGCCAACTGTTTTTCTAGTCTTCATATACTCTTATAAATAAAGCCAGGATTTTTTTTTAATTTCTATTTCAAGTACAATAGTTACGACGTATGGAACAAATAATTCGTACCCTAAAATGTGCAACAGAATCTGAAAACCAAGTCGAAAAAGAAAAATACTAAAAAAAGATCACTTGTTTTTGGTTTCACTTGAATAGCACACTTCATTGTTTCATATTATTATGTACACTAAATAATGTATAAACGAATGTTTTAACAAATCATAGTATGAAATTAAAAGAAAATTAAGAAATATTAGTAATGGGTAAAGCCTCCCTTGTTTAATATTGTCTCATAAATTCTACTTGGTATTAAATCATACAAACTAATCAAGGGAAATTAAAGTCCAGGCTCGGTGTGAATGGCTGCGATAATTTCAGTTTTCGATGAAAACTGCTTTCCCGACTCATAAACTTTTTGAGCCAGCCATCCCCAAACATTTTCAATAAGGTTAAGGTCCGGCGAGTATGGCGGCCAGTTCAAAAGGGTGATATTTTTGGACTCGATCCACGATTTAACCACACGGGCAGTGTATATAGGAGCGTTGTCGTGTTGAAAAGGCAAAGGGAGAGACCCAAAGAGATCGTACAATGACGGAAAAGCCTTCTCTAGAACATTTAGGTACGTTTTTGCGTTCATAGTTGTTGTTAAAATTTTAAGCTCACAGGTTCCATAATACGATTCCCCCCCAAACCATAACACCAACTTCTCGACTATGCAAGCGATCCAATTGGTGAGACTCCTTCCTCAAATCACGAAAATAATAATGGAAACCATCAGGGCCCACCAAATCAAATTTGTTCTCATCCGAGAAAACAACTCGATGCAAAAAGTTAATCGCATTTCTTTGCGTGCAGGGGTGAGTGGTGGTTTTTTCTTAAATTTTAGATGTTTTATGTGTTCTGCTTTGGAAATAACGCGCCAGACACTTGTTTTGCTAGCTTGGGCCCCTGATTATACCCTATTCTAAGGGTATATTAGTTTTGACGCATAGTTTGTAACATGCCTTAATATTGCCCGTAGACCCCTAAAAGTTACTATATTTATGATCAGCATCGATAGTAATGTCGATCTAGCCATGTCCGTCCGTCCGTCCGTCTGTAGCCAAAAATTAGGCCTTTAAACTGGACCTAGAGAGCTGAAATTTTAACCATATACTCTCTAGGGTCCCGAAATAATCAAGTTTACGAATTTTTGAAATCCGCCCACAGACACGCCCACAAACTCAAAAAAACAAAATTTTGGAAAAAATCGAATTTTGAGCTAGAAAGCTGAAATTTTGTATATATGATCTATGACTCCTAAAACTGCTCAGGATAAAAAAATTTTAAAATTCGCCCACTGACACGCCCACAAATAAATAAAACAATTTTTTTATAACCTATTCTAAGGGTATATTAATTTTTGAAAATCCAAAGTTTGAGCTAGGGAGCTGAAATTTATAATATATACTCTCTATGGGCCCTTTATGCTCATGTGTAAATATTTTTAAAATGCCCACTGACACGCCCACAATTTTTTTTTTTTTTGAAAATTCAAAGTTTGAGCTAGGGAGCTGAAATTTATAATATATACTCTCTAGGGGCCCTTTATTCTCATGTGTTAATTTTTTTTAAATCCGCCTACTGACACGCCCACAATTAAATAAAACAATTTTATTGAAACACCTAAGTTTGAGCTAGGGAGCGTTTTTTTTGATAAAATCCTTTAAATGTTATATAACAAAATATGTGGAGCGTTCTTAACAATTCAACCATACTTAGACTTTTGTCACGCCCACTTATGAGGGATAGGAATAAGAATAGGGTATCCAACAGTTCGCCCAAGCGGACTGTAGCCCGTCCCTATGTTTTTAAACTAATTTGGTGGGATAAAAAACTAAAACAATATTTCTCTGCGCAATTCTTGTCGAATTGGACTACGTAAATGAATCTTAAACCACAAAGTGCTATTCAAGTGAAACAAAAAATTTGCAGCATTCTTGTTGTTACACTTTAAATTCGCGGAATTGATATTTTTAATTAATCAAAAAAGAACACGAAAATACTGCGATCACCACCGCCGAACCGAAATTTATATGAACTGTCAAAACAAAAGAAAACCAAAGTGCAACTCCAGCGAAGAAAATTGCTGGATTCCCGGCCGCTCAGCTAGGGGTGAGTTCGATAACCTAGCGCTCGCTGAGATCTTTAGCTAATTTAAAACAAAAATGACGTGAAAGGTACTTACGGACTTACTGTCGTCGAGGAAAATATTTTTCCCCGATTGCAATAAGTATGGGCGCCACGCAATTTTTTGGTTGATTAGACGATTGGAAAATTGTGAAACCGTGCTAAACTGAAAAAAATGGAAAACCTTGAAAAAAATCAGAAACTTTCGACCAATGGAAACCGCTTCCAGCAACTTGAAAACAAAGAAAAAAATAACCGTTTTTTTTCCACTACGTTATAAATGCCCCGGTGGAGCACGGCAAATTTTATTAACCGCTTTTTAACTTGCAGTTATACAAAAAGACGAAACGAAAAGCCGATTTTGAAATGGTGCAAGACCGCAAGATCCCGAATGTGGAAAAATTCCAGAAAGAAAAAAAATGGTCGCGTGTCCCGTCTATTCTCGGGATTTTTACGAAGCCCGATCCGACCGAAATTTATATTTCGTATAAGTAATTCCCTCACTAACCTAACACAAAATCACTCAACTTATCTGTTCTCCTGTTTCCTCTCCTATTCCTGAACCCTTGTCGATCCAAACCAGTCCTTTGGATATTAGTCCCGCCTGCAGAATTCCTCTTTCCTGATGTGATCTTCCTTTCTTTTACGTTCCTTACTTCCTCTAAACTGCCCTTCTCGATTGTTCCTTTTTGTTCTCCTTTTTTTCCTCTTACTGTCGCAAAAAAATTTAGTCTATTAAAATAAGACGTCTTTGACGATCGCCGGTCAACCAAGAAGTGATTGCCAAATCTTTTGTCCAGGCCGTCGTCCGCTGTCTCCACTCATACATTCATACAAACCTGGAGAAGCAGAGCCAACGACAGTTCTCACTGGACAATTCAGCTGTATCGCTGAGATTGTCAACTGTTTCATACTTCCCCATGACCACGCATACTTGGGCAGTGGAATCAACGGCTCCCACTCGGTAATTCAGCTGTATTTCTGAGATTACCAACCGTTGTTCCTTCCCCACTCCATTCACGCACATTTAGCTGAACCTTGCCGTTTTCGCTGCACTATGTAATATTTTACATAAGTGCGCTGACTTGGTCCCGCTAATGCTCTCATGCACTCAGACTTTAGAATTCGCCACTGTTGGAGGCCTTCAGTGACAACCGAATTCGCCGGCCGACCCTGGACAATGTAAACAATTGAAACTTTGACAATTCGCGATTATCAACGAAAAGAAACTGTGGAGAGGAGCATTAAATTAATTAATCTTTTGCAAGAAAAAATGCCAAAGTGCATTGTTAAAATAAATTTTAACGTTTTGAAACATGTTCCCTCCCTCCTACAAACGCAAAGAAGAACACATCTTAATGGGTAGGATAATCAAATCCCTAGGACCAGGCACCAATGGACCAGTTGTAAGGACAATCGCCCAGGAAGTCTGTGAGTGAAACCAATCTTAATAAAAGTAAAATAAAAGTGAATTAGAATCTGGCTATCTCGGTCGAATCGCGCGCAGGTTTGGGGAAATAGGGAAGTGCTATTCTTGCGCCAGATCGTACAAGTTGTTTGTGTTTATTTGTTGTTGTGCACGAGCCCTTTGCCTCTGTTCCCTTGACGTTCGTTAACCGCAAAGTTTTCCGGGGTAGTTGCGATCGTTTGTTCTGGCCACTTTCATTTTTGTCCTCGTACCATTACTTCTCCTTGTTGATGTTATATGGCCAAGTGTTTTACTGTGGGCAGTGTGTTCGACATGGTGGTTTGGGGTGCGTATACATGGCCGTCCGCCCGCATTCCCCAGGTGCTCCTACGTTGCTCCATCGACGGGGTTGGATCAAAAGGGAGCGTCATCACTTCCCCCATCGATCGTGACACCCTACCGTGACTTTGGTAGTTCGGGGCAATTGTTACTAGAAGGGGCCGTCCGCTCGCCCTTCCCAATTGCATCACAGCACATTTGCTTGTGATTGAAGCAGTTGATTTGCTGTCTGCTTCGTATTCAGACCGTCCGTCTGTTCGGGAGTGTGGTAGTGGATGTTCACACAACTCCGCCGTTGCAGACAGTCCGTCTGTTTGGAGTGTGTTTGGATGTCGTACACTACTCCGTCGTTGCAGACCATCCGTCTGTTTGGATATTCCCACTCGTTGGATTGTCCTGAACCATTGACCGTCCGTCGGTTCGTGGGGCGCCTTCCGCTCCGCGTTAGCCCTTGCTTGAGTGGTTCTTCCGCTCTGAACCGCCCGTCCATGCCCGAATGTACCTGTGGGGGTTTTGTCCTCGGCTCGAGAGAAGTGGGCCCATGGCTGGTGGTACCACGGCTGCCCCTCCACTTCTATAGATCCCAGGTACGCCACCCAATGTGAAGAGGGAATTGGTAGGGTGGGTAAAGGAACAAAGAGTGGACCTTGTTGCGGGAAATTATACCGCAACAAACCCCACCCCCACCTCCTAGGAAATGTGCTTGGTTTTCGAAGAACCCCAAGCCATTTCCCGAGGTTAAGGTAGACGCCACAAATGAAGGAAGGGTTCTCCACCATCGGTTAATTAGCCCGTCCAGATAGCAAAAGAGTAAGAGTTTTAATCAAACGCGAGACCGAAAATTAGTAACAGAACAAGCTACGTTACTGGGGACTGCTGGACTATTCATCGGCGGCGCTGTGATAGGGCTTAAGGTCCTTCACATGCCATGTACCGCGATCGCGACCATTGTCATCGGTCAAAGTATATGTCCACGGGGAAACGCGTTTCTTAATTCGGAATGGTCCGATAAATTTTGGGGCCAATTTTGCGGCGTAATAATTAGCGGCATCTAATAACGCGAAATTTCGGCGCCAAACAATCTCGTTCGGGAGATATTGTACATCCCTCCGTCGGAGATTGTACGCTTTCGCGGACTTCTTGGCTGCAGCCGCTAACTTCTTACCGATAACCTCCCTTCGTTCCCTGAAACGCGCTTCTATTTCAGTAGTCTCTACCTCCCGCCCACTTACACTACTTTGATCCTGATTAGCTGAACCTAAGCTCCGACTACCTGCCCTTTCTCTACTACCTAGAGTGGCTGCTTCTTCGTCGTCGCCTACGTCCCTATCCAATTGATCCCTTGCGGGAGCTACAACTAGTCCGCTAGTCATCATATCTCTCCCAAAATTCGCATAATATGGGGTCATCCCCAAAACGTCGTGTTGTGCGGTGCGTATGGCGCACGCTACTTTCGGTAGTTGGACGTCCCAACTTCTGTGGTTCTCCGAGACATACGCCCTCAGCGTTGTCTTGATAATCTGGTTGATCCGCTCGGCCGGATTAGCCTGCGGATGATAATGCGCTGTATACTTCAATTGTGACGCGTACGCCTGGCAAAGCGTTTTCAATTCCTTGCTACGGAATTGTGGGCCGTTGTCACACACGACCACCGACGGAACGCCAAAAAGCAGGTAGTCATTGTCCTCGAGCTCCCTACAAACTGCTTTAGCGGTTGCAGATCTTAACCCGAATAACAGGGGAAATTTAGTGAAATAATCTACTACAGTCAGAATGTAAATGAAACCCCTATTGGACTTGGGAAATGGGCCTACCAGATCTACGCAAATCATTTCCCAAGGCCTTGAAATTCCTACCCTCTCCTTCATAAGACCAGCTGGTTTCTCGTTCACCGGCTTCACCTATTGGCAAACAGAACAACGTTTAACGTATGACGTTATATCTCTCTTCATCTTCGGCCAATAATATTTGGAACTTACTCTAGCGTAAGTTTTTCGGACTCCCATATGCCCAGCTAACGGATTATCATGACACTCCTGTAAAATCCCCAATCTGCCTGCTTTCCGTACTACTAATTTCCATGTGTGGTGATCTTCATGGACCACGACATGGTGCGCTTTTACAAATTTAAAAAGTCGACCGTTGTCAACTCTCCACGCTGAATATGCTAGCGGGTTCGCTTCTACAGCTGTCCTCATCTTCGCCACCCAAGGGTCCAAATCCGCATCTGAGATTTCGGCAACCACCGGAACTCCTCGCGATAACATGTCGGGGACGACATGCTCTTTCCCCTTCCTGTGGACGATCTCAAACTCAAACTGCTGAAGCCTCACTGCCCAGCGTGCTAACCTACCCGACGGATCCTTAAGGTTACTTAACCACACCAAAGAGTAATGGTCAGTCACGACCGTGAACCGAATTCCTTCGATGTACGGCCGCAACTTCTCGATCGCCCATAGTACAGCCAAGCACTCCTTTTCGGTCGTCGAATAGTTTCTTTCGCATCTATTGAGGGATCTGCTAAGGTAACAGACGACCTTCTCGCCCTCTTCAAATTCCTGCGACAGTACGGCCCCGATACCAAAATCTGACGCGTCGGTTTGCACCACAAAAGGTCGCTGAAAATCCGGACACGTCAGGATCGGTGCTGTCACTAGGCATTCCTTCGCCTTTCGGAAGCTTTCCTCGCATTCTGCGGACCAACCAAACTTCTTACTTTTCTTCAACAAATCTGTCAAAGGGCGAACTAGTTCTGCGAAGTTGGGTACAAAGCGCCTGTACCAAGAAATTGTCCCTACAAAGCTCCTAACTTCCATCACGTTTTTCGGTGCAGGAATCCTAACCATGCTCTCCACCAGGATCGACGTGAAGTCCGTTTCTATCAACAACGTACCCTAGAAATTTAAGAGAGGACCGACAAAAGTTGCACTTTTCCCTGCTAACTTTTAACCCCGCCGCACATAATCGTTTAAAGACTTCTTCCAGTATTTCAAGATGTTGTTCGAAGGAATTGGTGACGATGGTGATATCGTCCAAATACACGAAGACGTGTGGCTCGAGATCGGCACCTAGAACGCTGTCGATGAATCTCTGCCACGTCGCCGGTGCATTATGCAAGCCGAAAGGCATTCTCTTGAACTGGAACAAGCCCCTATTCGGAACCGTGAAGGCTGTGAGCGGTCGTGATCCCTCCTCCATGGGAATCTGACAGTAGGCCGACTTGATATCTAAAGACGTGAGATATTTTGCATCTCGAAGTTTATCTAGGGTCGTTGATATGTAGGGCAGTGGATAAGCATCCCTATCTGTAACCTTATTTAGTTTTCTGTAGTCGACGCAGAACCGAAAAGACCCATCCTTTTTCCTGATAAGAACAATTGGAGACGCCCACGGACTGCTTGATTTTTCAATAACTCCCGCGTCTAGCATCTCCTTCAGCTCTTTATCAATATGGACCTGCATTGCAGGCGAAACCGGGTAATACCTTTGCTTAATCGGTTCGGCCGACGTCCTAATCTTATGTTCGACCAATTGGGTACAACCTAATCCCACTGGCATATCCCTGCAGATTTTCTCCTCTAAAATCTCCAGTTGCCTTGTTTGATTTTCGTCCAATTCGGACTTTTCCTTAAGAACGGAAATGGAGCCAACCGCCTGCTGACTCGAAAAGTTCCACACGCCCGATCTCAAATCCGGGACTACGCCCGACAGTGCCCAAAAATCTGCACCCAAGATCATAACGTGTGGTAGAGCTGGTATAACCAAACACTCTAAGAAGACGGACTTATCTTGTACCACAATCGGTAGTGATACTACTCCCAAGACTCCTATACCCGCCCCATCAGCTAATGCTACTGAACTAATCCTACTCTTTGATAAAACTAAACCTAAGTGTTTTAAAATATCCCACCCGTCCCTACAGACGATAGTGCGTGAAGCACCGGAATCCAGCAGACCAAGAAACTGAATTCCATAAATTGAAACATTAAGAAATGGCCTATTATCTTCTCCGTTTGCCTCCAAAGTAAAACCAAGATGAATTTGAGAAGGGGACAGCTGGTCGCCAGCAGACGACCTAACTAATTGCGCCGGCGCTCCTGTCCTGCTGACCCAGGAGTCCGTTGCGCGTTTCCCGAACAACGTCGGCAATCCCTTCTGTAAACTCCCGTCGCACCACAACCATAACAACGCTTAGGAGCGGAACACCTGTTCGAAAAATGGCCCTCACTACCACAATTAAAGCAACGCATTTGCCGACGTTGCTGGTTGTCTTGAGCGACAACCGAAACTCTGGGTTCTTCCGTGCTGATATAAGCCAAGTCTGGCTCCAGCAAGTGCCTACTGCGACTCGTTGGCGGCGGAGCAAATGTTTCGACATTTGCCCGCACCGTTTCCAATTTGCGTCCCAGCGCCACCAAATCCTTGACACATTTGGGATCTGCCAGTCCCAACTGCGTCTGATAGAATGGCGCCAGGTTCCTCTGCAGGATTGACAGCTTCCTCCGCTCCGAAATCGGTTCCGAAAGCCTGCCAAACATATTCTGCATGGTCGCTACATATACGCCTATGGACTCCTCCTTCCCCTGGGTACGTCGCCTGATTTCTTCTAAAAGAAGATCATCATAGTTTGGAGGGAGGAACTCCAGCTTCAACTCCCTCACCAGCTCTTGCCATGAACAGACCGACCTCCTAATCGCCCTATACCAGAGGAGCGCCTTCCCATCAAAAAGTTCGACTGCTGACCTGAAAAGTTGTGGTGTGGTAACCCCCCTCGCTTCCCGAAGCTCATCAACCCTTTCTAAGAAGGCATTGACGGAAGCGCCGCATCGTTCTCCCGAAAACTTTAACTCCCATTTGGACAAGTTTTCGAATCTTTCATTTTGAACGCGTTCATCACTTCGTCCACCAACGTTTGGGAAAGACTCCCTTTCTCTCCCAAAGGCAGAAGTCGTTGGTGGCGAAGGGTCCCGGGTCATCCGTCTATGTGGGGGTGTCTCCATTTGAGGGTGTCGCTTCGTTTTCGGAGCGTCCTCATCTTCAGACTCGTCCCCGCTATCCTCGGTATCGTCTTCACCCCCAGAAGTAAGCTTCCCTAAAGCAAAGACTAGCTCGTTTCGCAAACTGAGCTTTTCGTCCATGTCTTTGCTTTCTACTGTGTTCGCCCTATCCAGCCTTCCCATTGCCCACTCGATTTTGGTGAGAATCTTCAAGAATTCCTTTGACTTAGGATCTCTTGGAGACTCTCTCAACAAACCGTGTATCTCGTCCAGCTTCGATTTGACGGCATCTCGGTCTTCATCAAAAGAAAACGGATAATTATCCTTATTAACCCCTCCCATTGAGCCCCGGCGTTCCAACATCCTTGCAGCTCGTAGAGACTTCCTCATACTCTCTACCGTGCCTGTTGGGAGCCTCCGAGCCTCGACTTCGTAAGCCAGCTCATCCGCTGATAGTCGGTTAATCTCCATTCCAGGTACCACAGGAACAATACCCCCAGAAAACGGCTGAAATCAGTAAAACCGAAGCGTAATATCGAGGGATGACTTCCGACGTGAAGTCGCTAGAACAATTAAAACCACCAAAGAATAACAAAACGAAAACAATTAAGGTATTTCAGGCCACCGACGAATCCACCAAAAGCAGCTGGAACCTATAACCGAAAAAAGAAGGAACAACACGAGAAAGCAAGTGGATTCTATATAGTCCCCGACGAATACCGAAGCGGAGAACAATTGGTATCGACACTACCCAAGCCGGGTACTAACTACAAGGTAAGGAAAATTCCGTACAACTCAATCAATTCAAGCCTCCAACGACGACCGTCGAGAGCTAATGATAAAACAATCGAGCTTAGCACCGTACTTAAAACAACCCAAAATATTTGCACTGGTCACTGAAAGCAACACAACGACTCGAGAGGGTAACAAATTTGCAACGATAAGTTCAATGAAAGAACTCAACCACGATCAACTATGTATACCCGTAGCAAATCCGAAATCAATAGGATATTATCACCCGAGATCCACCATAAACAAAACTAAAAATCCACACCAAAATTTAAAAATTCCGAAAATGAGAAATCGAATGAAAATCCAAAACACCCACGTTCAAAATGTACCACTACTTGTTGAATTATTTATTTCGAGAATCACAAAAAAATAAAATCCTAAGACCAGGAATTTAGATTACTTCAGGGTAACCAAAAAGTTAAAATCGAACAAGGTAAATATGTATGTCGCCCCCAAAATAATTACTGGATGATAAAAAAAATAGATCGTATCAAAGAGAAGAATATGAATGTTTGTATGTAATGATTCGATGGAGAGGAGAAACTCCACTTATTTTTAATAATATACCCCGAAATGTAAGAATATTATGAAATGATTTAATTGTTTAAATGTGTCAATGAATAAAATAATCTAAAATATGTATGTAAGTTTGTATTTATATGCCAAAAAAAATGATATGATAAATGCAAATGAGAATCCACCTACTTGTTGATTTATATCGAAACCAAAAGTAGAGTCTATGTGTGTAGATGAAGAATATTATTTCTTTAAACGAAGTCGATGCACTAGATTATAATCTATATAATGGTTTATATCTTTATAGAGCGCACAACGAAAAACAAACAAAAACCCCTACTTGTCACTACTTTACGTCGAAATATTTGTGGAGATAAATGATAATTTTTCTATTTTTTTTTGTTTTTTTTTTTTGTTTTATAAATGAAATGAATGCACTAATAATAATTTGTATGTTTGTTTATGTTCTACGTGAGCGCAAAACTACTTAACAAAAAAAGTCCACCTACTTGGTGATAACCAGGCGAGTTACCTCTGGTTATCGGTTCTCTCCCTTGCTCCTATTGGTTTCAGCGCTGAAGAAAACCGCACACACTGTACACCAAACTGCAAATGTTTTCCTTCTATCTAGCGGTTGATGCACTCTATATATGTATATATTTCTCCGGAATTCACTATTTGCAGCCACTCGAATCCTAGAAAAACAAATTCAAAGAGTAAAAAGCACTTGTACAAGGGTTAAAATAAGACAAAACTTCCCTAAACACATGTATGTCGGCACAAAGGACCCCCCACGCTTGTGCCGGCAATTTTCCTACAATATATTTTTTTTCCTCACAAAACGCGCGAAAACGATTTCAAACCGAAAAAGAAAAGAAAAGCTCCACGTTGGGCGCCAATTTGTTACACTTTAAATTCGCGGAATTGATATTTTTAATTAATCAAAAAAGAACACGAAAATACTGCGATCACCACCGCCGAACCGAAATTTATATGAACTGTCAAAACAAAAGAAAACCAAAGTGCAACTCCAGCGAAGAAAATTGCTGGATTCCCGGCCGCTCAGCTAGGGGTGGGTTCGATAACCTAGCGCTCGCTGAGATCTTTAGCTAATTTAAAAAAAAAATGACGTGAAAGGTACTTACGGATTTACTGTCGTCGAGGAAAATATTTTTCCCCGATTGCAATAAGTATGGGCGCCACGCAATTTTTTGGTTGATTAGACGATTGGAAAATTGTGAAACCGTGCTAAACTGAAAAAAATGGAAAACCTTGAAAAAAATCAGAAACTTTCGACCAATGGAAACCGCTTCCAGCAACTTGAAAACAAAGAAAAAAATAACCGTTTTTTTTCCACTACGTTATAAATGCCCCGGTGGAGCACGGCAAATTTTATTAACCGCTTTTTAACTTGCAGTTATACAAAAAGACGAAACGAAAAGCCGTTTTTGAAATGGTGCAAGAACGCAAGATCCCGAATGTGGAAATATTCCAGAAAGAAAAAAAATGGTCACGTGTCCCGTCTATTATCGGGATTTTTACGAAGCCCGATCCGACCGAAATTTATATTTCGTATAAGTAATTCCCTCACTAACCTAACACAAAATCACTCTACTTATCTGTTCTCCTGTTTCCTCTCCTATTCCTGAACCCTTGTCGATCCAAACCAGTCCTTTGGATATTAGTCCCGCCTGCAGAATTCCTCTTTCCTGGTGTGATCTTCCTTTCTTTTACGTTCCTTACTTCCTCTAAACTGCCCTTCTCGATTGTTCCTTTTTGTTCTCCTTTTTTTCCTCTTAATGTCGCAAAAAAATTTAGTCTATTAAAAAAAGACGTCTTTGACGATCGCCGGTCAACCAAGAAGTGATTGCCAAATCTTTCGTCCAGGCAGTCGTCCGCTGTCTCCACTCATACATTCATACAAACCTGGAGAAGCAGAGCCAACGACAGTTCTCACTGGACAATTCAGCTGTATCGCTGAGATTGTCAACTGTTTCATACTTCCCCATGACCACGCATACTTGGGCAGTGGAATCAACGGCTCCCACTCGGTAATTCAGCTGTATTTTTGAGATTACCAACCGTTGTTCCTTCCCCACTCCATTCACGCACATTTAGCTGAACCTTGCCATTTTCGCTACACTATGTAATATTTTACATAAGTGCGCTGACTTGGTCCCGCTAATGCTCTCACGCACTCAGACTTTAGAATTCGCCACTGTTGGAGGCCTTCAGTGACAACCGAATTCGCCGGCCGACCCTGGACAATGTAAACAATTGAAACTTTGACAATTCGCGATTATCAACGAAAAGAAACTGTGGAGAGGAGCATTAAATTAATTAATCTTTTGCAAGAAAAAATGCCAAAGTGCATTGTTAAAATAAATTTTAACGTTTTGAAACATGTTCCCTCCCTCCTACAAACGCAAAGAAGAACACATCTGGATGGGTAGGATAATAAAATCCCTAGGACCAGGCACCAATGGACCAGTTGTAAGGACAATCGCCCAGGAAGTCTGTGAGTGAAACCAATCTTAATAAAAGTAAAATAAAAGTGAATTAGAATCTAGCTATCTCGGTCGAATCGCGCGCAGGTTTGGGGAAATAGGGAAGTGCTATTCTTGCACTAGATCGTACAAGTTGTATGTGTTTATTTGTTGTTGTGCACGAGCCCTTTGCCTCTGTCCCTTGACGTTCGTTAACCGCAAAGTTTTCCGGGGTAGTTGCGATCGTTTGTTCTGGCCACTTTCATTTTTGTCCTCGTACCATTACTTCTCCTTGTTGATGTTATATGGCCAAGTGTTTTACTGTGGGCAGTGTGTTCGACATGGTGGTTTGGGGTGCGTATACATGGCCGTCCGCCCGCATTCCCCAGGTGCTCCTACGTTGCTCCATCGACGGGGTTGGATCAAAAGGGAGCGTCATCCCTTCCCCCATCGATCGTGACACCCTACCGTGACTTTGGTAGTTCGGGGCAATTGTTACTAGAAGGGGCCGTCCGCTCGCCCTTCCCAATTGCATCACAGCACATTTGCTTGTGATTGAAGCAGTTGATTTGCTGTCTGCTTCGTATTCAGACCGTCCGTCTGTTCGGGAGTGTGGTAGTGGATGTTCACACAACTCCGCCGTTGCAGACAGTCCGTCTGTTTGGAGTGTGTTTGGATGTCGTACACTACTCCGTCGTTGCAGACCATCCGTCTGTTTGGATATTCCCACTCGTTGGATTGTCCTGAACCATTGACCGTCCGTCGGTTCGTGGGGCGCCTTCCGCTCCGCGTTAGCCCTTGCTTGAGTGGTTCTTCCGCTCTGAACCGCCCGTCCATGCCCGAATGTACCTGTGGGGGTTTTGTCCTCGGCTCGAGAGAAGTGGGCCCATGGCTGGTGGTACCACAGCTGCCCCTCCACTTCTATAGATCTCAGGTACGCCACCCAATGTGAAGAGGGAATTGGTAGGGTGGGTAAAGGAACAAAGAGTAGACCTTGTTGCGGGAAATTATACCGCAACATTGTACTGTAAAAGAAAGTAGCAAAAAATGCAAAACGGCATATTTCCAGAGCATACAATTTTTTACTGAGAAAGGTGAAATCAAGGTGAAAACGGAACAGAAATAAAAACAACACTAAAGAAGAAGAATATTATTTGATAAGGAAATAATAACAAAAACATGAGATGTACTATTTAAGTGAAACGCAGTGTAA
The DNA here is from genome assembly GCA_949715645.1 of Portevinia maculata. Lineage (NCBI taxonomy): Eukaryota > Metazoa > Arthropoda > Insecta > Diptera > Syrphidae > Portevinia > Portevinia maculata. The sequence goes on along the minus strand of OX454527.1, from coordinate 188,216,069 downwards.
CAAAATATGTAGGGCATTCTTAACAATTCAACTATACTTTGACTTTTGTCACGCCCACTTATGAGGGTGTTGTGTTTATATTAAAAGATGTCCAATAGGTTTTAAGATTAGTTTATTATATGTAATTCACTTATTTTATTATGTTTATAATTACAATTAAGCGAGTAGGTACATCCGCAGTCGGTTAACGAGATCACGAGACTGACGGACTTTAACAATTACTCATGTCTTACAGTAACGTTATAGAGAATTAAGAGAACAAGTAAATAATATATACATGGAATTCTTAATACATAACAGATTGTAACGTTGGCCGGTCCTGTGGCCAACGTACTTGTTTTTATTCTGGTTCGTGGATGGCAAAACAGACTCGGACCGGCGAATAGCCTTATAATCCTTATACCCAAAAGCGAATGGCTCTGTAGGGCGTCTGAGTTACCTTTCTGAAACCTACAGTTTTTCCAGCGTGTTGCTATATAAGAAAACTAGTGGTTGGCTTTGTGACTCCCAGAATAGAAGTGAAATCTTTACATTTTATTATGGTCTTATATACAGTATTTTCACATTGGATAATCTTCGAAATTCCTATGATATTTTATTTCGGCACACACATCACTCAACAATCCTATTCCTCTAAACTGTTCTGCTTACGTTGCATAATCTACCGTAGCACACAATAGCCAATAGATGCATTTCGCCCACATGCACTGAAGGTGTGAGTATTTTTTATATATATATTATTTCATGTCGTCTGGCTCTTGCTCTGAGTGGGCAGACGGAAATAAGATATATATTTCGTTCGCATGCACTGAAGGTGCAGTACGAGTACTCTTGTGTGTATTTCTTTATGGCGTCTGGCGCTTGCATTGAGTGTGTCAACGTAAACATGAGATACAAAAATGAATGAATGAATTGTGAGGTATTGGAATTTGAGTGTGGGATGACGTAGGTAACTATAGAAATGATTAGTTAAATAATCGCTGGTGCGAGCCCTTCACACCAGCCTTCCTGGGGCAAAAAGGAGAAATCATGACATGTTATGATTTCTTCTTTTTACGCGATATTTGTACAATAATGGCTCTTAAATTTTCCTGTTTTTAGATATTTTACAAATATTTTCAGTTTATGTTTTATATACGAGTAATAGATGTGTGGGATTACTTTAGTTTGTTACATTTTAGTTCAAAATTAAATATATTTTCAATTTATAGATACAATTTTCTTATCAATAGATACGTTAATGTACATTACATTAGGTATTTTAATTAATAAATTAATAATTATTTTGGTTCTCATATTTTTATTATTTATTATTTTATTTTATACATCTATCGTGTGTTTTTATGTTCTGATCACTGGATATTATTTACTGTAAATTACTTTAGCTAGATACATTTTAAGTGAACCCGCACTACATTTTGGTTCTTATGAGGTAGGTATTTATGTTATTTTATAGTTATTGAATTTATTATCTTAGGTCTATGCATTATTTTATAGTTATTGCATTTATTATCTTAGGTCTATGCATTATTTTATAGTTATTGCATTTATTATCTTAGGTCTATGCGCATAGTTTTATGTTAATATATATTTATTTACATGTTTCTATTTATACATGGTATTATATTAAATGTCATCTTATTGAGTATACAAATTGTGGGTTAAACATATTTATGATATGGGAGTGCCGTTATAAAGTTTGTCAGTTAGATCAGAGTTAAATATACATAGAATGGTTTTAATCTATTTTTATGAACCGTTACTTTTTTTATTTTCATACCGTATATCGCAGTTCACACCATTTTGAGACAATACTTCATAGGGACCTACATAGATTGGATCAAGTTTCTTTCTACTTTCGTTTCTAAGTAAAACTAAACTGCCTGTTGCGAAATTCGAGCTTTTTGTTTGCTCCTCTAAATCAAATCTATTTTTCCTTGCCTTCTGTTTGCTTATCAGAGTGTCTCGGGCATCTCTATGAGCGATTTGTAATTTATGTTTTAAATCCATTACATAATCGTCATAGTTGTAAACCGGTGTTACTTGTTTAACCAAATTTGATGGTAGATTACACTGTTTTCCGAATATTAGTTCGAAAGGTACATACCCGGTTTCGGAGTGTACTGATGTATTATAACAGAAAACGTAGTATGGTAGCCATGTGCTCCAGTCGGTATGTTTTTCTGATACGTAACTTCTCAAATATGCTCCTAAAACTTTATGCGAGTTCTCTAAAGCTCCTATGCTCTCATGGTGATAAGCGGTGGATTGCAACTGTTCTATTTTTAACAATGTACATATTTTCTGAAAAACTTGATTTAAGAATTCGGTTCCCTGATCGGAAGCTATCGTATGTGGTACTCCGTATCTTAAAAGAAAACTTCTACCAGAGCTTTTGCTACTGTTTTTGCTTCTTTGTTTAAAATGGGTATTGCTTCGGTGAACTTGGTTAACTCATCCTGAATAGTTAAAATGTATTCGAATCCCTCTTCTGATTCGTCTAGAGGTCCTACTAGATCTATAAAAAGTTTGTCAAAACCTGATTCGGCTGTCGATGTTATAGTCATCGGTTGTTTCTTTGGCTGATAATAATCATGGTGATAATCATTTAGTATTAATTTCTTCTTGTAAGGATCGGTTATTTCAATATTGTTATTTATCATGTGCACTTTAATTTTGCTTTCTTTAAACATTTCTCCTAGTTTCTTTTTTAATTCATTAATGTTGCATTGTTGGCGGCCGCCTGCAAGCTTCTTTAATTCGTTTTTCGTAATGAATATTCTTTTAATTGATGGTCCGCAAAGTTTTTGCACATCCCTCGACAATGTTTTGACAAACAATGTCGATCGGGTGGTAGTGCTGTCTTTGGGCCTGTTTAGGAGTAAACAATTTCCTTTCGGAATATATGCCAAAACTTTGTTTGGTCCGATTATTACGTCGCCGATATCCTTGAAATTTACTAAATCCTCATCATTGTTAACAATCTTCAGCTCTACTATTTTAAATCCGTTTTCTGGTATTTTTAACAGTTCGGTTATAAGTTGTTCGTCGGTGGGTTTTGTTTTTTCTAGATTACTTGGTTTTGTTCACCATTTGAGCTTTTCTTTTTCGATTGAGCTCTTGTTACTACACAGATACACAATTGCTTCAAGTCCTCTGAGTCTATCTTTATTCGACTCAGTGCGTCAGCTGTGCAATAATTCTTACCCGGAGTATATTCTACGAAAAAATTGTATTCTTCTAATAATAGCCTGAATTTCGTCAGTCTACTACTAGGCTGTTTTAGTGAGAACAGGTACACTAGGGGTCGGTGGTCAGTTAGGATTTTAAATTTCCTTCCGAATAGGTAGGGATGATAGTGTTTAACTGCCCATACTATAGCAAGTAATTCTTTCTCAATTGTACTATAATTTTTCTCTGCTTTATTGAGAGTTTTACTTGCGTAAGCAATCGGTCTATCGTCGGAATTAGATAAAATTGCTCCTAAAGCGAAACCTGACGCATCAGTTCGTAGAATGAATTCTTCATTAAAGTTTGGGAACTGTAGCATCTTAGGACTGGTAAGGATTTCTTTAAGTAGCTCGAAAGCTTATTCGCAGTCTTTATTGAAATGAAATTGGACATCTTTTTTCAGTAATCGATTTAGTGGGATGGAAATGGTGGCGAAGTTGGGGATAAATTTTCGGTAATAGTTGGCGAATGCAACGAATCTTCTTACTTCATCGGCGTTGGTGGGTGTTGGGTAATTTTTCATTGCTGAAGATTTAGTCGGGTCGGGTAGGATACCGTCGTCAGATATCACATGTCCTAGGTATAATACTTCTTTTCGTAAGAAAGAGCATTTTCCAGGGTGTATTTTCAAATTCACTTCCCTCAGGCGTTCAAACACTTTGATCAAGTTTCTGTTGTGGTCTATTAAACTTCTAATAAAGACTGTCAGATCATCGAGATAGACAAAACATCGTGAGTATGTCAGTCCTGACATCGCTATGGACATCATTCTCGAAAATTTACTGGGTGAGATCTTCAAACCCATTGTTAGTCGCTTTAACTGGTAGTGACCATCTTCGGTGGAGAACGCTGTGATAGGTCTGCTATTGCTATCCAACTCCATTTGGTAATATCCTTGACTTAGATCTATACATGAGAAGTAAGTTGATCCACCTACCATGTCATATATGTCTGTTATGTTGGGTAGGGGAAATTTATCATCCTCGATTCGCTCGTTCACGTGGCGATAGTCAATCACCATACGGAATTGTTGTAGACCGGTAACGGGGTCCTTTTTCTTTGGTACTATTAGTATTGGAGAGTTCCAAGGGGAAACAGATGGTTCTATGACATCATTTGTAAGCATATTCTGTATTTCCTCCTTTATATACTGTTTTTGTGTATGCGGGAGACGATATGGTTTCGAATATTTTGGAGACGCATTTGTTTTAAGCGAGATATCTGCTTTGCCGATATGGGTATATGTGAGCTTGTCACCATCCACGTGAAAGATGTCTTGGTATTTTGCACATATTGCTTCGATTTCCGCCTTTTCCTCGTTGTTCAAGGTATCAAAATTTATTTCGCTCATAATTTTTTCCACTCGCTCGTTTATGGAGTCATCTGTCTGGTGGTAACGTAGGATATAGTGTTCGGAAGCTGGTGAGGATAGTGGTTCAGCCCATCTGAGAGTTACTGCTGTTTCTCGAGCGTTCAGAATTCTTATCGGTATTTTCCCGTTTATGGCAGTGGATAATGATAATGCCATAAAAACGTTTTCGCATAGTTGTTGTGGTTGAAAAACTCGGGCTTCTGTGTGGGTGGTGTTTAATCAATAGGTTGCTTCGCATCGTGGTGCTAAGAAAAGGTTATTTATATTTTCCTGGGAGCATATGGGTAGACACATAGAGTTTTTTCCATGTTTGATGTTTAACAGAAATTTCTCTAAGTCAATTGTGGCGTTAAACTCTAATAGAAAATTTGCTCCTATAATGCCTTCCACTGGGATTGGAAAATCCTCGGGTACTACGTGGAATTCGTATGGAATGATAAGCTTTTCTAGATGGATTTGCAGATTACATGTTCCTATTGTTTTTAAACTTCCTGAAATGCCTAAAATGTTGGTACTTTTGTTTTTGAATATGGGTATGTTTGTGCTTACCGAGCTAGTTTTTATAGCACAAATTGAAGCTCCTGTATCTAATAGAAATCCTATATTTTTCTCGTTGTTCATTTTTAACTCTACATAAAGGCCGTTTATTCTTCCAACAGTGCAAAGGGCGTGTGGCACTGGTGGGTTAATTAATTCCCCTTCGATGGGTCGGCTTCCCCCTCGGTGGGTCGCTCGTTTCCCATTGCTAGTAATATGCGACCATTAGTGGTATTATTGTTGAGTTGGTTATTTCTAAAAGGGTTTCTATGCTGGTGGGTGTTATTATTCCCTGAACATCTGTTACTCCTATAATTGTACCGATTATTATTCCCTTATTTGGGAGAAGGCTTGACGGTAATTGACGTTATTATGTCTCTGGAAATTGGTGGTGTAGTTGTTACTACAAAAATGATTTGGCCTGGGAAAATTTCCGTTGGGTACGTTAGAATTCTCTTGATTTGACCGATAGGAACTGGGGACATATCCTCGTGCAGAGTGGCGGTTATGTGAAAAGTTAGCGTTGTTTGCATACCGTACAGTTTCAGTGGCAGGGGTAGAACTCTGGTCAAGTTCTAGCAAGTGTTGAATTGCCTCTTTCAGGTTTGTATGCCTAGCGCTATCGAGTACTATTTTCGATCTCTCGTTTACTCCCTTTTTAAGGAACGCTAAACCACGTCTTTCGTTAGCTATGGTTAAGGTTTCTCTCGTGGTCTCTCCATGGCAAGCGCCTTCGAGTTCTGTCATCCTAGTTATAAGACTCTCTATGGTAGTCACGAATTCTCGCATGGGTCGAGTACCTTGGTAAGAACGACTTAATTGGGATTGAATGGATTCGATGGATTCTTTTGGGCCGCATTTTTCAAACAGGGATTTTTTTGGGTTTTAAAGTCCTCCGGCTTCTGGCTGCCTAGTTCCGTTAGCGCTCTACCTTGTATTTTGCACTTTAATAGAAATTTAATGAACGTTTTCTGAGAAGCCTCATTAAGGGTATCATGGTAGAATTCTATTCCGTTAAGGAAATCTCGGATGTTCTCTAACCTTTTCCCTTCGTCTTCACATGTAAGAGTCGGCAGTTTCTGCGCGATGCCGAAATCGAAAGAGTCAGTCATCGTGGTGTGTTCTGGGATTAATTCTGGAATTGGGGGTGGTAAAGGGTCTTTGGTATTTACACTAGCTGTAATTTTTTCTAGGGCTTCTCTATAGTACGAATATAATTGGTCGTATAAGATTTGGAGATCCTTTTTCTCTTTGTCACCTAGTACTTTTTCTAAAAGTTTAGCCTGTGCCCGTGCCCTTTTGAAAATTTCCTGTACCTGCTCTGTTTTTCGGTCTGCCGATTCCTGTGATCGTTTTCTATGGGGTCCGTCCTTTTTGAGATTTGTCAAAATGTGGTGAAGCTCTTGTACGGTGGTACTAAATTGTTCCATAGACAAAAAAAAATTTATAGATTGGGGTGAATCTTTATTAGGTTAATACTGTGTTATACTGACATTCTTCTTCCAACTATATTTTGTTTTACTATTTCCCTTCTTACGGCTTTAGTAAATTTTTTTGTTAACCAGGTATGGATGTACTTGATTATACAAATAATAATAATTATAATGACTATATACAATATGTCTATACCATACCCTGGTTGGTTACTCAATTTGTTTACTTGAGGCCCGTTATTATTTACAATAACCTCTTCTACTTTTGATTGGGCTTTTCCCATTGCTAAAATTTTATCTGGACAGTAGTAGTAATAATAAAAAGTTTAATTAATTTATATGTAGAATTTTAATTTATTTATTTCAGGGCTTCCTGAGCTGCTACTGTCATCGTGTCAAAAAGTTTATGAAACTTTTCCTCCTCTGCCCTCTGTTTTACTTTCTGTTGATTTCGGCTAGAGCGGATTGTTTCCTTGACTTAGTATTTTTTAGTATTTATTCAAGAATGTAGTTGTACATTAAGATAACAGGAATCTTATAAGTTTGTACAATGTTTTAAAAGTGGTAATAATAACTAAAAATTGAACTTAAAATTAAAAGAAATTGACTATAAAAATAATATAAAAAATAAAGAGTGTTTTTATCAAAAGGTAATCTAAGTTGAAACTACATGTAGATAAGAGAGTGAAAAAGAGAGAAAAAACTTAAATTTAAAAGAATGTAAGTTAATTGTGATCAATGGCCAAATGTGTAAGAAGATGTTTTTTGAAGAGCTTTGCGTTTCTTATCCTTCTTAGTTCCATCGGAAGGGAGTTCCACAAACGAGTGGCATGAACTAGGAACTGGCGTTCTGATGTTAAGCAGTAGTACGTTGGTTGAATTAGCACAAAGGTTCTCTGCGATGTTGGAAACCTAAGCTTATTGTAGAGGTAGTCTGGTTCTTGTGTTCGAATAATGTTATAAAGGCACGTTAATGAAAAATATTGTAGTACATTTTCGAAAGAACACCCGAAAATTGTTTTGGCATAGGATGAAATATGATCATATCTACGCAGGTTATATATGTATCGTGCAATATTGTTGTAAACTACAATTAGTTTTCTTTTACACCTGTAGTCAAGTTTGCCGAATAATTCACAACAGTTTAATAAAATTGGCAACAGTATGGTTTTTGCAAGAAGCATTTTCGTTTTTGTTGGTGTATAAGTGTGTGAAGCCCAGAGAAGACGGAGACAGCCATAAACTTTTCCAATTGTTGCAGTGATATGAGCATCCCACGATAACAAACGATTAAAGGTAATGCCTAGATTTCGAACAGACTCAAAATATTCGATGTTTGAGTCGCCTAGTTGCAACAAAGGAAAGGAGGTCAGATCTACGTTATTCCGATAGATGACAATGGCTTTTGGTTTGCTCGGGTTTAGGCAAAGGTTATTAGACTGCGCCCAGTTTAGTATATGATGGAGATCTTCATTCATTTTTAGTGCCGCAGATTGCAACGAACTAAGAGGACATTGTATAAATAGTTGCACGTCATCTGCGTACATATAAACGCTGCAGTGTTGCAGAACATTAGGTAGCTCGTTCACGTAAATTGAGAAAAGAATGGGCCCGAGTATAGAACCTTGCGGTACACCAGTTGTCATTGACAGCATTTCAGATGCTCGATCTCCAATGACTACGGATTGTTGTCTACCAGTTAGGTATGAATATATCAGTTTTGCCGATTGGGTTGAAAAATTAAAATGGTTTATCAGTTTAGAACATAAGAGTGTGTGGTTTACCGTATCGAAAGCTTTTGCAAAATCTAGAAGGGTTAAAAGGGTAAGTTCTTTTTTGTCAATACCATTTCGAATCTCATCCGTAATAAATAGGAGAGCCGTTTTGCAGCTCCGCTTTCTTCGAAACCCCGATTGACATGAGCTTAGCTGATGTTCTGCCAGGTGCTGACGTAATTGTGCAAGCAGAGTTTTTTCAAATACCTTAGAGAGATAGGCAGAATTGCAATTGGTCTGTATTCAGATAAGCTACTATTTACTTTTTTAGGTATGGGTACTATCTTAGCTTTTTTCCATTCGATCGGGTACTCAGAGGTAGTCACAATGGTATTGAAAATGTGAGTGATATAAGGCAAAATAATTGGCAACAATAGCTTAATAAATTTAGGGTTTATCCCATCTAACCCAGTTGCATTTGACTTCACTGATAACAACGCCTCTACTACATCAAGATCTGAGAATCTCACAAAGGAAAAGCTCAGTAGATTGTTATTGTTTAAATGAGCAAATTTCAATACAAATTTCGCGCACTTTTGCTTAAAAATTCGGTTGGAAAACACACTTAATTCAATAATTCTGCCGGACGAATTTAAAGAGCAGCCCACTCAGACGTATACATATATATATTCGACTTGCTTGATTTGGTGCAAGAACTTCTGTCTCTGTGATGGGTGCTGGCCTGGTATGTTTGCCAATCGGTGGAGCTCGGTTATATGTTTTTTCAAAAGCACTCTTTTTCCCCCTCGTTTGTTCGGAGGTGGCACCGGAATTTCCACAGGTGGGCGTCTGGACTGGTTGCGTTTTCTGTATTCCTCAATTGTTAATGGTTTGGGTCCCGCGGTAATGAGGTTGTTTGGTGTTGGTGCCGGCTTTAGGATACCTTGTGCGTCCCTGATTAGTTGCGCGGCTAGTGCCAACTGGGTGTGTCGGGTCTCAGGATCTGACATCTATATAGTAAGAAAACTGGCAGGATCGCCATGTAACGTTGGGCGGTCCTGTGGCCAACGTACTTATTTTTATTCTGGTTCGTGGATGGCAAAACAGACTCGGACCGGCGAATAGCCTTATAATCCTTATACCCAAAAGCGAATGGCTCTGTAGGGCGTCTGAGTTACCTTTCTGAAACCTACAGTTTTTCCAGCGTGTTGCTATATAAGAAAACTAGTGGTTGGCTTTGTGACTCCCAGAATAGAAGTGAAATCTTTACATTTTGTTATGGTCTTATATACAGTATTTTCACATTGGATAATCTTCGAAATTCCTATGATATTTTATTTCGGCACAAACATCACTCAACAATCCTATTCCTCTAAACTGTTCTGCTTACGTTGCATAATCTACCGTAGCACACAATAGCCAATAGATGCATTTCGCCCACATGCACTGAAGGTGTGAGTATTTTTTATATATATATTATTTCATGTCGTCTGGCTCTTGCTCTGAGTGGGCAGACGGAAATAAGATATATATTTCGTTCGCATGCACTGAAGGTGCAGTACGAGTACTCTTGTGTGTATTTCTTTATGGCGTCTGGCGCTTGCATTGAGTGTGTCAACGTAAACATGAGATACAAAAATAGATAGATAGATATTTTTATTTTGTATGAAAAATTATACATAGGTTCATTACCGCACATTTTACAACACAGAGATTTGGTATATTTGCATACCTTTCTACTGAAAAAATAATAATAACATTACAAAAGATACATTTTTGATAAGTACAATTGATAATTTGAAGGAAACATACAAAAAAAAACCTTCAATGTAAAAAGAAAAAAAAAACAAGAAATAAATAAATATTCAAAAGTAATTGTTCTTAATTCTAAAAACATGTGTATATAGTTAAAAACAGAGTAAAATTAAACAAATAACAGAAAAATAAGTATATATAAAGACGTATATCACTATCAACAAAATGAAAAAAAAAGTATATATATATATTAAGAAACAAATAAATAGATAAGTAGATTAAATGAATAAATAAATAAATAGATTAATTAAATAAATAAATAAATTAAATAAATAAATCAAATAAACAAATAAATTTAATAAATTAAATAAATATATTGAATAAATAAATAAATAAATAAATAAATAAAAAGACATATAGTTTAAGTAACAAGTAAATAAATATATAAATTAATTAACAAATAAATAAATAATATATAGAATAACTAACAATTAAATAAATAGACATATAGGTTAGGTAATAAGTAAATAAATATATAAATTAAGTATAAAATAAATAATTAAATATGTAAAATAACTTAGAATTAAAGAAATAAATATAAATATTTTACCAGGCGAATCAGAAACAAACATTTTCAGGTACATAATTGGTTTATAATAGGATTATCAGAGTAATCACACCTCATTAAAAATGTATTTTCTAGTTTTCGAATTCTATCAGAAATCAGTTCAACATTCCCTCTCTATGTAAGCGTATGGTTGAAAAGTGCCATGGCAGGTCTAACATCATTTTTAAGATTTTATTTTGAGAAGTTTGCAATTTTATAATGTGGCACTTTGCACATTTTCCCCATACTTGGCACCCATATAATAAAATAGCTTGAAATATTACCTTGTGAATAACTATTTTGTTTTCTACAGACAAACACGATTTCCTATTAATAAACGGATACAAAGTCTTTATCGCAATACTGACTTTTTTAAGTGTATTTGTAATATGTGGGTTAAATGTCAATTTGGTATCCAAATAAACCCCTAAATATCTGACGCAAGGCTGCCAATTTATGTCAGCACCATTCACCCTAAGCTGATTGGATGGAAAAAAACAAGCTTTTCTTTTTCTAGTGAAAAAAATTGCTTGTATCTTATCCGAGTTAAGCTTGATTTTCCATTTGTTGTAGTATCTATATAAGATGTCTATCGCATTGTTTAAATTCCTCTCAATACAGAGAGCAAACTCATGCGAAGAAAAAATTGCAGTATCATCCGCATAGACAGCTACGTGACATGACGGTATTTCCCGGAAATCCGCTATAAACAAATTATACAAGATTGGCCCAAGTACTGATCCTTGAGGAACGCCTGAGTGGAATGTTACCAAGTCGGAAGCACTACTGTTAACAGACACACGAAAAGAACGATTAGACAAAAAACTTTGAACGATTTTACACAGAAAATCTGGGAAATTAAAACGTATGAGATACAAAAATGAATGAATGAATTGTGAGGTATTGGAATTTGAGTGTGGGATGACGTAGGTAACTATAGAAATGATTAGTTAAATAATCGCTGGTGCGAGCCCTTCACAAGAGGGATAGGAATAAGAATAGGTTCGCCTAAGCGGACTGTAGCCCGTGGCTATGTTTTTTTATTTGCTGGCAGTATCGTTTTCTCAGTGTGCTGATGGGTATCGGTTAACAAGCCCATTATACAGTTTAACTTATTGTCGTAGTCTTTTGCAAACATGGTGTTGTACGGCTGAGGAAAGATTCTTTGAACTTCACTGTGCGTCCGAACACAGGCTTGAGGGTAAACTGAGGTGCATTCCTTGCATGGCGGGTATTGCGGTTGAAATGTTCAAGGGGAGGAATGCAACTGGCTATTTCGTTTGAGCACTTATGGTGGAAATAACGATAAAATAACGAAAGGCAGGAGACATTACGACGATGACTAAGAGAGTCAATCGATCTCGCGATGTCTCGGTCGCTAATGAGTTTTATCGCTCGTTTTTGGATCCTGTCAATAGCTCCAAATAAGTTATTGGTGCACCGGACCAGATATGAGCGTTGTACTCGAGTTTCGAGCGAAAACGCGCAAAACTGCTTTGCGATAGCACCCCCTATCTCAGTTGCAACATGCCTATCAACGGAGGAAATTTTGCGAGACTGCGCTCCAAAACGACTGGCGCCGCCCTAGGTGCATAATTGCCGAACCCTCTAACCACCTCCAAAAAAGTTCGTGATTGCAACACATCTCTCAACTCGGTCGGAAGGCTAAATTCATTTAGTTTTGTCTGGGTCCGGGTCATAATAAAATCACAGCAAATCAGATCTCCGATAAAATTCCTAGACAGGGCTCAGACGAAGACTTGTCAGGACCTGCAGTGCGATTATGTCTGCTCGCGTCCTCGGTTAGGGTTACAAGGAGGGTTAGGGCTATGACATTGCTTCCATAGAAATACTTGGCACACTATTGGACCGATCGCGATTCCTGGGGGAACCAACTATCTATAACGTCAGTCCTCCTAAACCTCGTCCTCGATGCATTATATATATCCCTAAAAACCGCACTTATTTGTTGCAGTCAATCGACACAACCTCTTCGAGACTATCAAGGAAATAGTTGCTTAGGCGTTTTCTTCGACCTCTAGTAATACCCTCGCATTCACAAAGTATGTGCCTAATGTCTTCCGTGCCTCCGCAAAGAGTCCATTATTGCATTCGATGGTGCCGGGGCGGAGGACTACGTCGCAAAATTCAACGGGCTGTGGTTGACTTTTTCCTGTCAGAAGGGTCACCGATGGTAATCATCCTCACTTCCCCCCGTTCTTTTCCCTCTCCCTTTCTTCACCTTATCCATAACTAATTCCTATGATGGCATGAGAAAATGGAAACACACCACAAAACTTTACTATTCCCGAAATGAAACGAACACAATCATTAAATGCAAAATTTACTTTATATCTTCAGTCATAGCCAATACAGGGATACACTGAACAATTAAACAGAATGAATGGCATTACCAAAGTCTTAACCAGTCTCTTTTTCAACTCTCGTTCATCAAATCAGCCGAGTATCTTAGGCTGCGAGGAGTACAGTTTCCTGAAAGTTTCTTTAGTTGCGTCACATCAGGTAAGCGAAGAGTATCCGAGATGCTTAATAACTTTGACAACTTCAATCTGAAATCCATTCAACGAAATCGCTGCAAAAACGAAATTTCAGTTTATTTTTATAAATTACTGATACTTTCAAGGTCTTTGTTTACTCTTGCTATACAATCTTCGGATAGGCTTATTGGACCTGAGATATAAAGAAGAATATCGTCTGCATACATATGAATATTGCAATTCTTACCTATATTTGGGATATCATTATACTCTATTCTAAGGGTATATTTATTTTGACTCGAAGTTTGTAACATACCTTAATATTGCCGTAGACCCCTTAAAGTTACTATATTTATGATCAGCATCGATCATCGTCCGTCCGCCCGTCCATCCGTCTGTTAACTGGGCCTAGAGACCTGAAATTTCAACCATATACTCTCTAGGGGTCCGAAATAATCAAGTTAAAGAATTTTTGAAATCCGCCCACAATTTTGAGCTAGAAAGCTGAAATTTTCTATATATGATCTTTGACTCCTAAAACTGCTCGGGAGATAAAATTTCTAAAATCTGCCCACTGACACGCCCACAATTAAATAAAACAATTTTATTGAAAAGTCAAAGTTTGAGTTAGGAAACTGAAATTTATAATATAGACTCTCTAGGTGCACTTTATACTCGTACTTTCAATTTCAATTTATTTGGAATAATATCGCTTACAATTTAAGATAACAAGCATCTTTTAAGATTTGCAAGCCTTTAGTGTTAATTTAAGTACATGTGCAAACAAAAATTATACAAGTAGGCAAAAATAGAGAAAAAAGGAGATTATAACATAATTAATAACAACTGAGTTAAAGAAAAAAAGTGTTCAAAAGAGTTTACGGGCATTTAAGATTATATGTTTGTGACAGTTCCAGTAGCCAGATATTTTAAAAGAGAGGATTTAAAATTGTTTGTGCTACCAATCTTCCTAATGTTTATGGGCAGAGAATTCCACAATCGTACTGAGCTTACAAAAAACTGACGCTCGGAGGTTACACAGGCAAAACTTGTTTGAATCAGCATACGCGATCTAGTTGACTGGAGGAATGGAAGCTTATTGAACAAATAGTTCGGCTCCCTAGTTTGCAAGACGTCATGCAACAGACACCGGGCTCTATATATAAGCAAATTGTCAAAGGTACAACCGCTTATCTGCTTTGTGTACAGGAAAACATGGTCATATCTTTTTAAATTGAACACGAACCGGGCAATATTATTATACACAACATTAAGCTTTCTTCTAGTATTGTAATCGGGCCAGCAGAAGATCTCACAGCAATACAGTAGCATGCGTAAGAGAAGAGTTTTCGCTAGTAGGAGTTTTGTTCGTATCAACATACTCTATTTGGCTCCCGGCTAGTTGAATAGGTGGGAAATGGGAAATGTCTATTATTCTTTTGTGGATCACGAGTGCTTTCGACTTAAGAGGGTTTAGGAGTAACTCATTTTCAGTTGACCAATTCAGTATACGTTGAAGATCTTCATTTATTAGCCTCGTGACTTCGATGTACTGTAGGAGAAAATAAGTTTCATTGAATGGAGTGAAAACATGAACTCTTTTCTAAGTTTGGAACAAAGAATTTGGTGATTCACAGTATCGAAGGCCTTTGAGAAGTCGAGTAAGGAGAGAATGGTAGCATTGTTTTCATCGACAGCTTTTCTGATATCGTCGATAACCACCAATAAGGCCGTCTTACAGCTCCTCTTTGCTCGGAAACCCGAGTGATTTTCACTAAGTAGTTTTTTACTTAATAGATGACTCTGCATTTGTGCAAGGATGGTTTTCTCAAATATCTTTGAAAAAGAACGTGAGTATTGAAATGGGCCGGTATTCTATGGAGTTTCCGTTAGTTTTCTTTTCGATGGGAATAACTTTAGCTTCCTTCGAAGTCCCATGGCATTTGATTTAATTCCTAGTAGAGCTTCAGCAACATCTTCTTGGCTTACCCTAAGAAGAGAAGTTGAAAAGTGGGGTACTATCATCATCCGGCGACAAATCTTACTTATGCTTAAATATTTTCAAAATCCGCCTACAGACACGCCCACAATTAAATAAAACAATTTTATTAAAAAACCAAAGTTAGGGCTAGGGATGTTAATGAGAAATTAAAGTTGTTTTGAAGTTTAGATGATTAATATTGTCAAAGGGTTTTGAAAATTCCCACAAAAACAGTAGGTACCCCTAATTCATATGAATCTAGTGCAGCTCGAATGTCGCTAGTCACTTTTATCACAGCAGTTACGCAAATGAGTTTTTTTTATTTATAATGTACGCGGGATTTTTTAGAACACTTATCATGTGATAGCTAGACAGCGCGTGCTTGCTGTGAAAACCAGATTTGTATTTTGAAATGTTACTGTTATTATGCAGGTACTGCTGAATTTGATTAGAAAGGATCTTTTTATACCCTATTCTAAGGGTATATTAATTTTGACGCATAGTTTGTAACATACCTTAATATTGCCCGTAGACCCCTAAAAGTTACTATATTTATGATCAGCATCGATAGTAATGTCGATCTAGCCATGTCCGTCCGTCCGTCCGTCCGTCTGTAGCCAAAAATTAGGCCTTTAAACTGGACCTAGAGAGCTGAAATTTTAACCATATACTCTCTAGGGTCCCGAAATAATCAAGTTTACGAATTTTTGAAATCCGCCCACAGACACGCCCACAAACTCAAAAAAACCAAATTTAGGAAAAAATCGAATTTTGAGCTAGAAAGCTGAAATTTTTTATATATGATCTATGACTCCTAAAACTGCTCGGGATAAAAAATTTTCAAAATCCGCCCACTGACACGCCCACAAATAAATAAAATAATTTGTTTATACCCTATTCTAAGGGTATATTAATTTTTGAAAATCCAAAGTTTCAGCTAGGGAGCTGAAATTTATAGTATATACTCTCTATGGGCCCTTTATGCTCATGTGTAAATATTTTCAAAATCCGCCCACTGACACGCCCACAATTAATTTTTTTTTTTTGAAAATTCAAAGTTTGAGCTAGGGAGCTGAAATTTATAATATATACTCTCTAGGGGCCCTTTATTCTCATGTGTTATTTTTTTTTAAATCCGCCTACTGACACGCCCACAATTAAATAAAACAATTTTATTGAAACACCCAAGTTTGAGCTAGGGAGCGTTGTTTTTTTGATAAAATCCTTTAAATGTTATATAACAAAATATGTAGAGCGTTCTTAACAATTCAACCATACTAAGACTTTTGTCACGCCCACTTATGAGGGATAGGAACAAGAATAGGGTATCCAACAGTTCGCCCAAGCGGACTGTAGCCCGTTCCTATGTTTATTTGTTGATTTTGAAGAGGCGTTTGATAGACAACCAAGAGATCTGATATAGGTGACTCTAAGATAACAAGGAGTTCCAGGAACCTACGAACAGATTATCATAGACATGTATGGGGAGTAAGGACAAGAGTAAGATGCACCGCCGGAGTCGCCGAGGAGTTCGCAATCAAAGTCGGTGAAGACCAGTGAAGGGTCTTAAGTTCCTTGATATCCATTCAAGTCCTTCATTATCAACTTGAAGGAAAAGTCACGGACTCCAAAGTGTATCAGTTAGTCTTTGCTGATGATGGAGTCATCGTAAGCAAGGTGAAACGTGCAACGAGCACTTTTTATATGGGTGGAAGATTTAGGGAGCAGTGGGTATCGTATTAGTCCGAAAAACAGAATACATGTGCTGCCCGTTCTCTGATCAACTCCGACCTATTCCAGACATTTATATGAATGGAAGAGTCATTCCCGAGTACGAAAATCTGGGATCTATAATCAATAGCGAAGCAAGATGAGTGTGGCGGCGGTGTAGAGGTTAGAGTGTTGGCGTGTGACCCGTCCGGTGCAGATTAAATCCCCATGGAGAACAACAACACACGCCACCTATTAATGGAGAAAAACGAATGATACGAGTACCTTGTTTTCTTCAACTTCTTCATCAAAAAGAGAATTTCTGCCTGGTAGTACAATGAACCGTTACGGAGTCTGAGTGCTCTGTCATTTCGATTTCCTTTTTTTGAGAACAAAAATAAACTGTGAAGACGACATTAAGCATCGCGTAAGCGTAGGGTTTGTGAAGTAGCGGGAAAACTCATTTATCTTCTGTGATAGAAAAATGTCCCATAAGCTGCGGCTCTATACCGCTCACATACAGTTCACAATGTTAGACTGTGTATACAAATTCTGAGCGCAAATTAATGGCGGCTGAGATGAAGTAACAAAAAATGATCGAATAAGAAGTTTCAAGACCCGAGGAAGCCTTCACGTCAGAGAAGCTATCTCGAAGAATATGCAGGGTGACCAGATCAGTTGGAACTGTTATGTTAAAAGGAGAGATCCTACAAACCCAGTTGTAAAGGCAATATCAATCAAGGTGTCGAAAGAATCACGGAAGAGAGGCAAGACCAATAACTAAAGGATCACACAAATGCAGCAACACTAGTATTGGAATGGCCTCAGTCACGAAGTTATTCAAAATCGGGAGACCTGCTGTTTAATTTTGAACCTCCGAGGCGGACAGGTAGTATGATCCCCTCAGCCCAGATCATAACCTCGTCCTTAAAGGCAATGGTGAAGACTATAATGAAATGATCAGAAAGAAATATTCGTAATTGAAGCTGTGGCCTCAGAGCGTTATATGCCGTAAATTTGCCACCGAACTAATATTCCAAGCAAAAGATGGTCATATATGTCCCGTGTAAACAGACAGTAAACCTTAAATAGTAAACACCTCTGTCGAACCGTTAACTTAAAAACCATGCAAATTTATTGGCTCAGCTTAACAAATGAATAAATTAAACTTAATCCGACTTTGAATGTTAAACAAATTGAAAAGTTCTCTGAATATACATTAACAATACTTTTATTAATTAACACGAATTGAACATTTCATTTGTTGTAGTAAGGATAATATAAGTACTGCTGGAACGGATTTCTTACGGTGTAATTGTTTTGGCGGCGAACTGTTTTTGTGAAATGCGCCGGTGCCGATCTTCCAATACTGTCGACATGATTTCTCGCAGTCTGAGTAGAGTCATCTAATGTGGTACTATCCTCTGCCGCAGAGTAGTACTCATCATAATCAGTCAATGACTCCTCCTCAATGCCGTTTACTTCTTCTTCGGATTCACCGTTCCCCGCAGAGACTTGCTGTTTTCTATGCGGGGGTGTATTCATGATCGGTTCGACACTCACTGGAGCGTTGTCCTCCTGCTCCTCCTCCTGCTCTTCTACAAGGCTTGTTTTATCTTTAGCAGTTGAGATTGAATCTTTGTCCCTGCTTTCCTTGGTGTAAGGACTATAAGCTTCAATCACCACGTTGTCATCTTCTGAGGTCTGGCTAGCGCTTTGGACCTTTGCTGTGTGTGTGGAGTGCGTTGAGTGTTCCGATGGGTAGTCATGATAATTCTTGTGACCTTTGTTTAAAAAAAAAGATAGAAAATCTTGGACAAGCATTTAAAAAAATAATTACCTGCTCCAGGTGATGGATATGACGGATATTCTGGGTGAGATGGATACGAGGGTGGCTCAGTCGTAGCAGGAGTTTCTGGGTGTGAAGGATACGAGGGGTATGAAGGAGCGTAGTTGTAGTTATGCCGTGTAGGAATCAAGTAAGCAGGTAAACCAGGTGGACCCTTTGGTCCTGGCCATCCAATGTGTCCAGGTGCTCCGGGAGCACCTGGTGTTCCAGGTGGACCTTGTGGCCCAGGAGGACCAGGATGACCATGGAAATCGACCCCATCGCCGGGATCACCCTTACTACCCTTCCTTCCTTGAGAGCCCGTTGTACCTGGATCGCCCTTTTCACCCTTTAAACCATGTTCACCATAGCTTCCAGAACTTCCCTTGTCTCCCTTAGTACCGGGTCTGCCATCAGTACCTGGCATTCCGGGGTAACCTGGTGGGCCTGGTGGACCGGGTGGGCAGCGACAATGGTAGTTCGGTGCATGAGCCGGCGGTGGTGGTGGTGGCGATGGCGGATAAGATGGATAATGCTGAGGTGGATAATGCGGAGGAGGATAAATAGGATACGGCCGAGGCTTTACAACAATTTGCGGCACCGTGAATTGGGGCGACTCATTTTCACTTGGTGTCTCAATCCGAATAATGCTTCTGCCAAAGTCATCCGTTGAAGATGACTTCTTTTTTTCGGTCGCAACGACACAAATGACTGTTGCACCTGAAAATATACCTTATGAAATCTGTCCAAACGTTATATAATACAAACACAGTGCTCACCCAATAGTAGCAGTGTGCCAGCCGACCTCATTGTATATCTTCTACTCGCGGAATCCGTATAAAGCTTCCTTTTATATTAATGTATATAGACACACTTAATGCAAATAGAATCAATAGTTAAGTTTAATTAACAGTTAGTCACATAAACCCACCTAAGCTGAACATTTTTAACGAATCTGTTCAACTATTTTTAGGTCATAGACACTTTATGGTAATTTTGTTAGTGATTGCTTCACTAATGAGAAAAATTAGGGAAGCATTCGCTTAACTTAATAGGCCATTGCCACAGTGACTAATTAGGAACACAAAATTTTTGTGGCTTTCTAATTATTTTGCATGAATATCAAATTTTGCGGTTTTATTCAGTTGAATGCTCTAATTTCAGGGATTTTACCCCAACAGAAATTATATGAATTTTTCTGGTCGCCTAATTGATGTCACTGACCGGATTATTACTTTTACCGACAAATTAGAATAGATTTTGTAATTTATACAACTATATCTGTTTGATTTAAAATTCAAATGCTTTTCATTTGTTTGTAAACAAAAAAACAAATAAAAATCATGAAAGAGGAATAATCTATATAAGAAAGTTTTGCATACTGAAAATATGAATCTATTTATTTTGGCGTTGTTAAAGCATAAAAATATAATATAATTATCATAGTTTTATAGATATTAAAATTTGTGTAGGTAGTATTGCAGCAGTATGAGTGATGTTATAATGAAATTAGGACGACTTCGGACCCAACTCAAGCCCGGTATTTTCAATTTTGAATACATTACAGTGGTGTTGTGGTTCTAAAGTTAATTATTTAAAAATGCTTCGTGTACAAATCCTCATTTTTTTAATAAAA
The DNA here is from genome assembly GCA_949715645.1 of Portevinia maculata. Taxonomy (NCBI): domain Eukaryota; kingdom Metazoa; phylum Arthropoda; class Insecta; order Diptera; family Syrphidae; genus Portevinia; species Portevinia maculata. The sequence continues at coordinate 188,195,766 of OX454527.1, read as the reverse complement.
TGCACAGCCACGCTCGTGTCTTCCACATTGCAACTAAATGTACAACAGTGTCGCTTAGCGACCTCAAATAAACAATTTCGCTGGCAAGTTGGTGCTCAAATGAATCTTGTCGATACAAATAAAATCAATTTATTCAAGAATATATTTGATAGATATATCGTTTATTTCGTATTTATAATATTCGTGAGCGCACATTATACAACAGATAATTATTTAATAGTTCTTTTACAAACAAAAAACATTTGGTTTTCTTGTTCTTATTTAATCAGGCCGTTGCTGACAAGGGAAGAAATTCTTTGGGAATTTAATCACCGGAATTTATTAGCCCCAATACGGGACAATCACCTTGTGATTGCGTCGCTTTTGACGTTGGTTTGGAGGCTTAAGTTGCAAATATTCAGCGGGTTATTACTGAAACAGATATGCAGCAAGAACCGTGCAGCAAGATAATTTTGTATATAAAATGACACATTGCTAATATAATATAATAATAAGAAATAGTACACTGCGATCTATTGGTACATTGTGTCACCTGACTATACCTTGGAGAGGGTTCAAATCCCCTTCCAAACACACTTCTTTTAAGAATCGTATCTTGGCCCTGCTCTGATTTATCCTTGGCAGGTCATACCACTTAGAGCACAGCGTCCATTTCAGTTTCCATGATGAAACTGAGAGTGAGCTGTGGGTCCAAAGTTTGTATGTCCTTGTCTTTGATTTGGTGCCTGCCCAAATGTCTTACCCTCTTGTGGGTCAATGCCCCGAAGTTTCCAGTATGTGGCATGGAGAATCTGCAAAGGCCGTGCTCCTTGAGTCTGCAGTGCAGTTTTGAACCGATGCATTTCTCTCTTCCAATTTTGTCTTTTGCTATAGTTAGGAATATCTTATCTGAATCGTCCATCACCATGAGGTGTAGAGCAGTCAATTCCAATAGGACCTGCAGTTATGCAGCTACGCATTGCTCCGGTGAGGCACAGGCACGCCAGTATTTGCACTTTACCGAGGATATCTCTTGTCGTGACCAGACTGGTTCGTTTCGCCCATGCAACTGCTTCGTAGATACTTTAAGCCCTAGATACTTTAAGTGATTCTCCTTGAGCCTTTAAAGTTGTCTTTTCTTTGTAAATGGTACTATAGTTGTTTTCGTCGGATTGATGTTGAGTGCGACCGTATGCTACCATTCTTTGGTTACTTTAAGTCCCCTTTATATGATGTCACCAAGGATTTTATCAAACTCTCCCTGGCAATCAATCAAATGTTATCGGCATACGCTTGACAGTTGAGACTGGTTAATTTTCCCAGCAGTTCGTATACAACTAGGGTCCACATTTAGGGTGATAATACCCCTCCTTATGGACATCCTCTTGTTGTATATACTCTAATGGTTCCAGATAAGGGTGGCGACGGTGTAGAGGTTAGTGTGTTGGCTTGTGACCCGTGCGGTGCAGGTTCAATCCTCATGGGGAACAACAACATACGCCACCCATTCACATGCCTCTACACCAAAAAGGAGGATTTCTGCCTGGTAGTACAATGGACCGTTACCAAAAAAAAAAAGGATCCAGATGGTGTTGAGTCTCTGCTGATCTAGTGCCCAGCAGCTCACACATCCCTGTAGACACTGTGCTTTTTACTCCTTTCCTATCCTGGGATCCTTTGATCGCCTCTAGTGAGGTATTGTCAAATGCTCCCTTAATTTCTAAGAAAGCACACAGTACTATGCGTTTTGTGGGTATGACCCGATGATCCTCAGCCCTCTTTTTGGCTTCTTTAGGCACGCGGCCCTGTTTTAGGTACCGGGGTACCATCTTGTCCCAGCACCACTAAGTCCCCTTAGCAGGGGCTTATAATCAGCGCCTGATTTCTCACGTTGGGTTAAGGCTTTTCTGTTCCTCTTCCTTCCCGCTTGATCCCCAGCGAGTTCCGGGACTGGTACTTGAGCTATGCTCGTTCCCGCTGCCCTGATCATCTCCGCCGATTCTTTCCAGACAGGAATGGAGTTTGGACTTGGCTCCCAGGACCACTGCATGCCAGTTTTCTTACTGCCGGGTCTTTTAGCACACCTGTTACTTGCCGTGAGGTGTTAGCGGTTCTTTAACTGGTGCTGGATTGCACTTGTTTATAGCATCCCTCTCGGCCTGTTCCGGATATATCTTGTGCCAGCCGGTCGTCATGTATGTCCTGCTCCATCCGACCAACGATTTCTATTGCGGTCTGTCCCCGCATTTCGTTTAATTTTTTTTCTTGGTTTCGTGTCCCACGAGTAGCGCGGGAAAGACAGTCAACCACGCCAGAGCCCCGCATTAGCGGGTTAGATTAGGCCATGGTTACTCTCTGAAGTAGGCCGTTATCAGAGAGAGAGAGTCTCCCTTACAACCTGTTACCCCTGACTGTAAACCTTCCAATGAGTTCGGATCGCGTAGCACTCTGGATTAGTGATGGCAAACTTAGTTCACCTCACCATCTTCATCAGCCTTTCGTTTGGAGCAGCCGTATCATTAGATTTGAACTCCGGCATCTGGCATTGCTAATCTTGGCAGGTCTGTATAAGTCGACTTAGGCCCTACACCGACGTTGTAGTGTTCGACGTCACTCATCAAGGTGTCTACTACCAATGCGAGGCGACACATTGCTTACTACATGTAAATTCTTGCTGCAAGTTGTCTCTATTTCTAATATGTCTGCATCGATTTTAGTAGAACAGCACAATTTGGTACAATTTTTCCGGTTTGACGTTTCATAATGTGAAGTGAAATTCGACGATTTTACCTAGCATTTTAGTCTATTTGGTCGTTCAGTAATATTTAGGTCAAGCAAAAAGCATACTGATACATGATGACAATTTTTTAACTGCACATGTGTCTCATGTGCGTAACTGCATGCATTACTGCATGCTTCCCTGCTGCACATCTGTTTCAGGCATTGTGCTTTCGGAGACGTAAGTTTCCAAAAGGGCTGAGGTAAAGCTTTGGCAATCGTTTTCTTTCCGTCAAACTTAACAAACAATGCTAACAAGTTTTAAAAATAAAATTTATTGTTATCCGAGTTGTTTTATAAACAATCCGGAGCAGATCTCAGGCGATGATAAATGGCTAATTTTTTCAATGCCGAATCCTGCAATTGCTCATACGGTTTTGTTATCAATATATTTATATTCGACGGTAACAGATAAATTATTGCAAATCAGATTTGTGTTTTCAAACATAAATAAACTTCGTTTTTAGCTGCTCATAATGCCTATAAGAAAATGCACTTTTTATGATGAATTACAAAAAGTTGACTTTGTTTAGAAAAGGAAATATGACTGAGGTCAACTGCAACATTTATGAAGTATCTACGGCAAGAATAATTTAAAAAAAAAAATATTATACATTTCTTTTAAAATTTATGTTTTCTTCATAACATCATTCTTCTACTTGTAGGGAATTAAATTTAAAGATTAGTTAGTGTGACTTTTTGAAAGTGTTTAGGCGTTCCACAAAATTATTAAAATAATCAAATTTGACATATTTATTCTTAAGTCTTTTTTAAAATTGTTTTTCTTTCTGATGAATACTTACGTATTCTGATCATCAAATAAATAAAATGATTACAAAAGCATTTCTTCTTTAGAAAAAAATAATTTAAACCGTCTCTGTTCTAGCAAAACGGTCGATAATCACATTGTCAAAGTTGTTTTGTTCTTTGACAAGATGCTTAATAATATAGGTACATCATACATAAAGTATCCAGTCTTTAATCAGTCATCGTTGATCGAAGCCAAGTTCTGACCATACATGAAGTGCTTAACGATCGCTCTACGGTGCAAAATTTGACTGCAATGGCAAGACCAATGGAAGCAACTGAGAAAAACGATGGATAAAACTCTTCTTCTTGCTTCAAGAAATCACAGATATTCGAAGGTTCTTAAGATTTTGGATATATTTTATTATATTTATACCACACATTAGAAAGTGTCATATTTTCCCATAATTTTTATCACAATTATCGTAAACTTTGAAGTATCCATATTCATACTCTGCATAGTTTTTGAAGATAATTGGAATAGGGTATACGCTACGCAGCTCATTTTCTTCCGAAAATGTTTAATCAAGAGACATTACCAGAAAATCCATGTACGGAATGAAAATAGATTTTCGGATATATTCCTCGGGGAAAGAAGGGGGTTCATTTGATTGATATGTTTATTTTTCGCAATTCTTGGACAGCTCAATAGAATACATGATCCACTTAAACATTTCTCCATTGATCCCCAAAAGGTTTTGAAGCTTTTGTCAGCGTCCTCTCTACTTTTTTGAATAATTTGGTCAACAAATTGATTTGATCCTTAAGCTTTGATAAGTTTTCATCAATTCCTGGGAAAGAACTGACAACTGATTCAAGCATCGATGGAAATTCAGGCAATATGAAGAAACAGACTAGAAAAGAAAAATTTGAACCAGAGTAATATAGTTGGAAGGCACGCTGTTTTCTGACTCGATATCCACCTCCAGCAGTTTTTGCAGCTATTTTTTGTTGACTACTTATTGAGCTTTAAATCACAACGGGGAATAAAGACCTTTCCTCTGCCCACCCCTTGCGAGCGTCTGACTAACATCCAACAGTATCATATCAATTGTCAAGAGAAGCTTCTCAAATTTGCAGTTCGAAATCGGCTTGAAATTGTAGGTCCCTTCAACGCACACAGTATGGGCCGTTAATGCCTAATATATAGTTTTTTAAACATTCTTTTGTCGAACGACTGCGAGGAGACATATAGAACCCTTACTGAAGCGAGTCTTAGAGAATGTGAGAAGGCAGAAGGTACCTGCAGTCAATGTGGTGTAAACAGGGGATAGGAAAAGGCAGCCCATGGGAACAAACAATGCGAACAAAGCGAGTCAATCCGAGGAGGGGGTAAACGTAGTAGGCTGAAACTCTGCCGAACGCTTATCAAAGAGATAAGCCTCTTTTGCGGAGTACAAGCCACAGAATCTAGCAATTTAAAGAATGTGACACTGCTAATCTCAGCGAATGGGAGAGGAAGCACTGTGAGCCGGCCAATGCGAGGCTATTCGTTAGACCTAGAAGGAAGATAGGCTAGCTGCAAAGAAGGAAGTCAACAGGTCATCGTGCAGCAAAAAAGCGATCCCTACCAAAGCTGAATCGTAGAGTGGGAACCGAAAAGAGAAGATTCGCAGCAAGAGCACTAGATCGGACGATGCCGTTGAGAGTAGCGAGGCAACAAGGTGAATCAGCGTTCCGAAAGACCAACTCCTTCCAGCTTGTAGCATACACCTTGATTTGAAATGAAAATGGAATAACATAAATAAAATAATCTAAAGGTTATTTCAGGATACAAATAGATGTTTCCTATAACGCCACAAGAAATTGATGGCAATGACTTAGCAATTGCACAAAACCCCGAAACCTTGCCTGAATTCACTCAGCTGAAACTCACCACTATCGTATTGCCCCATCCGGCAATCAAAAAAATAATATATAGTCCATTTACCACACGCGGTCGTTTTCTTTTCTCCAGCAAAAGCGATCGAGTGCAAAGCTTGCACCAAGCCATACATAGCTTTTGAACTAAAATTAAAACCTTAAAGCAGTCATTAAAAATAAAAAAAAGGAAAAAAAACCAAAATTATATTATAGGGGGAACATATACCGGCATACGCGTATTTTAAAACTCTACAAGCGGTGTGTTCGCTTCAGGTAACGTTGTGCGAGTATTCGAGTGTTATATTTGAGGATAAATGTATGTATTTTAATTTGTCCAGCGCATGCGGCCGACTTCGATAGATGAGTAAATCAGGAGGCGCCACATGAGTAGGAACCTGGAAAAATAAATATTTCGTCTAGAAGCTAAGCATGTGCCAAAACTTCAAATCTCAAGCCGGAGTTTGGCGTGCAGTTACGGGTGCAACCTGACCACGCGATCCTTCAAATCCTCAAACAAAAGGAGAATACCTCGATTGGTTAAGATAGCAGCACAGCCTCGCCTACCATATGCAACACCAAAGTACATAATTAAGTACCTACACCATCTAGACTGGATTATCATCGGGACAAAATCGATCACCACATCAACCAGGATTAATCTTTATAGAACATATATTGTGTTCTACCGGAAGTTTTTTTTTTGTTTCGGGTTATGTGCCTTTTAACATCATTGTGAAATTAGTAGTTTTTATTTGTATGACATGCATAATATGTATGTATACTGATAAATTAAAGAAGTAGGTATATCAGTCCAATTAACGGTTGTGAAGGTAAGAATATCGGAAGGTGGCTCGTACGTATTCGATTGTGCAAAATCTCAGTTCTTTCCTTTTTATACAGTTCACGTTGATCTTCATCCCAGGTGTGCGCACAGCTCGGTTGCAGAGAAAGCAAATTGTTCCCGTGATTCCAACAAACCGTAAGTGACCTTTCTTTATTATCTACTTCATACGTGCCTCATTTACAATTGATAGTCTATAGAAAAATTGCATATAGCTACCTACAAATTTATCGGTACAGATACATAAATTTGCATTTAATTTAGAATTATCAGTACAGATACATGAATTTGTATTCTAATTAGAATTATCAGTACAGATACCTACATGAATTTTGCATTTATTTACATTTATATGTACAGATAGACATAGAACAATATCTTATTACGAACATTAACTAAATATAGTCATACCGTTGTAAGGAACCCCATGTGTTTGGAATTTTTCTTTATATTTTTTTTTGAAAGGTTAAGTTATGTACCTACAGAACAGTAAAGCAGTCACAATTTATGGCGGCCTAAACGATATTTCAATGGCGAAAAAGGGGTGGTGCGCATAAGTATGGCGAAATGTGTCTAAAACGGGTGAAATGAACTGTGGAGATTAAGACATAATAGGGATCGTCCAAATAATAAGAAGGAAAATTAGGTAAATGGGCAACGGACGATCACGGTGCTATGACCGGAAGTCATACGCGCGGGTGGGTAGCCCAGCGATCATCACCATCTGACGCTTTTCTTCTCCCCATCTCCCCATTTTCAAAACCTGTACCTCCAAAATACTAAATTCCTATTTCCTCCTCCAGTTCAATTAGAATTGCTTGCAAACTCTCGTCGACTGAGTATTCCCTCTAAATTTTTTTTGTTTCCCCTCCTTTATTGAGCAAAGTTTTCATTTTATTACCCTGATAGGCTAATGCATAGGTATGCACATGTATAATTGTATAAATATTTTTTTTCCTTCAGGCACGATAATTCTTTTTGTAGTAGATCAGTAGCAAAGACCCCCCCATCCGACGAGCTGTCGCCGTGCGACCATTAACGTGCCACTGCTACATATTGGGTAATTTTACATCCAACCTGCCCCCTACTACAAGCTATTGTAAACCAACTAGAACCTTTTGGCCGTATTAATAAAAATCAGTAAACATTAAAGAAAAGCTCCAAGACGTTCTGTGGAAGAAATTGTCCACCGCAGAGAACAGTGACTTGAACATCGATGTGGCTGATTTGGAAAATGGCTACTTATTGATCCTCAGACGTTTCAAACCAAATCAAAAAATTCTGTCATATTGACAATATTCAATGGGATGAAAATATTTTCTGCATGTTTTGCCCTTATCGTGAATATTGTTTTTTTTTTTCAGTTTTAGTTACAGTAGTTATTGGTATGATGTTCGTACAAGTGAGATCTAAGTCTTTTATAGCACTAACAAAAATGAATTAATTATTGTAATATTGTACTAGTTGTAACAATAAATATTTCCCTTTTATGTTGAAAAACGAAAGAGAAAGAAAACACAAAAAATAGGGAAAGAAAGGAAAACATTTAAATTGAAAGTTACTTCAGAAGCGAATTCCATAGATTTATAGAGTGAACAAAAAAAAGTCTCGAAGGGTTTAGGTACATATTTATACTGAGGAATTATTAAGTTCATACGAGAGGGCGTATATCCATGCAAATCGCAGTTTTTCGAAAAGATAGGTAGGCGATTTAGTCTGAATTATTCTGTGCAAAAATATGCAATTGATTATTTTCATATACAGTGAAACCACTCTCAGGCGGACGGCGACGGTCACAACACTTTTGTCCGTCCAAGATAAAAAATCAAAAAAATATTTTTTTATAAAGAATATTTTTATTGAAAAAGAAAAAACAAAAAGTTAATTATTTTAACTGTCCTTAACACACCTAACAAAAAAAATAAAAAAAAAATACAGAAAACAAGAATTCGTTTCACAAAAAAAAATATTGATTTCAATATGGAATTTAAAAAATTATTTTTACATTATTATAATTACTTAAAAAAATTGTTAGCACTGTTTACTTTGTGATTCATTTGCAACGGGTTTAATGTGTGTCAAATTGATATCTGATAGCATTTGTAGTGCTTTTCCATAGTTATACCATATTCTAAGGGTATATTAATTTTGACGCATAGTTTGTAACATACCTTAATATTGCCCGTAGACCCCTAAAAGTTACTATATTTATGATCAGCATCGATAGTAATGTCGATCTAGCCATTTCCGTCCGTCGGCAAAAATTAGGCCTTTAAACTGGGCCTAGAGAGCTGAAATTTTTACCATATACTCTCTAGGGTCCCGAAATAATCAAGTTTACGAATTTTTGAAATACGCCCACAGACACGCCCACAAACTCAAAAAAACAAAATTTTGGAAAAAATCGAATTTTGAGCTAGAAAGCTGACATTTTTAATATATGATCTATGACTCCTAAAACTGCTGGGGATATAAAATTTTGAAATTTTTAATATATACTCTCTAGGGGCGCTTTAAGCTCATGTGTAAATATTTTCAAAATCCGCCCACTGACACGCCCACAATTTAAAAAAACTTTTTTTGAAAATCCAAAGTTTGAGCTAGGGAGCTGAAATTTATAATATATACTCTCTAGGGGGCCCTTTATGCTCATGTGTAAATATTTTCAAAATCCGCCTACTGACACGCACACAATTAAATAAAATAATTTTATTGAAAAACCAAAGTTTGAGTTAGGGAAATTTTTTTTTACAAAAGCTTCGTTTTTGTTTGATAAAATCTTTTAAATGTTATATAACAAAATATGTAGAGCGTTCTTAACAATTCAACCATACTTAGACTTTTGTCACGCCGACTTATGAGGGATAGGAATAAGAATAGGGTATCCAACAGTTCGCCCAAGCAGACTGTAGCCCGCCCCTGTGTTTTTCTTTTGAATTGCTAACTCCAGTGTGTGCCTTCTTGTATGAGCTAAAAGTCGTTTCCTCGAGTTGCACTGGATGTTCTTTGTTATCTACATTTCGATGTTTCCAGCTTCTGTATCTGCTTCTGTATCTAACTGGGATATGGCTCTAAGTTCACATATCCATCAATGCGTATAAGATCTCCTGGCTCAACATCAGATTGACACTCTTGAAGTCTGGAAATTGTTCTTTGGTCTGCCAATGGTAAATCATCTTCTTGATCGAATTGATCACGGTCTCCGGTGCTCCAAAACCAGATTTTTTAAGCAGTTTACAATTGTTCTCGTCTTGCGCCCATGGCGTAATGAAATGAAATTTAAAATTGCTAATTACACCTTGGTCAAGAAGCTAGCAGACTGATGTGGTGTTGGGTGGGAGATAAATAATGTTTGTATTTTTGAGTCGTTAATTCTTTGGGTGATAAGGCGCATTGTCCAAGAAAAGGAACACTTTCATCTTTTTCAGTTTCACTTCTTCTTCAAAAGATATGAGCCAATCGGTAAATTTTTTTGGGTCATCCAAGCTTTCTTGTTGTGTCTCAATTGTACTGGAAGTTCGTCGTGGTTCAAGTTACCAAATGCTCGTGGGCGAAATGATTTAAACGCTTTTCATTTTCACCTGCCATGTTTGCACATTCTAAGACTGTGAGGCGCTCCTTTGCAAATGTTTCACCTGTACATGTTTGTCCATTAAGCAACATAGTTTTGACAGGTAGAGCCCTGTCGAATCCTTTCTTGTCGGCATTGATAATGCATTCAGAACTGTACTTTTGAGTAATTTTGGGTGACTTATCTAAAAATTAATTTACGTCTTCAGGGTTTACATCTGCCGCTTCGCCACAAATGCTTTTGTATGCGATTGCATTTCGAATTCGGAACTTCTGAAGCCAACCTGTCCTAAGCGTTGCGTTCCATTTCCATTTCGCCTTGTGTCTTATCATTGTTCCAGAAATAGAAACATTTTTATTTCTTAACATTTTAAACCACTCAAATACTTTTTCGTCAACAATGCCCCTTCCAGGTGCAAAAAAGTGCGGTCTTGTATGCCATTGAGTTTGATTGCCATAGTTCAATTAGTTAATTTCTTTTCTTTAAAATGTCCGCAGCTTGAGTCCTTCCCATCTTAAATTCACTCGCATTTTCGCCCACATTTTTTTTTTATTTTGTACAACAGAATTTATCAAATCGAATTGAAAAAATGTGATATCATTGGTTTGACATCTTCTTTCTTCCTATTGAATACCGAAAATTAAACATTTTAAATTTTCATATTGACATATGAGGTTTTCAAATACGGAGCAAGTTGGCGAAAACATTAACATTACATTAACAACTTTTTTCTTCCAATTGATAATTTAATTTTCAGTTGAAAACCGTTATTTTTTTAGTGGAGGAAAAACTACGAGAGGGATTTACTGAAATTTATCAAGGAAGTTGAAATAGACAATTACGTCCTCCTGAAGGCATTGGAATGGGTAACGTGTCCCTTCACATACCCAGAACAGAAGCTTTGTCTGATATGCTCTATCTCTACCCATTGAACATTTCAACCGCAATACCTGCCATACCAGGAATGCGCATCAGTTCACCATTAAGATTTTTTTCGGACGTGCCGTGAAATACAACAAATCTTTCCTTAGCCGTGCACCGTATCCGTACTGTTCATCCCTATCCCCATTTCCTTAATACTCGTACTCTGTAACTATATAAACATATTTACATTAAAAGGGTGCTTAAGATCCCGTGCGCGTAAATTATATAAAAAGAGAGTATTGGCTTGAGTGAGCTACAGAGGCAAGTTCAGGCGACAATAGACCTTTATTGAGCGACAACTCTTGAGCGGCTAGTAGCTACTTGTTAAAATGCCTTTGGCCGGCTGTTTCAAGAATCATACTGCACTCATTACCCATGTTAATTTTTTGTCGTTCAGAGTTTGGCAGCTGTTTCGCATATCGGTAACTACGTGGGCAAGCCCTAAGGCTGCAACCGCCTGTTTGGTTATCATGCAAGACGATTAAGCCATGGTATAGGAGCCCTGCATCAAATCATAAAAAAAAAGATACAGGGACTGAAAATAAGTGCATATACTCTGTTCTATAAAATGAACTCGGTAGTAGTCTTTTAATTAAAAGTCGAGCAGTCTGGAAGAGTTAGTTCTGTTCGTCCCCGCCGCCATAACAATTTCTGGTAGAGGCCGTGTTGCTGGGCAATTGGTTCTCTTAGGATCACTTTGCAATCCTTAAGCCGAGCCTTCATGAAACGTGCTACCAAATGGTAATCAATCTGGGTTTCACTTCCGCCACTGGTGTAAGTGCACTGAAAATAGTACTGTTCGAAAGTCAAATGAGACTGTTAACTCCAAATCTCTTATTCTTGAACTTCGTTCAACTTTGAATTATTTACTAAAATAGTTTTTGAAACTTGAATTTTGATACGTTTTTATAACATAGTAGCATATATAGTAGCACAAAAGCATACATAGTACCTAGTACAGATTTTTACCATTTGAATTCACCAAATTGCTCGAATAAAAAATCATTGTAAAGGTAGGGTAAGATGATAATGCTGAATCAGCATAAATACGTATGCTGAAAATTGTATCCCAATCGCAGTATATCGTGTAATCGCCAAATTCCTGTCATCATAATGTATGGTGAAAGGTTTTGTTGACAAATTTGTTGGTTAGTCAGCATAATGTATGTTGGCGACCTAAGCATATCGTATAATGACCCTTTTGGGACCGTGTGCTAGCATTCGGACAAACTCGTATGATATATGCTGACGAGCTAAAGTTAGCTCAGCAGCATACGCCACATTTTTCTGTACACGGTTTTGATGTTTTTGAAGTTTCGATAGATTTGGATTTTATTTTTCCGTTTATATTTGGTGAGTTTTTACTGAAAATGGCTGATGTGTTCGGCGACCTAAATAACAACAATCCAAGGGATCCTTCTGATTCGCAATAGTCCGATTGTGGCAAAAAGCCAATAACAAATTACAATTAAATAAGAGCTTAGTTGAAGGGAAATTGGTCGCACGAAGAAATCGGAAAATTAATAAAAGCCGTCGAGCAGTGCCGCACGTTATGGGATATATCCGCTACGGAATATAAATTGCCCAAAACGCCCGTGTGGAAGGAAATGTCGGAGAGTTTTGGCCAATTCACGTGGGAGGATTGTAAGATAAACTGTACCAATCTGCGGGTCTCCTTCAAAACGAATTTGGCTAAACATCGTGCCAGTAAATCCGGCCAAGCCACCAACGAATCCACTGAGCCTGTTTGGAAGTATTTTAAACAAATGCTGTTTTTGGAAGTCAACAATAACCATCATTCAACGCAATCGACTTCGTTAATGGTTTTGCTAAATTTTTCTCGCTTCCACATAGGTTTACGTTTAGTTTGTTTTGTTGTTCATTTTTTAGCCATCCGTGGTAAGTGACAAGTCGATTTTGAATGATTTGGGTGTGTCGGAAATGCAGCAGACATCAACGTCTGGACGCAAACGCAAGACTGGTTCGCAACGAACAAGGTAACAGTTGTCGTCGTCGTCCTTGTAGTCGCTAACGGAATCGAATTTCAAAGAAATGGCGGCGAAAACATTGATTAGCATTGGTACACAGAACGACGAAAACGACACCTTTGGCGATCATATTGCAGGTGAATTGCAAAGCCTTCCAGCCGCACAAGCGACATTTGCGAAACGTAAATTGACTTGTGCACTGCTCGACATCTTGGACGAGGTGAGTATGATGGTAAGATGGCTTTTCTTTTCACTCTCTTTTTCTGTGAAATCAAAATTAGTTCGTTCCTTTTTTGATTCGTCACCGCAGCCACTGCTGCCCCAGCAGAAACACATTCTGGTCTTTGACCATTACGGGGCAGGTGATGAGCAATAACAACTGTTTGGAATTGCTAGTTCGTCTGACTAACTAAAGTCGCTGTATCATATCATTTGCACATCATTTTCTTCAATAAAAAATTAATAATAAAAAAAACATTCGTTTCTTTTTCGTTCTTCCTGCCGTCAAGGAGAAAAAATGCGAATTCAATGGAGAGAGAGAGCATCTTTCTAAAAGAAATTGTACAATCGATTGAATAGAGAAAAAAATGTTTATAATTAAAGATATAGATACTGCCATTCCAAATCGCCTTTGTCGGTGAAGGGGGCTCAAGCCTCCAAGATCATGTTATTATTTAGGTGATTTCATCATAATGGACATGATTAACCGAAACTTGTTCGTAAATCATAGCGATTTAGAGGGAGCTCAGATACCCCCAAGTTCTGAAACGGCTGTTTGTCTCTTCCCGTTTGCTGTAATGTACAATTCCCAAATATAAGGAAGATACTAGAAGTACTGTGTGTATTTTCCAGTTACGTTAGCAGAGCCAGAGATAACATTTTCCGTCCTGAGAAGGTTAAAGACTTAGCTGAGGGTTAGCATCCATTCACAGAAAAATCAATATAGATCCTGATCAAGTTGTTGAACATTTTGAAAACAAACAAAATAGGAGAATAGATTTGATTTTCGCAAAAAACAATAATTTAACATTATGTTTAACTATTTTAACATTCAAACTTAAGTTTTCAAAACTTTTTTATATAAAAAAAAACAAAGTTCATTATTATTTCTTGCCTATATTATTAATATAACAAATTAATAAAATTTTGCTCACAAGAAGTTTAATTTCATGGATTACGCAAGTTAAGGTTTCTTAGAGGACAAAAAAAAAATGTTGGATTCACTTTTTTTTTTTTTTTTTTTTTTATAATAAGCGCGCACTAAAGGGATTGGTTGGGACCCTTATAATGTATTAGCTACACAGCGCGGGCGTTAAGGAAATTAGGGTGAGAAGAAAAGGAGAGATGCCGATGCACATTGGTTTTGAATGTCTGTAGGTTATAATGTGTAGGAAAAATGGAGCGGGGAAGAGCATTCCACACTCGTGTTGTACGGCTGAGGAAAGATTCTTTGAACTTCACTGTACGTCCGAACACAGGCTTGAGGGTGAACTGATGAGCATTCCTTGCATGGCGGGTATTGCGGTTGAAATGTTCAAGGGGAGGAATGCAACTGGCTATTTCGTTTGAGCACTTATGGTGGAAATAACGATAAAATAACGACAGGCAGGAGACATTACGACGATGACTAAGAGAGTCAATCGATCTCGCGATGTCTCGGTCGCCAATGAGTTTTATCGCGCGTTTTTGGATCCTGTCAAGTAGCTCCAAATAAGTTATTGGTGCCCCGGACCAGATATGAGCGTTGTACTCGAGTTTCGGGCGAATAAACGCCTTATAAATTGTAGCCAGATCAGAAGGGGTGAAATATTTCTTACAACGCTTAAGGAAGCGAAGGTTGTCATTAACACACATCCCGAGAATGGAAAGTCTTTCGGTTTCAGCGATGTAAGTGCCATTCATAGATAATGGCAGTGTGTGTGGGTTTTGCTTTAATGACAGGAGACAGCATTGGGTTTTGGAAGCATTAAATTCCACTCCATTGGTTTTACCCCACTGAGTTATGCTGTTAAGATCGGAATTTAATGAGCTTAACATACGTTGCCGTTCCAGTTCCACACCCGAAGATGAGGGGCGTGACCCAAGAAACGAATATGAGAAGCTGAGGGTACTGTCATCAGCAAAGGAATGGATTGGATTAGAAGTAACAGACAGGAGATCATTTATAAAAATGAGAAAGAGAGTCGGGGACAGAACAGAGCCTTGGGGGACACCAGCATTTATTTGGTGAGTTGCAGACTTGAAACCGTCCAAAACAACTTGAATTGAACGGTCCGAAAGGTAATTTCTAATCCATTGAAGAAGAGTATCATCGATTCCAAATGCACGCATTTTCGACAAGAGAGCTTGATGCCAAACTCTGTCAAATGCCTTTGAAATATCAAGCGCAACGATCTTACTTTCACCACCTTGATGAAGAGATTGGTTCCAATTTTCGTTTAGATATGTCATCAAATCACCAGTGGACCTGTTGCTACGAAAACCATACTGCCGGTCATTAAGAAGTTTTCGCGATTCAAGATATTTCATTAACTGACGGTTTATCAGCGTTTCCATGACCTTAGAAAGAAGGGACGTAAGTGCAATTGGTCGGTAGGAGGAGGGAGAAGAAGATTCGCCTTTTTTTGTACAGGCTGGACAAATGCTGTTTTCCATCTTCCCGGAAAGAGTCCTGAAGAATAGGACAGATGGAAAAGCTTACGCAATGGTTTTGCCAGCGAAGAAGAACACCTCTTCAGAACGATGGGGGAAATACCATCTGGACCAGCGGATTTGTGAACGTCAAGATCTTGAAGTACTCTAGCCACTGTACGAGTGCGAAAGTGGATTGGTCCCATGGAGAATTCTACGCGCTCGAGTACAGGGGGAGACAAAGCACAATCTGGGAGCGTTGAGCTGACTGCAAAGTGAGCAGCAAGCCGATTGGCCTTATCTATAGAGCTGACAGCTGAAATGCCATTGTAAATGAGTGTCGGGACGGATGATGAGGTCGAATTCTTGATGTTTTTAACAAATGACCAAAAGTTTTTACTACCCGTGGGACTTTGTAGTATTTTTTGCCTCAACTTTTGATCATAGGAGAATTTGACACGATTAATGTGGGCATTGCAGTCATTTCTGGCTCGTTTAAACTTTTTACGGCTTTCCTCAGATGGGTTGGCTTTGAATAGCCGAAAACTTACCTCTTTTAACCTGATAGCCTCTTTGCAGCTCGAGTCACACCACGCGTTAACCTTGGGTTTGATACTTTTAATCCTGTTAGGGATAAAAGATTTCATGCCCAGGTGAATTATGTTTGTGATCATATCAGCAGCAGCATCCACGTCGCTGTCGAGGAAGCACAGCGACCAGTTAAAACTCTTAAAGAAACCGTTTAGTTTTTCCCAATTGGCTTTCTCGTATTGCCATACGGTGCTTTTTGGAGTTTGTTCTTTAACTATGTGGTTGGAGTACGAGAAATTCGCTGATATGATACAATGGTCTGACGAATCTAGAGGCGATAATACGTTCAAAGCGTATTTATCGGGGTGAGAGGTAAGAAACAAGTCCAAAGTGTTGGCAGTTTGGCTGCTAATGTCCGGTATTCGTGTCGGCTCATTTACAAGCTGAGTCAGGTTATTTACCTCAGAAAAGATCTCCACGTACCTTCCTTCGGGTGTTGTCTGACCAGAATGTCGAAGCCAGCCTGAATTGTGTATATTGAAATCGCCCGCAATAACGCTTTCAGAACGAGGATGAAGGGTCACAATTCTTGTAATGGAATCGGACAGGGCATCAAACTCATTATAAGTTGAATGTCTGTCCAAGTTAAGGCTTCTGTAAATAAAACAGTAGTGGATTAATTGCCTACGGACATGAAATTTGAACCAAATGAAATTAAATTATGGATTGGAACACTGACCATACTGGGGCTGAAGTTGGTAGGCTACGTCACTACGTATATAAACGGTGATACTACCATGGGGAAAGAAAAAGAATAATGGCACTAAGTTGTATCCAGGTAGACTAAACTCTGTTAAATCAGAGCCAACGCTAACCTGGGTTTCACTAAGTGCCAAAACAGCTGGTTTGTTATGAAAAACATGGGCGTATAATGAAAAAAAACTCCTCAACCCATGAATGTTGCTGACATCCACAACGAAATTCCTACACATTAGAAAATACAAACATAAAAGAAAACACAACTCCGACGCTAACTAAGCATAAGCCGTGAATTGAAAACATACGTTAGATTTCCAAAACAATCTAACGCAGGTGTTATGCCCGTACGGTAATTTGTTTTGGTCCACCAACAAAATCAACAACTCACGACTCCGCTATTCGCCCGATGCTGCCTTTACCCATGCATTGCAAGTGCCCAAACGATAATCGAACGACACATGCAATAGTCAAGAAAGAGCACCAGCGATAAAGTGAAATGGGGGACGGAGGGATACCCTACGCTGTTGCTTTTTTTTCACTTTTGTTTTTGATTTTTTTGTTTCAGCACTGCCACCGGCACTGGCTCTATGTGGATTTATTTTTTTTGCTTGTTCACACACTGCGCGATTTTGTTGTTGTTTTTTTTCGCGAACTGTATTGGCCGGTGTGCATATGTTTGACAATGTACTGGCACCGAAATTGCGATAGAAAAAGTAACACGTCCGCACGCGACGGGGGACAATCAGCAATCCAATATTAACTTAAAAGGACTACAAAAAATTAAAAGGGAACAAAAATGATTGAAACATTTTAGAAGTGAACATTTTTTTCTGGATACGCCACTGCCAAGCCTCTGGATAAGTCGGCGTCTAGAAACCGGAATTCCAATGAATAAATATATGGAAACGCAAGGAAAGACAACACAACACAAACCTTAAGATATTCGCCTATGAGTGCTTTGTAGAGCGCATCCAGCACTTCTGGGATAATTGTCGAAATGGTTGGTTGTGGTATGCGAAAAAGGAACTGCAGTGAATTGAAACTTTCGCCGGTGGCCATGAAGCCAAGCGTTAATAGAAGTCCTCCTAATGGAGAAATGCTTTGGCGCATCACCGTGTCTTGCTTTATAATGTGCGGTGTCACCAAGGAAAGAGGATGATCGAATTGCCCAGGTGTCATGTGCACAAACGTTCGATATAAATCCGCCTCTTCTTCGCGCAATTTGCAATACAATTTCGCACAAAATCCTTCTTCGGCGCGCCGCATGGCCCAATTAAATACCCAAACTTTACGCTGCTTTCGTGGCAATTCTACTTCGTCGTCTTCATCGTCGAATACATATACGGAACATATTACACCAAGGGCTCTTTTTTTGCACGCATTTTATTTCTTCAACATCAACTAAACCAAATAAAAACGTAGCAAAACAATAAAAAGATGATAAAAATAAATACGATAAATTTAACACGTACATTTCACCAGAATCGCAGAAAATCGATATACGCCAGACGAACATATGCCTATATGCCAAGGATTGTTAGCATATGATTGTCAGCATACGTATGCTCATTCAACATGTCGTCTAATCCTGACTTTAGAAATGAATTGGTAGCCAAATTGCAATGAAAAATAATGAAAACTCTTTTTTTGTATTAGCTAAAGTTAAAATGGTAAAATTGAAATTGTCGTTTTTTGGCAGAAAAAGTTACAACCAAATATAATTGATACGTAAACATCCGCTGTGCGATTCTGCAGTCATCGTGGCGCTGTAATCGCTGGTAAAGGTTTTTAAATTGGGTGCAAATAAATATCTCATCGCAAAATGCTCGATGGGTAATTAATTGTGTCATCATGTTTGGGGAGGTTTTTTCTTGTCGTTGTTTATACCCTATTCTAGGGGTATATTAATTTTGACGCATAGTTTGTAACATACCTTAATATTGCCCGTAGACCCCTAAAAGTTACTATATTTATGATCAGCATCGATAGTAATGTCGATCTAGCCATGTCCGTCCGTCCGTCCGTCCGTCCGTCCGTCCGTCGGCAAAAATTAGGCCTTTAAACTGGACCTAGAGAGCTGAAATTTTAACCATATACTCTCTAGGGTCCCGAAATAATCAAGTTTAAGAATTTTTGAAATCCGCCCACAGACACGCCCACAAACTCAAAAAAACAAAATTTTGGAAAAAATCGAATTTTGAGCTAGAGAGCTGAAATTTTTTATATATGATCTATGGCCCATAAAACTGATTGGGACATAAAATTTTCAAAATCCGCCCACTGACACGCCCACAATTAAATAAAACAAATTTTGGGAAAAATTGAATTTTGAGCTAGAAAGCTGAAATTTTTTATATATGATCTTTGGCCCATAAAACTGCTTGGGACATAAAATTTTCAAAATCCGCCCACTGACACGCCCACAATTAAATAAAATATTTTTTTTGAAAAACCAAAATTTGAGCTAGGGAGCTGAAATTTTTAATATTTACTCTCTAGGGGCCCTTTATGCTCATGTGTAAATATTTTCAAAATCCGCCTACTGACACGCCCACAATTATTTTTTTTTTATTTTTGAAAGTCCAAAGTTTGAGCTAGGGAGCTGAAATTTATAGTATATACTCTCTAGGTGCCCTTTATGCTCATACTTAAATTTTTTTAAAATCCGCCTACTGACACGCCCACAATTAAATAAAACAATTTTATTGAAAAACCAAAGTTTGAGCTAGGGAGCGTTTTTATTTACAAAAGCTTAGTTTTTTCGATAAAATCCTTTAAATTTTTGTCACGCCCACTTATGAGATATAGGAATAAGAATAGGGTATCCAACAGTTCGCCCAAGCGGACTGTAGCCCGCCCCTATGTTTTTATTAAGAAGTCGATAGGCTTCATACATACACATACCATAAATCGACGCCTTCATATTGCCATGGTGCTTGAATAATTTAATAAAGAATACCTGCCTTTTTGGAAATTTGAATGTGAAAACTCAAGTAAAGATTATTTATCAATATTATTGGTTTATTGAAAAATGTTTAGGCCCTTATATATAAGCCTTGTTAGGTTAGGTTAGGTCGATGTGACTGTCAGCTTAAGGCCAACACACTAAGACCTATGTTAGGCCCATTGTGATACCACACGGATCTATGGGTTTCTTTCACCTTTAATACATTTAGAGCATCTTCAAGCTAAATCACTTAGATCATTAAGCAAGAAGTCTCGAAGATAGAGATTTATTTTATGGGAGAGAGCCTTACATGTACAAAGAAGGTGAGGTGTAGTCTCCTCTTCCTCCTCGTCCATGCAACTGCTGCAGAAGTCGTTTGAAAAAACGAAAAGCCTCAATGCGTGATGGCCTATCAGACAGTGCCCTTTAATGACACCTATAGTGGAGCTTATACAAACCTAGTCGGTTTAGGGTGATTATACAATTAGAGCGTCGAAGATCCAGCTTTGGAGAGATATGCTTAGTCGCTGGACATGTATTACTACTTGTCCAGCTAAGGTTTGTGCTCTCGATTGCGAATAGCTTGAACAAAAGTTTGCATGTGGGGATTGGTCAAGAGAACCGTTGTCAGGTAAAAGATTTGATGTGGTTCCTTTTTTGTAGAGTTCATCTGCCCTACAGTTCTCTGGAATGTCTCTATGCGCCGGCATCCAACAGATGTGAATGTTTAACTGCTCCGCCAGATCCCTAAGCGATGAACGGTTGTCAAAAGCTGCGATGAAATTTGAAGAGACTGAGTCCAAAGACTTAATCGCGGCTTGACTATCTGAGAAGGTTCGGGTGTTCTTCGCGGATATCATATTTCTCTTTATCCACGTCACCCCATCACTAGTTTTTGATTCATCGGTGTAGAAGTGGATCGATTTATCTTCTGCAAATGCATCGTTATCCCAGAAGGTATGTTGGGGTATGGTGTACTCTTTGTTTCCTGGTAGAGACTCGAACGAGTCCAGAATTACGGAGTGGCCAACATTATTATTAGTAGCTTTTAAGTCAGTAGCCAATGAGCGATGCGGGGTTGTAACCCCACTTGTTACCAATGGCTCTTTTGCAAGAGAAAAGTGCTACTCTGGCTTTTTTGGCTTTTTCTTGTATATAGGGTTTCCAGCTTCACTTTCTATTAGAACCCAAGAACTTATCTCCGTCGGAAAAATTAATCTAATACCACTAATAGAGGCTGGGTCAATATATAAAATTTTGTATTTCCTGGAAAACAGGGTAAGTTCGGTGTTGCGTGGGTAAGAAACCTAGACCACAACGATAAGCCCATCTAGTTAGCTTGTTAAGAGCGTTTTGCACAAATTCCTTTAAAGTGTTGAGGTGTTTTCCAGAGAAGTCAATAGCAAGTTCATCCGTATAGACAATCACCCTGCAGCCCTCCCCTTCCAAGTATATCACTGGTTCATTCACCACCAAGTTCCAGAGACGATGGAAAGGAGAGCAAAATATTGAACAATTCACCAAGTTGAGCCGCAGACAGGAGTTCCGTAATTATATTGGTACGAAGATAGATTCAATCAGTCGCTCCAGCGTTTTAAGGAGCAATGATGATAGACTAATAGGCCTTTCAAACTTGAACTAATACTTTTCATGTGACTATTTAATACAACTATCGATACGTTTCCAAGTTTTTTCGAGTGTTTGTCCGGACTTTTTGGTAGCTTTAGATTTGGTTACTCCTGCCTTGCGGTAGAACTTTGGTAGTTCGATGTGTTAAGGTATATAGTTAAAGACATTGTTTGACCTTCGTTCATCTTTTTTTTTTATTTTCTGCATAACCATGACGAAATGTGTGAGAAATAGAATGCAAAGTACGTACATATAACGAGCCTTTCATTTCCAATCAATACAATATACGGGGACTTTATTTTGTCAATATCTATATACAATCCCGCTTAATTTACAACAAACTTCATTTCATTTCGATAAGGACCGACAAATAGCGACGACCTAGAAATCCGATAATTGCGAAATACAGGGTGGCGCACCAATTATGCTACAATAATAAATTCAAATAACCTTTTCTTAATCACGGTATTTCATTTATTTTTATTTTGTTGTATAGCAAAATTCAATTTTATTTTATATAACTTATTGGTTTTTCAGATGATAGACCGTAAGTGACCCCCATGCTCATCCACGCATATGCGACACCTGATCAGAAAATTATTCATTGAGGCCTGAAAGGTTGAAGTCGGGATCGCCTCAATTATTGTTTTAATGGAATGCTTCAGTTCAGGCAAATTCCTTGGTTTCGTTTTGTACACATCTTGCTTGACATAACAAAAAAAAAGTCTATTGCAGTCAGGTTAGGTGACCTTGGGGCCAGCGGAAAGTGGGGTTTCTGAATATTAATTTGTTTGGGAATTTTCGTTGGAGCTCCGCTATAACCGGTCTGGCAATGTTTGCAGTTGCTCCATCTTGCTGGAACCAAATGCTGTTGAAACGGAAACTTCTTCGGCGTCGTTCTGGGTAAAAAAACATAGGGACGGGCTACAGTCCGCTTGGGCGAACTGTTGGATACCCTATTCTTATTCCTATCCCTCATAAGTGGGCGTGACAAAAGTCTAAGTATGGTTGAATTGTTAAGAACGCTCTACATATTTTGTTATATAACATTTAAAGGATTTTATAAAAAAAAACCCTCCCTAGCTCAAACTTGGGTGTTTCAATAAAATTGTTTTATTTAATTGTGGGCGTGTCAGTAGGCGAATTTAAAAAAAATTAACACATGAGAATAAAGGGCCCCTAGAGAGTATATTATAAATTTCAGCTCCCTAGCTCAAACTTTGAATTTTCAAAAAAAAAAAATTAATTGTGGGCGTGTCAGTGGGCGGATTTTGAAAATATTTACACATGAGCATAAAGGGCCCCTAGAGAGTATATATTATAAATTTCAGCTCCCTAGCTCAAACTTTGAATTTTCAAAAAAAAAAAAAAAAAAATTGTGGGCGTGTCAGTAGGCGGATTTTCAAAATATTTACACATGAGCATAAAGGGCCCATAGAGAGTATATATTATAAATTTCAGCTCCCTAGCTCAAACTTTGGATTTTCAAAAATTAATATACCCTTAGAATAGGGTATAAAAAAATTATTTTATTATTTTTTATCCCGAGCAGTTTTAGGAGTCATACATCATATATAAAAAATTTCAGCTTTCTAGCTCAAAATTCGATTTTTTCCAAAATTTTGTTTTTTTGAGTTTGTGGGCGTGTCTGTGGGCGGATTTCAAAAATTCGTAAACTTGATTATTTCGGGACCCTAGAGAGTCTATGGTTAAAATTTCAGCTCTCTAGGTCCAGTTTAAAGGCCTAATTTTTGCCGACAGACGGACGGACGGACGGACATGGCTAGATCGACATTACTATCGATGCTGATCATAAATATAGTAACTTTTAGGGGTCTACGGGCAATATTAAGGTATGTTACAAACTATGCGTCAAAATTAATATACCCTTAGAATAGGGTATAAAAACTCCTTCAACATCATTAAATAACGGCCCCATTGACAGTTGCTGTTACACCGTTTTCTTCAAAGAAGAATGGCCCCACAATGCACGTTGATGAAACTGCGCACCACACAGTGACTCCTTCTGGGTGCAGTACCGTCTCATAGAGTATATCTTTATTAGATTCACTCAATATACGGCAATGTTGCTCATTTACATTGCCGTTTACATCAAAATGGGCCTCATCAGACATAAACAAGCAATTTATCAAGCTGTTGTCTTCTTCGGTCATTTCAATCATTTTTTGGCAAAATTCCAGGCGAATATGTAAATCCAGAGGGTTTGACTTGCTTGCAATTGGGACTAAATACGCAAACAAGTTTAAGTCATCATGAATTATCCTTTGTAATGCCCGTCTGCTAACTCCAATTTGCGCCGATAAGTTTTGAGTCGAAATGCTTGGATTTGCCTGAATTAACGATGCTATAACCGCGATTGTGTCTTGAACCAGAATATCTCGATGGAACGATTTTCGTGCGATGCTTCCAGATTGGGCAAACATGTTTACCAGCCTCATTTTGATCCATCTACTCGGGGAAGTGCCGCCAAACTCCCGCCTAAATCCCCTTTGGACGGAAATGAAGGACTGCAAAACATGGTACCGCTGCAGTATCCAAATCCTCTTTTCGGTATCCCAAGCATTCATTTTAATAAATATAAATAGTAACCTGCCGATTACTCACACAGAAAAAAAGTTATTACGTTTTGTTTTAGTGCGCCACCTGTAGGTTCCGATACCCGATTGCTTTCGCTACATTGCTTCAATTACAATGCTTCCATTACAATTAAAATGAGGGTATCATTCAATGCGCCAAAAGAGGTGTAACTTGAAAAACTTTTAGGTGTTCCTATGGGTATTTGAATCTAAAATCCTTCGCACAGTAGTCCAACCATTGAGACGTGCTGCACTTAATAAATATTAAAGATCAAAACTGTACTTATAATGACGCAACTACTAACTATGTGAGTATAATGATATTATACATTTGTAATAAGATTAACAATAAACATAGAGCAAGTACCAACAGCAGAGATAATGTGGGTTTTTGGTTGGGAAACCTCTCTGACCGACTGATTGCTGTACTGCATAACTTCAAAGCAGCGATCGCATTCACCTGTGCAGAGGAGAGATTCGGGAAGTGTTAACTCCTTAATACTATATGCTATTTTTCCTTCGCATTTAAAACTGCATTTCTAATCCTAGTGGAACGGGTGCCTGAAGGCGTACTAGGAGACTGTTCCGCTTTGACTTTGGGGTCTTGATGGTTTTCTCTGGCGGATTGTCCATTTTACTTGATCGCATACTTGCCTAATCAAATACGATTCCGATAAGACTATTCAATACTGCAACTATTCTGTTTGCATACTTTTAGCTGGTTGTGGTGGCGCCGTCATGGTCCAAAAGGAGTAGACAATCAAACGTCCCGTTTTGTCTAAAATTACTGCTCGAATCCGACCTGGGCCACGTGAAAAGTTCTTTGCAAGGACGAACTCATCCCTTTTGAAACGGCCTGCCATTCCAGGCGATTTCTCTAAGGCTCGGAGTAGATCGGAAAGTACTGAGAAGGTTCAGCAATGCACAGTCTTTGCCTTCTCCAACCGCAATTGATTTGTTTAATGCTGTTTTGAATATTCTAACAGAACGTTCTTCCGTTAGAGGCAAGTTGAAACTGGACAGACGTTAGATGGTTGTTTTTTTTTAGGAAAAAGGAAATCTAAATCCCAGAGCAATTAGACTCGGTAACGGACTATTGTACTACCAGGCAGAAATCCTGTTTATGGTGAAGAGGTTGAAGAAAGCATGGTATCATTCGTTTCTCTCCATTAATGGGTAGCGTTTGGTGTCGTTCCGCATGGGGATTGAACATGCACCGCACGGGTCACAAACCAACACATTACCCTCTAAAACGTCATCACCTTCACGTTAGATGGTTAATTCCATTTTTGTTTTTTCCTTCATAAAAATAAGTTAATTCGTTGCTTCATAGGATTCAGCATCAAAATAACTTCCTCTAATGGTGGGTCCGACTTCTATTATTATTATTTTATTTATTTTTATTATTTAATTCTTTATTCTCATTATATAATATAGATACAATTTTATACTAAAGTTAATTTACAATAAAATGAGAATAGATAGTGTCGTTTTTATTTCAGGAAGAGACAAAAATAGAGCTATTGCGACTTTAAGTATCAATTCAATGTGGGGTGAGCAAATTATAAAAAAACATAGGGACGGGCTACAGTCCGCTTGGGCGAACTGTTGGATACCCTATTCTTATTCCTATCCCTCATAAGTGGGCGTGACAAAAGTCTAAGTATGGTTAAATTGTTAAGAACGCTCTACATATTTTGTTATATAACATTTAAAGGATTTTATCAAAAAAAACGCTCCCTAGCTCAAACTTGGGTGTTTCAATAAAATTGTTTTATTTAATTGTGGGCGTGTCAGTAGGCGGATTTAAAAAAAAATTAACACATGAGCATAAAGGGCCCCTAGAGAGTATATATTATAAATTTCAGCTCCCTTGCTCAAACTTTGAATTTTCAAAAAAAAAAAAAAAAATAATTGTGGGCGTGTCAGTGGGCGGATTTTGAAAATATTTACACATGAGTATTAAGTGCCCATAGATAGTATATATTATAAATTTCTGCTCCCTAGCTCAAACTTTGGATTTTTCAAAAAATTGTTTTATTTATTTGTGGGCGTGTCAGTGGGCGGATTTCTTATCCCGAGCAGTTTTAGGAGTCATAGATCATATATAACAAATTTCAGCTTTCTAGCTCAAAATTCGTTTCTTTTTAAAATTTTGTTTTTTTGAGTTTGTGGGCGTGTCTGTGGGCGGATTTCAAAAATTCGTAAACTTGATTATTTCGGGACCCTAGAGAGTATATGGTTAAAATTTCAGCTCTCTAGGTCCAGTTTAAAGGCCTAATTTTTGCCGACGGACGGACGGACGGACGGACATGGCAAGATCGACATTACTATCGATACTGATCATAAATATAGTAACTTTTGGGGGTCTACGGGCAATATTAACGTATGTTGCAAACTATGCGTCAAAATTAATATACCCTTAGAATAGGGTATAATTATGATTATAAGTAATAAGGGAAGTAAATAAAGCAAGAAATAATCATTATTTAGAGCAAATAAATGACAACACAAAATAACTAACAAATAAATAATTAGATAATTTAACCGTAAAGAGCAAAACTTTAATTTCATTAACAAAAATAAGGATAGAGTTACAATGGTTCGTATGTCAACAGGGAGATTGTTAAATAAATTTGCATGAGACAATGGAAAATGAATTTTTAAAGCTTGTGGTGCGAAAAGGAGGAACAGGGACATAATACTGGCATTTGCTTCGTAAAGTATAAGTGTCAGGTATTGGACTTTGCAAGTACCCACCTCTCATAAAGAAAATTCGAAGCACCTTAAAATAAAATAGAAGTTTCAATTGGAGAGTTCTCGTAAGCCTAAATAGCTCCATAGAATGAGCTAGCTGGGAAGAGTTACAAAATTTTCTTATTGCACATTTTTGCAGTACAGATAGTTGCTGAAGTTTATTCTTGTATGCGTTCCCCCAACAGCTTATTCCATATTGCAATTTAGAATGGAAAATCCCATAATATATTATTTTCAACAAACTGTTAGAACCAAATATTCTAAGTCGATAAAAACAGCGAATAGTGGAAAGAAGATATGCTTCAGACTTGGGATATGCTCAGACCAGCTGAAATTTCGGTCAATTATAACGCCTAAATATTTAAAGCAATCAACATTTTCAATTTTAAATCAATTGCCGTTACAAGCGGCAGTCGCATCAAAAGAGTCCTTAGCATTGCAAACAGAACAGGTATTATTAGACAAGTTATATTTTGGACAGGTTGCTACATGACATGTAACATCAATATCCAGGATGACTTCCGTATGAAGGCTAAAAAACATAAACTTATTACTTACTAAAAGTTTATGTCCAGCAAACCAAATTCTTAGCAAGTGAACGTCATGATTTATATCAGATACTAAGTCCAAGGGGCTAACTGATTTATAGGCGATACCCAAATCATCTGCAAATGCATTAACTTTTCCAGCAAACGGTTCTTCAAAAATAGAATTAATGTAAATTAAAAATAGTATAGGCCCAAGAACAGATCCTTGGGGAACGCCAATATTAATGGTTCTAGAGTTACTAAGACTGATTCCTATTTTGACCAATCATAGATACATCCACGGAAGCCTGCATCATACATTTTGCTTAAAAGAATTGTGTGATCAACCATGTCGAAGGCTTTGGTTATATATACAAAAAGTCCACTGCAAAATCTTTCGTCATTTAATCTCTTGTGTATAAAGGAACAAAATTCCAAAAGAGAATCCTCAGTAGAAAGGCCTGATCTAAATCCAAACTGACTCGAACTAAAAAACTTTTTATAATTAAGATATTTCCAAGAGAGTCGGTCTGTTTTTATTTTTTTCCTTTCGACTACCCTTTTTAAAAAGAGGTATGACAAAGGCACATTTCAGTTCTTCAGGAAAAGTACCAGTTATAACACTCAAATTAAAAAGATGTATTAAAATATCAATTATGTTAGGGGCAATTTTTTTTAGGACAAGATTAGAAATACCATCGTTACCACATGAATTCCAATTGTTTATGGAATTTATAGTTTTCAGTATCTCAAACAAAAGAGGTGAGTTACTGTAGGATTATCTATATAGTAAAGACCTAGTTATTCTAAATAAGGGAGATAAGCCCACTTTTAGGAACAGTATACGAGAAGAAGTTTTAGACCTTACTCTCTCGTCTCCTATTATACAAAACATTTTAGAGGACTGGCACGTGTCTGATGAAGCTTCTCTGTCTGATCATATGCATATTATGTTCAGGCTGCGATATAACACCGAGTGCGCGCCGGTCAAATACAATAATAAATTAACAAACTGGAGAACCTATAGTGAAAATCTGGCAATCAGAACTGATCTGCTACCAGATTCACCACTAACACCGAGTGATGCGGACGCTGCATAATGTCAGCTTAACGACATCATTATCTCATCCTTTAGGAGTAGTTGCAAGGTAAAGCGCACCGTGGTAAAAAGAAGCGTACCATGGTGGAATGAAAACCTGGAAACGATCCGGAAGAAGGTGAGAAAACAATTTAACAATTCGAAACGCACCGGCGTATGGGATCAATATCGATCCCTGTTAACCAAATACAACCAAGAGTTGCGAAGATCTAAAAGGGCCTCATGGCGCGCAAACTGCGAAAAGCTGGAAAAACTTCCCGGAGTGGCGCGGCTCCAGAGCGCACTTTCAAAAGATCCTTCAAACTGCATGGAACAATCACAAGCGACCGGGAAGAAACTCTGACCACCTTGCTGCAAGTTCACTTCCTTGGTTCAATAATTGTCGATCACACAACTGATCACACTATTAAGGCTTCATATCCAACTAACCTCAGCAGAAATAATAGTTTATCTGTAAAATTGTTTAGTCCAGATAAGGTAAAATCGGCCATAAACTCATTTAAACCATTCAAGGCACCAGGAAATGACGGAATTTTTCCAGCCCTCATTCAAAAGGGTATGGAATTCTTCCTACCTAATATGATTGCCTTATTTAGGTTCAGTTTCAACTGGGGCTACATACCACGCACTTGGTGGGAGGTCAATGTAGTATTTATCCCCAAACCAGGTAACAAACCTAGTGAACTACCTAAATAATATCGTCCCATAAGCTTGACATCGTTTTTCCTAAAAACAATGGAAAGAATAATTGACGTTCATATCAGAGAATGCATAACTGTTAGCATGCCTCTACACCCCTGTCAATATGCGTATCAAAAAGGTAAATGAACGGAAGGTGCCCTGTTAAAATAAACTAACAATTCACATTAACAACGCCTACCGTTGCAAAGAAATTGCACTATGCGCTTTTCTTGACATAGAGGGTGCTTTTGATAACACCGGTTATGATTCAATATCAAATGCTCTAATTCACCGAAAGGTAGACCTCCCCACCATAAACTGGATAAAAGCGATGCTCGAAAGTCGGAAAATCACTGCTTCGTCAGGATAGACTTCAGTATCAGCATCAGCTATAAAAGGCTGTCCACAAGGAGGAGTTTTATCACCCCTCCTGTGGTCTTTGGTCATAGATGACCTACTTCAAAAATTAAGTAATTTAGGCTACGACATAATAGGGTATGCCGATGACTTGGTCATCATTATTAGGGGCAAAGAATCAAACGTAGTTACTTCACGTATGCAAAACGCCCTTAAGATAGCTATAGACTGGTGCGTCAAGGAAAATCTCTCCATAAACCCCAGTAAAGCTATCATCGTTCCATTCAACAAAAGAAGAAAGCTCAGCTTATCCCAGATTTCACTGAATGGGACGACCATTGAGTATTCCGACGAAGTCAAATATCTTGGAGTAATCCTGGACAAAAGACTAAACTGGAACTCTCACATCAACAACAAAATCACTAAAAGCTAACAGAGCTTTATGGGCCTGTCGGCGCACATATGGCATAACCTGGGGAATCTCTCCAAATATTGTCCACTGGATCTACACAGTGATGATAAGACCCATTATAACATACACCTCCATTGTATGGTGGACAAAATCCACACAAAAGGTCGCAATAGAGAAGCTCAAAAAGGTACAACGGCTTGCGTGCCTTGGTATCTCCGGAGCCATGCGAACCTGTCCAACGGCTGCCATAGCGGCAATAACAGGTATTACACCTCTCCACATATATATATACAGTTAAACGAGATAAGTTTTAACGATCATCCGGAACTTAAGACCCTTCTTGATGACCTGCCAGAACTCAACATGAACTGCGCGGTCACAGACCGCATTAATAAAACACTATGCTTCAATGAGCGGTTCTCCAAGGAGATCCCCAAGAGAGAAGCATGGGTTAGTAATAACCCACCTAAAGCCACAACGGCATAAAGTGGTATACTGATGGTTCTAAAATGGAAACGGGGGTAGCAGCGGGAATATACGGACCAAACAAACGCTTTACGATACCCATGGGAAGAAGTCCCAGCGTATTTAAAGCAGAGCTCTACGCCATTCAAGATTGTGCTAGCCACATAAATTTATCTGGTATAAAAGGTGCAACCATCCATATATTCACGGACAGTCAAGCAGCTATAAACGCCCTTAGCTAGCATACGATTGACTCCAAATCAGTCATGTACTGCTTCAATACCCTACAGGCACTCGGAATAAGTAACATGACCAAGCTATGGTGAGGGTGGCGACGGTGTAGAGGTTAGTGTGTTGGCTTGTGACCCGTGCGGTGCAGGTTCAATCCCCATGGGGAACAACAACATACGCCACCCAATCACATGCCTCTACACCAAAAGGAGGATTTCTGCCTGGTAGTACAATGGAACGTTACCGAGTCTGAGTGCTCTGGGATTTGGATTTCCTTTTAAAAAATAAAAAAAAAAAAAAAAAAAAAAAAAAAAAAAAAAAAAAGCTATGGTGGTTCTGGGTCATGTCGGGGTGGAAGGTAACGAAAAGGCCGACGAACTGGCCAGAAAAAGTTCAGAAACACCCTTCATAGGTCCCGAACCCTTCTGCTGCACTCCTAGATCAGCAGCAACGGCAGCAATAAAAAGCTGGGAACACAGAAAATGTATCCATCTTTGGGAAAGCATCCCAGATTTAAGACAGACCAAACGAGCCATTCGGCCTTTCAATAAAAATGTCAGCAAATGCCTAAACCTAAGCAGGCATGATATCAAAAACTTAGTAGGTTACCTTACTGGCCACCATGGTTTAAGATATCATCTACACAAAATGAAAATAGTAGAATCTCCTGAGTGCCGACTCTGTCTTGAAGAGGACGAGTCAGCTGAACACATTTTATGTGAATGTCCGGCCCTAAACGGAATTAGAAAGAAGATCTTTTTCAGCGAACAAATGTGCCCGAGGACATAAAGAATTCTTCTACTACTAGAATTGTCGGCTTTACACGCTTTACGCGGAAAGTGGAAACTCTACTAGTCTAAATTTTTCTGGCCCACACGGCACAAAAGATCTTTTTAGGTCCAAGTGCCCCCTATTTAATCGGCTTGGCGAGCCAGAATTAATAAAAAAAAAATCTCAAAACCGGAAATGGGTACAAAGTAAAAGCTATTATTTTTTTTTTTTTTTTTATTTATTCATTAAATTCTTATGCACATTAAAACATATTGTCTTATAATCTAGCGCTAAGTTACAATTTGAAAAAAAAAGGAGAAAGCTAGAGTAAAACAATTTCATTTTTAAAGATATTTGACAAAGATTGGTAATCATAATCAATATAGAAGCATAAGGATATAAACAGAGAAGAAAAGAAAAGGGGAAAGTAGAAAATACGAGTAGTAAAAGAAAAAGAAAAAGAGAGAAATGGAGAAAGAAACATAGGGACGGGCTACAGTCCGCTTGGGCGAACTGTTGGATAACCTATTCTTATTCCTATCCCTCATAAGTGGGCGTGAGAAAAGTCTAAGTATGGTTGAATTGTTAAGAACGCTCTACATATTTTGTTATATAACATTTAAAGGATTTTATAAAAAAAAACGCTCCCTAGCTCAAACTTGGGTGTTTCAATAAAATTGTTTTATTTAATTGTGGGCGTGTCAGTAAGCGGATTTAAAAAAAATTAACACATGAGAATAAAGGGCCCCTAGAGAGTATATATTATAAATTTCAGCTCCCTAGCTCAAACTTTGGATCCCGAGCAGTTTTAGTTATATAAAAAATATCAGCTTTCTAGCTCAAAATTCGATTTTTTCCAAAATTTTGTTTTTTTGAGTTTGTGGGCGGATTTCAAAAATTCGTAAACATGATTATTTCGGGACCCTAGAGAGTATATGGTTAAAATTTCAGCTCTTTAGGTCCAGTTTAAAGGCCTAATTTTTGCCGACAGACGGACGGGCGGACATGGCTAGATCGACATTATTATCGATGCTGATCATAAATATAGTAACTTTTAGGGGTCTACGGGCAATATTAAGGTATGTTACAAACTATGCGTCAAAATTAATATACCCTTAGAATAGGGTATAAAAAGATTATTGCGAAAAATAAAGCCTAATTTTGCTCTTAAAACTCGCAGAATCTTCGACTTCTCTTATGTGACGCGGCATAGAATTCCATAAGCGGGTGGAATGTACAAAAAACTGACGCTGTGATGTAAGGGAAGCATTGGCGGATGGATAAGCATTCTTGACCTTTGCGAAGTTGCAATTCTAATGATTTCATAAAGTTGTTGGGGTTGACGATTAAGCAGAATGTTTGAGAGCATCGTTAGGGTGCGGAACTTGAGAAAGTTTTTAAAAGACATGGTGAGAAGCTGTTTAGAGAAAGACGGCGCACTCTCGTATCGACTTAGGCCGAAAATATAGCGTATTAGACTATTAAATGCAACGTAAAGTCTTCGTTTGCTCACAGAGTCGCAATTGGTATATATTCCGCAACCATAGGCCATTGTGGGTACGACCAGCGTTTTCGCCAACAGCATACCTACGTACTCTCAAAGGGGTGAAGGATTGTGTGACCCATATAGTACGAAGAATACTATATGTTTTACCCAAAACTGTATTTATATGGTTGTTCCAGGTTAATCTGCGGTTAAACACCATTTCGAGGTTTTCTACGGATTCGACATATTTTACAGAAGTGTTATTCAAGCTTACAGGAGGAAAGTACGAGAGGTTGACAATTTTTTTGGATATAACAAGACACATAGACTTCTCCGGGTTTAGTAATAACCCATTCTGCCCAGACCAGCATGCATTGTCTGTAAGATCTTTGTTAATGCAGCTAACTCCGTGCTCAATAAGACCGAATGGACAACTTAAATAAATTTGCACATCATCGGCACACATTTAAATTGAACAATATTTAGGAATAGATAGCAATTCGTTTACGTAGAATGAGAACAAAAGTGGATCAAGGATTGAACCTTGTGGGACCCCACGTAGGATTGGTAGGAGATCTGACAATTTGGTGTTTGACTCAACTACCTGCATTTGATCTGTGAGGTAGGAGCACATAAGATGTACAGCACAGGATGAAAAGTTGAAGTATCGGAGAAGTTTTCTACATAAAATGGAGTGGTCAACCATGTCGAAAGCCTTTGAAAAGTTTAAAAGCGTTAGAAAATTAATATAATTTTTATCCATGGCTTGTCGCAGATCTTCGGTAACGCTTAATAGCGCTGTGATACAACTATGACCTTTTCGAAAACCAGATTGCTTAGATGTCAACAAATTTGAACGATCGAGATATACGGTCATTTTATTTTGCAAAATTCTTTCAAAGACTTTAGATAAGAAAGGTAAGATCGCAATGGGCCTAAATTCATCACCTTTGGAACTTTTTGGGATGGGTAGTACTTTGGCTTTTTTCCACTTTGCCGGATATACACTTGTTGTTAAAATAGAGTTAAAAATATGAGTTATGTATGGTAAAACAATTAGTAATATTAATTTGAGGAATGTGGGGTGCATATCATCAAGTCCAACGGCATTAGATTTTATTGAAAGAAGACTTGCAACTACCTCGGTACTATCCACAGATCTAAATGAAAAAGTTAGATTTGATGCATAATTATCTGTAAGATCGTCTAAAGGGTTAGCAGTCACTAAGTGGGGCGCCGGAAGTGCAACGAATTTTCGGTTGAGTTCATTGCAATCGATCTCATCCACAGAACTGGTTTTGCTTTTGGTGACTCCTATTTGTAGAAGATTTTTCCAAAGTTTTCGTCCACTCAGCGACGGATTTAATCGATTGGAGAATAATTCACGCTTAGCGGTACGTATTGCCATTACAACATGATTTCTGATACTGTATAGAAAACTATCTATAGGACAGTTTCTTGGCTCAGTATAATAATAATTGGATGAATCACTAGGAAGGGACATTTGTCCTACTGAAGCAAAGAACTCATTGAATTCGTTTGCTACTTGTTTAGAATCCGAAATATTTACCCTATCGTTGGTTAGTGTTATAGAAGTATACGTACGGCATTCTTTTACAATTTTACGGCACCACCGATTATAGAGATTTTTAAACACTCATTTAATGGGTGTTTGCTACATTTTACCGGTAGTGTATGTTTCAGCTTAATTTTTTTAAGGAGAGAAGAGTTCATCCAGGGTTTGGTTCTTATCTCTGATCTACTTTGTAGGGAGACGTAACTGGAAGCGACTATGAAGTTTTTTTTTTCAATTTTAGTAAATAAATCGTAAGCCATATATGCAATAGCTTCATTATAAACCTCATCCCAATCAATAAAGTGCAATAAACTATTCAGGTATTCAAAACTAATTTTTATCAGACTACGCGCAGAATTTTTTTTGGTTTCCTTTCTTGCCATGATTGAGAGCAAAATCCCCGTCATACAGTAATCAGAGATATAAAGGTTGAAATTTGTAGCAGTGGTTGAATTTTAGAGAAACGACAAAATACGTGGTCAATACCGGCACCAGCTATTAGCCTTGTGATGCCATTAACAAAGGAAGGAACGTAAGCTCTTCTTCTTACAGCTTGTGTTTGAACATTCATAATGCACTAACAATTACGATCTCTCCCTCTCAGCCAACTCATTCTGCATAACTATGAACATCGCAAAATTTGGATTGAAGGAACTTGTATCTAGCAGCTTATAAACATAAACATATATTCCATTTAAAATGCCGTAATGGTATCGAATGACTTGTCTTCCACGCGGTTGCCGAACATCGTATGTATTAAGTCAAGTATCTCAGTGATTACCCATGATAAAAATAAAACTCTTTGTTCCTGATTATAGCTGTTAAAAAATGCTGTTCCAGCGGCTTTACGTGTCCCAATGACGCCTATTTTTCTCGAAGGGGTAAAATGGAAGTGTAGGTAAGAGTTTGCGGTACTTTTAAGGCAGTAAATTCACAACTCAACGTGGACCAGTACTCAATACTCAGGAGTGGAAGAATTGACACACTACACAAGCTTAGAAGCGAGAAATATTTAAAAAAAAAAACTATTAGCGCTTCAGCATGTTTCTGGAGATTACTGGAACAGGTAATTACTGATATTCCTTACAGTCATAACTACCTTGCTGATATACTCGTAGTAGCAACAGGCACGGCTTAGTATTTAATGAAAGAAAATGCTACATTCTTCAACCTCAAATAAATTACCTATACTAAGAATATACTTTAAGTTTAACGGGGATAAGCCGCTCCGAATTTAATATTTATCGCTATTAAACAGCTCCCACGACCTTTTAACATAAAGGAACTACAAGCATTTCTGGGAAAAGAAAAATTAATAATTACTACATATTCTACACAAATTAATCGCAAACCGCGGCTCGTCTTAATTGACTATGTATACGCATGCTACGTTCCACATACTTTTGAATACAAACAAGAGCCTGTTTTTCTAAATGTGAAGGACCCAGTTAGTAGATGCAACATTGATGTCTTATTTTTATAGTGATTTACCCATTGCCACCGACGCATTTTACCATGGTATTGGCGCCGCACATGTAATGAAATTTCAATAGGTCGTGCGTCTAAGACCTTAAACGTCCATCAAAAGCGATGTAGCCAAATGGAGAAAGGAGCCCTTTTTATTATTTGTACATTGTCAATATTAGCTCTCAGTTTATAATAAATTGAATTACAAATAAATAATGCCATAGACATATTTAGTAGTTGCCTTATTATTATAACAAAAACCATGCGTTTATGATCTTGAAAATGAATGTTTCCCAAAAACAGAATCGCACAAAATATCGTTTTCCAAATCGAATAATTTATTCATAAATATTTCAGGTTCCTTTTCATAGTATTCTGTTTAAATATCCCGCTCAAGTTCGTCGATAAATTCCTTCTCTCGGCCATCCTTTTAGCCAGCACCTGGACCAGGTGGTCCACGTGGTCCTGGAGGGCCCGGTGGCCCCACGTTGCCGGCTGCACCTCTTGGTCCCCGTAACCCTTGAGGACCACGCTGACCAGCTGCCCCTCTGGGACCAATAGGACCAGCAGAGCCAGGGAGTCCTTCAACACCAACTGATCCAATTGGACCGGCATTACCCATATGTCCGGTAATACCCTTTTCACCACGAACTCCACTTACACCTTGCAAACCAACTCGTCCCGGTGGACCAGGTGGACCAGGCGGGCAGTTGCATAAACTATTACCATATCCGGCACTATAGCTGCCACTGTATCCTCTCCCTTCGCCTTCATCTTCGCCATGGACTTCGTATGTTGAAACTTCGTGATATGCTGTAACTGCGCAGATCATTGCAGCAGTACCTGGTGGGAAAGAAATTGTAAAATAGAAGTTATTATCTCAGTCCGATTTATTCATTTTAAAATCCAACTCACCGAAAACTAAACTAAATAAACCATTCATGGTCAGACTGAATCTGAGTCCATAGGACGATAGTATGTTCTTCTTATACTCTCTCTTCCATTAATTCTCCAGAAAATTGTGGAAAAAGGTCAGCAAGTGGAAATCTTTGGAAATCGTTAGCCAATCACAGCCGGAGGCGTTTATTCTTTTCTTTTGCCATCCCACTTTTTGAAACGGGTTTTCTAAAAATTGTGTGCATCGAAGGGAATTCGAAAAGAAAACCCAATTCATCACTTCTATGCAGTCAATAACTATTTCGGTTCATGGTAACATAAAATAAGGGTTCCATGTTAAGAAATTCAAAGAAATTGTATTTTCTGTGTTGGAGATTCCTTAAGACTCTAAATGGACTACAGATTCCATGCTTTCACTTTTCCAGGAATTTCTGTTTTAAATTTAAAATAGTATCGTAGTTATTCATTGTCATTAATAGAACCGTTCCTGAAGATTTCACAATCGAGTAAGACAATTTGTAGAAACGAAAGATAGATATGTTCAACATATCATTTATGTGGCACTTTACGAGGAGAAGAAGTAGTTACAGGCGTTTATAATAAACATAAGTATGCATTAATGTTGCATTTCAGCAAACGGCCCTACTATATAGACTAGGCGTTACAAGCCTATTACTACTTTTTTAGTCTAGTTCAATTCAATTCGGTTTGTTGAATACCTGTATAAGTAAAACCTCATCTCTTAAGGTATGCACTAGGTAACAAATATAATTACTACACATTCCGGTTCACTTCATTAGACGCACCTGAGTATTTATCTTAAATTCTGTTTTTTTTTTAAATGTAAATTGATATTAACTTCCTGACCCCGAGAGGCTCAAATTGCAATCAATTTCTCTTGCGGTGTGCTTAACTGAGCGACTAGAATAACTTGTTGCAACTATTTAAATACAGTATCAGATTTGTGTCGTGGAGTGCTTAAAGCAAGCAGCTGTCACGACCAGAAATTGCCCGCGAATAAAGTGCTCCCACAGGCTCATCATTTCGTGCAGGTGTAAGTTAATCCAAATTCACAAACATACTTACTCAATAAACATATAGGAGAAATAAATATGATGCGGGCTAAACAATAACTCAACGCTTCTCTAGTTATATGCTCCAGCACGTAAATTAAAACTAATAGAAGACAGCAAATCAGGCGTACCTATCTATAGGTTTTTTTTTTTTAAATTTAAGAACGATTATTTTTTCAGAATATGTTCATTATATGGATACCAATAATAGATGCAAATTCTAAAATGGATTGAACAAATAATTGTATACATTAATTATTATTTCTTTAACGTATGGGCCTGAAAATTCGCCAGCATAGCGTCTTAACATACACCATTTCCTTTTTGCCTTATTTGATTCAAATGACTCACATAAGTTAATTTCGTGTCCAATAAAACACAAACATTTTTAAATAAACACGGGGAACTGGAAGACTACCAAAAGTGTAAGCTTTAATAAAAGGTTCTTTCTTTACTTACTTACTTAGGTAGCGCTAACCGGGGTCCGGGGTGGACCTGGGCCTCAACCAATACGCCTCTCCAGTTAGCACGATCTTTGGCTATCTGCCTCCACTTGCGCACTCCAAGTTGATGAAGTTCTCCTTCCACTTGGGCGCGCCACCTAAGACGAGGTCTTCCTCTACTGCGTTGTCCCTCTGGGCTGGAATCGAAGACTCTTCGGGCAGGAGCGTTGGTGTCCATTCGCTCTACATGTCCCAGCCATCTTAGTCGACTGATACGTACTTTTTTCCCAGGTCGATGTAGCTGTACAGCTCCTAGAGTTCGCTGTTAAATCTCCTCCTCCAAAGCCTGCCAACGGCAAACGGGACCGAAAATCGATCGAAGAGCGCTTTTGCTAATGTCCAGGCTTCTGCGCCGTAGAGCAGGACTGGGATGATGAGGGTCTTATATAGAGTCTCCTTAGTTTTTTCTTGACAAGGGCTTACTAATCAATTTCCGTCTTAGGCCAAAGAAACAGGTTGGCAAGTGTAATTCTTCGTCCCTAACTACCTCAAAATTATATCTGTCTATCGTGACGTTCTGTCCGATTCCTCGATGTTGTGTGACTCTTCTTGTTGACAGCATATATTTTGTTTTGCCCCCATTCACCACTAAACCCATTTTTGCCGCTTCTTTGCTAATACATACTTGCAAACGCAATAGTGACAGCTCGCTGTCTTCTGCCAATTATGTCAATGTCGTCAGCATTATGCAAGTAGTTGCACAGACTTTTGGAAAATTGTGCCTCTAGTGTTGGCTTGTGAGTTTCGCACAATTTTCTCAAGTATGATGTCGAAGAAGTCACATGACAGCGCATCACCTTGTCTAAATCCTTTTTTGACATCAAAGTTCTGGGTGAGATTGTTTTCGACCTTTTTGAGCAGCGGGCGTTCTCCATCGTCATTCTGCACAATCTGACAAGTTTGGCAGGATGCCAAAACTAGACATGGCTCTATAGCTCGTCTCTATAGATGCTGCGGGTCCTTCAAGAATTGGTCGTGCTATGAGTGTGGATGGAAAGAAAACAGAAAAACCAAGTACTCTTGCCACAAATGTCAAAAATATTTGTGTCTTGAACACCTAGTGCCGTATTGCAGTAGCTCTTTACCTGTAGAAATTTAGTTTTTGAGATATATTTTTTTGTTATTTTTTGTTTGGCAGGATGCCAATTTTTGTTTCTTTTGTTAAAGTTCCGAATGTCGAAAGACTAAAAAACGTTATTTTCCTTAAAAAAAAACAATTCTAAACAATTTTATACTTAAGTTTAATTTTAAATTTCAAATTAAAATTTTACAGAAACAAAGTATGTACGACTATGACATTTCGTCGTCTGTCGGTAGTTTGACATATTACATATTATATAATTCGTACTTTACCTATTTTATACCATATAACGTATATCTAATACAATGTATTGTTATTGGTTCTGAATTCTGGTTTTCAATAGTTAAAATAATTAATTAATTCATTTCTATATTTAAGAGCACCGATAACGAAATTACTGAGCTTATTCCAAGACTCGTCATTTACTCCATTTAAAACATTAATTACATCTTCTTCAGTGAGTGTAGCTTTGCAAAAGTATCTATACCTAAATTCCCCCAATATCGGGCAAATACCAATGAAATGTTTGATTGATTCTACCTCCCTCCTATTACATAGTGAGCATAGGTTACAATCTCGATTGCTAAATCTACTCCCATTGAGCCAGATCAGATCACAGCGTACCTTAAAGATCCATGATATTTTAGCTTGACTGTATGAATCAGTGAAGTACGTTTGGCCTTTCGAATAATCAAGTTGGCTATAAATTCTATTTTCGCTCATTGATGCTTTATATAGAAAACTTTGCCATCTTTTTTGCTTAAGTTTCTGTAATAGCTCTTCTCCTTTAGTAAGCCAATCAGTGCGTGTCAGATTTCCAGCTCGCCATTGTAAATCAAAATCCGATCCAAGATTATTTATTTCTTTAGCCCAAAAAATGTTTTTTTCCATAATTTTCTTCGACAATATATGAGGCAATCTTCTATTATCGTATTCAAACAATGTTTTATAAATGTATTGCAAGTGTAGCTCTAATGTGTAAAAATGTCCACAATCAATTCCGGATTCAATATACAGGACATAACTTGGTGTGTTAGCTGGAAGCTTCATCACTCGCTTGAGGAAATAACACTGTAGTTTATCAATGTCCTCGAAATGTTTACATCCCCATATTTGTGCTGCATAGGCCTGGACTGCTCTACAGACTGCTTGGAATAATTGCCACTTCGATTTAAGAGATATTCCATTTTTACCCAGAAAATTTTTCCATGTGGCGTTAATGCTGTTTTTTGCTGAGTTGTTTCTATTTTCAACATGCTTGGAAAATGACATTTTTGGAGTAAGAATCACTCCTAGATAGCAGTACTCTGATACAGTTTTAATCTGTTCGCCTTTGAATACCCACTTTTCTGTATAAGATAGCCTTCCTCCATTTCTGAATACCATAATTGCCGATTTATCCAAATTGACTTCCATATTCCATAGATTGCAGTATTCTTCTAAGCGTGTTATCATTGTCTGCAATGTGTTAACCTCATCTGATAGGATAACGATGTCATCCGCATACAAGAGCAATCTTATATTAGCTTCACTGAATACGATGCCACCACCTAAATATTCGTGCAGATCATTTAAATACAAAGCAAAAAGTAATGGAGATAGAAGGCATCCTTGTTTTACACCCGATACTGTTTCAAAGTACTCCGAAAGTTCTCCACCCGTCCATACTGCAGATCTTGTATTACTATAGATACTTTCGATAAGATTTACTATTTTTGTTGATATCCCAATATTGTGTAGTTTAAAAATCAGATTTTTTCTTGGTACTTTATCAAACGCTGCTCTAAAATCCACAAAGAATGCATACACCTTTTTCTTTTCGTGAAGTTTTAAATGGACTATTGCAGCTAAATTGTATATATTGTCCACAGTGGAGTATTTCCTTCTAAAGCCCGCCTGGTATTCTGTCATTATTCCATGCTTCTCAATCCAGAGAGATAGTCTTTCATTTAGTAATCCCATCAACACTTTAGCAATACAATTCATAAATGAGATTCCACGATAGTTACATGTTTGATTTACATTGCCTTTTTTGAATATAGGAAACACTATACTTGTTATAAATGTTTCATCCACTTTACCTCTTTCCAAGATTGTATTGTAAGCTTGTACTAGCACGCCCAAGAACTCACTTGTTGCATTTTTCAAAAATTCATATGATATTCTGTCTTCCCCAGAAGCCTTATTTAGTTTGGCCTTTCCTAAAGTTTGTTTCAATTCCTCCATTGATATAGGCTTATCCAAATCTTCATTTTCAATAAACATAGGTGCATACTGAACGTCATTTGCCAATTGTGGAGGATTTAAGAGAAGATGAAAGTAAACCTTAAACTCTGAAGCTGTAATCTCACT
Organism: Portevinia maculata; assembly: GCA_949715645.1. Taxonomy (NCBI): domain Eukaryota; kingdom Metazoa; phylum Arthropoda; class Insecta; order Diptera; family Syrphidae; genus Portevinia; species Portevinia maculata. The sequence goes on along the minus strand of OX454527.1, from coordinate 188,154,186 downwards.
GCTCGACTGATAGCTTTGGTTTCTTATTTCCTTTGCTAGTTTCCACCACTCCTTGCTATCTCTTATCGTATTAATTTTGTAATTGACCTGTTGGTAATATGTGAGTTTTTTGTCATTACATATGCGCTTGTAGCCTTTATTTGCTTCTAGATATCTAATCTTGTCTTCTAAGTTCATTGTGCTTTTGTATATATTTAGCAGATTAAATGACTTTTTTCTTGCTATGTGGCAATCAACACCGTACCATTTACATTTAGCTGTATAAATCGGTGCAGCGCAAAGTTGCTTTATTGTAGATGCCTTTATAACATCGCTTAGGTGATGCAGTTCAATTATTTCCTGTTTGTTTCTTAAGTCGTTCAGATTTTTATTTAATTTAGTTTGATACTGTTGCTTTTGTGCCTCTTTCCAAACTAATTTCGGCAGCAAGTTTGGCTTTCGCTTGTTAGATGTTCTAAACTTAAGATTTAATTGGACGGGTAGATGATCAGACCATGTTTTGTTGTCAACGAGGAAGTTCTGAACATACCCTAACATATCTTGGGATATAGAGCAAATGTCATTTACCGATTCCCCAATGTTATTGATGAACGTGAGGTGGCCTTCTTTATCGCCTGTTGTATAACCATTAAGAACTATGATTCCATTATTGTTGCAAAATTCTAGATATCGTCGACCCTTTGAATTTATTACTAAATCTTTTGAGCGCCTTCTATCAGTGCCGACAGCAAACTCTTCTCTGTAAAAGCCCTCTAAAGTCTGCTGCAATTCACCTATTCGAGCATTGACATCTCCAATAACCACCGGGTTATGTATTTCGTTTTCTATAAAATATTTTTGAACCAAATCAAACTCAACTTCCCAATTGATTCCCCTAATGTATAATGGTATCAATGTAAATGTAAAGGTTTCTGATACTATTTTGATTAGATCTACTCCACTTTCTCTTATAAACGTGTGCTGCACCTTACTTTTGGTCAAATCCTTTTTTATGCCGTATACACATCCTCCACTTGCTCTACCGAATCTACTGCTTCGAATTGCAGGTTTCCAAAACAAATCAAATCCATTGAAGAATTTACTGAATCGATCCACTTTTTCTTCAACGACATGAGTTTCTAACAATAAAAACACATCAAAGGATCTGACATATTCAAAGAAACTTAGGTATAAATATTTATTTTCCAAGCCATGTATATTGTAGGAAACTATTTTTAAATTTTCAACTATATGAGTTTTATTGTTTTTAATGGTATTTTCCTTAATGGGCATGTGGTCTTTTAATTTTTTCTTAATTTTGAAAAATATATTACTAAAAACTTTGTTATTTTTAATGCTCTAATAAAAATTGTTTGTGAATTTAATTATTGAAATAAAAGAGCTTAAATTGATTAAATATCTTTGTTTTATTGTCAAAGAGCATAATTTAAAAAAAGAACATGAACTACTAGTAACACTTTTCGAAAATCTTCAGTTGGAAACCCCGGTGCGTGAGACCGGCGTCACCATTGATCAAAGTCAAATTTGCGTCACCATTGGCGGGTTAAGTTTTAACTTTTAATTAAATTTTTAGTTAAGTTATTCCATTTCATTCTTCGTCATTCTTATGTATTTTTATTATTTTCGATTTAAGTAATCTTAAAGTCCAAGTTATTTTTTTTTTTTTTATAATTTGCTTACGCTAAAGGGATTTTTTTCTGTTGTTACAGTACCCTTATAATGCTAAGAACACAGTGTAAGCTACTTGGTATTAGAAAGAATAGAGAGACAGGAAAGAAGTGTTTGGATGCAGTTGTAGGGTTTTTTCTCCATGGGTGGTGTCTAAGTTACTTAGGGAGATTACGATTTCATGTATTCGGTATAAAGTAATGGACTTGGCCGGGATTCGAACGCACGACCTTCCATTCCGTAAGCGAATACACTTACTTTTAAATTCATTTTTATTAATTATTAGCTTATATCAACTTACATACTAGACAAAAATGATTAAATCTAACTTAAAATTAACAGGATACTTATTCTAGATTATTGATCCTTATGCGGACGCCCTAAACTTAACTATATCTTATAATTATTGCCTTTCGGCCTAAAAACTATTTTACGAACTAATCTTACATATGTGTTCCTCGAGAAAATTAAATAAAACTCGGCATCATTATTTAAATTTTATATTTTTATATAAAACAAATTACCAACTACCTATTCTACTTACTTAAACTACCTAACATATTCTAACTATAATTAGGATTCTGAACACTCGTTGCCTTGCGCAACAAGTGGTCAAAATTCTAATTGCTTTCCGGGTGCCTGGCAGTCGTCAACGTGCACACGCGCCGCCGTGAGCCGACTGAAGCCTTACAGCGTCAGCCAACTCCCGGAAGCACCACCACACGTTGGCGAGCCCGGCCTCTCCCAAAAACGCTCTAGCTAACTTAATCTAACTTATAAGCTAAGAGGATGTTACCTAGAGTAACGCACCGTCCTGGGAGGGCATGTTGACCCCTCCCCCCTCAACAAGCCACCAAAATTCGGCGAATTGCTTTTCCGTGTCGAATCTATCCCTCTCCGATATTGCGGTACTAAAACGGAGGAGCTCATGAGCATTGGCGACGTCCCCGTCATGGAGGAGCCGCTTATCTCTCGCGCTGCGGTAGCGATGGTATAAGACCGGAATACCATCCCTCGTCTGTACCAGCCCTTTTGCATCAATATGGATAAATGCCTCTGGCGGGATAAAGCCAGACCGGAGCGTACTCTCTATGTACATTTCATTGGGGTAGTAAGCCCCAAATATCAGACTATTGTCGCTGGCCATCGCCCTTGCAACGTGCCTTCGAGTGACCTTAATGATAAAATTGTCAATCCTATTCAACTGAGCCCCATCGTATAGGACCTTGTTGGGATAGTATTTTATATAGTTGGATTCAGGCGTTCGGAACAACCGGAGACAGGTCCTAAGACATTGTCTCTCCAAAACCCGAATCTTTTCCATATAACTAGGCGCTATATTAAACCACAATGGACAACCATAAGCGATGATCGGCCTTATAAGGGCCACGTAGCAAATGACCTTCACTCTAGAGTCAAGTTGACTGCTATGAAACAGTCTCCTTGTCAGAGCATAAGCCTTCTTGGCCCCAGCAAGACAAGCAACTATATGTCTATTGAAATACAGATACTGGTCAAGCCAGATACCTAGATATCTAACTACGCTTCTGACCGCCAATGGCTGCCCATTTTGTCCAATAATGGCCAATTTCTTCCAGTTTTTTCTGGTATCCCTAGAGGCCCCAGCCAATGGAGTTCTGAACAAGATTGTTTCTGTCTTCTGAAAGTTGATTTTCAACTTCCAGTCGTCGCAATATCGCTTAATTTGATCGAAGTCACGCTGCAAAAGGATATTAATAACCTCGATTTTAGGACCTGATCTGTATGCCACCAAATCGTCGGCATACGCTATAGCATGTCTGAGTGAACCCACCAGATCACTCGTGTAAATGTTAAACAGGATCGGAGAATTGACCGCCCCCTGCTGTAAACCGTTTTTAATTTCAAAGACTCTGCCCGAAGTCACGTTGCCACATTTGACAACGAACTTCTTTCCCATAAGCATATTATAAATTACATATAGCAAAGGTTTGTGCATCCCCCGCCTGGTCAACTTGTAGAAAAGTCCCTCTAACCATACGGTGTCGAAAGCCTTTTCAAAATCAACCAGACAAGCACCCGTGCATTGGTTCTTGCATTTATTCCACTGAATGTCGGAAACCAGCTTCGACGCGGCATGAATAGTGTCATGCCTCGCCCTGAAACCAAACTGGTTGTCCGGGATTATGTTATAGTCCTCGACCCACTTTAACAGGGCTCTATTGACAACTTTTTCAAAGACCTTGCTAATATTCGGAAGCAAGCTAATTGACCGGAGATTGGCAGGGTTCGTCCTATCTTTACATTTTTTCGGGATAGGGTGTACCACAGCTACCTTCCAATGCGCCGGATAATGTGCATTATTCAGCGCATTGTTAAACAGCGTGGTGAAAATATCTACAGCCTCCAAAGGCAGGTGTCTCAATACGACGTTTGGGACACCATCCATCCCCGCCGACTTTTTATTTTTTAGTGACTCGAAGATGCACAGAAGATCATCCTTCGACACGAACAAGTGCGATGCATCTCGGCCATTGGCGACAACTGCATTAGCATGGTTTTCATCAGTGAACACGGTGAATCCGTTATTCTCAGATCGCCAATTCTCAAGTTCGGTGCGCAGATAGAAGTGGCTCACCAGAGCCCTATTCTCAATGTCGTGGTTACGGCGAACAGGATTGTTCACCGTATACACGACCTCGAAACAAGCGCCCAGCAAATCCACTTTCTCCTGTGGGTCCTCGACCACAAAAAAATCGTCTTTTGAAGCGACACTTTCTGGACTTATTCCAGCAGTCAGTATTGTCTGTCTGTTCTCTGCTGTCTGGGAGATTCGGACACAAGGAATATCATTGTGATCTTTCCTCCTGAACAACTTATTTATCTGTGTAAGCGAATACACTACTACTGCACCATTGCCACCCCAAGTTATTTAGTAAGTATAAATCTCTCATATACGTTAAACATTAATTGTCAAATCGGCAGACAATTTTTGCCATGCCTTATAAACATTGTTGAAAACTATTTGATTTATTGTTTAGAGAAATGTAAATAAAGAATTATCTTATCTAATCTAATTCAATCTTATCTCCGAAATAGGTAAATGAGATCAGGCTGATGCTATTTACACGAACATTAGCAAAGCATTTGATAGTGGGGATCACAAAATCTTCTTTTCAAGCTTTAACTTTTAGACTTTCCGACTTCATTCTTAACATGGCTATCCTCTTATTTAAGCAAAACAAACCAATACGTTAAATTAAAAAAAAAATCTCAAACAACATCTTTGTAACTTCTATTGTCCCCCAAGGAAGCCATATTGGGCCAGTTTTGTTTATTTCGTTGTTAAGTTTTTACCTCAAAGTAATATTTTAATGTTTGCAGAGGAAATTTATTCTTGGGGAAATATACTTACGGCTTTTAAACAATAAATCTTAATCTTCAAAAAGTCTTTTGTGCTCAAAAAATAATATATGTACTTACGAGTAAATGTGGAAAAATGTTCTGAAATCACTTTTTCACGACGTAAAGAACCTTTTACCCGATTCACAAGAAAGGAGACCCTCCAAACTGCGCTAATTTTAGAGGCATCAGTCTCCTGAATACTGCCTATACGATCATGTCTGCTGTACTGTGTGAACGCCTGAAACCATTCGTGAACTACCTGATTGGTCCCTACCTGTCCCGCTTCATCATCTATATGTAAAATACGCGAATAATAACAAAATATTTTACTTACATAAACGGTGACACACGGTCTCACGCACCGGTTAGTAAAAAAAAATATACAACGTGTGCTCACTAAGCAGGTTCGACGTGAACTGATGGTGGGGGAGGTGCAATGCGGCAGCTACTCGAAATTACAACAAAAAACATTAACGGAGAATAAAGTTATTAGATTTTTTTAACATATAGGTCACAATTGGCGGGTTAAAGTGCTGTAATTAGCTGAGATGCAATATTATCTATTATGGGCTTTTAGTTTAGTGAAATCAAAGAAAGGAAAAGTAACAAAATAAAAAGCGCCCAAGTGCGAGTCGGACTCGCCCATGAAGGGTTCCGCGCGAATTATAATTATTATTATTTACTTAGGCACCTATTACAGATTTATTATTAGAAAATAATGATTCACGGTTTACGCATAAGGTTTATGTTTATGAAATTAAATGTTTTTTTTTTATATTTGAGTTGATTGAATGAAAGGTAAATTGCGGTTATTAATGACGTATTAACAAAAACTACTTACTAGATCCCGTTCAAACCAATTTTCGGTCGAAGTTTGTATGGTAATGTACATCATATATTTTTTTTAGTTTTATCATTCCCTTATTTTAGAAGTTAGAATGGGGGGGACACACATTTTACCACTTTGTAAGTGTCTCTCGCGCAAACTATTCAGTTTAGAAAAAAATTATATTAGAAAAAATATCATTTTTGAAGACCTATCAATAGATACGTATGGGTTTGATGGAAAAAAAATTTTTGAGTTTCAGTTCTAAGTATGAGGAACCCCCAAAAATTTATTGTTTTTTTTTCTATTTTTATGTGAAAATCTTAATGCGGTTCACAGAATACATCTACTTACCAAGTTTCAACAGTATAGCTCTTATAGTTTCGGAAAAAAGTGGCTGTGACATTCCCGGGCAGACAGACAGACATGACGAATCTAAAAGGATTCCGTTTTTTGCCATTTGGCTACGGAACCCTAAAAAGGAACAGCCTCTTAATAATGAAGGTAGAAAGAGCAAATCGATCAGACTACAGACCTATAAATTCGTGTCAATCAATGAACATATTGCGATAGTTTATGGCATGTGAGACGAAAGGCATGAGCAACCCTAAACCGCCTACTATATTTAATAACCGCAGACACTTATCAGATTTTAGATAGCTCCTGGCAAAATACAGTATTCGGATTTCTTTAAGTATCTTGCACTCGGCCAGAAAGTGCAGAACATCTTCTCGTTTGTTGAGATTTCAAAAGTGCAGCTAGGGTTTATGTCAGTCCAATGCGGCCTGTAGTTCCGCTCTAGCATTTCAGTGCGAATTTTAAAGATAAGACACATTTCAGAAACTGTGAATCCACTATTGAAGTAATTTTCCGTTCCTAGGAAATAATCGAATTGCTTAAAAATTAATCTCGCCGAAGATGCTCTGGCTCGATCAAGCAACTTTGGTACAATCCCGTGTCAATAGCAGACACACAGGCGTTAAATAATTGCTTCCATTTATCCGCATTGCTTCTCGACAGATTAAAAGGAGAGTTATAGGTATGCAGCGGGTATGTCATACCATTAGGTTAGGTTAGGTTAGGTTTAGGTGGCTGTCGGCAAAAGCCGACACACTTAGACCAATTTTAGGTCCATTGTGATACCACGTATGTATTATCTACCTCAACTCTGTAGATGGGACTGGCCAACGACACGCGGTTGTTCTCAAACGGTCCCCCATCTACGTACTAACCGCGCCCAACGTCGTTTAATTAGGTAGATCTGACGAGAACCGATTAACTCGACGTGGTATGGTCGTTGGTTATGTCATACCATTGCTTGAAAGGTGATTGAGCACGCGAGAGTCTACCGAATACTTTACATTATATAGTCTGCACTAGTTTTCAAGTTTTTTATGTAGATGTAGCGAAGCCCGGACTCCACATAGATGACATAACTCGGCGTATTAACAGGTCGAAATACGCTTTTAAAGAAGTATCGTTGGATGGCTTCAATCCCCTCTAAATATTTATAACCATACACTCAATTTGGATAGCAAAAACATCTTTAAATGATAACGTCGATAACTTTAAACATTGAAACAGAATCGACGTTAATTTTTGAAATTGAATTTTGGTAGTTGCTCATTCGTCATCAATTTCTTAGAATTATAATTTTAGTTTATGATAGTTCTACTGTTTTGAGAAGATATGTTGTTGCTTGAATAACTGTTTCTCAATGCACATAGAATACCACTACTGACTCTAAGCAATATATTACTTATTTATAATATTGCAACTCCTTTGATTTTTCTAAAAATGTTTTGAGCAGTAAAATAAATAAATTAATAAAATTTCACTAATGATTTAAAAAAGTCTGGCGTAAGCAATTTACATTTAAGTCCAGTAATGCTACAGCAAATTACGCAGAGACACAAGACCAGACTGAAACGCAATTTAGCCGCATAAAATACCCAAGTTAGAACCTACCCCTCAACTACTCCCATTCCAACAGTGAACCCAAGCACGGTGGGGGGTAGGGCTTTTTCGGGAGATATGTCCCAATGGGGTAGGAGATAAGTACCGAATTCAATTACGTAGATGTGTTCAATGAAATGCAAATGGGACATAAGCCCCGAAACAAGACTTCGAGACGTATGTACCTGCACCTCCTAAGGTGTTGTTTTGGCGTGAAGGTGGCACATGCGTCATTTGGTGGTGTTTTTGACTGCCACTTAGATTTGCAAAATAACACATTGGGTTGTCACCCAATTTGATTTTACGAAAGCCAGCTCTTTATTTGTTTTCAAATTTAAACCTGGAGTCTGGAACCGTTTTCAAAAATTGTGTACTCCTGTGAAGGGCTAACAGTTTGCCTTTTAATATAAAAAGGGTTTTTATCCTGTTGCGGGTTATTAGTGATTGTTCTCTGTGGATTACCATTGCTACTTCGATGATTTTGGTGACTGTTTCCCCGCCTTTGAAACTAATAACCATAGTAGTATTTTTGTTGTTTCGATTGGTGAATTAATGGGTTTTTGATATTTCCAAATCAGAATTCGCATTTAGATTAAGAAAGGCTACGACAAGTTTGTTTTGGGAATTCCAGGTTGTTGGTCTTCTCGTCTGAAGGAAAATGCGTCAGAACAGTGTTAACATTATTATTTTGCGACGTTAAGTGTTTTTGGGGAGGTTTTTTGACATTTTTTTCTTATGCAAACGATTATTGTGACGTAGTGTCGTCTCCCTTGTGATCGATTCGCAAACATTTAATTTTGAATAAGTTGGTCCTATCTTGAGTGCAGGATACAGATTTTATTATTTTCGTATGCAGTGAGTTTCACTGATAGAAGAACTCACAGTAGACTTAGAGAGAGAGTACAAAGTTGGTAAAAATAATGTGGTTTGTAAGGGTTGAAGGGTTTTTGACAAACCCGTGCTGGTTAATACATATTTAAAATTTGCAAAACAAAGTTTAATTGCTCATTGACCAATTTTTCAAATCGTTTAGAGATAGCTGACTGTTTACATACCCTTATAATTTTCAACTTTATTTTTTCTACCTGATTTGAAAATAGGAACAATAAATGAACCTTTCCAATTGCATGGGAATGTTTTCGTTAACAGCGATAGATTAAATATGTCGCAAATAATCTTATATAAAGATTTTTAAAAATAACGGGAAGGTACGCCATCGTGGCCAGGATTATAATTTAAATCCATTGAGATTTCCAGCTTGTTAAAAATCGGAGTATAAAATACATTGAGATAGCTGAAGAGGTCTATATCAGTGTTTGAAACTTTATCTGAGTAGACAAATTACCCAAAGTTGTTATACACGGCAGAAGACGAATCGGCAAGTTGACCATTAAAAGAAAGAGAGGCTGGTTAGCCATCGCTTTTATTTATTTTTGGTTTATGGTTTTAAATATCCATACTAATATTATAAATGCGAAAGTAACCCTGAAATTTGATACACAGATAGTCTAGAGCCTGAGAATGGACATAGGCTACTTTTTACCCCGGGAAAATGCTTCATCCGCCCTCCAGAAGCGGAGATCTAAGCTGATATCTAAGAAAAGTGGTAACTCTCGAATGATTTCCAGCTCCTAGCTTTGGAATGACTCATCCAAATGAAATAGGATTTTAATAAAAAGTTAAATTATGTACAAAGATTTTACGATATAAATCATCTTTATAGGTTATCCTGAAGTTGAACAATAAGCATTAAACTATTAATTTTATACAATTCAAAAAAGTAAAATGTTCGATTGAAGCTAGATCGTTGGATTTTCCCACCGTTCAGTGGAGGAAATGTGTTCTGTTTCTCTACCTGTACCTTTTGTGCAATGTGCTTTTTCTTTCTTTTATATATGCACCTTTTGCAGTTTGTGTTGTTTTTTTTTATGGTGTATGGCCATGGGATTGCGAAAGATAGGGTATGAAACGTAAATGAGATTGAGAGGGAGTCACACTCAGGGTATATCCATATAATGAGTAGGGATACTCTCGACGTTTTCTTTATCAGTTCTTATCAGCAAGTATTTTGTTTTAAATTTGATAAGTGGCAGACTGGCGAAGCAAGGCGAGCACGGGACAGCTAGTGTTTATATATATAAATCTACTGTACGTGCGTTGTGTATGTCTCTGAATGATTTTTTTTGTAGGCGTTTGGGTGGCGCCCTGGATGGTTTACATTCACAAATCAGCCCGGCAGATGACGCTGCAGTTAATTCCTTGGGGGTGAAGCTCGTTATTTTTATAAATAGGATAAGCTCGATGTAAGGAAATTTTGAGACTTCTGTTTTCTATACAGCGTATAGTCGTCGACCCATAGAGTCCTCCGCCATCTCCTATACACATTGCTTTTTTCAGGTACAGAGTTATTTCATTACTAAAAGCATAGGGGTCTTATAGATAGTTTCACACTGCAGTAACATGCTTTAAAATTATATTATTTATGACCCGATAAAATTCGTGCCAAAGTAAGTTAATTTCTGATGCTAGAAAATGATCCTTGTCATAACTGTCTAACTCATTACAAATATTAGTATGAGTAGAATTATTGAATTCAAATGTAAATGGGTCATAGGGATACAGATCGTTTATTTAAAAATTGAAAAATAAATATAAAGAAGGATGATAAATATCTTCTGGTACGAGTAGTGTATAACTCTACAAGGTGGCGCAAAAGTAATCCTCCTATCAGAAAATGCTATAAATTTTGCGATTGGCCCCTAATGTCAGTTCTGTTTTGACATTTGTTTAGTAAACACATGCAAAATACACGTTAATAAACAATGTTACGCTACACTGCTCCAGAACGCGGAATATTGGTGACTATTTTATTTTATTTTTTTTTTAAATTACAGCCAAAAAACATCGGAAGGTTGTTTTTGCGCCACCTTGTATAAGCCCATCTGCGATCGCTGTTTTTTGTTTGTTTGTGAAGACGAAGTATAAGATGATCCTTTACGGGATTTATGTGAAAAAAACTCAAGGACTGTAACGTATCCACTATGTCAGCTTCAGGGCCTGATAATGAGTTAAGTTGGTTCAAAAATGTACAGTCAACATCCCCTGAAGTCCACTTAATATTGGGTTGATTGAAGTGACTGAAGGTATATTATTTATCCGCTGCAGATGAAATGTCAACAACAAAACGGAAGGCGTGCAAATACTTAGTTGTCACATGTAGCTGGGATAAATGGATAAGGAATGTAAACAGAAATAATATTTAATTTTGTTTAGAACGTTGACCTAACTTTTGCTGCAAAAAAAATCAATATCGGAGAAATTGCTTGAATCAATTTCAGTCGCTGTGAAATTATTCCTAACTGCAATTAGAACACTCCCAAATCGCTGCTTGAAACTATTCTCCACGGAACCATCACGACGATTAATAGAAAAAAATTAGAATATATCTTTCGGATGACGCTTGCGTATTATCAAGATGCTCGCTTTAATGTGCCAATTAAGCATAACGTAACACACGAAGGCAGGCACGACTTTCACTTCATATACCTCCTTTCAACAATATCTACGGCAGAAGGCAACTACAATATGCAGTTCCGGAAGTTCAATAACTTACCAAATGAGCTACAAAATATTGTTAACTTTAAAAAACGTAAAAAAAAACTAAAGAATCATTACCTTCGTTACACTAATTTATCTTATATTGATGGAGAGCACACATCTTCTGATGTTCGATTTTAATATGTTTTGTTATGTACCGGGAAATGAATTAGTGCTAATGGTATTTATTATAAGCAAGGTAGGTACAGCATAAGTTTGTATATTTCATTTTTATGAATAACCGCCTGCAGACAAACCTACTGGTTTTGCGGGCAATTTGTAATAATATTTTATTGATAATATGTATTTTTTTTATTTTTTGTATAGGTTTTAACCTGCTTGTACATCAGAGCCTAGCCCCTTACGGGAAGGTGAATTGTATCCTACTTTATGTAAAGATAGTGCGCAGATAAATCATTTTAAAAGAAGACGAAACAGGTGAACACATATTATGTGAATGTTAGTGGAAGAAACATTTTCTTTAGGGAACAACTGAGTTCCGAAGATACTCGTATTTTGATGTTTTGCACGGAAAGAAGAAATTCGACAAGCCTACAGTGGAAGATACATCAGTTAAAGGTAGTTTCTACACTGGGTCCGAGATTTATAGATTAATCAACTCGCTAACAGTTCTTCCGCATGAGGTGAGGATGGAATCTCCAACCCCACTTTAAAGAACATCGCTCTTAATATAGCAGATATCTTAGCTCATCTATTTAACCTTAGTATGTCCACTGGAGCTTACCCCATTAAACTAAAATGTGCTAATGTTATCCGGTTTTTTTTAAAAAGGGGAGTAGAAAAAAGGTTAACAAATACAGACCGATTTCTTTGTTGTCTTCAATATCTAAAAATTTTGAAAAAGCTGTCAAAAATTGAATCCTGCGTTATCTGAATAGGATTAATTTTTGTAGTCCTATCCAATTTGGATTTAGGGAGGGACTATCTAACCAACGACCATACCACGTCGAGTTAATCGGTTCTCGTCAGATCACCGTAATTAAACGACGTTGGGCGCGGTTAGTACGTAGATGGGGGACCGTTTGAGAACAACCGCGTGTCGTTGGCCGGTCCCATCTACAGAGTTGAGGTAGATAATACATACGTGGTATCACAATGGTTCAAATTGGTCTAAGTGTGTCGGCTTCTGCCGACAGCCACATAAACCTAACATAACCTAACCTAACCGAAGATGTGCTTCTACAATATTACTCCTTAATTGATAAAGGATGAGAAAAAACATTGCGCTGGTTTGTTCGTGGATATCACAAAGGCGTTTGATATAATTAACCACAGGATTCTTCTTAACAAGCTTCATTCCGTTGGTTTGCGTGGTACTGTACATGATTGGTTTGCATCCGTCTTGAAATACCGAACACAAAAACTAACAGTGGGGGACCACCTCAGTAACACCAAGACGCTAAACATAGGTGTACCACAAAGATTGGTCCTTGATCTCTATTTGGTTCCTTGTCTACATAAACTCCTTATTTAACCTACCATTCGCAGGTAATCTTACGGCCCAGATGATCGCGGTATCGCATACGCCTCATCTGAGCTTATTGGCTCAATCTGGTTCGCCAAACACAAGCTAAATGTAAGTAACAAAACCAAACTGAGGTATTTCTTAAGAATACAAGAATTTCCAGATTTTGAAATCTACCGTCACGATGGAAATTGCATACGATATAAATGCTAAATTGCACATATACTGGGGACGATTGCTTAGTGGTTTTCAATGAGCGTTATGTTTGTAATAAGAATTTGTTGAAATGAGCATGCAACATTTTCATTAAAATAAGCGTGTTACCACCTTAAAGTTATATCGTCTATGAGCTCAACTTAAATTGCATAATCAGTCAATTATTAGATCTGTCATTTTGATATATTGAACGCATATTAATTTTTCTATATATATAATCTGTGCTTAACCTCTTTTTACCTTATGCTTTTTTGCTTAATGAAACTTGAAGTTGTGAAATACCTAGTTTTTGTCATCGTCTTTTATCCTGGAAATCACTTATAATTTTCAATAGGTTATGGGCCCAGCTAATAAAAATTAAAGGTCACGTAGAGTAAAATAAATATTATGACAACATTTACTGGAAAAATCCCACTTTTTAATGGAGAAAATTATTCTACATGGAAGACACAAATGGAAGCTGTGCTGCATAAAAATCGGCTGCTGAAGATGCTACAGGTCTGGAGCAGATACCAACGGATCTTGCAAAGCTAGAAGAATGGAATACGAAGGCCATGGATGCAAAATGTGAGCTTATCATCGCAATGGAACCAGCGCAAGTTTCGCTCGTCAAATCGCAAAAAACTTCGAAAGATCTTTGGTAATTTTTAGAGAACACTTTTGATCGAAAAGGCACACATCAAAAGGTAAAGGAATTTCGTAAGTTAATAAATTTAAAAATGCATGAAAACCAAAGCATGGAAATATATTTAATTCAATTTAATTCAATTATAAATCGACTGCGAGAGATGGATGCGAGGCTGGACGGGGAGCTGCTGGCTCCATTGCTGTTGGATGGACTGCACGAAAGCTACAAGGATATTCATGCTTTTGATGAGTCAACCGATTTTCCAAAGATGGATGTGTTACGAGCTAGGCTTTTGGAGGTCAGTGACAAAAGGAGGAACACATTTGAGCATAAGGATGATGCATTGAAGGTGAAAACCCATTATAAGAAACCCACTACACATCAGCGACCAGGTACGTCATATAATAACTTTCAATACAATTGTCATCGCTGTGGTCGTAAGGGTCATATGAAAAGAGATTGCCGCGTCAACCTGCAGAAAAAAAGAAGCAGGTTAGTTGAAATTTGTACAGCTGACAATGAAGAAGGCTTTATAGCCACGAACAGCACGAGTATCCTATACCTGTAAAAGAAATCTCAAATAAAGTTAATCGTGTAGATAAGTATGCAGAAGTTGAAAATTGGTATATCGATAGTGGGGCTACTTCACACATTGTGTTGAATGAGGGAATATTTCGTGAATCTTGATACAAACTATAAAGGTTCAGTACAAGTGGCCAATATGGAATCTGCATGCATAGATGGCATTGGAACTGTGCAACTCTTAGTTGATATCAATGGTGAAAGAAAAACCATATCTCTTTATAGAATCCTTTTCGTTCCTAGTTTAAAAGGTAATTTAATTTCGCTAGTAAGGCAACCGATAATCGATGCAAGTTTCTTATAGAAGGAAAACGTGAAGGAAATGCAGAACAATTCTCGTGGCTGTAAAACGCAGAGGATTATATTTAGTTGAATTATCAAAACTCAACAAAAATCAAACATTAGACGAACTGGCATATTGTAACAAAGCTGACCACATTAAAAATCCTATACAAATTTGGCACGCAAGATATGGTCACTTAAACACTGCTTCATTATAATGTTTAAAGAAAAATTGCATGGTAAAAGGATTACCAAAAAATTCATTCCGAACTAAAAGGGAGAAATCTTCCCGAAGTATTTTAGGGATTGTACATACAGATGTGTGCGGCCCAATGAATGTAGAATCTATTAGCAAAAGCCTATATTTTGCTACATTTATAGATTACTCTCGCAATGTATTTGCTTATTTCCTACGTAAGAAAAGCAAATATTTTGATGCTTTCAAAAAATGTAAAAACCTTGTGGAAAACGAATCGAATAAAAAAATAAAAACACTTCGGAGTGACAATGCACGTGAGCTAAACTAACCGTTGAATATACGCCACAGCAAAGCGGCGTTGCTGAGCGTATGAACCGAACACTGGTTGAGATAGCTCGTTATTTTCCGATCGAAGCAAACCTACCAAAGTTCGTATGGGCTGAAGTGATCCATACTGCGGCATACATACGCAACCGTTGCCCGACCTCATTAAATAATCAGAATACTCCCGAACAAATCTGGACAGGTCGAATACCTGTCGTCAGCCATTTCCGTCAAATCGGATCTCGAGCTTTTGTTTTGAATAAAACTTTAAGTAGATCTAAATTAGATCCAAAGAGCGACGAATTCGTCTTGGTTGGCTTTTCTGAAGAGTCGAAAGCGTATCGCTTGTGGAAGCGAGATTCCAGATGCATAATTAAGAGTCGAGACGTTCGATTCATAGAAACTTTAAATCATACCAAGACAGAAAGAGGACAGAATGAAAACTTTTATCAATTTGAAATTATGAAAGAAAAAGAAAGAGAATGCTTAGACGAGCAACCAATTAGCTTGACAAAAACTGAACGGGTAACAGAGGAAGATGATGAAAACAAAGAGGTAGAGGAAGAGGACGGGGAATATGAAAAAGTAGAGGAAGAGATCGAAGTAGTCGATACTGACATTAGGCGGAGACTAAGACCGCGTCAACAACTGCAACATATGACAGAAAGTGCATTTGCTGCAAAGCAACTAATCGATCCAGATACCTTTAAGGAAGCTACAAAATCCATGTATGCGTCAGAGTGGCTTGAAGCCATGAAGAAAGAGTTCGACTGTCTTATGCAAAATAAAGCTTGGGAATGAAAGGATCTATCAAACGGAAGGGAAGCGATTGGTTGTCGTTGGGTTTTTAAGTCTAAATACAAAGCAGATGGGAACGTTGAGAGGAGAAAGGCGAGGCTTGTGGCAAAAGGTTATTCCCAAAAATTTGGCATAGATTACTTTGAGACTTATTCTCCCGTGGTGCGACAGAGTTCGCTTCGTATGATATATGCATTATCGGATGATAACTTACAAAATTCAAAACTTAAAAATATTCCTATGGATGTGAAATTAAAACTGGAAAAGAAACCGAGTATAGCTGGAGAGGGTGCTGCAGTGCAGATAACAAAATACCAAGAATTAATCGGATCTCTGATGCATCTAGCAGTATTCAGTCGACCAGACATTGCGTTCAGCGTTAGCAGTTTGGCGCAATTCTCACAAAATCCTAAAAAACAACATTTAAACACATCTCTCAACTTACTACGCTATCTAAATTCTACATAACATACAAAATTAGTTTATCGTAAAACTGGACAATCATTAGTAGTCTACGTAGATGCTTTTGTTTTTTACTTGCAGGGGCAGCAATCAGTTGGGAGTCCAGAAAACAAAGAACCATTTCTACATCAATTGCGGAAGCTGAATACGTTGCACTTAGTGAAGCAGCAAAGGAGCCATATTCTCTTCGTTTTCTGTTGCAGGAGCTAATACCTAGTTTCGTGTCCCCAACTACCATCTTTTGCGACAACCAAAGTGCGCAATTGATTGCAAAATATGGAGGTAAACACTCACGTAGAAAGCACATCGACTACAAATATCACTTCATCAGAGAGGCTATCGAAATAGGTGCTGTTGAAGTGGAGTATCTTCAAACTGACCAAATGACTGCAGTTGCTTTGACCAAAGCGGTTTCAAGAGAAAAACACATTTTTTCTTTCCAAACACTTAGCTTGAATTTCGAATGTTAATGTTGACGAGGAGTGTTAAAATGAGCATGTAACATTCCCATTAAAATAAGCATGATACCACCTTAAAGTTATATCGCCTATGAGGTCAACTTAAATTGCATAATCAGTCAATTATTAGATCTGTTTTGACATATGTTGCATGTTAATTTTTCTATATATATAATCTGTGCTTAACCTCTTTTTACCTTATTCTTTTTTGCTTCATAAAACTTGAAGTTGTAAAGTACCTAGTTTTTGTCATCGTCTTTTATTCTGGAAATCACTTATAATTTTTAATAGAATTGTTTTAAGATAGAAAGAGTTGATAATTTTAAATACTTGGGTGTTTTAATTTATCAAAATTTGAGCTGGTCCAAACATTTTTCAACATTCTTTATTATACTTGAATTTGTGTTATGATAGTTTAAATAAATAATATTTGCATTGTTGTAAAGAATAATGATTAGATTATAAATAAAAATAAAAAAATGTATGCTGTTACTTACGCCACAAAATATCTTAAAGGTGGAATTGCCTTTTACATCACCTTGACGAACCAGAATGTTTAAAAAAAGGGTTTCCAAAACGTCGCGTCGTACTAAGACACCTGCCACTTTAGGCTGGAAATCTGTTAATCTTACTGTTTAACAATGCGGTGAATAATGCATATTACCGGCGTATTGGGAGATTGCTGTGGTGTGGTACACCCTATCCCCAAAAATGATAAGAAGATGACGTACTCTGCCAACCTTCGGTCGATTAGTTTGCTTCCGAAAATTTAAGAAGGTTGTCTATTCATGTAGCGTCGAAGCTGGTTTCCACCATTCAGCTGAATAAATGCAGGAGTGGCACGGGTACTTGTCTGGGTGACTTTAAGAAGCTTTCGAGACCATTGGGTTGTACAAGTATATAAGTATGAAATTCGTTTTCAGATGTGGCACCGTGACTTTGAGCGAAATTCTTGACTTTTAAAATCTGTTAACATTAGGGAGCGGTGAATTTCCGCACCTGTTTAACATTTACACGAGTGATCTGGTCGTTTCATTCAGACATACTATAGAATAGCGTATGCCTATGACTTGGTGGCATACAGATACGATCCTTAACATGTTTATTACCCTCATCTTGCCACCAAAATGATTTCATTCTTTATGATTATGGATAGGACATTGAAAAAAAGGTTGTGCAAGAAAAAAAAAAATACACACAAACAACACACTTTCCATCCCATCTCCGGAGGAATACAAACACACCAAAGCATAAATGTAAGTTTTCTACATCTTTATACCCTTTTCTAAGGGGATATTTATTTTGACGCATAGTTTGTAACATACCTTAATATTGCCCGTGGACCCCTAAAAGATACTATATTTATGATCAGCATCGATAGTAATGTCGATCTAGCCATGTCCGCCCGTCCGTCCGTCCGTCCGTCCGTCTGTTGTCAAAAATTAGACTTTTAAACTGGGCCTAGAGAGCTGAAATTTTAACCATATACTCTCTAGGGTCCCGAAATAATCAAGTTTACGAATTTTTGAAATCCGCCCACAGACACGCCCATAAACTCAAAAAAACAAATTTTTCGAAAAAATCGAATTTTGAGCTAGAAAGCTGAAATTTTGTATATATGATCTATGACTCCTAAAACTGATCGGGAGATAAAATTTTCAAAATCCACCCACTGGCGTGTCCCACAATTAAATAAAACAATTTTTTTTGAAAATCCATAGTTTGAGCTAGGGAGCTGAAATTTATAATATATACTCTCTAGGGGCCCTTTATGCTCATGTGTTAATTTTTTTTAAATTTTTTAAATTTTATTGAAAAACCAAAGTTTGAGCTAGGCAGGGTTTTTTTTACAAAAGCTTCGTTTTTTATAAAATCCTTTAAATGTCATAAAACAAAATATGTAGAGCGTTCTTTATAATTCAACCATACTTAGACTTTTGTCACGCCCACTTATGAGGGATAGGAATAAGAATAGGGTATTCAACAGTTCACCCAAGCGGACTGCAGCCCGTCCCTATGTTTTAAACTGTGATTGGGTAAGGAGAAACATTGCAAGTATAGAATCAAAAATGTAAATAGAGAATATATACTGCTCTGTAGCCCGCATTTGCAATGGTGCATTCTCATGTGGTTGCAAATAGTTGGGACGCTCGCAAATGCTCGCAAATTGTTACGTTACTAATGATTTGGTTTAGCGTTCAAACGATTGACGAAAAAGTCGATTGGCTCAGCCAGATGGGACGAAAGGCTGCAGTGTCTCAGCAGAGATCATTTAACATTTCAGGAAGTAAGTGCAGTCAGAGTTGGCTGAATTTACAATAAATGTCCCTGTATGATCCCATTCACTCGGATTTGCAACTTCATGGCAGATTGAGATTAAAACCGATGTATTTTGATGCATTTTCCTAACTTAAAATTTGTATTAATTTTCTTGAGCCTATTTTGGCCTTAAACATAATAACAACACAATTTCCCCTAACGGAATGTGGCTCCCTGATTTATTAAGTAAAGTATAAGATTCTAGGTCACAAAAAAACAATAAGCATTTTAATATTAATATTTCTGAATGAATAGAACCTCGCCAACTTAAAGTTGCGTCGACTGGAAAACTACCAAATGAATGCAAGCAATTTGTATAATTAATTACCGCCATTTATTCACTCTTGACACTTATTAAATTCCTATTATTGTCAATGTAACTGCCAGCACTACATTATCTATCTACCTAAACATTCGTTAACAAAAATAAAGTAAACGTCTGGGTAGTACGAAAACTTTCTCGCTTTTATAAGCATTTTTTCGAATCGCATTTCCTCATATATTCATATTTAACAAACCTAGACGTACACTCTTACTCAAACATTAATCAATCAAGGGAACATGCCCGTGTAGAAATCTTAGAAAAGCGGCAGACCTAAAAATTCCAGGATCACACAAATGCAACAACACCAGCATTTGATCGGCATCAGTGATGAATTGATCTTAAACGAGGAACCTGGCGATGTCGATTAAGCTGGAATCGGCGAACCCCGCAAGCGGACCAGTAGGTATGCACCAAAGTGGGAGGGTTATGATCCATTGATTCTGGTCATAACTTCGTCGTTCAGGAAATAGAAGGTAGGACAGACATTGTGTGTGGAACCCCACCCTCACGAATACTAGAATAGTCAACTGATCCGAACCAAAACACATCTTTCGATTTTCAATGGAAAACGGTTATAGTGCCAGCCCGAATTTCAAAGTTCTTTAAAATCTCTCTACCAGTTTTTAAGATATGAGATATTGCGGTATTTCAAAAGTACCGTTGTTTAAGTCTATTGGTAAAAGCTGAGTTTGCCATTTTCTTAACATCACTCCAAGTATTATAAACTCAAACCGAAATCAAAATCGTTAAAGCTGTTTTTAAGAAAGGTGAAGTCTTAAAAAAAAAGTTAAAAACTGTTAAAAGAATTCAAACTTTATAAATAAAAGTTTTGAGAACCTGAGTATGCAAATTGGGTCAAAATAAAATTTATTTGAAATCACTTAACCCCTCTTTGAGAATAGAAACCGTTATTGAGTCTTTTGCAAAAATCTGAGGTTGCCATATTCTAAGATTTACTCCAAGTATCAGACCCAAAATTAATCAAAATCATTTGAGCCGTTTTCCAGAAATGTGATCTTGGTCGTGAAATTTCGTTGAAATCATTTTGACCGTTTTTAAGATATTATTTGCTTATCAGAAGTACCGTTAATCAAACCTTTTTTCAAAACTGGGAATGTCATCTTCTGACACTCGCGCCAAATATTCAACTGTGAAAATCGTAAAAAAAAACAGTTTTTGAGAAAAGTGAAGTTTTTTAAAATTCAAAAAACTGTTTTTTGAATGCAAAAGTATATATAAATATTTCACAAAATTTCAATATGCAAATTTGTGTAGTATGTAGTAGTAATGGTAGTATTATTTTTTTAGAAATTGCTATACCCGTTTTTGAGATAAGTATTATAATTTTCGTAAAGGACCCTTTTGTGACTATTTTCGTAAACACTTACACTCACAGCAATTATTTTATAGTTCAAAAACGATAAAAATCGTTTGAGTCATTTTTGAGAAAATCGGTGTTGTGATAAGCAGTTGTACGGAAGGTATCGTTTTTTTAAAATAATAGAATAATAAAATTAAAAACACCTTCGAGATATAAGCCTAAGAAAATCAAATATGAAGACTGAAGAAAATCCGTCCACCCATTGTGACTGGAGCCGCGACTACAGATAAACAGACAGACAGACGCCCGACGCGACGGACTGAATGTGGGATACATTTTTCTGGACTTCTCTATAATCGTAATATCTATCATGCCTCATACAGAGTTAAAGCTCAAAATTTCAGAACGATAGCAATATCTTTCTCTTTAGTATACAGCAGTAGGTAGTTATATATGAGACAGTAAAAAACATAAATGCTTTGTTATATAGAAATTTCTTCGCCTTTTAAGCATATTCTGACAAGAACAAATTAAGATTTACGGGCTTCTGATGTATTTACACCATTTAAGCGGTTTCCCCTCGAAATCAGTGTATCTTTCAATCTTTGCCCTGATTGGTTGATTTTCCAAGCACCCAGAGGAAAATCAAGAATACTTTTCAATGGGCGTTAATATTCTTGTTGGAAAGCGCTTGGAAAGTAGATTGAAATTTTTTGTATAAAACGTAGATGAGTGCCAAAGCAACTACCCAAATTTAATGCAGCCATGAAGTCGACCGTTTGGTTAGTTGTTTGTAAGTAATTGAATTTTATTCAGTTCTGGAAGGCCACTGACATTTTATAATGTTTTTTTTTTATTTTATCTTTTTCGTCTTAATAGATCTATTTGGAATTTCCGTTTCAACAGATGCCATTAAACCGCTTCGCTCACTGACGATTAGTACTGGGCATAAAGGTGGTGGTTACGGGGGTGATGGTGGTCACGGTGGTGGTCACGGTGGTGGTGGGCACGGTGGTGGTGGTCACGGTGGGGGTGGGTACGTTCAAACTATACCACAATGCCTCTGCCTGCCTGGAGATCCAGGACCATCAGGTTTACAAGGTGGACAGGGTCTACAGGGGCTGCAAGGTGATCGCGGAAATGATGGACCAAGGGGTGTAGATGGTGCAGTTGGTCAAATTGGTCTTCCTGGAAATAGAGGACGCATTGGTGCAGCTGGTCCTGTTGGACCGCAAGGATCACGAGGACCACGAGGATTCACGGGACCAAGGGGATTACAAGGAGCCATTGGTGTAGCTGGCCCTCTAGGACCACCTGGACCAATAGGACCTCCAGCTCCTGCAACAACTACTACCACTACTACTACTACTACTACTGCGGCTCCAGCTGCAGCTCCACCACCACCGCCACCACCACCACCACCACCACCACCTGGACGATGATAGGGCAATTTTATATGAATGAAATAAAGTTATTAACAAACAAACAAAATTTAATTGTTTTTTTTAACAAGATCTCTAAAGGTCTTAGAAACCTGTATTTCTGGTAGTCGACAACGATGATCACAGCTGAGCTGGTAACGATGTGCGGAACGAACGTGCCAATATGGCACAGTTTCTCTCAAGTCGCACGGTAGCACAAAAACTGGTTGTGGCACCCAACTTTTCAAAATCTCACTGTTTTGTTTGCCACTGGTGACGGGTAACAGGAAATATTTTATATACGTAGCAACGCTGATAGGATGTAGACGATTTCGAGATAGTCTCTCAGTTTTTCCCCATACGAAAAAACAGTTGAAAACAATATTTTAATTGTCAATGCATTCGAAATTATACGAAAATTAACTAGAAATATTCATTTGTAATAACAGCATTTTTTTATGGAGGACGCCATTTTCTTAGATGTGAAGTAAGAAACAAATTATTTTTCACAGTTAAAAGCAGAGATGGCAGAGAAATCCTCATCACTTTATCTACATCAACTAGGCCTTACCAAGAGAATAAAAAAAAGCTAAACAGGCTAAAATATTTAGAAATAAATGAACTATAAACAGAACAACAGGCGGCGGCGTTTAATCAATCTTATTTCAGCTTGGCTCTTTAGCATAAAATCAAATAGATCGAAATTTAAGACATCCACATATTTGGCTTGGTAGTAGCCTTAAAAATAACTGCCATAGTCCTCGTAGTCTCGGCCAGGTAGAGCGACCCGATACTGGGAAGCTGTAGAAACAGTTAGAATACCACCAACGGACATATTATTACACTTTGTTTTCATTCAGTCGAATTGATCTTATTTGGAAATCGCAGTGTGCGAATTTGGTTTGGCAGCTTACAAAGCCATTTAAGAAACCACAGCAAAAGCTTGGAAAAGAAGCAGGAATGATCACAATGCACACCAACTGCTCACCTGAGTTCTGTATTGTTTAATAGACCATTTAAAGGGGAAATTGAGCTATGGTAGCAGTCCTCATATTTTGGGGACACTTTTCTCGTTTGTTGCAATCCCCTTTGTTCTATTTATTTTAGTTTTTTTAGTTTTGGAGATATACTTTGATCAATGGACCACTTTTTTTTGTTTTATTTAATACCAGTTCCGTCTATTTCCTATTTTTTGTTTGTTCATATTTATCTTGTTAAATTATCTATTTTTTTTAAGCTTGTCATCACTCAATAAAACTTACTTAACGGGCTGCCGCCATGAAGAGTTTCTACCTGAGACACTGTAGCGATCCCGGGTATGCTGCTTCCAGTTGTTCAGTCGACATGATTCAGCTTTTTTGACTATATTCACATCTTGGTACAGCTCATCTCATAGAGCTCGCGGTTGTATCTCCTCCTCCATTCGCCCTCATCGCACACGGGACCAACTATCGGACGGAGTAGTTCTCTTTCAAAAGAATATTAGCTCCCCTTTCCTGCTTATCGTCCAGCACTCGGCACCATAAAGACGCACTGGCAGGGTTAAGGTTCGATAGAGCATGCATGTGTCCTTCGAGTGAGAAGTATTGAGCCCATTTGTTTTGCCAATCCAAGAAAGCAGCAGTTTCCTAAGATTATTTTGCTACGGATCTCCACTACGATGACATTTGTGGTGTTGATGTTTACTCCATATACAATATATATACAATATTTTTATTTGTACTCAAATTGTGTTACATTGTCTATTAATGCTATTTACAATTAATTAATAATGTCTTACGTCTAATATTTTTTTATCTGTGAGCACAGAAGGGGCTCTACCTCGTTCTACTGATTACACTTATTTTTACATTTTTTTCATTAAAAGTTCCTTAAGTCTAACATTCTGTTTGTTTAGGATGTGGGAATTTACCGTCGGCTTGAGTACTGCTGACGGTCATTGTCGGGTATGGGGATATTGATAGGGTTTAGGTCCTTGATGCTTGTTGGTTGCTATGGTCGTATGGTGGTCCTTGTTGGTTGTTACTTGTTAGTCGTCTAGTGGCTTCAACCTCTGTTGTGCTGCGTTCCTGCAGCATCGTAGAAGTTACCAAAGCTGTCAGATCCTGCTATTCCAAATGCTGGGTCCGTCATGGAGAGCACCTGGAGATATCGATCGTCTGTGGCTGGATTACCTGTAATTAAATTAATAAGAGGGCTGGGATGGCTTGGGGTATAATCTCGACTTGAAATGCATTGGTCATTTCCGGGATTTGCTTTAGTGTGAATATTTGATCTATTGTCGATATGCGAGCCGGGAGCCATACTGTTACGTGCCGATTACGAAAAACGATATGAGATGTTCACACAGTACGTTCAATTTGTGTGCAGAAATATGTTTAAATGGCTAGAAATGATTTGTGTGCTCTGTGTGTGAACGTGAAGACCGTCTTTGGATAGGTAAATGTTTAGTGTAAACAGTTGGTTTTCGTACGAGCGAAAGATACACAGTTTGACTTTAATTCCTCTTTTTGTTATTCATATTTTACCAAAAAAAAGAAGAGACGATTGATTATGAAATAGCCGAGGGACTGTAACGGCTGTGATGATGCATTCGATGGTGAAAATTCTATGTGCAAAGTTGAAAAAAATTGAAAATGCGAGAGTTGCAAATTATTAGTGCATATTTATACTAACGAACAAAGGATTTAGGAGAACAAATTTGGTTAGAAACGAGCAAAGTACTTTCGCAAGATAAGGATGCATACAGATGTTACTTGAGAATGGACGAGGATTTTTTCCTCATTATCCTGAGCTGCATCCAACCCGCGATCTTAGAGCACAATACAGGGATACGTAAACAACATACCAGATTGTTTTTTTAGCAATGGGAGAATTTTTATTTTAGTTCGGAATACCAAAATCAACTTTGTTACAAATATCCCCCTTCGGGATAGGGGTCAGAATTTACCCGAGGTAGGCATACCGGTCGTAAGAGGCGACCAAAATCCACCCTTCGGGATAGGGATCAGAATCTACCCGAGGTAGGCATGCCGGTCGTAAGAGGCGACCAAAATCCACAATCATTATACCGAGTGCATAGAGTATACAAAAAATGCAATGATTAAAGCAAAAAGATACGAGTATAATAACCCAGGTGGCAGCCCAGTTCTACTGGAAAATCCACACTCTTCGGAGGCAGGCTCTACGGATTCTGGGGAGAGCAATTTATTGCAATCATCCGACCCTTTTAAAAATAGTAAAAGGGTACCTAGATCACCACCAACGGGATCTGTGCCAAAAGCAAAAACTAATCGAAGTCCTACGACGCCAAAAGATTTTGGACGCCTGTCGCGGTACTCAACGAAATGCAAAAGCTTCGAGGACGAAAACTAGGAACTCCGCACTAAGCTTAACCAAATTGAACAGCTTTACCAAGAGCTAAAAAAAGAGCTAGATCAGCTGAAAGCTGAGAACAAAGCACTTGTTGAATCTCAACTTAAAAAACAGCCAGAAGCCAAATCATACCGCTCAGCTAGCCGCGATTATCATACGGACGAAGATATCCTGAGAGCTATCGCGCAGTTTCTCATAAACTGAATACTGAGAAGGTACAATGGTACACTTATGAAAACAAGTCTGAAAGGCCACACCGAGTTGTAGCCAGAGGGTTCCACTATTCGTGCCGCAAAGATGATGTTTTGCAAGATCTTAAAACTAAAGGTTTCAAAATTATCGACGCGGTTATAAGTATATTAACAAAAAAGCAAAAAACGGAACAAGACGAGGAAATTGTTGTAAACGCGGACTTCCGCTATTCATGCTTAGTTTCGAAAAGTCTGAAAACATCGAAAAAATATACAACATTAAAACTATCCTAAACATAGTGGTTAAAATTGAACCGATGCGCCAAAGGACTCGTCAGATTCCTCAGTGTAAGCGTTACCTAGCCTACAATCACACGCACACATTTTGCCAAAACGAGCCGCGTTGCGTAAAATGTGCCGGTAAACATTTATCGAAGGAATGCGCTCTAAGTAGACAAGACCTACCAACATGCATAAATTGCAATGGAAAACATCCGTCAAATTATCGCGGATGGGAAGTAGCTTAAGAACTTCAAAATATCCGCGACAAAATAAAGAAAACTACGCTACCAATCGCAAATAAAACAGAAACAAACCTGAAAAGGGCAACAATAAAACCAACGAAGGAGGAAAAAGGCTGAAGAAATGGTCAAAATACAACAACCAAGAGAAGGAAAATTGTTTAGAAAAAAGTCGCCGAACGCTGTTCCCCAAACATAAGCTGAAGCTGCGTTGCAAGGACGCGAACAAACAAATAAAACATCTGATCCAGTCTCCCAAGTTTTCTCTGCAATTCTTGCCAGGCTAGAAGAACAGAGCCAAATTAATAAACGTATGTTTGAAAAACTCGACAAGCTCGAAAATCAATTTCGAAGCACACGTGCAATATTATAAATATGACGGACTTAGTTAAATTAGTGACATGGAATGCGAACGGCCTTCTGCATAAGATGGACGAGCTCGAGATATTCATTCATAAATATGATATTGATATTTGTTTGATTTTGGAAACCCATCTGACGAAAGATCCAGCACAAACATTCGAGGATACATTGCCTATCATGCATATCACCCTTCGGAAAGGGCAACAGGCGGGGCATCCTTGTTGATCAAAAATACCATTGAACACTCAATCAGTGCAATAATTGAGCTTGACAAACTGCAATTATGCACGGTGAACGTAAAAATTAAACACATAAAATATGTTTTTGCACCTATCTATTGCCCCTCACGTGCAACGATGGAAATGAGCGCTTTTATAAGTATCTTTGACTTACTTGGACGAAATTTCGTCATCGGAGGTGACTTTAACGCAAAACATACCTTCTGGGGCTCGAGATGCATTTCAGTAAAAGGTAGAGTTCTTTACGAAGCCGGTATGGAATTGGGGGTAGACTTTCATTCCTCAGGTAAACCGACGTACCGGCCCTCGGATACGGCAAAAACACCAGACCTCTTCGATTTCTTCATCACGAAAGGGTTGTCGGGAAACTCTATTGTAGTTGAGGAATGCTTCGATCTTTCTTCTGATCATTCACCGGTCATTTTGACAATTAACGGCTGTCTACGAAAAAAAGAAGGTCCGCCCAGACTAACTAACATGAAAATAAACTGGGAATCCTCTAAAAAATACTGTGAAAGTAAAATCGATCTCAAAGTGTCTCTTCGAACACCCCACGAACTTGAAGACGAAGTCGATCAATTTATTAACGTCATACAATGCCCAGCCTGGAAAAATACTCCCCATAAACGGAAAATAACCACAAACTGCGAAATAAAATATCCGTTGGAAATCACTCAATTGCTAAAGAAGAAAAGGAGAGCGCGCAAAAGATGGCAACATTCTCGCGCTCCACAGGATAAAACCACTCTTAACTACCTTTGTTGTAAACTTAAGAGAGAAATTCGAGACTTTAAAAATCGTGAAATTTCTAACTATCTATCTTGGAAGCCTAACTGCGGATAAAAGTACAAATTACTCGCTCTGGAAAGCCATGAAAGGCATTAAAAAACCAAAAACGCAAGCGCCACCCATTAGGAAAATCAATGGAGAATGGGCGAAGAGTGACAAGGAAAAAGCCGAAATATTTGCCGAACATCTGTAAGGAACATTTAAACCATTTGATGGTCAAGCGTTGCTCGAATTTCCTGTCCTAACCGTGGCACCTGATAATTATAGAATAAAAAGTGTATCGCTACCCGAACTACGCTTCGAAATAGAGAAACTAAAATTAAGCAAAGCTCCTGGATATGACTTAATCACAGGACAGGTTCTTAAAGAGTTACCCAGGAAAGCTTTAATCAAGTTCGCCTATCTTATAAATGCATCGTTCAGGTTATTGTACGTTCCACGAAAATGGAAGGTAGCTGAAGTTATAATGGTTCCAAAGCCCGGTAAACCACTAAATGACAAAAAATCATATAGGCCAATATCGCTCTTACCGATAATGTCGAAGGTATTCGAAAAACTTTTGTTAAAGCGCCTACATCTGATTATCGACGAACGTCGATTAATACCTGATCACCAATTCGGATTCAGGACTAAGCATTCTACAATCGACCAGGTTTACAGAATAACCAATGTAATTGAAAAAGCCCTAGAGGAGAAAAAAATATGTTCTAGTGTTTTTCTCGACGTCTCTCAGGCCTTTGACAAAGTATGGCATACGGGCTTGAAACATAAGCTAAGACAAGCTTTTCCGAAACAGTTGTTACTTATCAGACAGACTCTTTCGTGTAAAACACGGAAATGATTACTCTGAATTTAAAGAAATCGCGGCAGGAGTTCCCCAAGGAAGCGTTCTTGGACCGATCCTATTTCCTCCACAACAGTAGCCACGTTTGCAGACGATACTGCTATATTAGCGGCAGTAATACCGTTGAATCAGCAACTAATAAACTCCAACGTTCTATTGACAAAATTTGTGATTGGACAAAGACTTGGCGTATTGCTCTCAACGAGGCCAAATCAACGCACGTGAATTTTACTTATAAAAATGTAGACAACTTACCCATTTTCATTGATTCGGTACGAATTCCGTACGCAAACGAGGCAAAATATTTGGGAATGACACTCGATGCGAAATTAAAATGGAAACCGCACGTCAAGAAGAGACGCGAAGAGCTCGCCATTCGATGTAAACAAATGCACTGGCTGCTTGGTAGATTTTCCCAACTCAGCATGCAGAACAAGCTGCTTTTATACAAGCAAGTACTAAAACCGGTTTGGACATACGGTATACAACTTTAGGGTTGTACCAAATCCAGTAATATCAAAATTTTTCAAACTCTTCAAAACAAAGAGCTAAGAAAAATAGTAAATGCACCATGGTTTATCAGAAACACTGATATCGACAGAGGCCTAAGTATGGCTACCGTCGAAGATGAAATAAAACATTTTGCCCGCAAACAACAGACACGCCTTCACGGTAATTGCAATAACACCATGCTACAAATTCGAGACGATACTAACCTAGTGCGCCGATTACAAAGGATAAAACCATTTGAATTAGCGCAATAAGATGTAACCGCGTGCTTATGGCGGTATTAGCAGGTGCCTCCACCGGGAAGCTGCCTGCCAAACGCGTATTTAACAGTTTAAATAAAACTACTGGATAGGAATAACCTAGTTGTAGTATGAAGGTTTCGAAGGGAGATGGACAACACCCTAGCGGAATAAAGGACCATGAGATCCGATCTCATGTAGGCTATCAACACGAGCAAAAAGCTGAAGTAGGAGGATCTATGCAGCGACGTCAACAGTAACTCCTGTCGTGGGGTCGTAATGAGAAAGTTGGGAACACAAATGGTCTGCCCCATCCTCAGCCAAGTAAGGTTTAAACACATAGTAGAGACACTCTTCCCCACTCATCCCTTCCGGCCATCCGACACCCCGGTTCTTTGACAGGAAACTCCCCTTTTTAGAGAAGAAGAATTGACTCTTGACACCCGGCCCTGATGGAAATCCTTCCGAAGTTAAGTTGATGTTGACCTTACAACTGTATGTTGCTACTTTCAACACTGACGTTTTGCCCTGGTCAGTGGGTAGATGTTTGCTCATAATATGTTAAAGGCAGGTACTTGGTTCGGCCTTCGTTGACTTTAAGGCCAACCAATTTCGCCTGTTCTTCAATCCTCATGAAAGCCTGCACCAAGGCAAATTAAAATCGGTCAACGATTTTTTAAAACATGCATGATGATGATGATTTAAAAAAACAAATTTGAAGTTCGGCTTTATTTCATTTAAGAAATCGAAATAAAGTAAATTTGTGAGTTTGGTTTGTTTTTAATTATTCACATTAATAATACAGAAAACCCGCCATTGCAGTTAATCTTTTGCTATAATGGGTTATGGGTTATTATTTTCGAATTTTCGGTAATAGCGGGAGTAGTGGTTAAAGATGATTAACGAGTTGTTAATGATGGTTAAGTTATTTGTTGCGAGGAATTTTTTTTTGATGTTATTTTTGTGTTGTTTTTGGTGAATTTCCTTGTGTTGTTACGATTTGTTTTTGTTTTCATCAATTAAATTCGATTAATTTAATTTATAATCGATGATTATTTTTATGTGGTTATGAATTGGGATTGTAAGATGGATGGATAAGGTTATGGTTATTTCGGGAGAAATAAATGAATGAATGAATCACAATTTTCTCGAATTTTGGAGTTATTTAATAATCCGGCTCGTGTAGGACCAAATATTAGGTTGCGGAGCGATCCTCAAATTGTTTGATGAGCAACGAAAATATACAGAATGGAAAAAAAACGAAAGTTTTTACTAATGTATAAATATCTTTAATTCAGGAACTGAGTCTTACCTCGAGGAAGGTTTGTTACAAAAGAGGAAGCTAGTAGTTTGGAAAATTGAGAAAAAGGCATAGATCATAGATGATCATAAGTGACCGTAAAGAGCTTTACTTTTGCGTAGAGCTATCTATGGAGAAATTTGACACGGCTGTTAAGACTGCAGGAAATAACCCCCCAAAATTTGTATGGAGGTGGGGATTTATTTCATATGAAATAAGCCCCCAAAATTGGGGATTTAGTTCATGGGTTTTTGGGGACTTATTTCATACTTCAAATTGGAGGGTTATTTCATAGTGAAATAAGTCCCCAAATTCAACTATGAAATAAGTCCCCAAATTTGGGGACTCAAAGTGCAATAAGGCCAAGTGCTAAAATAAAACCTCGCACCTACTCCAAATCAAACAGTGACCCAAAGCAGGGGGGCATGATGCCTTATTTCACGGACTCAAAGTGCAATAAGGCCAAGTGCTAAAATAAAACCTCGCACCTACTCCAAATCAAACAGTGACCCCAAGCAGGAGGGTTGCAGGGGGCATGCTGCCTTATTTCACGGACTCAAAGTGCAATAAGGCCAAGTGCTAAAAAAAACCTCGTACCTACTCCAAATCAAACAGTGACCCCAAGCAGGGGGGTTGCAGGGGGGGCAGCATGGCCCCCATACGCATTGCACTGTTTATGGGATCCCATGGGAAATTGTTCCCCAATTTTAGGGGAGCTATTTCATTTTTCATTTGGGGGGTTATTTCATTGGGTGGTTATTTCCTGGAGCCGGCTGTTAATGCAGTTTGTTAGAAGGAGTTTTGGCTTTGTTAATACAGTTTGTTAGAAGGCGTTTTGGCTTAAGCAATAGTGGTTGTGTAGTCCACTTCGCGGGTTAAAATGATTCCACCCTTTCCTTTGCATGGTTTAGCCCACTCAGGCAAGTTCGCTGCACCGCTTAAGGTAAGTGATAGGTGTCTGGCAGGTGTCGGTCAGATCAATAATTACAAAGCTCTAAAATATGCATTTTGAAAAGAAAAATATTAATGGGATTTCATTCTGTAGCCATACAACGCAAAAAATTCATAATAAAGTTTAACAATTCATAATAAACAAATCAATGAGCGAAAGAGCAAACTTTAAAAAAATGTTACACATTTGCTAAAGAATGGTTTGTAGTTTTACTAAACAGTACTAACAAGCAGGTTTTTGACTTCAGAGCTGTCTATTTTGAAATGCCATTTCTTTAATTTGTTAGGGAATATTTTAAATACATTTGATACTCTTATGTGTTATGGCAGTTTATTAAAAAGCTTAGGCGGTGTGATTGTAAAAAAGTTCGAATAGTCAGTCTTTTAGGATGTTGATACATTAACAAGAGCTTTAAAATTGACTCTTAAATTGTATACATTGGAGCTTCTGATCGTGCAAGTGAAACCACAGCGGATGTAGAAAATTTTAAGAACTTTATGCACATAAAGATGTTTAAGAGGCAAGATATGGAGATCCTGAAAGAGAGGCCAACTGCTGACAAGTCTTCCCTTGTTGCAAATTATTCTAATGATATGCTTCTGTGCTATCAAAATAGGCTCAACGGTGCTATGTTCTCCCCAGCAGGATTTGCCGTATTGCAGTTTCGAGTGTACGAGTCCATGATATATCATAAGCAGCAAATTTCTTGAGCAATATGGTTTTAACAAAAACATGTTTCGATTTACCGACATCATATATTTTATTTAAATCTGCTTCATGTGCCTTCCAATTTAGGGTCTTGTCAATTAATACTCCTAAATATTTGAAGCTATCGACGGATTCAATTTTGAAGCAGGTCGAAGAACAGGGGAAATTTGTTATAAAATTTGTTCTCCCACATGTGTGTAAGCTCATGCTTAGTTTTTCACATGCCGCAGAGTGGAAGTATACTTCATAGTCAATCAGATCTACATTTGAAAGGCTGCAAGCCCATAAACACGGCAACACCACCCGCTCTGTAAGTATAATTGCAATTGGCAACAGTTTCATAGCCTGGAATATTGTAAACAGATAGCTCATTGTCAAAAATCCATATATCTGACAAAACAGGTGGCAATGGTGCGATGGTAGTGTATTCACTAAGTGATTGGCAGGTCGTGCGTTCGAATCCCGGCCAGGGACATGATTTTTATAAATAGAATACACACAACAAAAACAGATCTCCCTAAAGCAATTTAGGCGCCACCTGTGGAGAAAAAATCGCATCGCACCGAACTTCTTTCCTATCTTTCTATTCTTTCATACAGTAAGTAACACCCAAAAATATGAAAAATGAATCATTTGCTGGGAGCTACTTACAGCAACAAAACAAAAATGCCTGCGCTGTGGTTTCCACTATAAGGGTACTGTGTCACTACAGAAAAAAAGAAATCCCTTTAGCGCACGCAAATTATAAAAAAAAAAAAAATAATAATAAAGTCCGCTTTAAAATCTAAGGCATTTAAATGTGTTACAAAATAATTTATATTTTCTCTCATGCTGCGAATGTTCTGGTGAATAAGAGGAAGGATTTAGAAGAAGAAGAAGAATGCATTTTCTGATTTTATTTACAGAGAGAGAGAAAAAAAATAGAGAACATCAGAGACCAATTCGGCCTCCTATGCACCTCACTCGTACCGGATTGTCTATTTCTTGCTTGCGCAGTAATATATCGCGTTGCGTTTGTTCCACATACATATATTGTAAATTTGTTTCGGCCTTTGTTTTCTTCGCTGCATTGAAAAGCTGTCGTGTGTGCGCCGTCATGCTGTCATTGAGATAGATGTTGGTACCGTCGCCGTCGTGATGATCGCCCAGTGTTTTCTTATTGAGTTTAATTTTGTTCTTTGATTTTATTTCTATTATTATGTCTTTTGTGTTTTGACGACAAAATTTTATAACCAAAACATTTGTTTTACTTTTTTTGTTTACACTGTTTTTGTTGTTTATTTTTTCGTGAAACAAGAGTCTATGTCTGTCTCATGAATTTGCACACCAACACCATCGCGAATAATGCAAGGCTGCGTTTACTGCACTTCGATTATCAATATTCGGCACATTGACAATTTCTAAGGTGTTAGAGAGATTGGCTTGTTCTAACCATTGAACATTTTCTTGTAGTAAATTCACTTTTGATTTTAGTTCAGCATTTTCACTTTGCAATTCGTTTACGCGCATTGTGAAGTCTTGGTGCATTTTTTTCAGTTCCAAAATTTCTTGGATATATCCTTCATAGTAATACTGGGTGATCCAAGTAGAGGTACTTTTTTCAATGGCCTTTTTGACAGATCACGTGTGATTGGTGTCATGCTGTCATGTTATTTTTGTTTAGTATTGTTTGGCATTTCATAATGAAAAGACTTACGCCTGAACAACGTTTACAAATTGATCAAATTTATTATGAAAATTCACGTTCTGTGAGGAATGTGTTTCGTGCAGTTCGCTCAACTTATGGTCAACATAATCGGCCTACTGAGCGTACTATTCGCAACACCATCACCTATTTTGAGACCCAGCATTCATTATTGGATAATATTCGACCGAATAGACACCGTCCAGCACGCTGTGAAGAAAATATATACCGTGGAGAGTCGATTCGGCTCCGTTCGCAGGAACTCGGACTGACGTATGGAACGACTTGGCGCATTTTACGTCAAGATCTTAAATTGAAAGCGTACAAAATACAGCAACCAACATTTGATAGACAGAATCTTCAAAAACTAAATTCCAAAGAATGTTCTTTCAAATGATAATAAACATTCTCCATTAAATTTGAATTTTCTGTGTTTTTTTCTAAAAAAGTAGGGAACCTCGAAATTGATCACCCAGTATCACTTATTTCAGGTTCTATTGCTATTATGGGGGGTGGAGGGGATGATATGGTATTTTCACTTGGGTTATATTGTTCATCTGTTGTTATTGGTGTGGCCGGCATGACTATACCACTTCTAGATATAATAGAGATAGAACGTCTTCGGGCCGCAGTGCAATGAGAGCATCTCCAGCTATTTTTTTTTTATTGATTTTCATGAAATCAATGTCCGCGGGCAACAACTGTACACACCTTCCATGAAACACAATACCGCAGTCACAACACTTGATTTTAGTTGCATCATTTCGATCAATCTTTTTCTCACAGAGATGTGTGGTTTTATGTATGAGGTTTGTCATAAAATTATGTAAAAATTCTTGAGAGCGTTTTCTCGGTTTATGCGTACCCCACAAGACATTGAGAACTCTCTCGATTCTCCCAAAGAGTTCTGTCTACAAGAGGCACATCTCTTTGTATACCCTATTCTAAGAGTATATTAATTTTGACTCATAGTTTGTAACATACCTTAATATTGCCCGTAGACCCCTAAAAGTTACTATACTTATGATCAGCATCGACAGTAATGTCGATCTAGCCATGTCCGTCCGTCTGTCGCCAAAAATTAGGCCTTCAAACTGCACCTAGAGAGCTAAAATTTTAACCATATTATACTCTCTAGGGGCCCGAAATAATCAAGTTTAAGAATTTTTGATATCCACCGACAGACACGCCCACAAACTCAAAAAACAAATTTATCGAATTTCGAGCTAGAAAGCTGAAATTTTTTATATGTATATGATCTTTGACTCCTAAAACTGCTCGGGAGATCAAACGAGACACGCGTACAATTAAATAAAACAATTTTATTGAAAAGTCAAAGTTTGAGTTAGGGAGCTGAAGTTTATGATATATATTTTCTAGAGGCCCTTTATGCTCATGTGTAAATATTTTTAAAATCCGCCCACTGATCCACCACAATTAAAAACATAGGGACGGGCTACAGTCCGCTTAGGCGAACTGTTGGATACCCTATTCTTATTCCTATCCCTCATAAGTGGGCGTGACAAAAGTCTAAGTATGGTTGAATTGTTAAGAACGCTCTACATATTTTGTTATATAACATTTAAAGGATTTTATCAAAAAAAAAACGCTCCCTAGCTCAAACTTGGGTGTTTCAATAAAATTGTTTTATTTAATTGTGGGCGTGTCAGTAGGCGGATTTAAAAAAAAATTAACACATGAGAATAAAGGGCCCCTAGAGAGTATATATTATAAATTTTAGCTCCCTAGCTCAAACTTTGAACTTTCAAAAAAAAAAAAAATAATTGTGGGCGTGTCAGTGGGCGGATTTTGAAAATATTTACACATGAGCATAAAGGGCCCATAGAGAGTATATACTATAAATTTCAGCTCCCTAGCTGAAACTTTGGATTTTCAAAAATTAATATACCCTTAGAATAGGCTATAAAAAAATTATTTTATTTATTTGTGGGCGTGTCAGTTGGCGGATTTTGAAAATTTTTTATCCCGAGCAGTTTTAGGAGTCATAGATCATATATAAAAAATTTCAGCTTTCTAGCTCAAAATTCGATTTTTTCCAAAATTTGTTTTTTTTGATTTTGTGGGCGTGTCTGTGGGCGGATTTCAAAAATTCGTAAACTTGATTATTTCGGGACCCTAGAGAGTATATGGTTAAAATTTCAGCTCTCTAGGTCCAGTTTAAAGGCCTAATTTTTGGCTACAGACGGACGGACGGACGGGCGGACGGACATGGCTAGATCGACATTACTATCGATGCTGATCATAAATATAGTAACTTTTAGGGGTCTACGGGCAATATTAAGGTATGTTACAAACTATGCGTCAAAATTAATATACCCTTAGAATAGGGTATAAAAAGCAATTTTATTGAAAAACGAAAGTTTGAGCTAGGGAGCTGAAATTTATAATATAGACTCTCTAGGTGCGCTTTATACTTATGTTTAAATATTTTTCAAATCCGCCCACTGACACGCCCACAATTAAATAAAACAATTTTATTGAATAACCAAAGTTTGAGCTAGGGAGCGTTTTTTTTATTAAATCCTTTAAATCTTATATAACAAAATATTTAGAGCGTTCTTAACAATTCAACCATACTTAGATTTTTGTCACGCGCACTTATGAGGTTGCCCAAGCGGACCTTACGATTAGGTATTTGTTTTTTTATTTATTTACAGCAACTGTAGCCGTGTTTCTTTGCACGCGGATATGGGGGTAATTTGAAATTTGCATGTAAAATACAACAACAACTTATCCTATATACGCTAACTTTAGCGGTGATGTCAAAGTTTGACATTCCTCCGACCACTAACACATCCCGATAAATAATTTGTTCGTGATTTTATTATTATTATTTTTCAAACTTCATTATAAAGGTAATTAAATTTAGCAAATCTGTTAATGTGAAATTGTTTTTCATAATTTTAGAATATGCTTGGCATCAATTTCGGAATTGGCGGAAGTAAATATTTTTCAATTTCAGGATTTTCAATACAAATTTCTTAACTACAACTTACAGCTGTGTCACGGTGCGTGTCATAGGTGCATGTGTGCTGCCAAGTTTTTTTTTGATGAATTCTTAAGCGGCGATAGTCGTTTTCTGATGCCATCCCTATATCCGCGTACAAAGAAACACGGCTAATATTTTACATTGTTGAATTTACATTATGTAATATGAAATTGTTTCTGTTTTGGATTTAAAACATCTGAATATTATTGCACTAATTGTTTTTTTAAGACTTAAAACATGTAAATAAAGGATTTGTTCCCAAATATTTAAGTGCAGATCATAATTGTGCAAAAATTGATACAAAATAACTGTTATTAAAATATTATTTATGAGCAAAATACCACTTTATGCAAACAAAAAAAAATACGTATTTTGTCAAATTAGTTGTCTGCTTAACTACAAACATGTATGTATACTTAAAGTAATAATACAGGACACGTTGGGGTGTGTGGTTCGCTTTAATCCAGACAAAGATTTAAACCTCCAGTATGTGTTTTTCGCAACCCACTGCAACTCCTTGTATGTTATATCGTTGCGAATTAAATAAAAGCAGTAAGCAAAGTTTTGTTTGTATCTATAATAATAACCTAGGTAGATATTTTTGTTTCCTTAGCTGTAATAGATACCTTACTGAATCATGAATCCCGGCAGTATGTGAAACGTCACCCAATACAGAACATAATTTGTATTTCACTAGCGAAACAATAAAATAAGGTGCATGAAGTATCACCCTGTTCCCATCACAACACGCCACTGCAATAGGCTATAACTTGCGAACCCTAGGGTGGCAAAATAAACGATTATTAGCGCTCTTTACTTCTCATACTGCATTGGAATATGTATTCAGCGAAGCCAATTTACCAGAGTATAATCCGCAACTTACTGATTCGTTGAAGTAAACTTACCCAGCCTTATCGAAGACAAATTCCTTAAACCTCCATTGAAATATATTACTCAATGAACATTCATTATTAACCAAGGTTCATACTAACAAAAGTAAGGGTAGTTATTCTTAACTTCATCAGATAATTCCATTCAACTCGAAAGTGACTTCATTGCAATGTCTGCCTTACTTTTCCAAATAAAATGGGACTTCAAACTTAATTCATTTGCATTGTAATGAAGGAAAACGAAAAATATCACCCAAACAAAGTTGATGGCAAATACTACAAACATCTAGTATGTTGAGAACTATCTGTTAGGTGGTAGCCTCTCCGTCTTGGTATCAAAAAAAGAAGTATAAGAAAATCATACCAGCATTCTAGCCACGCCTCATTTATTATCTAACCCAATCACGTCCAACGGGGAAAATTCCAAAAAGAAATGGAGAAAATTGGAAACACAGGATTGATTCCAAACAGTGACACTTCCAGTGCATTTAGTGCATTTTGTTATAAAACGAACTGACGCTCAAAGCGGTTGGTTAGAAAGCGAATAGTCATGCAAGCTTACACGTGTATTATTCTTGGTAAGGTTGCTAAAGAAAGTGTTAGAAATAATTGATGTTTCAAAATGTTTTTGTATTTTTTTTTACAGCAATCTTAATAGCCTACGTTGCGGCGAAGGGTGGTTACAGTGATGGCGGTGGTGGTGGTTACGGAGGTGGTGGTGGTTACGGTGGTGGTGGTGGTGGTTACCATGGTGGTGGTGGCAGTCAAATAAATCATGTTTACTATACTCAAAAAGGTCCACCGGGGCCACCAGGCCCTCCGGGTCCAACTGGTCCATTTGGAAACAAAGGTGTTAAGGGACCCGATGGCGATCAAGGAGCTGTGGGTCCAGCTGGACAACGTGGCCCACCGGGACCAGATGGACGAGATGGCCCACCAGGACAGCCAGGACCACAAGGTCCAAGAGGTCGTCGCGGCCCACCTGGTTTCCGTGGGCAAGCAGGACCAATAGGACCACCTGGCCCACCTGGACCCATGGGGCCAATGGGCCCACCTGGAACATAAGTGTAAAAAAGGACATAACGAGAGCAATAAATTATATCAGAAAGTATGGTGTGTTTTATTTTATTGGGGGAATTTAATTTATAAAAATCTAGGCATTTAGTAAGAAGCAGGCATTCAGGAAAGTAAATTAAAAGCTTATGCAACCTTTTAGTTTGTAGAAACAAAAATATTAATTTATTCTTATATTCCATTAATATGGCAGTTTGTGTTTTGTTTATTAATGCAAAGTAAAGTGGTTAAGTTTAGACTATAGTTATCATATTTTTTTTGAATCCGAGTCCGACCGACGGATTTAACCCGAATTATACCAGAGACATTTTTTGTTGAATTTTTCAATGGAATTTGGAAGTAAGGACACTCGTCCTATTTGTATTGTAAAAAAAAATTTAAAAAAAAAAATTTAACTTTCCATTTGCTGGGGATAAAGTGTACCCCATATGGTACAGTGGGATAATGCACTATCATAATCTAATGTTAAAATATTAGGCAGATTTAAATTTATATTGAATATAAATTGTTTTATTGATTATTTTTATCCATAAATTTCTGTGACATTGTGTGATAGGCTTTGAAACAGCGCACATGTAAGGCAACGCCACATTTCCCACAAACAGTAGCCGCTAGAGTGTGGCAAATTCGACATCTGGTTCGTTTGTCTTGCTCGACAAACAAGTGGTTTATTTCATCATATCTAATGTCATGGTTCTCTGTATTTGCTGGCTTCAAATTTCGTGGTCTGGTGCTTTTTCCGTATGTTCCCAGCAAACTCCTAGCTAGTCTACGACGGAACTCCAAATTGTCCAATGTACCTTTATTATACGTATGAAGCTGCCATGCATTTGAAATTGCCATATCAATACAATGAGCAAGAAGTGGATAATACCATTTTTTCCCTCTAATACCAATCCGATAAAGACCGATATTTTGGTCTGATCTATCGACGCCTCCCATATTTTTATTATAGACTTTTATAAGTTTTGGGTGGGGAACTGATATTTCTTTTTTCTCAGCACGGGATTATCTTCTCACCGAATTTGTTGGATGTACTGGAACACAGTTTGATATCATATTTACAATGTTGTTGTCATTCCATTTGCATACAACCGCATTGAGTTCTAAACAGAGTTCGTAGCTACTCGTAAAAGCACCTCGGCCATTTCGTTTCAGAATTTTATCCGATTCACGCAAGGAACAAGTTTTTAACCGATTATTTCTAATAGTCCCAGTACCTCTTATTTTTAATACGTTTAATTCATGAAATAATTGAAGAGAAGAAAAAAAATTGTTCAAAAAATAAATGATAGCTTAGATTTAAGCCTCGTCCAATAAGCGCATGACAAAAATCTAGAACAACTTGTGTTCCAAGAGAGAATTCTCTATTCTTGGGCATTGAAGGTAATTTTGATCCAAGATAGGGATCAAACCAAACAATATATCCGCTGGGAGTTGTTCTAACCCAAAATTTATAGCCCCATCTTATTGGTATTCCTCTTATAAATTGTTTAGTCGGACGACGTCCAAAATAGGGTATCATAGGCTGAGTTCGTAATTGTAAAACTTCCGCAGTACTGCCAAAATTGCGTTCATAAATGTAAACGAACAGCATAAGTTCTGCATGATCATGGCAACACTTGTGTTCATAAAAGTAAAACGACAGTCAATTTGCGGTCAAGTTGGCATTAGTTTTTATTATGTTGCTTAATTTGAGCGAAAATGGCAGAGGAGCCAATGTGAGTATTTTTTAAATTAAATTTATTTATAATCGTAATATTATTTTGTTTTCTTAGATTTTAATATGAAATTAATTATTTTTCCTTCACAGGACTGAATCTGAGTCCAAACTGTGGTCTGATGCTGACACCAAACTAGTCATTTCTATTCGGTTATGAATTTGTAGCTCGGCGGAAGAAGAAAAGCGTTGGGAAAAGGTTTTGCAAGAAATAAGAAATATTTTGCCCACGTTTGCTTATGATAGGGAGGATATCATAAGAAAGTTCCAAGATCTAAAAGCTACCCATCATAGGATTAAAAAAAGGAATAAGAAAAGTGGCAGAGAAGCGTCATCATGGGATTATTTCCAGCAATTCGACGATGTATACGGGTCTCGACACAATGTTGAACTTCCTCCTGAGCTGATAGCTGAGGTATGAGTTGATCTCAATGAATTAGACAAGGAGGTAGAAGACGAGATTCCTGTAGGACAAACAAATATTCCAAGAAGTCAAACACCGATATTTTGGAATTTTCAGAAAAAGAAGCAGTAGAAGATGAGCGGCGTCACAATGCAATGATGAAAATTGAAAATAGTGAGGTAGACTGCCGGCTTCATATCTATTTTCGGCCGTCCGCAATTTGAGGTTTTCCAAAATGGCTTAAATTCGTTCAAAACAAACTGCTGGAAGTTCTGTGTAATTTCTGTTAGGAACAATTAAGAATAAAAAGGGGCTTACTTGAAATATAGACCTGGTCATCCGAAAATGGTTTTGAAAAATGTCATCCGGAAATTCCTTGATCGTTTTAGGAAAATGTTTATTTCTTAGGAATATGCCTTATTAACATCGTTCTAAAGGTTTTCATATTCAAAAACATTTCCCTTCTTCTTTGGTTTTTTAATTTTCTTATTTCTGCCAAATTTTTGTCCCATGTTTTCAAAAACGAACAACAGGTTTTAAAATATTTTTGTTGATTGAGCCATTTT
This sequence comes from Portevinia maculata, assembly GCA_949715645.1. Classification (NCBI taxonomy): domain Eukaryota; kingdom Metazoa; phylum Arthropoda; class Insecta; order Diptera; family Syrphidae; genus Portevinia; species Portevinia maculata. Next base: position 188,112,556 of record OX454527.1, on the reverse strand, counting down.
GTAAATGTATGTACCTACTACAAATCAAATCAAAAGCTTCTAACAAATAATTTATATTTTTCATTTTGTCAACGTTTGCTTTTATGAATTAATTTTAAACGAGGTATGATAACTGCACACTTGTAGTTGTAATTGTGTTCATAAACGTATTTGAGCATATTTTATTCAGGGCATGAGCAACAAAGCCTGCAATTATGAACTCAGCCATACCCTCATCCACACTATAATTTTGTACTACTGGAGCAAACAATAAGAAGTTTTGAAGCAGGTGTTGAAACAAAGGTCATACTTTGGAATAACGATTGTTTGCATATAGTTGAGTATTATCGCAACAATGTAGTACTCGATACAAATATATTTCGTGAATCGTCTTCATTTTCCCAGTACATTCTTCGTCTGGATACATTATTGTAGCCACTGAATATAAGTACTCCAACAAAAGCTTTAAGCCCGCTAACCTGTATATCGGGCAGAAGATTATGATGCTGGGCATATAAATTAGAGTACATACTTCGTTATCATTTCAAATACAGTTTCATCGAAAAAGAGCGAGAACAGGTCCAAAGGAGCTAAAGATGGATTGAGGTTGCAACATTCATAATTCAAATCTGTAACTGTTTCCTCCAAGTCTTCTTTTTTCCATGAAAAATTTATAAGTCGCGCCTTCTTTTTATTGACAAACGAAGAAAGCGGGATTTCATCCTCTTCATCAAAGTTATCCGGTTGTAAAACAATTTCTGCCACTAGCTGACTACGGGGCAAATTGTCTACACAAACCACATCTTCCTCTCCTGAATCCTCATCCGTTACATCACCTTCCAGTAATGGTGGTAAAATAGGGATTTCTGAATAAAAATCGCCTTCATCGCTTTCATCTATGCAATTAATGATCTCATTGGCAGTTAGCCTTAAAAAAACCGAAATGATATGTATTATCTCACTGTACCATATGCGGTACATCAATATGAATATCCATGTAACATCAACAAAATATATCTTAATCGTCAAATTAGTTGAATAGGACGATTTGCCATTGTTTTGATTAAATACATAGATTTCGATTGTAAGCCTACTATAAGCTATCAATTAAGAATTACCTACTTACCTTTTCCTCGACATTGTCTTGCTTTTAAAAAAATTAACACTTTTCACTCCTCTTTTAACACAAATGAAACACAAATAAATCAAACCTGACATTAAAATATCATAGTCTACTTTACTACAGCGCGAGAATTCGAAAAAAATATTTAAATAAGTGGCCTTCTTTTCAGCTAGGAATTTTTATATTAAGTGTACCATATACGGTAGAGCGGGATAATTCAGGTTAAAAGTCTTATCCGTTTAGTCATATTGTATATTTTTAATATGTTTTCTTTATATAAGAATCTACTGGTCTCATAGAAAACTCAAATTAAAATGTTTAAATATTTGCTCTGAGATAAAGTCTTAAAGAAAACAAATAGAAATATTAAATTTGGATTTATTTTGCATGTAAAGTAATAAAACTTTGTAATAAGGATAAATTGCAGTTTTTGGGTTCTAAGAATCGAAGAAATCGATCTAAAAATTCAGTGGTCTAATTGCAGAGAATTTGTTGATGCAAAGCAATATGTTGTTGTGCGCTAGATTCCAGAAGAGAGAATTTTAATTTCACAAAACTAGTGATCAAGGTTACAGATTTGTTAGCTGTGTTAGCTATCAACTATTTATCAACTATCAAGTAACCAATTACTTTGCAGAGGCTGTTTGCCGAAATAATGAAACTGCAACACTTAATACTGACGAGACACAGAAACAACTCAACTGGTAAGGTAATATCCCAATATGGTAGTGGTGGCGATGTTGTAGAGGGTAGTGTGTTGGCATGCGATAAGGACCACATACATGGTGAATGTTCTGTAGGTACACCGGAGAGTCCTCTCTTGTGTGCTCTGCAGGAACTCTGGACATCCCGCCAACTTTAGGGGTTGCCCAAAGTACCAACAACTGAAAACGCGAGTCTAGGCAAACAGCATTCTGAAGACTATGGGCGTCAGAAGAGTCGCTGGTTCTCTAATTTTGTGGCACCCAACGTGTCCTTTGCCCAAATGGCAGCTGGACCGGGTCAAGCCCAAATAACCTTAAACCCGTTAAGGGTAACCCAAAAGGCACCAGAGGTAAATCTGAACTTGAAATCGATCCTTCTGTCTCTGCACGGAAAGATCGATAAGTTCCAGAAACAATTAAATGAACAAACGACCCGAATTGACTTTATCTATTCGGAGTTGTTTGTGGGGTCTGGAGAGCATTAATCCAATGGCTGCGCTGGATGAGGGAACTTAAAGATCCTCGCATTGAATGTTAATTCACTGGTCAGGATCGAGCGAAGAACGACCTGTTGAAAACCGAAAACCCGGATCAGAAGCATAAAAACTATCATATAGTAAGAAGAGACCGGAATCACTCCCCTCAAGGAGGTGGGGTTAGAATCTTAATTCGAAAAGGCCTGCGCCTTAGGTTTATTTGTAGCGATGACGTGCGTAGCCTCAAACGACGATTTTTTCGTGGTCGAGAATCCACAGCAGAAAGTGGATTTGCTGGGCGCTTGTTTCGAAGCCGTGTATACGGTGAACAATCCTGATCGCCGTAACCACGACATTGAGATTAGGGCTCTAGTGAGCCCTTTCTATATGCCCACCGAACTTAAGAATTGTCGATCTGAGAATAACGGATGAACCATATTAATGATGAAAACCATGCCAATGCAGTTATCGCCAATGGCGGAGATGCATCGCATTTGTTCGTGTCGAAGAATGATCTTCTGTGCATCTTCGAGTCACTAAAGAATAAAATGTCGGCAGGGATGAATGGTATCCCAAACATCGTATTGAGACACGTGCCTCTTTAATAAATGCAAGAACCAATGCACGGGTGCTTGTCTGGCTGATTTTGAGAAGGCTTTCGACACCGTTTGGTTAGAGGGTTGGTGGCATACATATCATATCAGGTCCTAAAATCGAGGTCATTAACATTCTATTGCAACGTGACTTCGATCAAATTAAGGAATATTGCGACGACTGGAAGTTGAAAATCAACTTTAAGAAGATGGAAACAATCTTGTGCAGAACACCATTGACTGGTGCCTCTAGAGATACCAGAAAAAAACTGGAAGAAGTTGGTCATTATTGGAAAAAATGGGCAGCCATTGGTGGTGAGAAGCGTAGTTAGATATCTGGGCATCTGGCTTGACCAGTATCTATATAGTTGCTTGTCTTGCTGGGGCCAAGAAGGCTTATGCTCTGACAAGGAGACTGTTTTATAGCAATTAACTTGACTCTAGAGTGAAAGTCATTTGCTACGTGGCCCTTTTAACCACAATCGCTTATGGTTGTCCATTGTGTGTTTGTTATATGAAAAATATTAGGGTTTTGGAGAGACAATGTCTTAGGGCCTGTCTCCGGTTGTTCCGAAAGCCTAATAATATCCCAACAAGGTCCTAAAGGCCCATTTAGACGATCATTTCAGTTTCTGTTTCAGTTGAGCTATCAGTTAAGCTTTCAGTTAAACTGATGTCTAAATGCAAAAATTGAAGCGTTTATACGTTTCAGTTCAGTTGTCAGTTCAATCGTCATTTCAATTGCAGTTGGCGGTGAATCAACATTTAAGATTTCCTGTTTGTTTTTCAATATGTCGAAACGGAGTGATAATATGGTCGATTTCATTAAAACTTATCGGCTTTCATCGTCCATTACGCAATGTATTCTTCTGTCTTTCGACTGCTCACAAGAAAAATGAAAGCTCAACTGAACACTGGACTTTAACTGAACTGAAAACTGAACTGATAACTGATCGTCTAAAAGGGCCTTACCGATGGGGCTCAGTTGAATAGTATTGACAATAGCATGAGCTCCTTGTTGCCCAAGGCAACCAGTGCTCAGAATCCTAATAATAGTTAGACTACGTTAAGTAGTTTAAGTAAGTAAGTTTGTCATTTGTTTTTATATAAAATTTTAAAATTTGATAAAGATGCCTAGTTTTTTAAAAAAAAAATCTCGACGATAACATATACATATGTGAGATTACTCCGTAAAATAGTTGTTAGGGCGAAACGTAATAATCTTAACATTGTAGTTATATTTAGAACGTCCGCATAAAGACAATTAATTTACAATAAGTATCCTTTTAATTTTAAGTTAGATTTAATTATTTTTGTCTAGTTGTTTAATAAGCAATAAAAAAAATGCATTTAAAAGTAAGAAAGTAGTGTGTTGGCATGTGACCCGTGCGGTGCAGGTTTAATCCCCATGGGGAACAATAACATACGGCACCCAATAAAGGGGAGCAACGAAAAACAAGTTGTTTCTCAAACCCCTACACCATAAAGAGGATTTCTGCCTGGTATTACAATGGACCGTAACCGAGTCTGAGTGCTCTGGGATTTGATTTTCCTTTTAACAAAATAAATAAAGGTGATACCCCAACAGACATTTTTGTTTTCATAGCGCTCTTCAAGAGATTATTGATTGTATATTAGGGTGGGTCGATTTTTTCTTCGTCAAATCGATTTGTAATAGTGAAATTATGTTGTGTTTTTATCTCATTTGCACACAAGTAAAATATTATTCAATTATTTTCAGTGTAAGAGCCCGCGCATCGCGACTTTATTTTGATACTCGTAAGAACGTGTAAAATAGTATTTTCATGCGAGAACATCCTAAGCCAGTTGAACAATGTCATTGGAAGCTAAACGTATATCATTGTGTTGCTTTTAAGTGGCATAGAGCTTTAATATCCCTATTCTTAAATAAAATGTCTCTTTTGTAAGGTTTTGAGATGGTAGTTGAAAGATGTTTTCCCATCATATACATATATCATTTCGGCTCTCATAAGTAACTACAAATTTGGGTCAATGAAAAAATATGCAGTGTCTTACACAAGCCATTTCTCAAAGATGCTCACACAAAGCGGTATTTATTTATTACTCCTTGTTAAGGAGGTGGAAACATTATGTACTACATTACGATTTATTGCTGAAATTGTAGTTTTCCATGTGTTAAGGTATTTTTTTTTACTACATTTTTTATGGTGCTACAGGGCATTCGGCAAATGAAAACTGGTTCTCATATTAGGCGCAATCGTTCTGGTTGTGATGTCGAATGCCATATCATCCGGGGTTTTATACGAATAAGTATGAAATTTCGATGTTGGAGATACAATCTTAATAAATACCCAAGGTTCCATGGAAAAATAATAAATTTATACTTACGCTTGAAGTGTACGTATAAAGTAATTGCTAAGAAGAAAAACACAAGAAATGTGAATTATCCGATGAAGACAGTTAGCTCAACCAACGCAAGAACAATAAGCCGGAAGACGATTAGGTTTTTGATAAATGATGTGCAAGAGAAATTACTAGTCTAACAGACCCAAAACAAATTGTGTAATTTTACCATGATAAACAATAGTACAAGATTTTGATTGGGTGAAAGACAAAAAGACAAACTCTTGCGTGGAATCAAACACCCACTTGAGGTTAAAAAAAAGGGAAACTCAAAACCAAATATGATAGGCTACGTATAAAGATGGATTCAAATTGTTGTATACACTCAAGCTGTGTTATTTTGCTAATTCATACTAATTCTGATGAATTCATTGTGAGAATCTCTGCTATGCCGCAATTTATACTACACTGATAAATAATTTACTTCTTATTCTAATGGTAAACAAACAATCCAATAAATTATGTCAGCGGTAGCAGCAAGCAAAAGTGGTTTGATATTGATTGCAAGCGAGCTAGAGATGCATCTTTTGCATTTCTTAGGCTAGTAGGATCACACAACACCATCACGTTCAAAATTCTATACGCAGAAGCAAATAAGCACTTTAAGAACATTTGCCATAAGAAAAAGATAGCGTATAACGAGCAAAATATTGCTCTTTTAAACAACGCCAGGTAGCAGCAGAATTCTGGAAAGCTGTTAAACTTATTAATGGTGGAATGGTAATATTGCGATTGTTCTAGTTTGTCTTCAGTGCGACAATCATTCGCCACATTTATCTTTATCTAGTCCCAATATATAATATTAGCTTTCGATAAGCAAATAAAATCACATCAGACAAATGGTTTAAGATTTTTTGCAGCTTAGCCCAAGCAAAATGACAAAAACAACATAATGTGACAATTGTGACAGATACCTAATGTAGTTGTATCAATGTATCAAACACAACACAAACACAATCTATTCTCGGTGCGACAAAGCGGGAGTTTGTATGCTACATTTGAACGAATTGCCTTTGAGACATCTGTTTAAACTTCCTATACCAGCGCCAAAAAAAAAAAAAAACACATATACCCGCGCACGGTCCCTGGGACCGAGTGTATTTGTCATATTTTTTTACGAAAGCCTTAGTCAAAATAAATTTGTATGAGGATGTGCTTAAAAGTATTAAATAAAATATATTGAAAATATTTGCTTTAATTAGTGAATAACAGCTTTTTATTACAGCCTCTGAAAATAGTCAGTTTTTCTGACGAGTAATGCAAATTTTATAAAAATTTAATTTTTCAAAACAAATTAAAAATTTATCAAAAACCTTAAGGATTACAACATTAGACAAAAAGTTATATAAACAAATTTTCTACAGACGTCTCACAACAGCAGTCGGAGCATTTCGTAATTACATGTTCCAAAAGAAACGACCGATTGGTGGGTGGTCCATCCTGACATGCTAATCCAATTGGCAAATTATTAGAAACTTGCGAAAATTAAGAACAACAAATTATGAAAAAATAGAAAGTGAACTGCCGAAAATTCAGTTTGATGATCAAATACCGACCAGCTAACAGATCTCCCATGCCTGATGGTTGACAAAAGCTAATAGAATATCGCGTTTCTATATTTCTTCTTTAACTCCATCAAATAACTTACAACTATTAGCTGAATATTGTGTTAAAGTATACGCTCCAGTATGGTTTGACATAAAAACAAATCCTACTTGTAAAGATGGATCTAAGAATTTGTGGATGTTAATTAAAAGTTCTCGATATCTGCCAGCAGAGTTGAAACTTATAATAGATCCCGTAATTCAACGAAAGGCCTATTTTGCTCATCCAGAGAATTTACTTCTGCCGATGTTGTCTGATCAAAGTAAAACAGTCAGGGAACTTGCTGCCAGAAGGATACTAAAAGCACGAAATTCACCTCATACAGGAAAGCAGCCCCATGTGTTTGAAGTGCCGCGTATTAATTTCGATGCTGAAAGCTATATCGACATAATAGATTGGCAGATTGGTTTTACGATCCGCCAATTCCTAGACACATCACTTATCCAGAAATAAAGGATCTTATAAGTTCTCAGGGCGACGATAATCAAATTTTTTTAAAGCTACCATGTCACACGCAGGCAGTCGAACGTTCTGTTTAAATAGTTACGGAAGTATCTATGATCTTATGCGATAAAAATTCAAGAGAAGCGAAACTTGCATCCAGAAAACTAATGCCTCGATTTGAGAGTAAACGCGATTTCTTGCCTAAAATATAAAAAAAAATGATTTCTTGTTTACATCATATTTATGATTTCCATTACCAAATTTGTGTTCTATGTTAATTGTATATGAATTATTTCTATATTTTCCATTAATATTTAATTTTTTTTAATGAAATATTTAAATTTAACCAAAAGTTGTTTTTTCAAAAATCTCCGAAACTTCAAAGCTCATGCGCGGGCTAAAGATATGATTTAATTGCACTTTTTTTGGCAATTATTATTTTTTTGAACCATACACAACATAATATTACTATTAAAATATGATCAAATAACTTTTATTTTTTCCCATATAAAATCGACCCACCCTATTGTATATCCAAAAAATTTAAATCTCTTAACTCATTCTTTAAAGCTGTATTTTTGGTATTTTTATCAGAACATGTTGTCAAAAAGAGATATATATAGTTATTTTATAAATGATGAAGTCGAGGACGCATATTTATTAATTTTTGTAATTGAATTGTTTTTTTTCAACTAAGTTTTAAAAATTAATACATTTTCTTTATGACTCCTTTACTTTTATGTCAAAAATTCAAACCTACTACAGTGACCTTAAGAGTCGTCTGTCGGTTTAGTAAATAATAATAAATAACTTTAAATATTTATTTAATTTTCAATTTGTTTGTAAAAAAAGTTAACTTTATATAATTTAAGTAAATTTTTAATATTAAGAAACAATTTGAATAATTATAACTTCTCTACAAACAAAAAAATATTATTTAACATAATGTTTTCTGTATGTGATGGCAATTTTTATGTATTTGACCAGTTTACCCCAATCACTAATGCTTTCACTGTTCAACCTGCGTATGATTTCATTTTGGGTCAAATAGTTTTTCCGAAATGAGTTGCTCTAAATTCAATTGTCCGACCAATATTTACAAATAGCAGCGTTGTCTGGTGGCAAGCCAATAACAAGGCAATCAATCTCAGGGTAATAAATAAAATACAATAGTAGGAACAACCAGCCCAATAAGAAGGACACTAAACTCTGCGTAGGTACATGGCGTCAATCAAGGTAATAAAAAGCAATGATTTTATCATTTGGATGACAGCTAGATGGTCATTAAAGGAATTTCTGCTACTGAAACTAGATCCAAGGTAGTTCGACACCGTCGCGAAGAGCTAAGGGTTTTTGACACTAAGCGCGGTCAGGACCTCTTCTGGGTTGTAATGAGGGTCCACAATAAAACTAAACCCCAAGGATGATCATCTGTATTAGCCCGTTTGAATAGCCCGTTTGAATAATACCTATGAAGAAATATCTCTGGTGGGATTAAGCTCGACCCGAACGTGCTCCCTTTGTACATTTCAATGGGGTAGAAAACCCGAAAGATCACACTATAATTATCGCTAGTTATAGCCCTTGCAACGTTTCATCGAATGACCTTAATAACAAAATTGTAGATCATTTTCAATTGAACACATTCATAAAAGACCTTGTAGGATTATATAAAGCTAGATTCAGGCGCTCCAAACAACCAGAGACAATTTCTTAGACATTGTCTTTCGGAAACCCGAATCTTTTCCACAATGGGCAAACATAAGCGTTGATTGGTCGTATTAGGGCATATCGCATATGATACCCATTCTGGAGTCAAGCTTACTCCTAGAAAACAGCCTCCCTATAAGAGCATAAACCTTCTTTGCGCCGGCAATAGAGTAAGTGCGGGTATTGTGGTATAGGAGGGGTAATGTGATACGGGCAGTTTTTTTCAAAAACTAAGCAGGCTACCGAAATGTTTATTACACGCAAAACTGGCGATTTAGAAAAAACGACCAACACGTGTTCTGGCAACTTCAAAGCTATTCACGTTTTTGGTAATTTGTGTCGAATATATAATTGGTTGTACTCGAGTTTTTTTTATGCTTCTGAAATTGTTTTTTTGTGTTTGATTGTTTTGTGCATTACTTATACCTAAGTTACCTCGCAATAAACGATTTGTTAAACTTTATTAAATAATTATTAGTTATTCTGTAAGTATTTTTTTTTTTGTAATTTTTTATAAATAATTTCTTATAAGCATACATCGTCGGCTAATGTGGTACAGCTGCCATCGGCCAATGTGGTATACTATACCACAGTACCCAGTTCAAAACTCCTTCGAATAATTACTGTTTTCTTTTGATTTGTGTCGTTAGAAAACATGGCGAAAACATGGCTAACGAACGAAAATGGGACACAGTCAAAGCAGATGAAAGTACTTGCCCAAAAGGGAAAAAAACAAATCGGATCCATGACATCTGCAGAGCGTGGATCTGTCATAACAGTAATTTACCGCATGAGCGCAGGCGGGCCTTTCGTTCCACCATTCTTCATCTTTCCGCGAAAAAAACATAATCCCCTTCTGATCCTCCTGGCTCCGATTCTGCTTGCCATCTGTCTGGATGCGTTCAAATCCCTATATTTACTAAACGGTTTCAACAATTCTTAACAGCTACAAAACCATCAAAAGACGATCCATTATAGTCACACTAGAAACATAGACCTGCTAAACTTGGCACGTGGAAATGATGTTGTTATAAATTCTCTGCCACCATATTCTACCTATAAGATGCAGGCACTTGACAAAACATTCATGGGTCCTTTAAAGGGCTATTATTAATGAAGAGATAAGATGCTTTAGCCGTGAGAATCATCGAAAAGTAACGGTTTATGATCTTCTTTATGATCTTCTTGGAATGTTCACTAAGGCCTATTAGAAAGTTCAGACCGGCCAAATTGCCGTCAATAGTCTTAAAACGACTGTAATATATCCTTTCGATAAATACATTTATTCGGGTGCTGACTTCATAGCAGGGGAAATGGTAGACTATTTTGAAGAGTCTATTTCAACGGAAATAACAGCGCACTCTGCTACCGCATTGCCCCAACTTATCAACTGCAAGCAAGGCGGTACCATCTTGCCATCCTAACGCACAAATGAGCATTTTACCACCATTAACAGATGAATGTGTTGCAAGTACTAGCAAAGGGCTATCACCCTCTATTCCCCACTATCGAGTTTAAGGTTTGTCAAACTTTTCGCCATCTAAAAACAATTCCAGCGCAGATGCAAGCATAGGGTAGATATCGCCACCGCCTAAAATGAAAAGACCTGCTGCAAGCAACAGAGGAAGAAAATCCAAAGCAACAATATTAACCACTTCTCAATACAAACAAGATTGAAAGCATCGAAAGAATTAAAAAAAAATTGAGCCCAATGCAAAGCTTAAACAAGTTAAAAAACAGCTTAAGACGAGCCGCGCCTCTAAAAAGGAACAAATATTTTCATCAAGCGACACCGAACAAAGTCTGTTGTTTAAGACCTTTGTATAAGAATTGCTGCATAATATTGTAATATTGTAATATATGAAATTGTAAGTTGTAAAATAGAAACTAAAATGAAATCAAAATTCACAAATTAAATGATTCTGATGACAATGAAGAGTTCGGGGATAATCCTCATCGAGAGAAGCTATATGCGTCTTCTGCAAACAAATTTTGCTCACGAAAAATGTGTTCCAAAGAAAAGTGCCATATTTCTCTGCCAATCTTGAGAATAAGTTCAATCTCATTTTAAAAGATCTTAGTTTTTGTTAATTTTTTTTTAGCTAAGGAGGCGTTTCCTTACCATATTTTCCCTTATTTTTATACCCTATTCTAAGGGTATATTAGTTTTGACGCATAGTTTGTAACATACCTTAATATTAGACGTAGACCCCTAAAAGTTAGTATATTTATGATCAGCATCGATAGTAATGTCGATCTAGCCATGTCCGTCCGTCCGTCCGTCCGTCCGTTTGTCGGCAAAAATTAGGCCTTTAAACTGGGCCTATAGAGCTGAAATTTTAACCATATACTCTCTATGGTCCCGAAATAATCAAGTTTACAAACTCAAAAAAAAACAAAATTTTCGAAAAAATCGAATTTTGAGCTGAAAGCTGGAATATTTTATATATGATCTATGACTCCTAAAACTGCTCGGGATATAAAATTTTCAAAATCCGCCCACTGATACGCCCACAATTAAATAAAACAATTTTATTGAAAAACCAAAATTTGAGTTAGGGAGTTGAAATTTATAATCTTACTCTCTAGGGGCCCTTTAAACTCATGTATAAATATTTTCAAAATCCGCCCACTGACACGCCCACAATTTAAAATTTTTCTGCAAATCCAAAGTTTGAGCTTGGGAGCTGAAATTTATAATATATACTCTCTAGGGGGCCCTTTATGCTCATATGTTAATATTTTCAAAATCCGCCTACTGACACGCCCACAATTTTTTTTTAATTCAAAGTTTGAGCTAGGGAGCTGAAATTTATAATATAATACTCTCTAGGGGCCCTTTATGCTCATGTGTTAATTTTTTTTAAATCCGCCTACTGACACGCCCACAATTAAATAAAACATTTTATTGAAAAACCAAAGTTTGAGCTAGGGAGCGTTTTTTTGATAAAATCCTTTAAATGTTATATAACAAAATATGTAGAGCGTTCTTAACAATTCAACCATACTAAGACTTTTGTCATACCCACTTATGAGGGATAGGAATAAGAATAGGGTATCCAACAGTTCGCCCAAGCGGACTGTAGCCCGTCCCAAAGTTTTTTATGTTGTTTTGTAATAAAAATAAAAACAAAAATATTTATATAAATCATTCAAAAGTGTTCTGGTGGCAAGACATTGTTAAGCGGCTATTGTGGTATAGTGTACCACATTAAAAATGCATAGTATACGACTATACCCGCCAATTTTTCAATCGCCGCTTTTTGGGTTATGCAACATTTATTGCAACATCTTTTTTATTGTCTGCTCAACAAACTTGTATGAATACCATTTTGTAGCCAATAATTTAGTCTTAATTTTTAGCTATATATGACTCCATTCAGAGCGACACTTTTTCAATTATAGTCAATATAGTAATATGTATACCACAATACCCGAAGTTCCTCTACTAGCATCTCTATGTCCACCGAAATACATATATTTGCCGAGCCTGATATCCAGATAACTGTCTTAGCTTTTCACCACAAATTACTGCCCATTTTGTCCAATGATGGGCAATTGTTCCCAGTTTTTTCGGTTATCGCTAGAGGCTCCAGCCAATGCAGCTCTGATGAAGAATCATGATGATGAAGACACCTTGCAAGTGTATGTTTATCGATTTAAGGACCTGATCTGAATGCACACGCTATGGCGTGTCCGAGCGAACATAAGATAACTTGTGTAAATGTTAAACAAGATCTGAGAATTTATTGTCCCCTGCTGTTTACCGTTTTTAATAGAGCTCTTCTAACAACCCTTGAAAGACCTTGCGAATATTCAGAAGCAAACTTATCGGTTTGTTGTTATTAAGCAGAGTGGGAAACATATCTACAGCCCGCCGACATTTTATTCTAAAGAGACTCGAAAATGGCAGAAGATCATCTTTCTACTAAGTTAGGGATGTGTCTCGTCTTTTGGCAACCATTGCCTTAGCATTGCACGACTCATTAAACAATTGCGCCAAACAGATCACAAGAATGGTGGACAAATAATTAACGTAAGATATGGTGCAATTTAAAACCTGCAATTTTGACTAAATAAAACAACAAAAAAAGTCTCAGGCAAAGACTCTACACGGATCGAAAGCCGGTTAATTAATTAAGTGTCCATTTATATGACAAAGAAACATTTTTATTTCGTTTCATCTATTAAACAGTTCTCGAACAATATATATATTTCACCATCAGTCCACATTTGCAAAAATTCGTACCCAGGTTAAACAAAACCGATTTCGTGTTTAACGATCCCTCTTTTTTATGATCTCTGAATACCATCTTAGAGTAGGAGCGCACATGCAATTTCAATCGCACGACTGCTTAGTCGCCAAAAATGTAACACACACATTTCAATGTGAATGCGCGCACATAACATCTACAAATCGCAGCGTTTATTATCCCGCGATTTGTTCCATTTTAAGCGCGACGCGATTGTCGCCAAAATATATGCCTCATATCAACTTCAAGCAATATACACACACTTGCGATTTAAATCGTTGCAATTAAAAAATCGTTGTCGCAACAAGATGTTTCTATTGCATCATAATTTAGTCACAAAATATGACCCCCTTGGTTTTATACATGAATGCACACATATGCAACTAAATAATCGCAGCGATTAAAAAAATGCAGCAAGCTCCATTTTTAGAAACGATTTTTTTGCCGCAAATTAAAATGGCACATATGGATCGGCATGAATCTTATCACACTTGCGACTTTGAATAGAAGTCTTGTTAGTATAAAAAGTCGCAAGTGCGCGCGAGTTCATGATCACCCATATGATACAATTTATTTTGCGACAGAACAATCGTCAACAATCTGCCGTTTGTTAGCCGTAGCGGATATTTGGTCGCATGTGTGTATTGACATTAAAAGCAGTATGTTCTATTTTTTTGCGGCTAAATAATCGTGCGATAGAAGACAACAAGTGCGTGCATGGTAATTTTTTTTTGCGACTACGATTTTTCTATCGCTGCGACAAAAAAATCGCATATGCGCTCCTAGCCTTATTCCTATCAAGCGTCGCATTAGTTATCCCGAATAGCGTCGCTTAAATATCTCAATTGAGGTTAGAAAGCCTAAACAGCCATCTATTGTGTACAACAACTAATTAAAGATACACACTGACGATGTTTGTACCTACAATAATTTATTTATTTAAACCGTCTGGTTTACTCAGTATCCATTGTCATAATGCGCGACAGTTTTATCAAATTTGAATCATTAAATGTTTCTACGAATCGTTTAATCCTTTTATTTTTAAATTCAAAATAAATATGCCTTAATATGGCAATACGATTTTAGAATTATTCAAGGCTAAGAACAAGTTTGAGACCCAAACAAATTTGGGATACACCTTGTTCGATTGACAATCAAGTGAACTGTTCTTTCTTTTCTTTAAATTAATTCTTGTACTATTCGAAATGAATGAAAATGAATAGGGGTTCCCAAATGCATAGTGCACCTGAGGATGGGTCAATGACATGTATCGACTTTCTACCTGTACGATTCCAACTGGGACTTGATTTAAATCTAAACCCCAAATGGTAAGCATTTATGTGGCATTAATAAATGGAAATAGGAGAAACCAATATATCAGATTCCAATCGGCTTTGAAGACAATCTCTGTAGTTTTACACGAATCTTGTATGGGTGTATCTAATGAGGGCGATATAAATCAAAAATTGAATATAAATTGAAAGACAATTGATCGGGCTGAAATGTATTCCTTGTGTGGAACACATTTTAAATTTAAGTACGGAATTCGATTTCGTTCATATGACCACCGCAAGCACGTGTGAAGCGATCAATTCATTAGAGCCAATTTCGCGCCACTCTTCCACACATATCGGCCGGAACGTTGGCATTAACGCCTTCGATATTGTTCCCTAGCTCATCTAATGTTGTTGGCTTCTTGGCATAAGCCATCGACGTAACCACATAAAAAGAAATCCAACGGTGTTACGGGGTGGCCAGTCGAGCGGACACTTTCTCGAGAGTATATGATAACCGAACGTTGCCTTACATAGATCAATTGTTTGACAGCTGTGTGGCATGTGGCATCATACGGAAATGGCGGCATGAAATTAGGCCCCAATGCAAAATGGCATCGAAATAATAATAGCAAAAAATGGTGCGATGTTTCAAAATGAAAACGGCCCCAAATTGTTGGCACAAAATTTGATAAAAATAAAAAATTACCTTAAAATAATGCATGGCAAAAAACAACAAAAATTATTATCAAATTGGAGCATATTTTCCTTGGTACGAGTACGATAAATAGGGCGCCAAGAATAAATAACTTGTAGAAGGGTCAAAAGCAAGCATATTTTGCTATGGGAGGGGGTCTATCTCGCCCCGTTTAGGACGTAGGGGCAATTTTAGAAAAAAAAGACTTAAATTGAAAAAAAAGTGGTCCGGGTGCGACACGACTAACTTCCCAGTGGGATCAATATGATTTATGCGATTAGTGGCAAATTTTGAAATGTGGTTAACCATAAGATATGGTTAAGAATTATTTAATGTTCAAAAATGCTCTTTAATATTGTTCATAGAAATTAAATGTTGTTAATAACAGGGAAGTGTGATATATATTAATGCAACCATTGTTATGAACAAGGAGACCTGTAAATTTACATGTATACGAAATAACGAAGCACAATGTAATAATGATTTGCTCATTGACAAATGACAATAAATAGTATGTACAAATAAAGGCAAATTATTTTAGTTATCTATTTACTAACAAAAAACGGCTGGGCCAATTTCGTTGGAAACTTAATCAGTTCTGAGTTACATTATTACGCTTCAAATAAACCCGGTCCCACGACAACAAGGCGCCTGGTCCGGACGGCAGGACAAGGCAGTAAAAATTGCTTTAAAAAGAGGCCAGACCTCTTCATGTCGGCTATGCAGAAATGCCTCGAAGAAGGAACCTTTCCTAAAAAATAGAAAACACAACACCTGGTCCTGTTACCGAAAGAAAAGAAACCTCCAGAAGAACAATCGTCCTATAGCCCAATATGCCTGTTGGACACTATGGGAAAAATACTCGAGAAAATAATATATAATAGATTACTCGCTGTAGCAGAAAAGAAAGGAGCCCTCCCAGATCGTCAATTTGGCTTTAGAAAAGCGCGATCTACTGTGGATGCCATTAAAACGGTAGTTGATATCGCAGAAAATGCCATCGAAGGAGATACTCGTAGATGGCTATATGGCACAAAAGAGTACTGTGCCGTAGCAACATTGGATGTAAAAAATGCCTTTAATTCGGCGAACTGGTCGTTCATCAGAAGATCACTCGCCAGAATGGAAACACTGTACTATTTGCTGCGAATAGTGACGAATTATTTCAATAATAGGAAGCTTAGGTACAACACTGATGAAGGAGTCAAGTACTACAAAGTCACCGCGGGAGTCCCACAGGGGTCAGTCTTAGGTCCACTGCTGTGGAACATTATGTACGACGAAGTCCTTCGATTGTCGCTACCTCGCGGGATACGATAATTGATTTCGCCGATGGCATTGCCGTCGTGACAGTAGCTAAACATATCAGCGCAACTACAGGGAGCTCTTTCGCGCATGCTTCCTAACATCGGTGGACCTGGCTACGCTAAAAGGATGCTCCTCTCCAGAGTAATCACCTCCGTTTGGTTATATGCCGCCCCAGTCTGGGCGCAGGCACTAAGGACAAAGGTGACTAAAAAAAGATTGTCATCCATATATCGACTCTGTGCGCTAAGGAATGGTCCCCATCGACATTCTCGCGGATGAGATGTCCAGGATATATAGCAGAATATCCCTGAACCAATGCGATGCTACTACCATCCAGAGGATAAAGGTCGAAGAAGCTACTTGGCAAACTCGTTGAACCAATACCGCAAAAGGGAGATGGATGTACAGACTTATACCTTCTATAAAAGATTGGATATGTCGCAAACACGGAGACTGTAATTACCATCTTACACAGTTCCTATCCGGTCATGGAGGATATCGCAAGTACCTGTACAGATTTGGACACGATGCTGAATGCACAGAGGAAGAAGAAACAACGAGGCACGCAATATTCCACTGCGGTCGGTTTGCACACGGGATAATAGAATTGCATAGCCCATCGTCTATAATCAACCATATGCTGTCATCAGAGGTGAATTGGGAAGAGATTGGCGCATATGTAACGAATGTGCAAAGTGAGCTGAGAAGAATTGAGAAAATTCGCAAAGCAGCAGAAGCATTGGAAACAGATCAAGCTGTAACAGGAGTAACAACAATAGCTCCACAAGACGAATAGCATGATATGCTTACCAGCAGTTCCGCGGGGAGAGTGGTAGAAGTCTGTTGGGTGTGGATTAGTACGTAGGCGTATTCCTGGCATCGACTATTCGGGTTTGCGAATCGTGCATGCCATCTTTCGAAGATTACCACATCCATTGGCACGGCCCAAAAAAAAAACATACGTACATACACACGGACTGACATCGGATTTTGGTGACCTTAAAACGTGGAGATATGTCATAATCCGCGACTCACAAAATCGGCCCCATTACAAGAACTTCCACTGGGAAGTTAAATATATTAAAAAACAACGGCAACACTTACAGTAAAGTACTATACCGGTTTTGAAATCTGTTCTATAATAATAAATTTAAATGAAGTTTTAGTTTTTAGGTATAGTTTTTTGAAAACCGAATGGTTTTATGTCTTCTAGTTTTTGAGAAAATTGAAAATTACTAAAACCTCTCGTAGTAAAAAATGCTTGTTCTATAAAAACGGTTATCACCTTTTCCTTTTTTGGGGTCGTTTTGTATATTTTGTGGGCCTTGTTAGATTTTCTAGCTTTGTATAAAAAAAAAATTACAACAAGAGACGTGAATTATACCCTTGTAACAATGAGCACCTGCAAGTGAGACCGTAGGCCGAACGGTGTATAAGTCAAAGAGGTGTCTACAGTTTTACACCATTAAAAACACAGTTTTGTTTTAAACCTTTTTAACGAAAAAAAAAATTGGAATTGGTGCCTCGGAAGTAAAATCTTGGAATTGTCATAAGTACTTTTGGGGTGATATTTCATTATTTTGTTAATTAATTTAATTTCTGTTTTCCTTTATTCTTATTGAGTATTGTAATGTCGTGTGACCCTTGATAACAAGACCATGTTAAGGAGGGCAGGTAGCAGCTGAACTGGTGGTGTAGGATTTACCCTTGCTTGGCTACTGCGCCAGTCAGCAGAAATCTCAGCATCAGTGTCCTTAATTAGAGTGTAGGTTAGGTTAGGTTAGGTTAGACAGGGGCATGCAGTTCGCATACAGCAGTAGGCACCAAAAGGTCAAATCGCGATCAATAGGGAACCGATTGAATCCAAAACTTCAAAAGGAGAAAACCCTAAACACTTTCCCCTACAAAACATCTAATATTCATGCAGAATTTTACCAGCCTCTTGTGGTCTGTGCCACTCAACTCCCCAAATTCCTCACTCTCCTAGAAACCTGCTACGATTCCGTGCCGTACCCTCGCACTCTCACAGTATGTGCGTTATGTCTTTCTCAGCTTGCAGGTCCCCACAGAACTTACATGTATCCACATATAACAGTCTAAGCCGCCTAGCATGCTTCCTTAGGAGACAGTGTCCCGACATAATCCCTACTACTGTTCTAAGCTGTTCCCTACTCAATTTGAGACACCCCCCCCCCCCCCCCTATGACCCTCTAAATTTCGCCATCTAAGATCAGCCATTTTTAAGATGTTCTCATTGATTATTCCCCTGATATCGCCAAGGGGTGGTTTGATGTTCACAACTCCACTTTTCTCCAGTTCCCCTCCCTTTCTCGCCAGCTCATCGGCCTGCTCATTCCCCTCTATGCCACTGTGTCCCGGTAACCAGCACAGTCTTACTCGATTCCGCCTGCATACTGCTTTTAGCATTGTGCGACGGATTCTGACTGTCCCAAAAATGATGTTAACAGTTTTTAGTGCCTTAAGTGTCGCCTGACGGTCAATATAGATGGCGATATCCCTTCCGGACATTGATCCCATCTGCACTATCTCTGCCGCCCTTAGAACAGCGAGAACTTCCGATTGGAAGACACTGCTTGTGTCTGTGAGTCGTACAGACTCTTTCACGTCTGGATCAAGAGGTAAGATGCCAGAACCCAGAACCCGTTCCCTCCCTTATCTTAGAACCATCAGTATAGATATGATACATCATATGGGAAGTAGAAGTCGACCAAGGGGCAAATTTCATCTGTCAGTATCAGATTTCCGGGTAGCACATCAGTTAAGATCGTGCGGTGCCCAAAACTGCATTCCTTAAACTGCCCCAAATTTGTGAGGCGCAAAGCGCTATTGCCAGCAAGTTGTTTAATTTTTTAATATAGCGGGATAAGGTGCAGAAAGGTGTCGAGTGCTGCCTTGGGAGTAGTACGGAGTTCACGTGTAATAGCTATGCTAACGAACGGTTAGCACCGTTGCTAATTTTACAATTATGGTTCTTTTGTAAATTGCCCTCCACCACACAAGTGAGCCATGTGTTAGTACGGGTATACCATCAGTATATAAATCCAGTGTACCATGGCGGGTTTGAGGCCCCATGTTTTGCCATAAAATAAAGATTGCCTTATACGCTTTCTTAATTCTTTCTCTAAGGTGTAATTAGAGTGTTTATATAATGGTTATGTGAAGCAAGCAGAAAACGAGTCGTTGAAACGATGAAGTTCAGACGACAGCAAAACCATCCTCGAAACCATACCGTCAGACGATTATCGTCTTATGTGATTAGACCCCAGGTTATCAATGCAGCATTTAGTTCAAATCTTTTGTGCTCCAGCTTTAGGTAGTTGTTCCGATTTGCGGTGGTTTGTTAATATTGAATAAGAATTGTTTGGTGTGCCTTACCTTATATAAGAGATATTCCTGGATCGAACAGAAATCTTACGTCCTATAATTTTTTCACATCACATAATTTAGCAAATCAATTACTAAGCATGATGTGTCCTCCCTTTCTCACATGTGCTGAAACTTCGAAAAAAAAAATAAAACATGCATTCTAAAAGATTTTGTTCCTAATAACCACAGAGATCCAGAGTCAAGGTTGAGAAAAAAATTTCTAATAAATTCGAATCGAGCATTAGATCGTCTGATGATTTTATCATTACGACAGAAGGAGTATTCAGTGAAACGATGCATACATCAATTACTGGAGATATTGTTATTCTGCCAAAAAACTCTAGTGGGGTAGACGATAGAATTAGGAACGTGTTCACTAAAGCAATTAGTGAATACGGTCTTAGAAAGCGAGTGGTCCACGATATTTTTGGAGCACCAACTGACATCGGAAATGTCAGATTGGATCACCAACAACTACATCGAAAATTTGCCATCCTCATCATCGCGCACCACGGAGACCATTACCACATCGTCCATGATTGTGCCTATTCCAACAACAGCTACAGATGTGCCTTTACAAATATCTCGGAGGAAAAATCGGTCGAAGATTCAATCGACGAGTTATTCCGAGTTGGAAGTACACGATCCAACACTGGATTCATCTCGCAATCTATTTCCAGAAGGACGCAAGACACTACATCCACATGGATATCGCCAGGAGAACGTGGATACCAAGTAGTGAAGCTCGATGTGTTCGATTACGGGAAGTTTTCCAAGAAGCCAAAGAGCGATTGGTGGCGGGAAGCGAATTTTCGTTCGACGTTTTTAATTCAATCTCCTGCCGATCCAAAATATATGGCAGTGATGAAATTAATTCTAAGTATTTCCAAGCAAATACAAGCGATTCAAGGTGTAAAAAAAGAGGAACGGGAGAACAAATAATTGAATTCATAAAACAATATCCTACAGCACCGACAAGTCACATTTTGAATACAAAAATTTGGTTATCTTCAAAATATAAATTTTATGATACTAATTCTATTTTAATAAGAAATTGTTTAAAAATTATTAACAATAATATTAATACATTAAGTTTTATAGAATTATATAAATATTATGAATCTGTAGAACCTCAAAATTCAATATTTAATGCTCCAGTTGGAAATATGTATGATTATTATTATTCTATAGATGAATCAGTTGATTTATTAAATAATATTTTATTATTTCAATTTAATGAAAATCTAACAAAAATTAATGAACTTTTATTTAACTTGTATAATGTTATTAACAAAACAATTCCTAAGAAAAATTCTATATTTATTTTATCTCCTCCTAACGCAGGTAAAAATTTATTTTTTTTTTTTATTTTTATTTTTTCATTATTGTTTAAATTTTGGACAGGTTGGAAATTTTAATAGATATTGTTCTTTTCCTCTAATGGAATGTGTTGATAAAAGAATAATAAAAAATAAAAAAAAAAAGAATAACTAAAAATGTTATTCGAAGGAGACACAGTTGCTGCTAAAGTTAAATATTCCAATGATGCCGTTATTATGAGAACACCAATTATAATTTTATCAAATAATGATGTTTTTCCTAATGATAAAGCTTTTCGATCAAGAATGTATTCTTATAAATGGAGACCACATAATGCTTTAAAACAATATGTTAAAAAACCACATCCTTTATGTTGTTATAAATTATTAAAAAAATATAATTTATTAAAATAAATTATTTTACAGCAATTTTTTTTGTTTTATTAATTAATTCATAATCATCAAAATCTTCATTTTCGGATAGTTGTAATTCCAGTTTTCCATTTTTATCATCAGTCATTCCGATCAATGTTTCTCCAGTTGTATATCCTCTATTCCAATTTGTAAGTAATTCAACTTCAAGTGGCCAACTAACGCTAGTACCTTTACCAAAACAGGAAGAAATATTAAAAGATATTTCAATAACATGCGCTATTTAAATAAGTAACACTGCTAGTTGATGGTTTTAATTGTGGTGGAGCTACGTCCAAAAAAAAAAAACAAATCAGTTGTGTTTTTATCCACAACACATCAACCAACTTAAAGGCCGGTTGATACTTTGGATCAGATGTGCCATGCATTTTCAGTCAAACGAAAGTCGAAATATAAATTTCCATAATCTGATTGATGCTACAGGTATAGCTACATGTTTCAGTTGGATAAAACCCTATCAAAGTTGGAATGCACCATTATTTCTTAGAGATCTTGCAATGGAATAAGTTACCCCTCACATGTTACGCATCGAGAGCAGTTTTTATTAGGGCCACTAAAAAATGTCATTGGTGAAAAAGTATCATCTGCTATTAAGGGTTTTGAAGTCAACAAAGGTGGTGCATATAGCATATACAAAGAGGAAACGATGCTAGAATCATGTGTTCTCATGATAAAAGTGAATGCAAGAACATCATCTGCATTTAATATTAAGAAAAATCTGTTAAATGTCAAACTTGTACATTTAAAATAAATTGACGAATTAATGTAGTAATCAATCACATAAGTATCAAAAGGAGTTAGTTACTCAATATTATGAATACAAGATCAATAAGAAACTTTGAATAATATTTTCTATTATTATTTCAAAAATAATAATTAGCTGTCTTCTACATCTTCTAGATTAGAGAGCAAATTGACCTGGGCTGGTCAAGCTGAATATAGACTTCTCGCGTTAATTGAGTTGTCTTTAGAGGCCCAAATTACTCGGATTTGAAAATTTTTAAAAATCCACCCACTGACACCATTGGCCCATAATTAAAAACAAATAATTTTATCGAAAAATCAAAGTTTTATATAGGAAGCCGAAATTTGGAATATATACCGGCAGTATGACAGCCACCCCAACCTAACCCATGGGTTTCGCAACAACAGATCCACTGGTGATCGGATGGCATACCTCACTGAAAAGTGGAACCAATCTATTCATATCTTTGATGAAAGTAATATATAGTTACTGATATTTCTAAAGCATTTGACAGTGTTTGGCATCAGGCTCTTTTGTCGAAAATAAGTGCTTTTGGGATCAATGTGTCTCTTCTTCAATGGATTAGAAACTACCTGTCTGACCGTTCAATTTAAGTCGTTTTAGATGGCTTTAAGTCCGATACTCACCATATACGTGCTGGTGTTCCACAAGGCTCAGTTCTGTCTCCGACACTGTTTCTTATTCTTATTAATGATCTCCTTTCGGCCACTTCTAGATTTTCATATTCGTTTCATGATTCCCGGCTATCTTCTTCTTTGACCATTAATATCTGATTCATTGGGGTGAAACCAAGAGGGTATAATTTAATGCTTCCGAAACGCAATGCTGTTTCCTATCATTGAAGCGTAATCCGAAGAACACTCCGTTATCCATGAACGGCACTTCCTTCGAAGAAACCGAAAGACTCTCCATTTTCGGTAAATGTGTTTATAACAAACTCTGCTGGAAAGACCATATATTTAAAGACTCCAAGAACGGTTTCCTCAATCGATGTAAGAAATATGTTACCCCTTCTGATTTAGCTACAATTTTAAAGGCCTTTATTCGGCCTTAGCTTGAGTACAATTCTCATATCTGATCAGGTGCACCTAAAACCTCCTTGCACCTACTAGATAGAAAAAAAACGCGCGGTAAAGCTGATAAGTGACCGAAATATATTTGATTCTATACATATATATTTATATATTCTATCACCGTAGAAAAGTCTAATGTCTTTCCTTATTTTATAGCTACTTCTATAGTCAATGCTCTGATGGAAGACTAATTGCATTTCGCCCCTTCAAAAATTCAGCCGCAACACTCGTCAGGCATCGAATGCCGATCAATTCACCCTTCATCCTACCTTCGAGCATAATACAAGACAAAGAAATTCCTTCTTAAGCCGAACAATACGCATGTGGAATGCTTTCCCTTTCTCTGTTTCCCTGCTCACAACTTGTCCCAGTTTCTCTTTTCTCTCCTTCCTATTCCTCCTTCGACCATTAGTGACATAATATGAATTATAAAAATATAAAATATAATATCATAAAAATAAGTACTCACTAGGGGCCCTTAATGCCTTTGTTTAAATATTTTCAAAGTCCGCCCACTGACATGCCTGTTTAAATGAAGAAATCATTGTAAATGAAAACCGTATTCTTCGCAAAGTATGTAGATAAAGTCGTTTTGAACAATTCCTTCACATAACGTTTTCTGCCATGCCCCTTTAAGGGGCATTATTTTCGATAAAATCCTATAATGTTGTATAACGAAATATTAAGATCGTTCTCAACAATTCACCCATACTTATATTTTTGCCACGCCCACTTTATGAGGGATGGCAATAGGAAGAGAGTATCCAACAAGTCGCCCAAGCGGGCTGTAGCCTTTCCTTTGTTTTGAATTTCATATGAATTTAAATGCACCATGAAAACAGGACCATTTGACTTAACGGGGGTGAAAAATTGAGGATTTAATCGAGTTAAGTTAATGACGGATTTATCAAAACCTTAACTACGCAATTTTTAATTGAGAGTGAAAAATTGGACCTTAATACTATTATTTTGCAAACTTCATGCGTCGGTGGGCGGATTCAAACAAATTTTTGTATTTCAGCGCACCATTTAAAAAAATATTTGCCTTAGATTAGAGGCGAGAACATTCCACATCGGTAGCACTTTCCCAAGCCCACAGTTATTTTCACAACTACCTCTTTCATTCTACAAGGTGGCGCAAAAGTCATCACCCAGTGGCGTTCACCAATCCGACTGAAAACTACATAGGATAGATGTCAAACGTCGTGGGTCATTTAGAACATTGGCACACGAATTGTCTAAGGCACACCCAACGGCTGAAAACCCTATCGGAAGATTCTATAATTTTTGCAAATAGCGGCAAATGTCAATTTTACTTTGACATTTGTGAAGTAAACAGATGACAACTTTTGCGCCACCTTGTACATTGCAATGTCCTTTTTTGTCACCATGATGAGTGTGACCTTTCTTGTCACCATGATTAGTGTGTTTCTTTATTTTTTCCGGATAGGGAACAAAAAAGATAGAATTTTCGAATTGTTTATCCGGAATATAAAGAATGGAAATGAACAAAGAAACAGAACGGGAACGAAAAGAATGACAACCAACTGTTTACTTTTTGTTTTGTGTTAAGTCAGTCCAAATTGAAAAATGTGTTTTATCCAAATATGTTGACGTTATTAAGAGCGCATTTTCTGTCCAGGAATGCTACAATTCAAGGTGATAGGAATGTACTATTATATGAAGAGCTATTTCCAGAGATTTACCTCTGCAATAAGAGTTTTGAGCCCAAGACAGATATCCATTTAATGGATATCGTTCTGTCTTTCTAGCGTTTTTAAAGAAATGATAGCAGACTAATGGGATTGAGATCTTTTCGATTTTTATTGAAAGATTTTTCGGCTTTATGTATGAAAACCACTTTCATTTTCATCATAATGAATTCCCAAATACGGAAATTTCTTTTAAATAAAAACCTACTATGCACTAATCAGTCTGGTTTTCGCCCGAAACATAGTTGTACTACTGCCATAATAAATGTAACAGAAGGCATCAGACAAGCGGTAGATAATGATGAAGTATTTTTTTTATACTACTTGATTTCTCTAAAGCATTCAGTACGGTTAACCACAATATTCTCTGTAGTAAGCTTAGGAATCAATTTAATTTTTCAGTTCCGTCTACAAACTTTATAGCCTCTTATTTGAATCATAGATTTCAAGCAGTTGTAGTGAATAACTCCTCGTCAGATTTCCTTCCACTTAGTTCAGGTGTTCCACAAGGTTCGATACTGGGCCCACTTCTTTTCTCAATATATGTAAATAATCTTCCTGAGTGCTTATTAAGTTCCTCAGTTGATATGTATGCAGATGATGTGCAAGTGTGGAGAAGTTTTCCTTTGGGCCTTGTGCAAAATGCTGCATGGGAAATAAATGAAGACATGAACAGGATTTCACGCTGGTATCAGGCTAATCGCCTTCACCTGACCTGTTCTAAATCAAAATGTTTCTGTATCTCTAGGAAGCCGATTGATACCTCCTATTTTCCAAATATTTATCTGGATAGTAACCCTATTGAATTTGTTGAGTCTGCAAAAAATCTCGGTTTAATTTTCAACAAAACGCTAACTTGGAATAACCACATCAGAATTACTCTAGGTAGGGTATATGGAGGCCTTCGTATGCTTTGGCCTACGCAGAAAGTCACACCTTTAAAGACAAGAGTAATTCTTTCCAAAACGCTGCTCATTCCTATTATGCTATATGGATGTGAGGCGGAAACTAAATGTGGCATACAACAGTATTGCGCGATATATTTTTGAAATAAAAAGATATGACCATTCCTCGTATTCCAAATTGATTTATGGCATCTCTTTTGAAGACATTTTCAAGCTCAGAACGTTGGTATTGCTTCACAATATACTCCAGACACGCCAACCACCTTACCTTTATAACAGATTCCGTTTTATGCGTTCGAGTAGAACTTTTGATCTCATACGAATTCGTTTCCGTTTCAATTCTTTGTCTATGCGATTCGGCTATGGAACTCTCTTCCCCGACCCTTAAAATTGATAAATTGCAAAACGTTGTTCAAGGCAAAACTGCAGCAATACTTTGAAACACCGTGATGATGATGATTGGTTATTAAAGTCCTCTTCTTCCCCCTTCCTCTCTTTTAATTTCTAGTTTTTTTTTTCTTTACTTATTAATCCCGTAATTTTATTTATTTGCAATAAGTAATTAATTGAATAATTGTTTTAATTTGAATTTGGATTTAACTATTTTTTTATTTTTATTTTTATATTGGTGTACTCGCATTTGATTTTGTAAATTATACAGTACCTACTCGTCTTCTTGTAACACTTAAAATTAAGTACAACACTTTGCTGAAGCATGCACTACCAAATAAGATACTGTATCTTACTGTGTATGACTATTAAATAAAGATTTGAATTTGAATTTCTTTCAATAATGTAGAATGATCTCTAGCACAGGCAGGATAATATCGGAGGTATAGTTCAGACCTTGGAAGTTGATTATTCTTGTATTTGATCTATTTAGGTTCGCATTGCCAATATCTTGGGAGCTACCTGGAAAAGGGTGTCTAGCAGCAGATTATTGGATTCTTCTTGTACTATGTATAATAGTAGAAAGCAAACGGAAGCTCAGGTCATAATTCTCCGTTTAGTTTTCTTAAGTCCATTTTGTTGATAGAGTAGCGCACAGTTGGCGCATGTAAACAAAAGCGACTGTGTTTTCCTCCTCAAACAATTTGTTCGTGACAAACGTGAAAAAGGGAACGAGATCACACTGTCGGAGCAATTCCTCTTATAAAAATCGGCATAAGTACAAAGGGGTTTAAATAGATACCCCGATATTCGCAGTGGAGCAAAAAGTTTTCCGATTTATAGTTCCATTCAATCCTAATCGCTATCGCTTACTCTCCGATAAAAAAATTAATACATGTCAACGAACTGTATAGCTCCTCATAATACAGGCCAAATGGGAAGATGCTTAATGGGTTGATTATGCGTATACAACAAAAGCAATCAGATCTTTTTCACCGATACTGAATATTATGGGAAAATAAGAACATGTATTCGGTCGGGTACCTATTCTAATTAAGGATTTCAAATTCAAAAAATTCTTAGCGCAGAACTTTTGCACCAAATTCGCATCTGATTAACAATTTTTGCTTCGTAGTCACTTTCCGTTGTTGAAATTTAAATAACTGATTTGCATTAAGATGGGGAAGAAGAAATTAAGTATAAAAAGCAGATCGGCCTGGGAGAGCATCAGTAACAAGTCAATATGCAGAAGCAACTGTTGTTAATTTGCTTAGGTAAGTTACTGATTTCCAACCGCAGCCATTGTGACATTCAAGTACTATATTCTTATCCTTCGCAGGCATAGTCTTCCTGGCTCTGAACGCTAATGCTCGTAGTTATCACCCAAGACACAAATCGCATATTTCTATCGGTAGGTCAGCTGATGAGACAAATGAAAATGAAGATGTAGAAGAAGATATTGGTGAAGCCGCCAACGAAGATCTCATCAAAAATGCTAAGCGTCCAAGCAATGGCGGATATGGAGGTGGCTACGGCGGTGGTTATGGCGGCAGCTATGGTAGCGGTTATGGCAGCGGTTATGGTAGCGCTTATGGCGGCGGATACGGAGGTGGTTATGGCGGCGGATACGGTGGTGGTTATGGCGGCGGATACGGTGGTGGTTATGGCGGCGGATACGGTAGTGGCTACGGCAACGGTATTGGCAATATTTACGGCAACGGTCCAAGAATCCATGACCCGAATGATCTTCCATCAGTAGTGAAAATTTTTAAGCCAGTTTACGTGAGATATAACATTCCAGTTCCCGGACCAGCAGGACAACGAGGCATGCCCGGACCACGAGGACCACCTGGTCCATGGGGACTACCAGGCAGGCAAGGACCGCAAGGACCATCCGGACCACAAGGACCAGTAGGACCACAGGGCCAACCCGGCCCCGGAGCAGAAATCTGGATTCCAGGTAATGGAGGCCCAGGTCATGGAGGTCCAGGTAATGGAGGTCCAGGTCATGGAGGTCCAGGTAATGGAGGTCCAGGTAATGGAGGTCCAGGTAATGGAGGTCCAGGTCATGGAGGTCCAGGTAATGGAGGTCCAGGTCATGGAGGTCCAGGTAATGGAGGTCCTGGCAATGGAGGGCATGGTTCATATGGAAATCCACACCAACCACAATCCAATCCACACGGGCACTATTTAAAGAACTCCGAATCAAGCGAATAGGATTTCTGCAAAAATAACTCTGCACATAAAATAAAATAAAATGATAAACAATTAATATGCTTTGTTTAAATTGTTCACAAAGCCTCCCAAGGCCAGTTGATTAAATATCCAATTTCTTTGAAATGTTGACAAGTCGAGCTCAAAACACACTAAACCTTATCGAATCTAACGGCGTATTTTTGAATACTCATAGGTTAGGTTAGGTTGAAGTGGCTGTTAGCAAAAAGCCAACCCACTTAGACCAATGAGGTCCGTTGTGATGCCACATGGATCGGGTTTTTCGACCCCTACTCGCTAAAACCATTTGGAGCTTCTAATGAAGCGCGATAGACTTCTAACATCTGTATTAGCTAAGTCACTGAGTTCGTTGACGAAGAAGGCTCCTAGGTAGAGATTTCTTTTATGGGAGAGTGCAGGACATGTGCAGAGGAGATGAGACGTAGTCTCCTCCTCCTCCTCATCCCTGCAGCTTCTGCAGAAGTCGTTTGAGTAAACGCCGAGCCTTGATGCGTGCCTGCCTATTAGACAGTGTCCTGTGATGACACCTATGACAGAGCCAATGTGCAGTCTGTTGAGTGAGATCAAACTCAAAGAGCGTCGCAGATCCAGCTTTGGCCAGATCTCCTTAGTCGCTAGACATGTATCACTACCTGTCCACCTGAGGTTTGTACTCTCGACTGCGGATAGCTTGAACATAAGTTTGCAAGTAGCAATAGGCATACCTAAAAAACCTTTCTCAGGTAGAAGAGGTAATGTGGTTCCGTTTTTGGCGAGTTCGTCTGCCCTACAATTCCCTGGGATGTCTCTATGCCCCGGCACCCAACAAAGGTGAATATTGAACTGCTCTGCCATCTCTTGCAGAGATGAACGGCAGTCTAAGGCTACGATGGAATTGTGAGAGACTGAGTCCAGGGATTTTAGCGCGGCTTGACTATCCGAGAAAATGCAGATATCCTTAGCGGATATCACATTTCTCTTCAGCCACGACAGGACTTCCTTAATCGCCATGATTTCCGCCTGGAACACGCTACAATGATCAGGAAGACGGAAGGAGAGACTGATATTTAGTCTTTCTGAGTAAACACCCCCACCTACCCCCTCGCTAGTTTTTGATCCGTCGGTGTAAAAGTGGATCGATTTAACTTCCGTGCAACCAGCATCCTCCCAGAATGATCTGGTGGGGATAGTGAATACTCATAACTTTCTTAAAAATTAGAAAAACAATAACCAGCTGTTATGTATTAGGCGTAGGATTTAGTAAAGTTAATGTAAGCTATGCTCACCAAGATCTTCAGGCTAAGCAACCTATCATATTCTCACCTTGAATGAAGCACAATTTAACACATCGAGTAGGAAATACATACTTTCGGCAT
This sequence comes from Portevinia maculata, assembly GCA_949715645.1. Taxonomy (NCBI): domain Eukaryota; kingdom Metazoa; phylum Arthropoda; class Insecta; order Diptera; family Syrphidae; genus Portevinia; species Portevinia maculata. The sequence continues at coordinate 188,082,431 of OX454527.1, read as the reverse complement.
TATGTTCAATTTTTCCGAACCTGACGCATAAACCACTCGAATATCGGAATTTTTGGGGAACTTAGGCCATTCGTTAACTCTCTATCCACACCAGTAGGTGCATATAAGGGTCGCAACCCACTGATTTGGAATAACATTAGGACTTCAAAGAACAAAACATGGGCGAATGAAAATCAAATCCAATTGAGCAAGTAATATTAACTTTTGGGAGATCAGACAGTCGGTAGAATCTGTAAAGTGTCCCATCGTCCATTTTCCATATCCTTTTCAAGGCAATGGCAAAATTGATGGAAAATAATCACAGCTGCTTTTGCTTACCCCTCTTAGGCCCGTCCTATTAAATAAACATTTGATTTCGTCCATAAAAAGAGGATTGGCTTATTTTAATTTTAACATTCTAAAAAATTGATCCATAAGTTTGGAAATGATCCGTTCAACAAGAATTAAAAAATGAGTGAACAGCTACTCAACCAACTTCTTTGGACATGGTTCAATGCGATAGTTGCAATCTGTTGTTCAATTTTTGCTGGTCAAATGTGGATGCATCGATTGCTAACAGAAAATGGGAATGCTGCAAATGCACGGACTAAAGATTAGCTGGTGACCAGCCAAGTGTGACAAAATATTGTTCTTCAAGTTGAGGGTATCAAGGTAAAAGCAATTGTTGAAGGAGCACCTAGGCAACAAGTTGTTGTCCCAGGAAATTTTAGAGGATGGAGACAACCGCCTAAAATGGAACAAATTTACTCGGCAAAAAAGTACGAGCTCCTTGAACAGCTGGAGAGAATGGGCACCAGGACGATGAAGTGAAGCAGTGTTTCCTAAACACGAACACGAGAATGTTTCAGGAAAAACAACGGACGGTGGATCAAAATTAAGTCATCTTCTTGACTGAAAATTGTCCCATAAGCTGAAAGGAAGGCTCCACAACGCAGTTGTGCGCCCGGCGCTCACATACGGTTCACAATATTGGACAGTATACAGAAAGTATGAGTGCTAATAAACGGCTTCGCATGACAGCAGGTGCAACAAAGATTGATCGTATAAGAAGTCCCAAGACCCGAGGAAGCTTTCACGTCAAAGAACGGTTCCCTTAGAAAATGGAGGGCGACCGGCTCAGTTGGTACTGTCATGTTCAAAGGAGCAATAATTAAAACCTCATCAAAACAACTGTAGTTAGCTGTTCAACCAAGCCTTGACCGATCGGGATGACTACAAAGTGTCTTTCAATGTCTTTCTGTGGAAAAGTATAAGAATCAGGAAAATTCTCTTAAACAACCCAGTACCTAATGCCCAGCTGTTTGAACACACGGATGGCTCCTCGACGACTTCTAGGAAACAATCGCTCAATCTGCTATTAGACACCCATTTCCCAGGTAGCTCCCTAGTTATTAGCGATATGAACCTCAACAGTTCAAATGCACGAACAATCAACTCCCGTAGTCTGATCACTAGAGGAAACTAGCTTTTGGACGGCATAATGCCAGCCGAATTACGAAATACCTCAGATATTATACTGCCCGTGCTGGAGATAACTTTGAAGAGTTGTATAGATCTGGTCCACATTTCGCAGTTATGAACAGAAGTGAAAGTGGTTTTCATACCCCAAAACGGTTAATGCTTACATGCAAGTCCAAAAGATATAACAACCGTAAGCTAATTATCATTCCTTCCTAGAACGCTAATAAGACTTATTGATATCCATCTGCGTACTTATATTGACACGAGACTACTGTGCACGGTTCAACATGTATATTGTTAGGGGTGTGGAAACAGCATTGTATCGAATATTTTCTGCACTATAAGGAGTACAGAAAGGTAGCGTTAGAAGGCGCTTTTCATAATTTCAACACAACCGCGATCGCAAATGTAATGTCAAATCTGAAGGTAGATGATTCACTTGATGAGCTAATCTACTGCTCACAAGCCGTATTATATACCTAAAACTGAGTGTGACTTCAGCCAGGAGATCTGTCAGTAGATGTGGAATCCTATCTCACCTTATCTGGAACTCGCACGTGCATCTTTGTAGCAAAGGGCTTAGATGCTAGTCTTATGCCTGAGTTCAGTTCTCGAGACTGTACAGCTATTAAAATGTGTCTTAAGCGAGGAGGGTTGGTTACTGAGTTTATTTTAGCCTCAGTGTACCTCCCATTTGACTCACTGGCCCCACCTCCAACGGTGGAACTGGTAAGGCTTGTCGAGCATGCCCGAAGAGGTAACAAGCATTTGATCGTTGGTATGGACGCGAACGCGCATCATCGCGTTTGGGGTAGTACTGACTCAAATAGCAGGGGTGAATCCCTACTAAACTTCTTTGCTGCCAGCCAGCTCGATATACTGAACACTGGTAATGAGCCAACCTTTGTCACTCGGCTGAGGCGGCAAGTTATTGACGTGTGTAGTGTACATAATAACTACACTAACAAATAGCCTCAGCATCGTAAAGGAATTTCCCCAGCTACACAAAAAACATAGACACACATAAGACAGACATTTCCCACCGAATTCACTCGACACCCGATACACAGCTAATGCTCGCCATAGAGTCAAGGCCAATGACAATTGCACATTTACGTGTTGCAGCAAAATTGTGCTGAGTAGTTTATTTTCCCTATATTTGTGTTTTCCTTTATCATATTATAATGTAAGTAGCATGTAAGATATTTTGTATAAATAGGCTAAGATCTTTGAATAAAATTTAATTACTATCTGACTCGTGGATGTTATGCTTGGCTTCTTAGCCGTTTCCTCACTTTCAGCTCGGCTCTTTAGCCATCAATTCAGTTCGGCTCTTTAGCCATCAATATTTCGGCTTGGGATAGCCAATAATCCACATAGATAAAATTAGGGAGGTAGTAATAAAACTAAATACAAGTACGAACATTACACGTGACAGTAGCAACCGCTGCTGCATCTGGCATCGTTTCGAGCTGGAGGGTTTCAAGGGAAGAAACTGCATCTGATCATCGGTATGTTATTTTTAAGCTAAGTGCAGATCGACCGATCAGAAGCAAAATCAGGAATGTGCGGCGCACTGACTGGGACGTCTATTCCACGTTGTTGCGGGGTCAGATAGGTTCCCTGCCTATCAGGATCCTTAGTAGCGATGAGTTGGATAAGGCGACCGACACGCTACACAGCGGTATTATTACGGCCTTTCATACTGCTTGCCCGGAGTAGGAGGTTGGCGGTGCGAAACCAACCCGATGGTGGAACGCTAAGCTATCCCTTCTCAGGAAAAGAGTGGGGAGGCTGTTTAACAGGGCCAGGAAGTCTAACCTGGCAGCCGATTGGTCTTCTCATGCGGATGCGCAGAAGGAGTACAAGAGGCAAATTAAGAGCGCTAAGAAGGTATCTTGGCAGAGGTTCTGCGGAGAACTGAAGGATGTTAGCGCGGTTTCGAGATTGCAGAGAGTCCTCTAAGCTGATCCGGGAGCCAGGCTTGACGTCCTTCGGAAGCCTGATGGCACCTCGACCAACTCCAATGAGGAGGCACTTCAACTGCTAATGGACACCCACTTTCCTGGCTGCAAAGCCGTGGATAGTTACGTGTGGCCAAACAAAGGCAGAACTACCACTGAGCAGTGGCGGGTCGCGGCGAGCATTGTTACGAGAGAGAGGGCGAGAGCTATTATCCTGTCCTTTTCTCCTTTCAAAGCTCCTGGACCTGATGGCATATACCCCATACTCTTGCAAAAGGGTATCGAGATTTTGCTCACACTGCTAACTAGAATCTACAGAGCTAGCGTTGCTCTGCGACATATTCCTTTAGCCTGGAGAAGAGCTAGGGCGGTTTTCATTCCCAAACCGGGAAAGGCCGCCTATGATCTTCCCAAAAGCTTCAGGACTATTAGCCTTTCATCATTTCTGCTAAAGGGCCTTGAAAAACTGATTGACGTACGGCTTAAGAGTATTCCAGCTTCGCTGGGTATTCATGATAGCCAACACGCCTATCAAAAAGGCAAGTCCACTGAGACGGCATTAACGGATCTGACGGCCAGAGTGCGTAGGGCGCTCGACCGCAAGAACTATGCTCTTGCTGTCTTCATGTATATTGAGTGTGCCTTTGACAATCCCACCTTTTGCAGAATTGAGTCTTCCTTAACACTGAAGGGCGTCGATTCTACAACTGTGGAATGGATCCTGGAAATGCTTAGGAGCAGAGAAGTTACAGCTGCTGTTGGCGGCTGTGTCAGTCAAAGGCTTTGCGCATGGCGGTGTACTTTCCACTACATTGTGGAACCTGTTGGTCGACTCCTTGTTGTGAAGACTTGATGGGGAAGGTCACCCTGTTATTGGGTACGCTGACGATGTGTGCATTATTGTCAGCGGCAGGAGTTTACCAACTCTTTTTGAGCGGATGGAAACAGCGCTCAATAGTGTTGGGAGTTGGTGCCGCGAGCAAGCTCTGTCAGTCAACCCCGCGAAGACTGAGATGATGCTGTTCACGAGTAGAAGGGCTATACCTCAAGTGAGGTGGCCTTACTTCCAGGGCACTCAACTAAAGCTATCAAGCAAGGTTAAGTATCTGGGTATTGTTCTAGATCCAAAGCTTAACTTTTCTGAACATTTGGTTGCTAGGATTTCGAAGGCAACTAACATTCTCTGGCAGTGCCGTAGGATGTTCAGCAGAACCTGGGGACTTAGTCCCAGGCTGGTTCACTGGATTTACACGTGCATTGTTAGGCCATACCTTATGTATGGTGCGATTGTATGGTGGGCTAGAGCTCACATCCTCAAACGTCAACTGTCGAAGCGTGCTTATGCATTACAGGTGCGATGAGAGGAACTCCCACTGCTGCTATGGAAGTGTTGCTCTGTTTACCTCCCTTGCAGTTCCTTGCTGAAAGTAAGGCCAGAAAATCACTATGCCGCATGTGTGTATTACTTGGACGGCAGGTCAATCTCGGCGATGGGGCCAGAGGTGCTAGGTACAGAGCTCTCTATGACAGCCTACCTTGCCATCGGGGAGGAGCACTTGACACTGTGTGCATGAAGCAAGTCTTTGAGCGCCGTTTTCAGGTCATCCTTCCTAAACGGCAGGAATGGAACAGTGAGGGGTGGAATGGCTTTAGGCCGGGTGATGTCATCGTCTATACCGATGGCTCACTCATTGACGGTATCTCCGGAGCCGGGGTCTACTCTAGAGACTGTCGGATAAATCTATCTGCAGCCTTGGGTAGACAAACAACTGTTTTTCAGGCAGAAATCTTTGCGATTGCTACTGCCGCAAATATCCTGTTAAGGAGAAGGATTAAGGGTAAAACCTTATACATCTGCTCAGATAGCCAAGCCGCTATCAAAGCCTGTTCGGCTGGTTCTCTCAACTCAAAAATAGTTGAGGAAACCATGGTTAAGCTTAACCGTCTGGGTAGATGTAACTCGATATCACTTGCCTGGGTTCCTGGGCATACAGGTATCGAGGGAAATGAAAGAGCGGATGCTCTGGCCAGGAAGGGCTCTTCAACAGCCTTCATTGGCCCACAACCATCTATAGGATGCTGCTCATCCGTCCACAAACGTGAAATGGATTCGGCTCTACGCCAACAACATTCCGAATACTGGCATGACCTGGTCTCATGCAGGTATTCGAAGAAGCTAGTGGACGGTCCGAAAATCAGCAGAGCTAAGTTTTTGCTTGGACTAAACAGGAAAGACTTGAGACCCTTGATTGGTCTCGTCACCGGTTTCAGTCCTCTTAACGAGCACCTCAAAACCATCCACATTAGGAGCTCGGGCCTATGTGAGTGCTGCCTGGAGGCGGATGAAACGGTATCTCACTTCATCTGTGAATGTCCGGCTTTCGCCAGAACCAGGCTCACCACTATAGGCAAACAATTCGTTAACGAAGATGAGATGGGGGAAATTGAACTTGCAAATATCCTTCGCTTTGCCAAGGCTACTGGCAGGTTCTCCCTCACTGAATCTTACTAATCGCCAATAACCAGCGAGCGGGCAGCTATGCTGAAGTACAATGGACCAATAGGTCTAAGTGCTTGTCATCTACTGATGACCCCACTGCACATACAATACAATACAATACAATTATCTGGAACTTATTGGTAAACGAGCTGCTGATGGTCCTGCAAGAGAAGGCTGCAAAGTGATCGCTTATGCAGTTGGCGAGCTATTGCTGTCTCACAAAATCACCTCAATATTTTAAAGAACATCTCAAAAGGCGTACATGCTATTTGTGATTACGGTGTGAGCCTCACAAAACGGAACTTGTCCCCTTCACAAGAAAATACAAAATTCCACATACTGACCCTCGCACCATCAAGGGAACAAGCTTACTTTTTTCTGGTGAAGCTTACTATTTGGGTCTAATTCCGGATAAAAAAAGCTAACCGGGAAAGCTTACGTACACGAAAGAATTCAGAAAGCTAGTGTAGCAATCGTATCTTGAAAAATAAGCCTTCTGAACAAATGTGACCTTCAACCCCGTATTACTCAATGGATATAAAGGTGATTTTTTGTTGGCTTTTCGGTTTTTTAGTCTTCTATTTTTGACAGCCCACGCGTGATTCCTGACATGGTGTCAAAGTCAAACATGCTCACTTAGCATTGACATTTAATCATGGAAAGACTTATTTATGTACACCCTTGGAAAATATTGCTGCTGTATCCGCCAGTGTGAATGAAGACCGTAATTTGTCCCTTTGTCACCATTCACATCAATTTGGATTGTGTTACTCGACTGCCTGGAAGATTTTACGCAACGATCTAGGTCAATTTAAAAAGTGAAAAAAATCTTAAAAAGTAAATGGCAAGCATTGATTTATCATCAAATAACAATGTTATGAAAAATACATGATTTTTTTTTCTGACAATAAAAAACTCTTTTAAATACACCCATTACATCTCGGTAGTAAAACCTAGCAGTCCAGTCAAAGAACGGCGCTCCCATGCGGGCAAACCATCGTTCCTGGAGTGGCACAGGAGATGTTCCACAGACTCTATTCCTTCCTTAATCCCATTGCTATAAATTTCATCGTTAGAACTGTCTGCGCTGCTTTCTTAGTCTCGTAGATTTCAAGTTGAAAAAAGCTGAAGTATTTTGGCACAAACCATTTAAGTATCCCCAGATGTCATTCAACGCGTGCTGAATAATAATCCAGTTGGAAAGAAAACAGTCGCCAAAATATTTATTAACATAAATACAAAGAGCGTAAAATATAATAAAAATGGAGAAAATAGACAAAAACCGCCTCAAGTCATTCAATGCAATGTTGTCGGTGAATTAAATATTTTGGTGCAACCCATCTGATTTCAAAAGAAATAAAAATGCACGCAACCAAGTTTTGCTGTCATATAAAATGTTCTCCGTTGAGTGCAAATGAGGAAATCAAATTTCTAAATTTTATCGCGAAATGTTGAATTTCCGATCTGTGTAAACGTACTCTTAGGGAAACAGCGAATGCATTCTAAGCATGTAACCGAATCTTACGCAAAAATGTGGGCCAAACCAAAAAATGATTCTCAAGATATATACAGCAATTAAAGCCCATGACCGCCTAGCCCTAGGCGAAGAAAAACGGTACGTCGACCTGGATAGATCTATTCTACAATAGGTTAGAGAAAATTGTAGGCTGGTGGGTTTTTCACTCTTCTAGAAAAGGTAATAATGCTTCTAGCAGGGGATTTCTGCAAGTCTTCATTAGTTAAGAGTTCTTTGAAGAAGATCCTCTTTCTGATTCCGCAGAGGGCTTGGCATTCGCCCAATATGTGCTCCGTGGTTTCGTCGTCCTCGAGGGACTCTGAAGAGCTGGCTAAATTAATTAAGGTGGTATCGTAAACCGTGGTGACCTAGACTATTAGGTTATTAATATCATGCCTACGTAGGTTTAGGATCCTGCTTGCATTGTTTTTAAAGGGCTGGATGGCTCGTTTCTCCTGTCTTAGACCTGGAGTGTTTTCCCTGTGTGAGATATGTATATTTTGAGTGTTACCAGCTTTTTATAGCTAAATTAGTAGCTGAATTAGGTATGTAGCAGAAGGGTTCAGGTCCTGTGAAAGGGGTTTCTGAACCACCTCTGGCTAGTTCGTCAGCTGTTTCATTTCCTTCAAAACCCCCATGGCCAGGAATCCTCCACAGTTTGGTTTTGTTTCTGTGCCTGACTTTCTGGAGGGTGGTATTGAAGCAGTGTAGGACTGATTTGGAGTCAATTGTGTGTGATCTAATGGCTGGATGTGAGCGTCTTTGATGCCAGTGTTGAAGATGTCGTTCGTGCGACCAATAGGTAATCATATGTGGCAGCTTGGTCTGGTGGCAAGCCACGGGACAAGATATCCAATCGCAAGGTGATGATAAAAATACAAAGACTAGCATGTATAGGATCAACTAGTGCAATGTAACCGACACCAAATACTGGCTTGGAAGCAATTCTCCATTTAACACTACTGGATCTACATAACCAAGAATCGGATTTAAAAAATGCCGTGAGGACCAGCCAATCAAAAAGCTGGAACCCGAGTTATTTAGGGCATGCAACGATGCTGAACGTGTTCGTAGGGAACAATGTCAACTCTACTACAGGTCTCATTACCTATACTGTGCAAGTTTTCGAACTGACTCTTACCGGCCATTATTTGCTAAGGAACCAAACAATGAAACTAAATCTTAAGGATGATGACATCTGTAGAGGCTGTAGTGATATGGAGACCCTTGAGGATACACCGCACTTTAGCTCTAACTGATTCAACGATAAGGGTAAAAAAAGATCTACGTGGTGGTATTACAATCGAACCTTTTATTGGTATGTATGTCGGTTTCGGCCGACCAACGCCGACAGTGACTTCAACTAAACCTAATCCAACCACAGCTAGTAGTTCTAGAGATATATTATTCAGTGAGTGGGTGAGTGAGCGAGTTAGTAAGTGGTATTGATCTATTAAAATCTGTGCAAATCCATCCACACAACTACTGAAGAAACACGCAACAAATTTTACTTTGATTCATTTGAACGGGCAAGAGGTAATGTAAGAGATGAATGGAAGGTAGTTGATGGCATTTTGGGAAAAAGTAGACAACCAGTAGGTGTTAACAGCTTGCAGATAGATGATAATAGTTACACTGACTCAGTCGACATCTCCAATAAGCACAATGAGTACTTTACTGAAATATCTGGAAAACTGAAACCAACTGTACAAACCTCATTCATTAGACTACAATTGCTCTATAAGAAACACAATCCTCAACCAAACAGCTTTGTATTTGAACCATTTTCTTCAAGTGCCAATATTAGCGTTAAAAACCAAAATTCTTGTACTAGGTATGGTATATCGAGTGTTATAAATGGAGAAAAAAATAGTTTCTATGTGGTGGACGTGTTATGTGACTTGTTTAATCTTAGCGTTCCAAATAGCTGTTTCCCAAACACCTTAAAAGTGCTGAAGTAATACCACTTTTTAAAAAAGGCAATAAAAGAAATATGTCCAACCACAGCCCGATTTCTCGCATTTTGTCCTTTTTAAACTGAAACAATTTTTTTAACAGCAATTAGTTTGGATTAAGAAGAGGAATGTCAACAGAGGATACTTTCCTTAGAGTGTGTAGTCAGTTGTATGGAAGTATTAACTGTGACAAATCAACCATGGTTCTTTTTGTTGAAATGACAAAAGCGTTCGACATGGTCGACCATGACATATGTACTTCTAATATTCATATTATACAATGCTGGTTTTAGAGGCGAAATTCATAAGTGGTTTAATTCTTATCTAAAAGGTAGAAAAGAAAAAGTCAATGTCAATGGATGCTTTAGTGACTCTCGTATTTAAACAAATTTTGTACAAGGCTGAGTTCTTGGTTCAGTTCTGTTTTTAATTTATATAAATTCTCTCTTTGAATTACATCTAAATGGAGTGTCAACTGCATTTGCCCACGACTTAGCATTTACTTACCAATCTGATACGGAATACGAATGTATTGAAAAGATTTCGGTAGATCTAGAAACTTTGAGACTTTGATTTACGGAACATAAACTGATAATTAGCGAGAAAACAAAACTTGTGTCATTTAAAATATCAGAAAACGTTTTAAAAGACTTTAATTTATGCTGCCATGAATTTGATTGTAAGAAATTCTGTCTACCTGTACATAGTTGTGGAAAATCTAATTTTGTAACTAGCTCAAATAAATGTTTTGAAATTGAATCAGTTCATCACTATAAATACCTTGGAGTATTAATTGATCATAATTTGAATTGGAAAGATCATATTCACACCATTAAATCACATATGCTCCTAGTAACGCGCAAAAAGTATCTTTTAAAGCAATATTGCTCTACAAAGGTTTTAAAATCAATTTATTACGGCCTTGATATCGCGAGTTGGGGCGGTTCTTATAGTAGATCTTTCAGACCACAAATCGTTTAATCAAAGCTGGCCCTTATTTAATGAGCTGCGTATTCTACCAATAAATACTAAACAAATTGTTAAAGCAAAGCGGTAATATTCCCAATAGAAATACACTTTTTATAGATTTCATATAAATAGCATGCATCTTGTCAATTTACCAATCGCTAAAAAAGGTTAAAAACTGTTTATTCACTATAAATTATGACGCCCTTGAATTGTTGTTAAAAAGTAATCTGCTATCAGCACAATGTCTAAGTTTACATACTGTCACTTTTTTTTTAATTGTTTTTTTATTTAATTGTTCATCTAATGAATTTTGACTTGTTAAATTAATTTTTGAATTGCTTCCTTATCATTTACTAGCTGACCCGTGCTCGCCTTGCTTCGCCAGTCTGCCACTTCTCAAATTTAAAACAAAATACTTGCTGATAAGAACTGATAAAGAAAACGTCGAGAGTGTCCCTACACATTATATGGATATACTCTGAGTGTGACTCCCTCTCAATCTCATTTACATTTCATACCCTATCTTTCTCAATCCCATGGCCATGCGCCATAGAAAAACAACACAAACTGCAAAAGTTGCATAAAAAAAAGAAAGAAAAAGCCCATTGCACAAAAGGTTCAGGTAGAGAAACAGATTTGTGCAGCACACACACACAAATTTTCCTCCACTGAACGCTGGGAAAATCCAACGATCTAGCTTCAATCGAACATTTTACTTTTTTGAATTGTATAAAATTTATAGTTTTATAGCTTATTGTTCAACTTCAGGATAACCTACAAAGATGATTTATATCTTAAAATCTTTGTACATAATCGAACTTTATACTAAAAAAATTCATTTTCATTTGGATGAGTCATTCCAGAGCTAGAAAGCATTCGAGAGTTACAACGTTTCTTAGATATCAGCTTAGATCTCCGCTTCTGGACAGCGGAGGAAGCATTGTATCAAATTTCATTTAAATCGGTTTAGTAGTTTTGGCGTTAAAGCGAGACAGATAGACAGACATCGCATTTATAATATTAGTATGGATTAATTGTATCTTATCTTTTCTTAAATTTTTTTATGAAGTCTTTGAACTATATTTTTGTCACCGATGTATCCCCCACATCATATTTATTTGTTAATTAAATCGCTGTGTCGTTCCACACTAACTTTTAAGTTACGGGTTGATCACTATTATTTTCCGCTATATACCTTCTGAAGAGAAATAATGCTTTAAGTTTTGAAGAAAATAAAAATTATAATAAATAAATTAAAAAAAATATTAAGATATTGCTTTGTTAATGGTTCCTTGCAAAATGCCTTTGAATTCCTTCGGAATGCGAAAAGGATGACAACTCACGGACCAAGATCCAAGACAGTAAATTCTTTGAGTCTATTATGATTGGTTTATTATAATCATTAAATTCCTGAATTACGTCATTGAATGTGTCATTTATTACGAATTAAAATTGCCCTTGTACCACAATTTATGCAAAGTAAACCGATATCACTCATAATACATTATGTAGTCAATTCTGCAATAAAAGCTTTCGACCAGCGAACGCTAACTAACTAAGAGCTACTTGTAAACTCTTCTGATACTAAGAGTTCGTTCAACTCTAATTAAATCTAAAATTTAAATTTCGGATCTGATATAAGAGATAATGTAGAAAGCCATCACAGGTAATTCTTTGCTGACCCTCCTAACCGATACGACAACAGAACGCGTATGCAAATTTTGTGTATGCGACTATAAAACGAGATGCCATGCGGCTGCTTTGTTAGTAAGATAAAAAATGCGGAAAGACTTAGCCTCCATTTGGCTGGGTAAGTTCTGAATAGAATTTTCTCTAAAATTTAGATTCATTAATACATACATTTTTGTTTTTATTTAAGGAGTGTTACTTCTGGTCGCGGGCGTAAATACTAAACACACAAAAACCAATAGAATTCGTGGAAAAAAGTACGAAATCAGTCCAAGTAATTTCAAATACATTCAAACGCCGCCGGTGGATGAAGATGTTGTAGAAGTGATTGAAACTGAGAAGCCAAACCTACATCTAAAAAAAAGTAGTAGGAAGCCATCCTACTACGAAATTTATCCTGAGAAATTTACAGACGATCAACAAAACAAAGCTCAAAATGTGCCACAAGTTAAACAAGATGAGGTTGTTGTTGAAACAGAACGACTTCATTTTATTCGTCGTCCTCAAGCTCGTTTACTGGGGATTACTAGGCCTACAACCATTGAACGCGCAAAACCCAGTATTGCAATCATGAAGCCTCATCACGAGTACGAAATCCACCCTCACAGATACAAATATAATCCAAATACAAAGAATACATTGCTGCAGAAAGAGGACAATGCAATGAAAGTAGTAATTGATGTTGAAAATCCAGTTTTTACAGCACAATCGGCGAACAGTAATAGGAGACAATTCTATAGGGAGTATGAAATCAATCCAAACAAAATCAGCGGTGCTATGCCTGCTCACCATGAGTACGAGATCAACCCAGAGAAATTCAAATACTTTTTGAAAAATAAACACGAAGATGAGGAAGCTCACCATGAGTACGAGATCAACCCAGGGAAATTCAAATACTTTTTGAAAAATAAACACGAAGACGAGGAAGCAGAAGGTGATATCGAAGAGCAGAAACTTGCGAAACGCTATCATGAGCCTTCTCATAATTACTTTAGAGGAACTACCGAGGTCGTACGAAAAGGGATCAATACAGCCAGCCCTGAAAAGCATTCCAAAAGACCATCAAGGAATAGGTACCCCCTGCACAATGAACATCCATATCATAAACAGCTATTCTATGAAGGTCGAGGCTACAGTCCACCCTTTTATGGAGGATATTATCACCCCCCATCACCACCTCTAGCATACTCTCAACCATGGCGCATTGGATATGGTGGATACTATTCAGTACCATCAATTTCGTACCCATACGGAAGGGAACTCGTTTAGGGAAACCGAAGATCCAACATTGACGTTATCCTAATCCCATAGACTAGAGTAATAAAGAAATCTTTTACTATATATTTATAGCATTACTTTTTTTCCATATTAAGGGATACGATTTAACAGATGAGTAAAGTGGTCGTTGTTAAACAGTCCACATTCGTGATATACGGCTTAGCAGAGATTTGTTGTTCCTGCATAGGTCCGAATACAGGCTGGAGTGAAGATGAATTGATATGCTGTTGAGATGTGCAAAGCATCTGTCAGTTTGGTTTGTCCACTTGTGGTGGAAAATCAAATAAAACAACGCTAGGCAGGAGATATTGCGGGCTATGAAGATCGCTAAGAGAGTCAAGCAATTTCACTATATCACGATCGCCATGCCAAATAGCTCCAAATCCAGACAAGGGCCCATTTCATTGATCCCCTTCGGCTAGGGGTTAGAATAAACCCGAGGTAGGCATGCCTGTCGTAAGAGGCGACTAAAATCCACCCTCCGTATAAAGAGCGTATTGCATAAACAAAATGGGCAAAACAAAAAGATTTAATACCCCAGGTGCCAGGCCAGGTTCACTGGAAAATACACCATCTTCGGAAGTCGGATCTACGGATGGGGAGAGAGAGATTTAATTTATATTTCAGACTCTTGTTCAACTCATTTTAAAACAATATTCAGTGAGTAAACAGCTATTAAACCAGAAAAGTGTAGTAATATAGAATCAAATCTTCTTCTTCTTCTTCTTCTAAGTATGGGTGAACTATAAAGAAGTTTTTCACGGCTACATATTTTTGTGTACAAAAAATTTACGAGTATACCTACATTGTTTGCAACAGGACTTTCATTACCAATGATCTCTTCAATAAAATGTATTTATTTTTAAAGTGGGTGTGCCAGTATTCGGATTTAAAAAATCCCAAATGCAGTTTCCAATGTCGAATTTTAGAACCTTAAAACTGACGGAATGACGTACATGAATAGATCGACATATCTTTCGGTGACTCATAGGGCTCACCGATCAATATTGAGGTACGTTATAAGCTGTAAGTCAAAATTATTATACCCTGAGAGAGGCTATACCAAAAAAGTCAGATATTTGAACCACGATCTGTGAGGAATACCCGGGCCCTGGGCAATCTCTTAAATTGATTTAACTAAACATAGGTATAAAAACGTTATGTGGTTGAGACTTTGTTTATACTTTTGATATTTAATTTTATTTGCCATATTTCAAAATTAAATTTGGAAAGTACATTTTTGGCGTAATTTTCTTTGGCTTTCTTCCCAAACTTGCCCCATAATTTTCATTCTTTCTGTGGCATTTTCCGTTTTTTTTCCTAGGTCATTTCGCTGCTATTTTGTGGGTCTCTTTTCAAACGTGTTTTTTACGTACTAACCCATGGAAATAGCGCCCAAATCGATTTCGATATAAGGTCCAAACAAATTCCTAACGCCTAAAAATAAACAACGAGATGCAAAACTCCATATTACGTACCCAAATTATGAAAAGGAAATACATACGAATATAACCCAAAAAATTTCAATGGTAGTTGTTTTTGTAAAATTTTGGCAATATTTCCATAGTTTCGGGCGATATTTCCGACTCATGTAAAGGTAAAGAAATTTCACCTTTTACTCCGCATAGTTTAGCCCGCTCAAACAACTTCGTTGTCTTACTGTTTTGAAACCGTGTTTGGGTGGTTAAAGTGATTTCACCCCATGCTCCGTATTGTTTTGCAACGCTCACGCAACTTCATTCCTCCGTTAAGTGTAGGTGCTAGTTGCCTGGCAGGCGCCTATGTCAGCAGCTAGGTAATTAAAGGCACTATTTTCAGTAAAAAACAATTTTTAACTTTGAAGTGTTGCTTGGAAGTATTCTTAACTCGGATTTGTAATTAAAAACGATTGAACTAAGGAGCCCGCCGAGCTTTAATAATCCATAAAAATCGTTTTGGTTTTTGGTATTTATCAAATTAGTTATGGATCAATTTGTAAATGTTCAAAAATAAGCATTGACCGGGGTTCTTTAAAATTATATTTGTAAAAAAAAATTTAGTTGCTTAAATTTATTTATTATTTAAAAAGAAAATTCAGTCTTTAAAAAATTGCTTAACATAATTCAGTTCTATATAAAATAAAAAACAACATTTTCTTAAAACAAAAAATCCGTTTTAAAAACAAACATAAATAACACAAAATAAAACTTTAACAACTTTTTTAACAAAATAAAAATATTAAATAAAAGCGAAAAATTATACCAAAACTGTCTCGTAGGCATTATATACTTAGTTACAGTTCATCAAGAATCATTTTGATTTCAAAACACTGTGAAAAAGACCTTCAATAGATTGATTTGAAATGTTGGAACATTCCTTGAAAATGATCATCGGATATCGATACATGATCTATTTCAAGTATATTTTCGGATTCAGGTGCTATTTAGGGGAAAGTTGCTTATGTTGATGGCGATTAACCATAGTCAGAACTAAAGAAGTAATAGGTCCGATATCTAATGTGGCATTTCCAGTATAAACAGCAGTCATTCTTGATAAGACAATTTCGTGATTAAATGGTACCATACCACATTTCTTAAAATCAGAAGCCAGGTTAATCGAACAACCATACTTACTGACACTCTCAAAAACAAGCTTATTTAATAATGCTGGAAATGCTTCTTTGTACAAGGCATGCCATTTTTCGCCTTTAGACTGCTTCTACTTATCTAAAACTTTACGCCATTTTTTTAAGGGTTCATAGATTGCTACATCCAAAGGTTAACAAATGTTAGTTGAATTTGGTTAAAGCAGGCAAAGCGAATATTTGCTAAGTTTTGCCTTTGAAACCCTTAAATTTTGGCACGTTCGTTACGTCAAAGCTAATCTTTTTCTTTCCAAAAACCCGTGCAGTCACCTTCAACCAAGAATATTAGAATCTCGCTTACTGTGCGCAGCGCTTGAGCTAAGCATTTCTCCTCAGTTTGGCTAAAAACTGTTAGAGGAACAACAGTATTACTATAAAGATTTTTAAGTTTATTAATTAAAGTACCCTTAGGAATATTAAAATGTTTTGAGTGACAAGGAAACGGCATTAAAAGCTTAAGTAACAAGAAAGCGGCATTCAAAGCTTGGTCAATTTTTTTACTTTTAAATTCATATTTATTGCTTATTAAATATCAACTTACCTACCAGACAAAAAATGATTAAACCTAACTTAAAATTAACAGGATACTTATTCTAGATTATTGTTCCTTATGCGAACGCCCTAAATCTAACTATTTCTTATAGCTATTGCCTTTCGTTCTAAAAACTACTTTATGGAGTAATCTTATATATTATGTTATCATCAAGAATTTTTTTTTTAAACTCGGCATATTTTATCAAATTTTAAAAAAAAAATTAAATTTTATAAGGCTTGGTCAAAATCCTCCACTTATAATGGACATGAGAGGCTCGCGAAGAGAAAGTGCGCCGAAATGGAAGCAAATTGTGTAGAGGGCCTGTATCAGGAGATAGAAAAAATGTCTTCTTCGGCTGCTGATAAAAACTAGGCTATCCATGAACTCCAAAAAACCGGGTTCAAGAGGGGAATAACCATTTCCAATAGTCGCTTAGAGAAGGAGAAATGCCAAGGAAATACATTCGCCAAATTTCAACAACAATGCTCAAGGGCTACACACAGATATTGTGAAAGACTTCTAAATGAACAATTTCCTCGGATATATTTTCCTAGAGCCGTTCCTATCAATGAGGAAGCTATGAAGGCTGTCAAAGACTCCGCAAAATGAAAAGCAGTTGGGCCGGACGAGATACCCTCTACGAGTTCTGCAAAAAGATGGGGACTGGTGATCATCTCCAAACTAATGAGGGCGATCCAATGCATTACAAGTGGAGAGAAAGATTTTTTAGGAAAAGTAGAGATGCGAGACTGTGATACTCGTAATTACCGATAAATCAAGCTGATGTCACACGCCATGAAGATCATTGAGCGGGTATAAGATAGCCGAATGTGGAAAACAATACGGCTATCTGAAGACCAGTGCTGATTCCGCAGGCTAATCAAGCACAGATGTAATGCAAAGTATAAGGGTCATGATGGAAAGCATCGTGATTCTTTAAAGGATTTGCATATATGGTGTTGTTTGATTTTGAAAAGGCCTTTGATATACAACCCAGTGATCTTCTATGGGTGGCGCTAAGACCACGAAGAGCTCCATATAGATGATCATGGACAAGTATGAAGGGGTAAAGACTAGAGCCCCGCTGCCACCACAGAAGAGTTCGCAATCCAATTGGGTGTACACCAAGGAAGCGTTTTAAATCCTTTGTTATTAATTATTAAAGAGCTTGAATTAAAATTTACAGACTCCAAAATACACGAGTTATTCTTTGTTGATGATGGAGCGAGGACCAAACGTCCATGCAACGAGCACTTGATGTTTGGGTGGAAGTTTTGGTGTGGAATGGGTATTGTTTTAGTCTGAAAAAAAAACAGAATAATTGTGCTGCCCGTTCTCTGGTTCACTCCTACCTGTTCCAGACATAGATGAATACAAAAGTGATTCCCAAGTGCGTAAAGTTCAAATTATGATCAATAGCAAAGCAATCTGTGACGACGACATTCATCGCCTCAGCGTAGGGTCGTTGAAGTGGCGAGAAAACTCAGCCATCCTCTATGACCGAAAAATAACCCCTAAGCTAAAATAATGAAAGGCTCTACACAGCAGTCGTGTGTTAGGCGCTCACATACGGTTAACAATGTTGGACAGCGTACAATAAAATAAGGGCAGATTAACGGCTGCTGAGATGAAAATGCTTCGCATGACAGCAGGAGTAACAAAGATTGATCGAAAAAGAAGTTCCAAGATCCGAAAAAGCCTTCACGTCAAAGAACCCATTTCGAAAAAATGAAGCGTGGCCGACTGTCATGTTCAAGGAAGGGATCGTACGAACACTATCAAAAAGGCAATATAAATCAGCGTTCCAATAGAAATGCGAAAGTGAGTCAGGCCTGCATCTTTATCAAATTTTATATTTTTATACAAAAACAAATGTCAAACTACCTACTCTACTTCCTTAAACTACTTAACGTATTCCAACTATGATTTGAATTCGTTGCCTTACGCAACAAGTGGTCCAAATACCAATTACTTTCCGAGCGCCTGGCAGTCGTCAATGTGCACACGCGCCGCTGTGAGCCGACTTACAGCGTCAGTCACCTCCTGGAAGCACCACCACAAGTTGACGAGCCCGGCTTCTCCCACAAACGCCCTTGCTAACTAAGCGCACGTTACCTATAGAAACGCACTGTCTCGGGAGGGCATGTTGACCCCCGCCCACTCAACAAGCCACCAAATTTTGGCGAATTGCTTTTCCGTATCGAATTTTCCCCACTTCGCTATAACGGTATTAAAACGGAGGAGCTCCTGAGCATTGCCGACGTCTCCGTCCTGGATGAGCAGCTGATCTCTCGCGCTGCGGTAGCGGTGGTATGATACCGCGATACCATCCCTCACATCACCAGTACTTTTGCATCAATGTGGATAAATGACTCTGGGGGATAAAGGCAGACTGGAATGTACTCTCTATGTACATTTCATTGGGGTAGTAAGCCTCAAAGATCAGGCTATTGTCGCTAGCCATTACCCTTGCAACGTGCATTGGAGTCACGATGAGGAAATTGTTAATTCTCTCCAACCCCATCGTATAGGACCTTGTTGGGATGGTATTTTATATAGTTGGATTCAGGCGTTCAGAACAACCGAAGCGATTTCTGGCCAATGCTAAGAACCCACTCAAGGTTATGTGATTTTATATTAATTGATTTTTTGTGATATTTTATGTTTTTGGCATTTATCTGTCAAATATTTCCACATGTCATTTTAGGCTTTATTGCTTGTAATACAAATGAACCTTGACAATGAAATAGCACCCAAAATTATGAAACAATTTACAACAACAAATTGTTCGTAATTTTTTCGGGCGATATTTCCATGATAGTTATTGCCTCACGCCGCAAAATGTAGCTGATTCCTTTAGCATAATATCAGTGGGACATTTGAGTATGTGTGTGTTTTTTTTTATTTGGTTAAAAATGACATTTTGGGGTCATTCTATGCAGATTTTATACGGCGTTCATTTACTCTCACTTATATGAATTTCCAAAATAGTTTCACAGAAATTGGAAATATCCTCCCTTACCCGTTAGCTGCATAGAGTTCAATGATCTTCAATTATTTCGCTTACATGAGAGATTCAATCCGAATAAAATTCCATGTAAACGCAGATCGAATCGAAATAGGATTTTTGTAGCCACTTAAGCATTACTATACAAAATACGTATTAAGTAGGAACTGTAAGTCTGAATTCTACTTCAATTCCATCTCTCGATTCGGTGAGATCGAAAACCCGCCTTGAAATCCAATTCAGTTTCAATTCGGTCATTTAAACGTAGTAAATATCATTTCTTTATGGTATATAAACAAGATGCACCTCTTATCTTCAAAATGGAAAAAAAAACTTCCATTCCAAGACTTGCACTGCAAACTACACTGGTCATGGAAGTATTTTTTTTCTGTGAGTTGCTGTGCGCGATACCATTTCCTGTTAACATTTTCCCGCGCCTTCTCTCTAGGTATATCGGAAAGATGAATTTTTGAATCTTAATGGCTCTACTTAGAAATATGGCATTAACGTCCTATAAATTAGAACATGAAACTTAGCTCCAACTGTTATGTATTCGATTGGTACTAAAAGAACATCTCCAAAGAAAGCAATATTTTTAAATATTTTAAAAATATTTATTCGTAAAGACAAAACCGTTGCTATTTGATAAGAAATCATTTGATTAAACAGGTCATTTATCTATGCATGTTTTTTTATTTGTTGAAAATAAACTATTTCACATCTCCATAAAAAAAGAAACAATTTTATCCTTATTTAACTGGTCAGCTAAAAAATGTAATTTACGCTCGTGTATCAAACGACAAATTCGAATGTCTTTGAACTCATTGAGATCTTGTAAACAAAAAAACAGAGCTCGCCCGACAATAGTCGCAAATATTATTCAAATGGGTGTACCAATAAATTAGTCAAATTAGTAAAGAGCTATCATTGGCGCTCTGCACATTATCTTACTTTCATCTCTTTCACCCGATATTCTGACTAAAACAATTCGCGGATACAAATTGAACCATACGAATAAATTTGATATGGAAGAATTAATTAACCAAACTTTGCGATACTTTTGTGATATAAAAGCTGGCAAAATGTAGCTGATCATCAGTAGCTGTTAACAATGCGTCAACATATCATTTGGTTAGGAATAGGTAAACACTAACTAATTAGAACTTAAGCTTCATTGATAATACCATTTTGTACATTTCAGGTGTTCTGATCCTATCTTTGGGATCTTATGCCCATGAAACAGAGGAGACGTCTTTAGATGAATTTACTGGGCAGGAGATAGAAAATGACTCATCTGAGGCAGGTGAGAGCGATCTAAATGAAGAAGAGTATGAAAATGACGAAGATGAGGAAGAAGAGGAAGATACCCCCAACGCTTTATTGTACAATTCAAAATATCCAGGCAATGGCAACAACAACCTAGGACAACAACCAAGTCGTCCACAATATGGTTATCCAAGTCAAGGTGGCTACCCAAGCAATGGAGGATATCCAGGTGGTTATCCAGGAGGTTATCCGAGTAACGGCGGCTGGCCAAGTAACAACGGTTGGCCAAGTAACGGCGGTTGGCAAAGTGGCGGCGGTTGGCCAAGTAACGGCGGTTGGCCAAGTAACGGTGGTTGGCCAAGTAACGGTGGTTCCCCAAGTCATGGCGATTACCCAAGCCAAGGGGGCTATCCAGGTAACGGAGGATATAACCCAGGAGGCGGGTACCCGAGTAGTGGACATGGCAGGCCCCCACCGTCAAGGCCAATTAAGCCATATAAGCCAAGCAGACCTAACAAGCCAAGCAGACCTAACAGGCCCTCGTATGAACATGGATCTTCCGGAAATGGACACGGTTCTTCCGGAAACGGACATGGATCTTCCGGAAACGGACATGGATCTTCTGGATACGAACACGGATCTTCCGGATACGGACAAGGATCTTTCGGATACGGACTCGGATCTTCCGGATTTGGATCTTCTGGATTTGGACTCGGACTTGGAGGTTCAGGCTTCAGCGGTAACCTGATAGGTAGTGGACCACCATTGTCCTCTCTGCCAGGTTGGGAAAATCATAACATTCCCGGACCCCCAGGACCACCAGGACCACCCGGCCCATATGGACCACCTGGTATTCCTGGACCACCCGGACCACCTGGACCACCAGGCAGGCCTGGAAATCCAGGTCCACGCGGACCACCAGGACCACCCGGTCCACCAGGAACAGCTTATCCTACAGACCCAGGACATTCAGGAGGTCATGGATCATCTTACCCACATGGCGACTATGGTGGATACAATCCTCATGGCAAGCCAATGCATAGGCTCCGCACCGGTGACAAAGACGAAAAACAAGAATTAACTGAAAATCAAGAGGAATAAACTCACTTCTTTCTGTGTACCTATGAAAAAAAATAAAGGACATGATGTAATTGAGATCAATTTTGACTGCTTTTAATTTTTTTTGTGTGAATTCTTGTCATATATTTGACAGATAACGCAATGATGCAACCAGCTTTCTATCACAAACGGCAAATTCGCAGCTAAACGTTCCTTCTTATCCTTCTACTTCTTCTATAATGGCGGGGTTATGTTCAGCATTAAAATGATAATAACTCTCCCAATTTACTGCCTCCCTACTGATTCAACTGTGGGGTTCGCCGGTTTGACCTCAATAAACATAGACAGGTCTTTTTCTCTGAGGCTATGCAAATGCGAATTTCATTAGAGTAAGTTAGCAAATATGGCACATATGGGTAATATGGCCCATCATAATTATGTCCACTTAGTATTCAGTTTGAACAAATTCTAACCCCTACCGGTTTTGTAAGTATAACGTGGAGCTTCTGAAGAAGCAGATGCATATATTAAACGTGTTTTTTGGGAACCGAGATAAGGTTTCCCGTTATGCTAGTTACACCTAAAAGTTTTGTCCACTGCCCTACCACTTGCGAACGTCTGACAACGTCCAAGAGTATGAATTGTCATGAAAAACTTCTTCCATCTGCCGTTCGGTATCGGCTTTAAATTATAGGTCCCTTCCACCTCGCACAAGCAAATGGTTGGAGAAGCAAAGTTTAAAGCCCTGTATATTTGCCGTTAATGACTAATATATATTTGATATAAAGTGAAGTGAGAAGATCCCATAAAAACATATGCGGCAGAGAGATCCCGGCAAAACTGATTCAGTTATGTCGCGTGACAATTGAAAACACGCAGTGTAATGTGCAGTTTGGAAGCAGCTCTTCCGAATTATTCCAAACCTGCACCGGATTTTGGCAGACAGATGCGCATTCATATGACATCTTCAATCTAGTTCTGGAGAAAATAGTGCACAGGCATCAGGTGTCAACACGGAAGGCACTATTTTCAATAGATCCGTCCAACTACTGGAGTATGCGGACGATATCGACATCGTCGGCCGTTCCTAGCGGGCTAACGGTGTTAGAGGCTATTTTGGATATTGAAGAACAGCCGAAATTGGTTGGTCTTGAAGTAAATGAGGATCTGACGGAGAAGTGCTTTAGGAAACCGCTGGTACTGCAGTTTAGCCAAACAAATGCGTTCAAAACTGCTCACTCGATGAACTAAATACATGCTCCATCAAACCTTAATCCTGCCAGTCCTGCTTTATGGTGCCGAGTGCTGGACGTTAAGAAGGAAAGGTGAGCAAATATTAGGTTCTTTTGAAAGAAATATACTACGTCGGACATTTGGTCCTCTGTTCGAGAAGGGCGAATGAAGGAAAAGAAACAACCGCGAACTCTATGAGCTGTACCAAGATATGGATGTAGTCCAAAAAGCTAAATCACCTCGACTACATTGGCTCGGCCAAATTGAGCGGACCAAGCCATCACGGATGAAGTAAGCGCTTGGTCTGGGCAAATGGAAGCAGCGTGCCCGGGATCTCAGAGGACGGATGGCTGCAGTGTGTCAGGCATAGACGCTTCACGGGTTGGGAGCCCGTTAAGTAAAGTAAGTACTCTTGCTACAGCAGTGAGCTGTTAGAATTATTTGGGAAAAAATATCAACAAATGGAACAAATAGATTCCTACCAAGTCAAGGGGAGCAAGAAATTGTAATTTTTTTTTTTTTTTTTTTTTTTTTTTTTAAAAAAAGAAGGAAATCCAAATCCCAGAGCACTCAGACTCGGTACCGTTCCATTGTACTACCAGGCAGAAATCCTCCTTGTAATAATACATAAACAAAAGTCGGTGGTATGGATGTTATGTCCATGCACATTATGTCTTTCTCCATGGCCACTATGTCTGTTTGGAATTGACATATGTCCAAGGAAAGGTGTAGAAGTACTAGAGTATCATAAGAAGATATGTAAGCCACACCCCCATCAATCAAGTTTCGTACGGTTGCTTGAGACTGAGCATATTTATTTACAAATAAAGGGTTTTTCAACAGGGACGCTACAAAAGTAGAGCGACAGGGACAGCAAACGACGCCCAATTTCTTGCCGCTCTTTTGACATTTCTCTTCAGTAAGGTTTGCCATTTCATGATGGAAAGATATCGAAAGAGTCGAAATTATTAAAATTTACTACCGAAATTCGGAGTCAGTGCTACGTCCAATTTATGGTCGTCATAATCGTCCTAGCAGATCAACAATTGAGCGTCTAGTGGAAAAATTTGAATCCACAAGCACAGTACAAAATGTTCCCGTGCCAGTGAGACAAAGAAGTGCCCGTAGTGTCGAGAATATTGCTGCCGCTGAGGCTTCAGTTGAAGAAAGCCCAAATGTGTCTCTCGCACGTCGTTCTCAAGCGTTGGGCATCTCTGTGACGTCGTTGTGGCGAATTTTGCGCCCCAAATGGATGATATAGACTTGGAGGACATGTGGTTCCAACAGGACGGTTCCACAAGCCACACAGCGAATGCCGCAATCAATTACTTGGAAACCAAGTTTGGAAACCGTGTTATCTCACGAAATGGTCCAGTCGCTTGGCCGCCTCGGTCGTGCGATTTGACGCCGTTAGACTATTTCCTGTGGGGCTACGTCAATTCTATGGTCTATGCCAACAAGCCAGCGACGATTGATGAACTTCGTACGAATATCGAACGTGAAATTGCAGCAGTATCGGCCGATTTATGCTTGAAAACCGTCGAAAATTGGGTTCAGCGTCTGGACTTCTGCAAGCGTGTCCGTGGTGGCCATGCAAAAGACATCGAGTTCCATACATAATGGCATCGAACGTACTTTCACAAGAATAAAGAATTTCATTGTTATCCAAAACCGTTTTTGTTTTATTTAAAAAAAACTTTTGTAGCGCTCTTATTGAAAAACCCTTTATGTATGTATATATATTTTTAATTGCTACGCGTAGCAGATACTTCTATTTTTTTTTCGTGAAATAAATAAAGCAATTTCATTCCATTTTCTATTATTTCTATTAATTAAATTTTTAGCTAACTCCAAATACTCATGAGCCGAAATCCTGCATAGAGATTTCAAAGCTACTTTACGAACGAAGCAATCGAGACCGACCTAAAATTCATTCAAAAAGAAAAAGAAAAAAAAGGGAGTGTTGATATTTGTTGCAGTTTCCAAACAATATTTTGGATGTAGTGATGCATAACAGTGCTGATAGAACTAACAAAGAAAAGACCAATGATTTTTGGCCACGTTTTATATTCTGAAGACAAATGGGAGAAAAACATATAAGTTTTAAAACCTTACTGTATTTAGTTCCCCTGACTGGCCCCACTGGTGACCACACCTACACCTCCCGATGAGTACACCAGCACCCAACCTATGGACTCAAACAATCAACCAACCGTTACCATCCAGATGACCCTGACCGGTCCCTATGCAAATTTTATATGAGACCCTGAGTGTCACCACCGTGCACCCAGCCGTCACCGTATCCACAGATCTCCCGAGACTAGCCGTGTTTCTTTGCACGCGGATACAGCCGTGTTTCTATAGGGATACGCGGATATAGGGATAATTTGAAATTTGCATGTAAAATACAACAACAACTTATCCTATATACGCTAACTTTAGCGGTACAATTTTTTCATTGCAGTTTATAATTCAAACCGGCCATCTGCATCAAATTACCTGTCCGAGATGTTCGTCACTCACACATAAAATACAAAAATTCTTTGCAATTGTTCGAGAAGCATTATTTTGTTTGGCGAATTGTAGAGATGTGTTTTGTTAAATATGGATACGCCAGACCCATTTTGCAACTGCAATGTTCCTCTTTAAATATTTATGATGTTAATTTTATTATAGGCCCTATTCTAAGGGTATATTATTTTGACGCGAAGTTTGTAACATACCTTAATATTGCCCGTAATCCCCTAAAAGTTACTATATTTATGAGCAGCATCGATAGTAATGTTGATCTAGCCATATCCGTCCGTCTGTCGGCAAAAATTAGGCCTTTAAACTGGACCTAGAGAGCTGAAAGCCATATACTCTCTATGGGTCCCAAATAATCAAGTGTAAGAATTTTTGAAATCCGCCCACAGACACGCCCACAAACTCAAAAAATTATCGAAAAAACCGAATTTTGAGCTAGAAATTTGAATTTTTTTATATATGATCTTTGACTCCTAAAACTGCTCGTGAGATAAAATTCCTAAAATACGCCCACTACACGCCCACAATTAAATAAAACAATTTTATTGAAAAGTAAAAGTTTGAGCTAGGAAACTGAAATTTATAATATAGACTCTCTAGGTTCCCTTTATATATATAATAAGAATACGGTATCCAACAGTTCGCCCAAGGGGACCCGTAGCCGCCCCTATGTTTTTTTCCATATCCTATTTACATATGTCTTTTGTGAATGAGGAGTGAATTGAAAATAATGTTAAGGCTAAATAAAAAACGAAACAAAATAAATTTAAGTTTAATTGGCGGTTTTTATTTTCAAAATCAATAAGGGTGTGCCATATTTGCCAAACTTACTCTACACTTACTTACTTACGATTTAGAAACGTGCATGTTCGGTAGCTTATTATGATTTCATCGTCCATTTACCAATGGATTTGCATATACATTTGCGGGACAGATTCAAGACGTAATGTGTCGCTAAGCTCACCTTTCTACCCTTATTTTGTTAATTTTGGAAAATTTTTCGTTTCTAACAAAATCTCCAAATAAAATAATTTCGTGTTTTAACGATTAATCGTTAAAAAACGTTTTTCTTAAATACGCTCCCAAAAAGTGGGCGCGGCAAACAACATTGTGTGGAAGAATAGTTAAAAAATCGGCCAAGTGCGAGTCGGACTCGCGCATGAAGGGTTCCGCGCGAATTATAATTATTGACCGGTACCAATAACAAAATAAGTGTGCAGCTTAAATTTGTAGTCCCTTTCACTCATATGCACAAGGAAATTCAAATGAACGGGACCACTAATTTAAGTTCCACATTAAATTTGTTATTGGTATGGCCCATTATTTACTTAAGCACCTATTACAGATTTATTATTAGAAAATAATGGTTCACGGTTTACGCATAAGGTTTATGTTTATGAAATTAAATGTTTTTTTTTTATACGAGTATTTAAGTTGATTGAATGAAAGATAAATTGCGGTTTACGATTTATGACGTATTAAAAAAAACTACTTACTAGATCTCGTTCAAACCAATTTTCGGTGGAAGTTTGCATGGTAATGTTCATCATATATTTTTTTAGTGTTATCATTTCCTTATTTTAGAAGTTAGAGGGGTGGGGGTCTCGCGCAAACTATTTAGTTTAGGAAAAAATGATATTAGAAACTTCAATATCATTTTTGAAGACCTATCCATAGATACCCCACACGTATGGGTTTAATGAAAAAAACAATTTTTGAGTCTCAGTTCTAAGTATGGGTAACCCCCAACATTTATTGTTTTTTTTTCTATTTTGTGTGAAAATCTTAATGCTGTTCACAGAATACATCTACTTACCAAGTTTCAACAGTATAGTTCTTATAGTTTCGGAAAAAAAGTGGCTCTGACATTCCCGGACATACAGACAGACAGACAGACAGACAGACAGACAGACAGACAGACAGACAGACATGACGAATCGATAAGGGTTCCGTTTTTTGCCACATGGCTACGGAACCCTAAAAAGACTTTGTCTACAGAATACGGCCATCATTTCAATCGTTAGATGGGACTCTCGACATACGTTTTTTTTTCAAACGGTGTTTCAAAGAACAATGCAACCGGAGATTTCACGTTTAGAACATGGTTGCTCGGTGATAGAATAGGCGTAGGGACATAAGTCCCCGGGACATAAGCCCCAAATTTTACTTTAGGGACTTATGTCTCATTTAAGTGGGACATAACTCCCAAAATTGATTTGGGAGTTATGTCTCACTCAAGTGGGACATAATTCCCAAAAGTAGAAGTTGGGACTTATGTCTCACCAAATGATTCGAAAGTTAAATAAGGCACATTTTGCCCTTGCACCTACTCAAAATCAAACAGTGACCCCAAGCAGGAGGGTTCCAGGGGGGCAGCATGCCCCCTCATATGCATTGCACTGTTTATGCGTTTTGTTGCGAAATCGCAAGTAGATACCATTAACAGTACAATGCCTTGGAGTAGGGGCAATTTTTTACTTTATCACTTAGCCTTATTGCACTTTGGGTAAATGAATTTAACGGCACCGCTAATGAGTAGTAAGTCGGAGGAAATATATGTACATATGTTTCAATTTATTGAAGCAAATATGTTCCATTTTCGTCCCGCTTCCTTTACAACCGAATTCGAACAGAGCCTTCGAAATGGAATTCAATAAACCTATCCTGCTGCTGAGATTAGAGATCTCTCCGAAAATTTGGGACTCATGTCCCATCTTCGACAAAATATTTTTGGTCCCGATGGTGTGGGACATAAGTCACAAATCAATTTTGGGAGTTATGACCCAATTAAGTGAGACATAAGTCCTAAAAAAAAATTTGGGACTTATGTCCCGGGGTCTTATGTCTCTGCGCCGATAGAATAGTGTTCGATCAAAGGCCAGTGGTTCAACATTGTAACAGACTTAAAAGTCTGGCGCATTGACATAAGTCCCCGGGACATAACTCCCAACTTTTTTTTTGGGACTTTGTCCCATCTAACTGGGACAACATGTCCCCCATAGGCATTACACTGTTTATGGCTTCGGGGCGGTCACTGTGTGAATTTGAAAAATCTTTACATTTGATCTCTTCCGGACGCTAGAAGGTCTTCTTCTTCTTCCTAAAGGGCGAAGTTGTGATTAGGATTAAAGGGATCATAGCCCTGCCATTTTGCAGCCTCCCTACGGGTCCGTCCGTAGCATGTTACAAACTATAACTCAAAATTAATATACTTTTATGTCCAAAACACACGTGCATGTTCCACTGCACGTTAAATACATTTTTTATTTTACGTTCACTGCTTCATCACTGAGACCAATCAAATGCTGGCGTTGTTGAATTTATGTGCCTGTTTTTAACAATTCCGACACTTGCATTCTCCAATTATTGACCATTGTTGGATCGAATGAAACGTTTCATATACAGTCACGCTAGCACACGGATTTCAATGCACACTTTTGTCTTAGCCCGTCCCTGAATAGGCATGTGTCGGTAGTAAAAAGACAAAGGAAATGGCATTTTGCCTCAAATTTGCTTCTCTCCTCTTTTATGATGTGATGAAATTGATTTATTCTGCAGTGGATTTAGATATAGACAACTTGCAAAACTGCAGTGGCTGTATTAAACGTCAATTTTTGGTATCTCGTTAAAATAAAGAGTGTTTGTTTTTTGCTTTATATACTAAACTAAAGCCATGAAGACGATAAGATAGGAGCTAAGTAGGAAGCTATCATTTGCAATCCGCACATTATCTTACTTTCATATTTATCACCCGATATTCTGACTAGAACAATTCGCGGATACAAATTGATCCATACGAATAAATTTGAAATGGAAGAATTAATTAACCAAACTTTGCGATAGTTTTATGATATAAAAGCTGACCGAATGAAGTTCATCATCAGTATCTATTAGAAATGCGTCAACATATCATTTGGCTAGGAATTGGTAAATACAAACCACTTAGAACTTTAGCTTCATTGATAATACCATTTTGTACATT
The DNA here is from genome assembly GCA_949715645.1 of Portevinia maculata. NCBI lineage: Eukaryota > Metazoa > Arthropoda > Insecta > Diptera > Syrphidae > Portevinia > Portevinia maculata. The sequence goes on along the minus strand of OX454527.1, from coordinate 188,052,868 downwards.
TCAGGTGTTCTGATCCTATCTTTGGAATCTTATGCCCATGAAAGAGAGGAAACGTCTTTTGATGATTTTTCTGGGCAGGAGATAGAAAATTACTCATCCGAGGCAGGTGAGAGCGATCTAAATGAAGAACAGTATGAAAATGATGAGGATGAGGCAGAGGAGGAAGATACCCCCACCGCTTCTTTCTACAATTCAAAATATCCAGTCATTGGCAACAACTACCCAGGACAACAACAAAGTCGTCCACAACATGGTTATCCAAGTCAAGCTGGCTACCCAAGCAATGGAGGATATCCAAGTGGTTATCCAGGAGGTTATCCGAGTAACGGCGGCTGGCCAAGTAACAACGGTTGGCCAAGTAACGGCGGTTGGCCAAGTGGCGGCGGTTGGCCAAGTAACGGCGGTTGGCCAGGTAATGGTGGTTCCGCAAGTCAAGGCGATTATCCAAGTAGCGGAGTATATAATCCAGGCAGCGGGTACCCAAGTACTGGACATGGCAGGCCCCCACCGCCAAGGCCAAATAAGCCATATAAGCCAAGCAGACCTAACAGGCCAAGCAGACCTGACAAGCCAAGCAGACCTAACAGGCCGTCGTATGAACATGGATCTTCCGGAAACGGACACGGGTCTTCCGGAAACGGACATGGATCTTACGGAAACGAGGACGGATCTTCCGGATATGGACAAGGACCTTCGGGATATGGACTCGGATCATCCGGATTTGGATCTTACGGATTTGGGTCTTCTGGATTTGGATCTTCCGGATTTGGATCTTCTGGATTTGGACTCGGACTTGGAGGTACCGGGTTCACCGGTAACCTGATAGGTAGTGGTCCACCACTGTCCTCTCTGCAAGGATGGAAAAACCATAACATTCCCGGACCCCCAGGACCACCAGGACCACCCGGCCCATATGGACCACCCGGCATGCCTGGACCACCCGGACCATCTGGACCACCAGGCAGGCCTGGAAACGCAGGACCACGCGGACCACCAGGACCACCAGGTCCAACAGGAACAGCTTATCCTGCAGACCCAGGACAACCAGGAGGACACGAATCATCTCACCCACATGGAAACTTTGTTGGATACAATCCTCATGCCAACCCAATCCCAATAACTGAAAATCAAGAGGAATAAACTCACATCTTTCTTTGTACTTATGACAAAAAATAAAGGACATCATGTTATTAAGATCAATTTCGTTTGGTTTTTAATTTGTCTTGTTTGAGTTCGTGTCTCATATTTGACAGATAACGGAACGATGGAATCAGTTTTATGTCAAAAATTGCAAATTTTCAGCCAAACGTTCCTTCTCATCCTTCTTCTTTTTCTATAACGGTGAGGTTATGTTCAGAATTAAAGTGATAATAACTCTCCCACTTTACTGCCTTCATACTGGTTCACCTGTGGGGTTCGCCGGTTCGACCTAGGTGTTATTAGAGTAAGTTATATGACCCATGTGGGTAATATGGCCCATTGTAGTTATGTCCCGATTGAAAAGCATTATGCTCCTCAATTTGTATTCAGTTGGAACATATTCCTAACAAATTTGGTGTCATTATTACGTGGAGCTTCTGAATCAGCAGATTACTCTCGCTAAAGGAACAGCAGTGAGCTCTTAGAGTTATTTGGGTAAAAATATTAACAAATGGAACAAATAGATTCGCGCCTAGCCAAAAGGAGTAAGAAATTGTAATTATAAAGAAAATCTAACATTTTTGTACGCTGTTCGCAACGAATCGAAATCCGAGATGTCGTGAAATCACTCGAAATCCACATCGGAATCTGAAGATTTTCCATGCATTTGGAAAATTTCAAAATCTCTTACTTATGAGAGATTTTGATTTAATGCTGATCCCTGCAATCCATGTGGCTTCACGGCTAGCAGGGTGTTAAACTCTGGACCCTTCTTCAACATAAGTTTGATTTATGTTTTTTTAGCAGTCAAGTAATAATTAAGGAAAAATTGAATACGGGCAATGTTTTATTCAGCAAATTTATGCCTTTAGTTTACAAACAAATCCAGAGCAAGTGTTAAATTGATTGAAACGTCAATCGAGAAAGTGATGCGAGTTTACTCGTATCGTTTGTTCAAAATAGATAGTCGTTAATCGGGTTTCCGACGGTTGCATAAGACTGTGCATGTGTATTAACATGTGTTTGTAGTAGTAGTAGTAGTAGCTACGCGTAGTAGATACTTATATTTCTTTTATGTTGTGTAATAAATAGATCAATGCATTCCATTTTCTATTATTTCTACTAATTGAATTTTAAGCAAACTCCAAATTCATTTTAGCCATGAGCCGAAAACCTGTATTGAGTTTTCAACACTAGTTTTCGAACGAAGTAATCGAGATAAATAAATGGATCATCGCACGAACATCTAAGAACGGACCAACATAAAATTCATTCGATAGATATAGATAGATATAGATAGATAGATGAATTTTATTTAGCTTTCGAGAAGCCATTTGGTTTAAACATTGTTTACAATAAATTAACGTACTTTTATAAGGAATGGCAATAAATATAAGTTTTAAGATTTAATTTTTGGAATGCAGTTTTTTATCTTTAACTTTCAAAATGTATTTTTAGTTTATAGTATCCTTATTGAAGTCAATAATGTTTCTTTTAAATACGTTAAAATCTGATTCGTTTTTTAAATAATCTTAAATGATCTTAGGCTATACGGTGAATGATAATTATTTGTTGTAACACCTTCCAAAAGATAATTCGGGCATAATCCGTTTTTTAATTTGTGAACGAATAGCATTGCATTCATAAATAGTCTTTGGTTTACACTTAGCCAGTTTAGCGAATTTAACATTAAAGTTACTGGGGTATACCTGTCACATTTTAACACTATCCGCATAGCTTTATTTTGAAGGACTTGTAGTCTATTTTTGAAACTGAGGACATGTAAATAACAAACTACCACAATATTCAAATTTTTTTTTAATTATAACGTTATACACCTTCACTGCACTGTTAAACGAAATAGTTTGTCTTATTCTTCTCAAGACCCCAATCTTTTTTGATATTTTTTTACATGTGTATACTCAATGTGATCATGAAACAATAGTTTTTTATCAATCGTGATGCCAAGGTATTTAACTTTCTCAACAAGTTCGATTTGGACATTGTCAACTACGATGTTGGGGGTGTATCGATAGAGTTATTGTTAATATGTAATTAGGCACTTAGTTTTTTCAGTATTTAGAATGAGTTCATTAATTTTTAACCACGTGCACTTATAGCTCTTAAATCACTGTTTAAATTATTCATACAACTAAGAAAGTCACTCCCACATACATACAAAAGTCCATCGTCAGCAAACAATACAAGCTTTGAAAACGTTACCAATTTGACCCTGTCATTTATATATAACAAAAACAGGTCATACCGAGTATAGTTCCTTGTGGTAGTCCAATACCAATCCTAACAGCGGCCGACACATTTTCATTCACTTTGGTACGTTGGGTTCGCCCAGTAATTAATGATCTAAACCAATTAAATTCGTTAGACTTAACGCCCATTTTTGATAGTTTATCAATTAGGATGATTGAATTGAATTGAATTTACTTTCCAGTCACTTGACACATAATTTACACATGTTTCACAAGAGTGATCTTCTCTGAAACCAGATTGATATAGGTACGGTTAAAATGTCTTGGCTCTCGAGGTGGTCTAATTGCACTAGCATTACTTTTTCGAATATTTCTTCATATATTGGCATCATATTTATGGGGCGATACTCTGTGCAAGTTTTGGCGTCAATCACTTTTTTTTATCGGTATAACTAAGGATTCCTTCAATGACTCGAGAAAAAACACCAGAGGTTAATAATGTATTTATGATATGAACAAGGATAGGGCCAATAATGTGAATAGCATCTTTTATCATACCGATGTTCATAAAATTAAAGTCGATACTAGCAATAAGAATCACGAATCTATCAAGGGTTTACTTATATTTGCTTTTTTTTGTGAATACGTGTAAAATCCTACTTCACTAGGGATTGCTTTCCCAAAAAAACAGGGGTATTGTTTTTTTTTTTTTGCAGATTCCATAAAATATTTTGGATGTGTTCTCAAGGTGTTAGACAAAAAAGCATTCTGTAAATTTCATAATACTTTGTGGGTTTTGAGTACTATTTGAACTTCGGTTTCTTTTTGGTACATCAAAAATCCAAAAACTTACGATAAAGTTTGCTAAAATAATAAAGCTGCATTCGGGTAATGATTTGTCGCCGGATGATGATAGTACCCCACTTTTCAATTTCTATAGGGTAAGCCAAGAAGATGTTGCTCAAACTCTACTAGGAATTAAATCAAATGCCATGGGACTTGACGAAATCCACCCGAAATTTGTAAAGCTTCTGCTCCCTTATATACTGCCCCCTTATTACTCGTATTTTTAACACCATCCTTACAACGTATTTGCGAAGGGAAAGCGCAATGGAAGGAAGCTAAAGTTATTCCCATCGAAAAGAAAACTAACGGAAACTCCATAGAATACCGGCCCATTTCAATACTACCGTTCTTTTCAAAGGTATTTTTGAAAACCATCCTTGCACAAATGCAGAGTCATCTCTTAAGTAAAAAACTACTTAGTGAAAATCAGTCGGGTTTCCGACCAAAGAGTAGCTGTAAGACGGCCTTATTGGTGGTAATCGACGATATCGGAAAAGCTGTCGATGAAAACAATGCTACCATTCTCTCCTTACTCGACTTCTCATAGGCCTTCGATACTGTGAATCACCAAATTCTTTGCTCCAAACTTAGAAAAGAGTTCATGTTTTCACTCCATTCAATGAAACTTATTTTCTCCTACCTACACGGGAGGCAGCAACGGGTTGCAGTGGGTAAACGTTTTTCAAGGTTTTTGCCAGTAAGGCGTGGTGTGCCTCAAGGCTCAATTTTATGACCACTAGTTTTCTCCCTCTATATAAACGAATTACCTAAGACAGTCAAGCATGTCGCTATGCACATGTTTGCTGATGATGCCCAGATTTATCTAAGTTTTGCTCCAAAACAGTACATCAAAGCCACGAGGCTAATAAATGAAGATCTTCAACGTATACTGAATTGGTCAACTGAAAATGAGTTACTCCTAAACCCTCTTAAGTCGAAAGCACTCGTGATCCACAAAAGAATAATAGACATTTCCCATTTTCCACCTATTCAACTAGCCGGGAGCCAAATAGAGTATGTTGATTCGGCCAAAAACCTCGGTATTATTTTCAACCGTACCCTGTCCTGGACTACTCATATCAACGCCGCTATTGCAAAAGTATATGGTGGGCTACGCGCTCTTTGGGCTACTAAGCATTTCATTCCAATACGAACAAAACTCCTACTAGAGAAAACTCTTCTCTTACCCATGCTACTGTATTGCTGTGAGATATTCTGCTGCCCCGATTACAATACTAGAAGAAAGCTTAATGTTGTGTATAATAATATTGCCCGGTTCGTGTTCAATTTAAAAATATATGACCATGTTTTCCTGTACGCAAAGCAGATAAGCGGTTGTACCTTTGACAATTTGCTTATATATAGAGCCCGGTGTCTGTTGCATGACGTCTTGCAAACTAGGGAGCCGAACTATTTGTTCAATAAGCTTCGATTCCTCCAGTCAACTAGATCGCGTATGCTGATTCAAACAAGTTTTGCCTGTTTAACCTCCGAGCGTCAGTTTTTTGTAAGCTCAGTACGATTGTGGAATTCTCTGCCCATAAACATTAGGAAGATTGGTAGCACAAACAATTTTAAATCCTCTCTTTTAAAATATCTGGCCACTAGAACTATCACAAACATATAATCTTAAATGCCCGTAAACTCTTTTGAACACTTTTTTTTTCTTTAACTCAGTTTTTATTAATTATGTTATAATCTCCATTTTTTTTCTCTATTTTTGCCTACTTGTATAATTGTTATTTGCACATGTACTTAAATTAACACTAAAGGCTTGCAAATCTTAAAAGATGCTTGTTATATTAAATTGTAAGCGATATTATTCTAAATAAATTGAATTGAATTGAATTGAATTGAATTGAATACTAGGCCATAACTGGTCTGGCTATGTGTGCAGTTGCTCCATCTTGCTGGAACCAAATTCCGTTGAAACGGATACTTCTTCGGCATAGTTCTTGGTAAAATAGACGCCTTCAAAATATCTTTAAATAACGGTCCCCATTGACAGTTACTGTCACGCCGTTTTCTTCAAAGAAGTATGGCCCCACAATGCACCTTAATGAAACTGCACACCTCACAGTGACATGTTCTGGGTGCAGTACCGTCTCATGAAGTATTTTTGGTTTAGATTCACTTCATATACCCAATTTTGCTTATTTACATTGCCGTTTAGATCAAAATGGGCTTCATCAGACATAAAGAAGCAATTTATCAAGCTGTTGTCTTCTTCGGTCATTTCAATCATTTTTCGGCAAAATTCCAGGCGAATAATCAAGTTCAAATAAATAATCAAAATTAAAGTTCAACTTGCTTGCATTTTGGACTTTGTACGACAACAAGTTTAAGTCATCATGAATTATCCGTTGTAATGCCCGCCTGCTAACTCCATTTTGCGCAGATAGGTTTTGAGTCAAAAAGCTGGGATTTGCCTGAATTGACGATGCTACAGCCGCAATTGTGTCTTGAACCCGAACATAGGAATCTTGATGGTACGGTCTTCGTGCGATGCTTCCACAATCAGCAAACATGTTTACCAACATCATAATGGTCCATCTACTCGGGGGAGTGCCGCCAAACTCCCGCCTAAATTCCCTTTGCACGGAAATGAAGGACTGCAAAGCATGGTACCGCTGCACTATCCAAATCCTCTTTTCGGTATCTCAAGCATTCATTTTAATAAATATAAATAGTTACCTGCCGAATAAAAAAAATAAAGCCGATTACACACACAGAAAAAAAGTTATTAGGTTTTGTTTTTGTAGCACGATTCGTGCGTCACCCTGTATTATAAATAGACCCCCAAAAGAAGAAATGTATAATATTAATACTCTTAGGAGCCCTTGACGCTCATGTTTTATTTTTGAAATCCGCCCACTGACACGCTCACTATTTACAAAAATCGTTTTACTGAAGAAATCATTGTAAAAGAAAGTCCTATTCTTCGCAAAGTGTGTAGATAAAGTCGTTTTGAACAATTCTTTTATATAAAGTTTTCTGTCATGCCCGACTTTTCTACAAAAACTTTGTTTTTGATAAAATCCTTTAAATGTTGCATAACAAAATTTGTAGAGCGTTCTTAGCAATTCAACCATACCTTGACTTTTGCAACTCCCACTTTGCGAGGGATAGGAGTAGGAATAGGGTATGCCTTCCGTATGTTTATACCCTATGCTAAGAGTATATTAATTTTGACGTGACGCTTGTAGCATACCTTAATATTGCCCGTAGACAACTAAAAGTTACTATATTTATGATCAGCATGGATAGTAATGTCGATCTAGCCATGTCCGTCCGTCCGTCGCCAAAAATTAGGCCTTCAAACTGGACCTAGAGAGCTGAAATTTTAACCATATACTCTCTAGGGGCCCGAAATAATCAAGTTTAATAATTTTTGAAATCCGCCCACAGACATGCCCACAAACTCAAAAAAAAAACAAACTTATATAAAAAATAGAATTTGCAGCTAGAAAGCTGAAATTTTGTATGTATATGATCTTTGACTTATAAAACTGTTGGGGAGATAAAACTTCTAATATCCGCCCATTGACAATCCCACAATTAAATAAACCAGTTTTATTGAACAGTCAAAGTTTGAGTTAGGAAACTGAAATTTATAATATATACTTTATGCGCATGTGTAAATATTTTCAAAATGCTTTTACTGACACGCCCACAATTTAAAAAAAAAAAAAACTTTCTTTGAAAAACCAAAGTTTGAGCTAAGGAGCTCAAATTTATAATATAGACTCTAGGTGCCCTTTATACTTATGTTTAAATATTTTTTAAATCCGCCTACTGAGCCGCCCACAATTAAATAAAAAAAATTTTATTGAAAAACCAAAGTTTGTGCTAGGGAGCGTTTTTTTTACAAAAGCTTCGTTTTTTTCGATTAAATCCTTTAAATGTTATATAACAAAATATGTATAGCGTTCTTAACAATTTAACCATACTTAGACTTTTATCACGCCCACTTATGAGGGATAGAAATAAGAATGGAGTATCCAACAGTTCGCTCAAGCAGACTGTAGCAAGTCCCTATATTTTTATACCCTATTCTAAGGGTATATTAATTTTGACGCATAGTTTGTAACATACCTTAATATTGCCCGTAGACCCCTAAAAGTTACTATATTTATGATCAGCATCGATAGTAATGTCGATCTAGCCATGTCCGTCCGTCCGTCCGTCTGTAGCCAAAAATTAGGCCTTTAAACTGGACCTAGAGAGCTGAAATTTTAACCATATACTCTCTAGGGTCCCGAAATAATCAAGTTTACGAATTTTTGAAATCCGCCCACAGACACGCCCACAAACTCAAAAAAACCAAATTTTGGAAAAAATCGAATTTTGAGCTAGAAAGCTGAAATTTTTTATATATGATCTATGACTCCTAAAACTGCTCGGGATAAAAAATTTTCAAAATCCGCCCACTGACACGCCCACAAATAAATAAAATATTTTTTTTACCCTATTCTAAGGGTATATTAATTTTTGAAAATCCAAAGTTTCAGCTAGGGAGCTGAAATTTATAGTATATACTCTCTATGGGCCCTTTATGCTCATGTGTAAATATTTTCAAAATCCGACCACTGACACGCCCACAATTAATTTTTTTTTTTTTTGAAAATTCAAAGTTTGAGCTAGGGAGCTGAAATTTATAATATATACTCTCTAGTAGCCCTTTATTCTCATGTGTTAATTTTTTTTTAAATCCGCCTACTGGCACGCCCACAATTAAATAAAACAATTTTATTGAAACACCCAAGTTTGAGCTAGGGAGCGTTTTTTTTTTTGATAAAATCCTTTAAATGTTATATAACAAAATATGTAGAGCGTTCTTAACAATTCAACCATACTTAGACTTTTGTCACGCCCACTTATGAGGGATAGGAATAAGAATAGGGTTTCCAACAGTTCGCCCAAGCGGACTGTAGCCCGTCCCTATGTTTTTTTATTTATTTGGGCATGGTTGCCTGTATTTTGTTGATTTGCAGTACTTATACATTTTTGGCAACACAAACAAACACAAACAAACTTTTAAAAAAGGAATCATATTAAAATGCTAGTCTATTGTTTAAGTTAAATTAGGGCTAACAGAGTTTTTATTGCTCATGAATTGTTTATAAACGACGCATAAATTAAGATTTTAAATTAGTAAAAATCGAATAATCCAGCTAAGTTAAGCTGTTCTCACCTTCTCAGGCATGTTACACCTCTCATTCTAGAAAACTTCGTATCCCATCAATTCAGGAGCAATTTTTTCCAATCAAATAAAGCCGATTTATTGGCTTTGTTCTTAGTCATTATGCTTATCAAGTGATATTATGTGCAAAATTGATTGCTAATATTCAATATAATATTGCGTATTGGCTTTGATTGCTGGAATATGTAAAATTCACGACTAAAAATATATGCAAAAATATACGCAATTAATGTGTGCTATAAAAAAATATGTTTGAGGTTATAAAAATATAAAAGGGATGAAAACAATCAAGTGCCTATTCAGACGGAGTTGAACATGCGGCATATTCTGATTATCGGTAGGTTGATTTGTAATTTTTGTATTCTTTTATTTATTTGGTTTAATGGACGTTTTTGTTTTAAAGGTCTCTTTGCTGGCATTGTAGCTATGGCTCCAGCTGCATCTATCGAAATGCCTGCAAAGGAAGGAGCGAAAGGCACACCTACAGAAACAGCAGCTCCAGCAAGTATAAATGCAACTTCTAAAGACACAGACAATGAGACCACGGCAACTGAAGCTACACTAACCACTAAAGTAATATCGGCACCAGCACTTGAAAAAGGGAGTAATAAAACAGAAATTCACGATGTACCTATTACCAATGGTCTTAAGGCAGTACCCCATCCAATGCCGGCAAAGTTCCACAAACCACTGAAGACCCGAAGTAGGAAGAAGCCTGATCCAGTAAGACCACCTTATGGCCCATACCTACAGTACTCTCCATACGAACAATATCCAGAACAATATTTCCCATCATTTTATTACTACCCACCTCAGCATCAGCCCCAGTATTACCCATTTCCACAAGGCTATTATCATAAGTCACATGACTTCCTCTCACAGGAAAACTGTGAATTATTCCAAAATATCTTTCAACAACTATATGACAACATGTTTACATCAGAACTTGGAGAGTATAGTGGTCATTCAAACTATGCAGAGTAAACGTAGTAGTGTAAAAAAGAACATAAAGTTATCTTCGAAAGCTGCGCGTCGACTAGTTAACAAAAAAAAACTCCAACTCTGCTAAATAAGTCCATAGGAACAATTTTGAACTGTACCAATGGGGCTCTTTTTACTTTGGATTCTGAAAAGGTTTTACTTATGGAAATAAAACTGCAAACATAAAGGTTAATAAAATATTACGTTTTAAAATCGGTCGAAGGTATAGGAAGCTTATTTCAAAGCAAAAAGCGTACTGGAAATACGCACACAAACATTAAAAACATATTGTAAAAGTGCACTTTTATTTGAAATATACGAAAATGTGGAAAACGTTTTGTATCACAACCAAAGGAAGGCGGCTTGTACTCTGACTAGAGACTGTTTTACAAAAGTCAACTTGCCTCCAAGGTGTGTCTGTGTGGCCCTAATAAGTTAAATCATCACTTACGGTAATTCACTCTTTGTAGTTAAATACAGCGCCTAATTTGATGGAAAGATTGGAGTGTTCGGGAGACAGTGTTTTGGGATGTGTCTCAAGTTGTTTCGAATTCCTGTGTCTCAGTATATAAGAAACGATCCCAACAAGGTTCCATGCCCTGGAGTTCGAAGGGATGTTGCAAGCGCGATGGCAACTGGCAACAGCCTTATCGTTTGACCCCATTACCCCAAATAAAATGAATGTCTGGTTTTAGCACCGCAATAGCGGAGATGAATAAAATTGATATGGAGAAGCAATTCGCCGATGACGGTGCATTGCTTCTCAGTTTTTTTAAGATACGTTAAGTTAGCTAGAGCAGGTAGAGCGTTTCTGGGAGTAGTTGTGTTGCGTAAATTTTACCGCAACGAGGGCCATCTTATTTTTCTTCCTTTTTCGTACGTTGTCTCTCTATTTATTGGGTTGTGCGGCCAAGATCATCGGACTTGGAGAGGAGCCAATGCACCTACAGCCATTGGGTCATTTCCACGGGTACTTGGAAGAGCAACCAACACAGGCACCAGGGAGACGTAAAAAGAGGTACCGACCCAGGCGACGCGTCCGGCCCAGAGAAGAGGTCCACCCGGAAAAAAGAAAGCCGCACTAGACGGGGGATCAACCCAGGATAGAGCTCCACTCGGTCAAAAATTCCCGGTCGCAGCATGACCAGAACGGTCAGGAGACTCGCGGCGGGTAGAGATCTGCGAGTACGGAGCGCAACCGAACGCGTAGGCCGCGCGACGGTATGAGTACGGGGGTAGTCGGAGGGCCAAACAATGCGAAAACCCCAGGGTACTACACATAGCCGGGCCGGCGGGGCAACTGAAGAGTGCGTTCGGACGGCCCCTTCAAAAGTCAAACCATAAACCAGTTACCCAGAACTACCAAAGCCACGGTAGGAAGCTTTATTCGATGGGAGAAGGGATAACGCTCTCTTCTGACCCAACTCCGTCGAGCGAGTACAGAAGGAGCAGCGGAGGCGTGTCGTCGGACACAATCATGGGCAGGAAACACGCAACAACACGGCGTAAAGCATGGCTATCGTGCGTGGATCTTTTACTGGCGACACCAACTACTGGGCCAAACATAAATGCTTAGCTCCCAAATATTAAGAGACATCCAGGCAAAGATGACCGAAGCGGGAAGTTCGATGACACGATCAGTTGATGTGAGATGACAGATGTCATGTCAAACGACATTATCCTTGCAAATCCTAGAACCAGAATGGTCGAGAGCCCACCCTAAATATTCAAATGGTGTAATATATGACACGCTATCGACACGCTATCCCCATGTCGCCAAATCGGCGACCAGACTCAGGTAATTCACGCGGTAGACAGTGGACTTCGTTTTCTTGTCCGACGTCAATAGCTTAGGTTTAACTCGGCATAATGGGTGAGCAGTTTATAATAGTCCCGATGTTTATCTTCCCTCTTCTCAACGTCTTCTTCGTTTTCTTTTATCCTTCGCATCTTTTAAATGTACGTATCGGGTTTTAGCTACGTTTGGAAGCCGTTCTGCAAAACAGACTGGATTTTAAAGCTTGTCCCATGTCGGTCAGTCGTGCTAAATTCGGAGTTCGGAGTAAGACAGAAGAGAGAATGGTAAGTAAGAGCGAAAGGGTAACGGCAGGCATGGTCACACCAATGCAATATAGATTTGTAGGTGCTGGAATGTGCCGCTCTTTGGTTCGTCTTACAGAATGTGTGTGGACAGGATGGCGGATAGACACCATCGCAAGTGGAAGTCCATTGTACGCCATCAGTGGGATTGCACTGTAAATGTGTGAGTGAGAAAAAGAATCCAACACTGACCGACTTTCAACAATGGAAAAATCTAGAAAATCACTTCTTGGTTGACCAGGGAAAAAGTCAGACGAAGTTTTGTTAAGTTAAGTTGTTGGAAGAGAAATTTTGTTGAAGAATAAGATTAGAATAAATTTTAAGTCGAGTTCAAGTGAAAGAAAAACATAGGGACGGGCTACAGTCCGCTTGGGCGAACTGTTGGATACCCTATTCTTATTCCTATCCCTCATAAGTGGGCGTGACAAAAGTCTAAGTATGGTTGAATTGTTAAGAACGCTCTACATATTTTGTTATATAACATTTAAAGGATTTTATCAAAAAAAAACGCTCCCTAGCTCAAACTTAGGTGTTTCAATAAAATTGTTTTATTTAATTGTGGGCGTGTCAGTAGGCGGATTTTAAAAAAAAACACACATGAGAATAAAGGGCCCCTAGAGAGTATATATTATAAATTTCAGCTCCCTAGCTCAAACTTTGAATTTTCAAAAAAAAAAAAAAAAAAATTGTGGGCGTGTCAGTGGGCGGATTTTAAAAATATTTACACATGAGCATAAAGGGCCCATAGAGAGTATATATTATAAATTTCAGCTCCCTAGCTCAAACTTTGGATTTTCAAAAATTAATATACCCTTAGAATAGGTTATAAAAAAATTGTTTTATTTATTTGTGGGCGTGTCAGTGGGCGGATTTTGAAAATTTTTTATCCTGAGCAGTTTTAGGAGTCATAGATCATATATACAAAATTTCAGCTTTCTAGCTCAAAATTCGATTTTTTCCAAAATTTAGTTTTTTTGAGTTTGTGGGCGTGTCTGTGGGCGGATTTCAAAAATTCGTAAACTTGATTATTTCGGGACCCTAGAGAGTATATGGTTAAAATTTCAGCTCTCTAGGTCCAGTTTAAAGGCCTAATTTTTGGCTACAGACGGACGGACGGACGGACGGACGGACGGACGGACGGACGGACGGACATGGCTAGATCGACATTACTATCGATGCTGATCATAAATATAGTAACTTTTAGGGGTCTACGGGCAATATTAAGGTATGTTACAAACTATGCGTCAAAATTAATATACCCTTAGAATAGGGTATAAACAAAGCTACAGGCGGAAGGACGAACAAGTAGTTAGCGAAAGACGAGACAAGGCAACAAAGGAACCTTTTTAAGGAATAGATAAGTAAGTGTCAGAAGAGATTTTGTTAGGTTATGTTATGGAATCTATATATTAATACGGAGTTGCCTATAACGTGTTTCCACCCATTTTTTGCTATTATACGTCACATAGATATGCTAACACTATATATATTTGGGTAGGGGACAATACATAGAAGTGCACAATACAAAAATTATCCACGTATATAACACACATTATGAATTACAGCGAATTGGATGGAATTACAATAACAACAACATTGCTGTGTGAGGCAATAATCTGCCAATCGGAACGGAACAAATTTATATCATGTTACGAGTACTTGAAAATGCTTGAAGTTACTTGAAAATGCTTGAAGTTACTTGAATATGCCGGAAAAATGTTATATCATGTGAAATCAGAGAATGCAATGTCGAAAATTTTCATTTTCCGATTGATATGTATAACAGTTGATTTTGTTTTTTTTTCCAACTTATAGAATAAATTGGTCGAATTTTGACCATGACCCCTAGTTTTCATATATTAGTTTGGTAGGATTCGGTTCTTAATAGTTCCTGAAGAAAGTCGGGACACGAGACCCATTAGAATAATCGTCAATGTAATTTCGGTGCAACTGATAGCGGCTCAAACTTACGGCGGGTGGATCCGTTGTACTTATATGCTTAGTTTTGTTTTCAGGCATCTCAAGCCCCGCAACAAACGGCTGTGATCCAACGAAGCCTTATAACGTTTTGAAAATCTGGTGTTTCTGTTCATTCTCCATTTTTTAGGTTTCTGGTATTCGTTATTCACTATTTCAGGAGGACTTTATTCGGTTTCACAATCAACCATAAAAGTGTGTGGCACCCATTTTAATAAGAAGGTACATTACATGTTTATATATATTTAAAATTGTTTCGTTGTGCCAACCGGTGGCGAATTACTACTTATTTCTGAACATACCTCCCACTGAGCTACCGGGAAAAAGCGAATTGTTTCTATTCGTTGCACAAGTGACGTCTGGCATTTTATAGAACAAAATTAATTCGATTTATTTTCCTTTGGGCGGTGGCGGTCGCATAAATTTGGTTTTATTTCTTTTCGTGCTCGCAAACTCGTGCGGGTTCTTTCTGGAGGTGACGGGCGCTTTTCGGCCTACGTCGCGTCGGCTCCCGTCGAGGCGCTCCGTGCGTTCGTTGTCGACTGATAGGCGTTCGCAAAGCAATTAGAATCTCATCAAGGCCTCAGTTACAGCAATACGTAAAAAGTGGAACAGCAAACACATTGAAATGAACATATCAAAGGAACGATTTGTACACTGGTATGGTGTGAATTGACTGAGAAATTGAACAGAAAAAGTTTTCCGTACGGAAAAATTAATGAATTCATTTTGTGATCAATTTTATGTTAAATTCCTCAACTTTTGGTGATAAATTAGTTTAATTATTCATAATCCACATTTTAAGACAAAGATTGTGTCGATCTTTTCGTTTTAACTAGGCCAAAAGAAGGCATTTCACGTATAGCTAGAACTGGGGCCTATGGCAACAAGTTATCAGAACACTAATTTTAAAGGACGATTTTTTAAGCGTTTGGTTTTAAATTGTCAAAAAAACACAGGAAAACTGCAAAAGTGTATAAATTATTTGAGTTGATAAATTAATGCTTGCACGCGAATCGATAGACCAATTGAGAAATGAGTTCGGTGAGCAAGTTATCTCCGTTTTGGTGGATGGTGAATTTGCCGTCTAGACCGTACGATTTGACGTCTTTAAACAACTTTGTGTGGGGTAATGTTAAATCACACTTGTATGCCGATAAGCCAGCGTCAGCAAGATATCAGTAATATCCTCAAAAATGTGACTCAAAATTTGTCTCTCCCTATGGACCACTTAAAACGTAGTCGTGGTCAAAATGTACATGAAATAATCCATAAAATTAAATTTCTCCAGTGATTATGTCATTAAATTCAGTTTTTGCTAGTCAACTGGTTAAGGCTTCGGGAGTACAGTTATCATTGCTCCTGGATTGTTTACAGACGATGAATGAATAATTAAATATGCTAAGCAAAACTGTTCTCATTTTCTCAGTCCCCAACAAGCAACTCTCATTTTAGAAAACTTCGTATCCAATTAATTCAGGAACTATTTTCTCCAATCAAATTAGGCCGTTTCGAGAGCTTTGATCTGAATAATGCTAATCAAGTCATATCATGTGATAAGTTGATTGTTAAAATTCAATAAAACATTGTTGTATTTGCTTTGCTTGCTCCATTATGCAAAATTCACTAAAAATATTGGCAAAAATATGCATAATTAATGCTCACGATATGTATATGTGTGAACTTGAAACAATATAAAAGGAATGAGAAGAATCAACTGTCTTTAGACGGAGTTGAACATGCAGCATGTTGTGATTGTCGGTAGGTTGTTTTGATTGTTTTTTTAATTTTTTGATTTTAATGGATGTTTTTTTGTTTTAAAGGTCTGTTGGTAGGCGCTGTAGCTATGGCTGCTCTAGCAAGTGGAAATGCAACTTCTGAAGCCCCAGCGAATGATGCCAAAGCAACCGAAGCTACACTTACCACTAAAGTAACACCAACACCAGCAAAAATAGATAAAAGTGATATAATTGAAGATGTAGACGTTGGTATGGCCCATGTTCTTAAGACAGTACACAATCTAATGCCGCCAGGGCCCCACAAACTACTTAAGACTACCCCAGCAAATGATGATTCCACAGCAACTGAAGCTATACTTGACACTAAAGTAACACCGACACCAGCACCTGAAAAAGGCAGTGATATAATTGAGGATGAAAATAAAGGTATTACTGATGTTTTCACGGAAGCTCTCCATCCAATACCGGCAAAGCCCCACAAACAACTAAAGTCTCAAAATTCGAAAAAGCCTAGTCGATTTGGACCACCTAATGGCCCTTATCCACCCTACTATCCATATCAACAACATCAAAGGCAATATTTCCCATCGTTTGATTACTTCTACCCGCCTCAGCACCAGTCTCAGTATTATCCATATCCACAGGATTATTATCCAAAGTTATATGACTTCCACGACTCTGGCGAATATCGTGATGATTTTAACAATGATTATAGCAATGTTGGAAATATCCCAAAGCCATCTTCGAAGCTCACACGTCGACCAGCAAACAAGAAAAAAAACACCAACACCGCCAGACAAGTCCATAACAACAATTTTGAGCAGTATCAATACAGTCCCTTTTTATTTGGATTTTGATTTTGAAAAGGCTTCACTAATTGTAATAAAACGACAAAAAAAAAAAATACATTTAATATGTTTAACGTTTTTAATTCGGTCGAGGGTATAGTCCATTTCAAATTTAAGTGCGTAATGGAAAAAAGTACACAAACATTACAAACACAAAATTGACATGTAAAATGTAAAAAAAATGTTTTTTTTTTTAAATTTTGAGTAGTATTTGACATTGTAGTTTACACAGGAGGCGGCGAATTCTCCAATGCTATTTTTAAGTTACACCAGGGATCTTGTGGGTTCACTATGTCCGCCATTAGAAATGGCGTTAATGCCATTGTTTTGGATTCAATTGAAAGTAGAAAGTTTTTTTGTTAGCTTTGTTGAAATAAATATTCTCTAACAAACACTTTTAACAACTCTTTCCCATAAAAGTTGTTGTCAAAAACTGTCGACCTTGATTCTTCAAATTAGAAGCACAAAAAAAAACCTCTAAAACATAAAATCACGACTATACTCTGCATGTTGGTAATAATAAATGTATTCATGCAACAGCGTAAACATCGTAAGTTTAAAACGTGGTTAATGAACTTTCAAAATGTATATGGGAAATGTTTTACAACAGTGCCGTTTAAGCTTACGACACGAATTTGGGGTGTAAGTCTAGATGGCAAGCGTTGTCAACTTTTTATCTCCGTCACACTCCATAGATGAAACAAAGGCGCATATCCAGCAGCTAATCATTAACGCAATCAGTTTTTAGGGGTGTTAATGAAACGTGCGTCGTAAACTTACACTTTTTCTGAAGTGGAATTGTGTACATTTTCGGCACCTGTCTGCTGCCTTTGGCAAAAAAAAAGTATCTTGTGATTGCTACAACGTGAAGAAAAATTTAGTTTTTGCTTTTCGTAAGTTCGCATGTGCTGCCGTAAGCAGATCAAACATGACAAATAACTCCTTCTCTTCATCGTCGAGATTATTCAGCATTTTTTTTAATTTAGAGTCATCAAATTTAAGATAATCGGTTGCGCTTTTGACAAGTTTAGTCGACTCAGCACGGTAACAATCACGGCTACCTAAATCAATCTCGACACATTCAATATCCGTTTAAAACCACAGTGTAATCGTTGTATGCGATTGCGTTCGGCTTCCCGGTTTCGCCATCAGATTTTGAAAACGTTCCTAATAATTTAATAAAAATCTACTTTTACTTAAAAGCAAAGATGTCTTTTATTTCTCTTCCTCACAAAAAGTTTTTATTAATCTTTCTCGGACTTTAACTGCGCGGAATGCAATATTGGCTTACCATGTGTGTACCAAAATTGCTGTTGACTATGGTTATTTGGATTTACAGTCGATGTAGCTCCCGATGCTCCTGGAGCTCCTGGTGGTCCAGGCGGACCTTGGGGTCCCGGTCGGCCAGTTCTGCCTGTTATGCCAGCTGGTCCAACGGGTCCAGTTGGGCCAGGTGGACCAGGTGGGCCAGGAGGTCCTGGTGGACCCAGCCGACTGGAACCGCCAGATGCTGTATTTGCAGGGCCCCAGCCACCTTGAATGCCTCCTCCAATGCCAAAATCAAAGTTTTGATACCCCCATAATTTACCAGAATTCATTGAAGACGGTGTCGGTGATTGTGGAGAATTCCAGCAGCATTGATTAATAGTCGGATACAACAAACTGGGAAAAACAAGATATGGTACGGCCACTGGCTGAATATTCTGCCCTTGGCTAAGGATTTGTTCTTGAACAGGACGTTTAATTTCTTGATTAATGTTAGTCAAAGGTCTGTTTATATTGCTGTATAGTTGTGGTTTATCCATAAATGGCCTTGGACTGGAGTAAGATCCTGCTGGGGAGTCTTCAAACTGATCGTCAGTGTCCTGATCAGGACGGTTCTCCTTCCTATCGTCATCATTTGTATCCCTGCCTTCATTAGTCGGCACATTTTCATCCGGGAAATAGTTGTTCGGGGAATATAGAATGACTTTTGCGGTTTTTTTACTTAAGCTGCGGGCTTCCTCCGGTTGTGCTTGCTCCGGTTGTTCTTGATCCTGAATATTTGGAGATATTTTGGATGACTTAGCTGCAGCTACCAGCAGGATAACTGTGTAGAGAAAAGATATATTTATTTCGATTTTCTTTAGTTTCCTGTTGAGTTCCTACTAACCGATTGCCAATTGAATACGCATGTCGAACGTCTTCTGGATTAAGAAGGGATCTGCCCATGACTTTTATATGAAAGTTAAAGTACATGTACATGTACATACTAAGTAACCATACAACAATTCCATGGGAAAACATAAAAGCCCACTTTCTTAGAAACCTCAAATGGTCCTATTAGCAGCTGGCGAACATAAGTTTAAAGCCTTAAAGCAAACTTAATTGCCGTATTTTTGTTGTTTTTCTTTTAATCGAATTTATCAGTGTGTTAGCTGAGATTAATTGTTGAATGCTATATCACCCAAGAGATGCAGACGGTACAATCTCTGTTCTTTGGATTCATGGAAACAATTACCTTTTAAATACCACAAAAGATGCTAAGAATAGGTAAAGATTGGAATCAAGATTTGATTTGATGAAGCGGAATGAGAAATAATGTGTAAAGTTTTTTTTCCGGTCAATAACAGGTGTGCTATATTTCACACGCTAGACGTGAAAACATCGCAAAATCTAATTTTATGGTATATCGTTTACCTATTTAAAGTCTATAAAACCATTCAAAATGTTTTCACTATGAGATAGAATTCTCAGGTGAGCCAGAATAACTTTCAGAGAATTTTGGTTGGTTCGTTCCTTCGTACGCCTAGATTGCATTTGCGTTGAAATTTCTTTGTACACTTAATAATTGCGACTGGCGCAAAACGGGCATTGCACTCAGTGCAGATAAGGCGAAAATACAGCTAAAAGAATATGGTAACGTTCAAATAAATTAAAACTGTTTTTATGAGTGTGTTCTCACTACGGTATTTTCTCAAGTCATAGGTGACAGTGGATGATTTCGCGTGACGGTACACACATGAATGAAAAAATGAATGAATTTTTTATTGAGACATATTAAACAATTATCTACATATTCTTCTTACACAACTAATAATTAATTTTTGGTCGACTTTAAGATATGTCTGACTTAAGCTGTAGTTATTAATAAAAAGAGATTTTTAATCAAAGATTTCATTTATAATTTATAACTTTTTTTTAAATTTTTATAATTTAATTTTTTTAAATTAAAGTGTACACTTGCTCCCGGCATACATTCCCAACGTTGCTCTTTCAAGCATTCTTATCTTAGGACTAGAACTTAAAACTTAAATAAAACTATGACTACAACTAAAAGGATGCCCATATTTAAAAAAGATATCTTTTGAAATGTAAGAATAAAACTATACATACATATGGCGAATAAGACATATAACATGAAATATAATTTAAATATATCAACTTGAGACTGTCTACAACCATATACAGTCACTGGCAAAACTATTTACACATTGCATTGCTCGCACTTTAACCAACCTATAAAGCTTTAGAACTTTTGAAATTAGAACAAATTGTTTATTAACTTTTCTCATTTTTAATGTTTGCAGTTTAATTCAAAAAGTATTAAAACAAATTAATCAAATTCCAACAAGTAACTTTTAAAATCATACAAAGCTAAATGGCACAATTATTTACACATCAATCGAACACAGGCAAAATTATTTACACAAACCCAGGGGTGGAATCGGCTAAGGTGATAGTTGATAGTTGACAATCAAAATCATACCTTTACGTCCACGTAAGGTGATTATCAAATTGACAATCACCTTTTTGCCATCAATTTCATGTGACAGCTATTTAGGTGTCGCTTTCATACATATTTGTTATTTTCATAGGTATGCACCTCGGCTTCAAATCTAAATAAATTAAATAATTTAGTGAAAAAAGAATATATATTAAATAAATTCAAATAAAAAAGTGAAATTGGAAAATTCGTGAAGTGCAATTTTTACTTCATTAGAACTTTTCTACACAAATGACGAAAATAATTACACAAATGTCCAACTATTAAGAAGAAAAATGAGAAATAAAGCAAATATCTTGGAACTTTCAAACCCGATGAAAGAATTCATAGAATTATAAATATTCATTGTTGATTGCTATAATTTATTATTGTGTATTTTAGATTTTTAAAAAAACTTTCGCTTATCAAAAGAAGCGTTTGTGTTTGTTTTGGGACTGCTTGATTTACCAACTGGAATAAGGTCAACGCATGTTCCACCCATCCTTCAATTGGCTGCAACTTAAAATCTTCTTGGGGGTGGTGGCTATCAAAGACAAGTTGGGGCTGACTGGGCTGCACCAATGGGTCAAAGTACGGTGGCTGAAATGACTGCTGCAGTCATTAAAAAAATGCAGT
Organism: Portevinia maculata; assembly: GCA_949715645.1. Taxonomy (NCBI): domain Eukaryota; kingdom Metazoa; phylum Arthropoda; class Insecta; order Diptera; family Syrphidae; genus Portevinia; species Portevinia maculata. The sequence goes on along the minus strand of OX454527.1, from coordinate 188,031,443 downwards.
CAATACTTTGTCCATTTATGAGAAAGTTTTTGCCTAAGGACTCAACAAAATCATATTTGAAATATAAATCATGAAAAATAAACACACATCAGCTGCTCGGAATGACAGCGTCGGCAAGGAAGTGACGTTTAAAACTCTAAGTGCTGCCAATAATCAATCGTTTTTTAGTGATCGCTTTACGCAGAGCAAAGAGGAGTTGATAATCAAACATAGGGACGGGCTACAGTCCGCTTGGGCGAACTGTTGGATACCCTATTCTTATTCCTATCCCTCATAAGTTTGCGTGACAAAAGTCTAGGTATGGTTGAATTGTTAAGAACGCTCTACATATTTTGTTATATAACATTTAAAGGATTTTATCAAAAAAAAAACGCTCCCTAGCTCAAACTTGGGTGTTTCAATAAAATTGTTTTATTTAATTGTGGGCGTGTCAGTAGGCGGATTTAAAAAAAATTAACACATGAGAATAAAGGGCCCCTAGAGAGTATATATTATAAATTTCAGCTCCCTAGCTCAAACTTTGGATTTTCAAAAATTAATATAGGTAGGTACCTACCCTTAGAATAGGGTATAAAAAAATATTTTATTTATTTGTGGGCGTGTCAGTGGGCGGATTTTGAAATTTTTTTTATCCCGAGCAGTTTTAGGAGTCATAGATCATATATAAAAAATTTCAGCTTTCTAGCTCAAAATTCGATTTTTTCCAAAATTTTGTTTTTTTGAGTTTGTGGGCGTGTCTGTGGGCGGATTTCAAAAATTCGTAAATTTGATTATTTCGGGACCCTAGAGAGTATATGGTTAAAATTTCAGCTCTCTAGGTCCAGTTTAAAAGCCTAATTTTTGCGGACAGACGGACATGGCTATATCGACATTACTATCGATGCTGATCATAAATATAGTAACTTTTAGGGGTCTACGGGCAATACTAAGGTATGTTACAAACTATGCGTCAAAATTAATATACCCTTAGAATAGGGTATAAAAACGACAATCAAAAAGCGACAATCAACTATCACCTTAGCCGATTCCAGCCCAGTTTTTTTCGTTTTCACTACATCTGAAAGCGAAAAAAAATATTTTTAAGTTTGAAGTTAACGGTTATTTAAAGTAACATTACTTAATAGGTTGTGTTTCCTCCTTTTGCCGCAATAACTTCTGCAAGGCGTTTGGGCATTGAGTCTATTAAGCCTTGAACTTGCTCTACTGGAATGGTACTCCAAGCCGTTATAAAGTCCTTCCAAGTTTGATCTGCAGTTCTGCCAATGTTTTTAGGAATTTTTGATTTTACTATGTGCCAAAGATTTTCTATAACAATTAGGTCAGGACTTTGCGGGGGCCATTTTAAAACTTCTTGACCAACTTCTGCCAAATACTTTTTAATGTTCCAGGCTGTGTGTATCGGCGCATTGTCATGTTGAAGGATAAAATCGTTCCCGATATATCTTGAACCAGCAACCAGTGCAACATCATTTAAATTTTTCAAAAATTGTGAATTTTTCATGTTATCCGAGCACTTTACAAGCGGAACCACTCCACTTTTGATATCCAACCCCATATCATTATCTTGCTTCCTTTGGAATGTCGTGTGGGTTGAGTGACGGGTTGTTTCGCCTTCATCATTGGGAATAAAACTTAAGCCCATAGGTACCGTCCAAGGAAACAAGCTGTTTCATCCGTCCAAAGAATGCTTGTCCAAAACTCTGGTGGTTTGTTGTTGTGGTCCCTTGCAAATTGTATCCTAACTTGCTTGGTTTTGGGTGTTAGATGCGGCTTTTTTGGATAACGTGGGCATTTATTCCGTTTTCTTTTAATTTTCGTCGCAATGTTCTTTCACTTATATTTTTATTTTCGCGATCTTTGTTTATGTCCATGAGTACACTTTTAACTTTTACGTGGGTTACATTTGAAAGTGCGAAGAATTTTAGCATCTTCTTTTTTGATGTTATTTTTATCTGCCTCTTAGAACTTAGACCTTATATTATAAATTGTTTTTCGGTTGCAACCAAATTTTTTAAAGAGTTCCACTGCCGAAGTAACCCCCTGGAATTCTGCAATAATGGCCGCTCTTTTTTCAAGGGAAAGCTCAATAGTTTTTTGCCATCTCGTACAACTTTTCTCTAGTGTAGATCTAGCAAAACTGATAGCTATATTTGGACACTACGCAAAATATCATATAACTAAAGAAATTAAGAACCGTTACTTTCCCAATGCAGTTATTTGCACTTGTCTAAATAATTTTGCCTGCGTTCGATGGATGTGTAAATAATTGTGCGACTTAGTTTTGTGTGATTTTACCAGTTACTTGTTGGAATTTAAATAATTTTTTTTATTTACTGTTTGAAAAAAAGCAAACATTAAAAATGAGAAAAGTTAATAAAGAATTTGTTCTTATTTCAAAAGTTATCCAGCTTTATAATTTGGTTAAAGTGCGAGCAATGCAATGTGTAAATAATTTTGCCAGTGACTGTATGCATATTAAACAAAGGTTTTTTTTATTTGATTATTTTTCAAATCAATATCATCGCCGATAGTTCAATGGAGATGCTTTTTTGTAAAAAGCTACGGACAATGTCCCACTTGCATCTGGTCTTAATAAAGTCATAGAATTTTCATTATTTAAATTCAATGGAGATAAATAATCGTTTTCATTTAGACTTTGGCTAATATTAGAGTCGATCAAAGATCAAACTACTGGATTAGGATGAGAACTGATTCGTTCCTTTGTTGTTACTGTTACTTCGTATATAAATTTATTGGAGAACCATCTTTTGCCTGGTTTTCTAAATTTTCCACAGCAGAATCTAAGCGATTTTCCTTCAAAAATCTCAATTTCCTTGGCTACAATGTAAACCATGTTGAAAAACCTTAACAATCGGTCTAATCAAAGTCTTGTACATTAATGTCTTTATTTTTTATGACATTTGTTTAGAATTAAGTAGTGGTCTTAGTGTCATAGATACCAATCTTGCCCTATTTAAGGCTTTTTTGCGTGCTGTTTAAAAAGGAATCGGTTGTGGATATTCACACCTACATAGATACTTACATAGTTTCACAAGGCACTGTCTGTCTTTCATTAATTAGTAAAGAAAGAGATTTACTTTCTTTAACCGCTAAGTAACGTCGTTTTTCACTTGCATTTCAAAAACACGTAAGACCACATTTTGCAGGTTTAATTTTGAGCCTCTAATTTTTAAAATAGTTTTCAACATGTGGAATTCTCTGCTTGATTTTATTAAGAGCAAAGCTTGGTCGTATATCAGAAGCTAGTATAGTAGTGTCATCAGAATGTTGAATAGATCATGGCTCTTCTGAAATTGGGTCTGAAAGAGGGAAGTCCTGGAGATAGATGTTAAATAACGATGGGCCCAAGATTGATCCTTGCGGTACACCTGAAGACACAAGGAAAAAATCAGAATTCTCGGATCCTATGAAAATTGAAGTGCTTCTATCACTCGAAAAGCTGATTATCAGCTTTAAGAATCAGGAAACACAGTTTCAGTCAGACCGAAATATTTAGTTTAGCTCCCATAAGAAATGCTTTGACACATTTTAATCCCTTATCTACAGGAAGCTCCAAAACAAGGCCAGGGTATTGCTGATCTGCACGCGTTTTCAAGTGAATAGTAAAAATTAGTTCAAAACGAGTTATAAGTGCATTGGAGGTTGATGATATAGTCCTCCATAATACTCAAGGACCTTCCAAAACCTTAAAATACTCCAACATGGATCAAAACATTAATAATCGAAATTATTATCAACCACTTCAATCACTGTGCGATGACCGCATGGAAAGTGGAAATAGTGAACAAGGTGACACTGTGAAATCTAAAGTTACGATTCCCCCCCCCCCCCCCAATTGTGGTTTTAAAATCTAAAAGTGATATTCTCAGAAATTTAATTGAAAAACTTAAAATTAATGACTATGTCTTAAAAAATATCTCCTTGGGACAAAAAATCATGTGCTCAAGCATTGAATCGTATGATTTAATTGCGAACGCACTAAAACAACAATCATGTGAGTTCTACTCTCACGCAAAGAAAGCAAGTAGACCATTTAAAGTGGTTCTCTCGGGCCTAGATCTTTATGACCAACAAAGATTGAAGAACGAACTTATTTCGCTTGGAATCAAATGTCTTGAAGTTAAGCCAATCACATTAAAAACTAATTCACGGTACTTGCAGTATAAATATATTGTCGACATTGAACGCGGTTCAATTAAAATGAGCGATCTGCGCACGAACCTTAAAATCTTGTACCGAACCACCAACATCAACTAAATGTGCCAACTGCAATCGACTTGTATAAGTCGAAAGCAATACATCGATATCAGACTAAAAATTTCCTCTCGTGGGCGTTGCAACAACAACAATCACATCTCAAAACGGGTTTCATTAAACCAGCCAAGAGATAAGCGTAATCACATTCATTTCACCATGGAGGATTTTCCCCAGATTTCCCACAAGGGACCAACTCACCATAAACACTCTGCAGCGTCGTCGTCGTCGTCGAGTACAACTCGACCTCATCAAGTAACTTCTCGCCCAGAAGCTCCAAAAGCAAAAAACTCGAATTCACCTGATATCATCAATATCAATAGCTCATTGTTTTCTTTAGAAGAAATTTCAAATCTGCTAAATGATGTTATGTCTAAATTGAGTTCATGCCGTACTAAGGCTGAACAATTTAATGTTATAACCACTCTTGCAGTGAAGTATGTTTATTCAGTATGTTGAACACAAACCCAAAAATTATTACTTGGAATGCTACAAGCATTCAAAATAAACAAGTAGAATTCTTCGATTTTGTGATTCATAACAAAGTTGACATTGCTCTGTTGACAGAGACTTGGTTAAAAAGCGATAACAAATTTTCAAATGGCAATTATGTATGCTACAGACTTGACAGGCAACATTCAAAGGGAGGTGGGGTTGCAATTGTGGTGAACAAGACTATTAAACATTCAGTCGTACCAGCTGTTCGTCTTGAGATAGCTGAAGTTGTAGGTATTGAGATAGAATTGCAGGACTCATCCAAATTTTGTATTTTCTCTTTATACTTCCCAGGTGGAAATGGAAATAACGAAAAAAAAAACAAATTTAAGAGAGACTTACTAAAGTTGACCAGATTAAACTCAAACTACCTGATAGGAGGTGATTTCAATTCTAGACACCAGTCATGGGGATGTCTGAGAGCAAACTGTTGGGGTAATATACTTCACGATATTGTCGCTATTAACAGATACCTCTCATTATTATACCCTCTTGACCCAACATATATTCCAAGTTGCTCTTCTAAAAGACCTTCGACACTCGATATATTTTTATCCAATAATGCTTCACGTTTCAGTCAACCTACAACTCTTAATGCATTAAGCTCAAACCACTTGCTCGTATGTACAGAGCTTCAGAGGTCTTGTACTAGACATATCACTAATGGCAATTTCAATTATTCCGCTGCAAACTGGGAAAGATATCGGTCCCACATATCCGATAACTTATATCAAGGAAGCTTACGTTTGGATAGTATACAGTCATGCGAACAGATAGAATTTGTTACTGACAAATTTGAGCAAACAATCAATCGTGCTGCTGAGGTATATATTCCTAGGGCCCAAGTTGCTTCCTTTAGTACAAATCGTTCACCTTTGCCGGTTAATATTCTTCACCTTATTCGGTTACGAAACTCGGAGCGAAGAAAGTGGATTCGTTTTAGGCTAGACTCTTTTAAAACTAACCTTAAGACTTTGAACTTCCAAATCAAAATTGCGATCTCAATATTTCGTAACCAAAGGTGGAACAATCTTTTATCTGGTTTTGATAAAGGATCCAAGCCATTTTGGAAGGTGACAAAAATCATTAAGAAAAAAAGATCAAACATACCCCCTCTTCGAGTGCAAAACGATGTTTTTGTAACTCAGGAAGAGAAGGCAAATGTTTTGGCTGAGACATTTAGCAAAAACCACAAAATTTCAGCACACCTGAGTGACCTTCAAACCGAAATTTTTGTGAAGGATAAACTTAGGGAAGCGGATAGACCTATTGCTATACAGATTGCTAACTTAATCAACAACAACAGTGTGGTTAGGAGCCTAATCAAAGAACTGAAAGTACAAAAATCACCTGGTCTTGACGGTATTAGTAATCGATTTTTGAAAGCCTTACCAAAGAAAGGCATTACTTACCTAACATTTATTTTTAACCTTTGTATTAAACTTTCCTATTTTCCTGAAAAATGGAAAATTGCCAAAGTGGTGCCAATTGGAAAGCTTGGCAAGCCAAAAGAAAACCCCAATAGCTATAGGCCTATTAGGTTACTCAGCACTTTAGGTAAAATTTTTGAAAAAGTTTTAAAGGAACGTCTCTTAAATCACGTGGAGGAAAACAATATATATCCTATAGAGCAATTCGGCTTTAGAGCAGGTCATTCCACTAACCACCAAATTTTAAGGATAAAACTGTTTGTAGAAAACAGCCTTAGTTCAAAACAATCGACTGGTCTAGTCCTGCTAGACATAGAAAAAGCTTTCGACACAATATGGCATGAAGGACTTATCTACAAACTGATATTATTTAATTTTCCTGATTACCTTATCAAAGTTGTGTAGAGCTTCTTGCATAAAAGAAAATATGTTGTTTCCGTTGGGACCGCAAAGTCGTCCATGATTGACATTTCCTACGGAGTCCCACAAGGTTCCGTCATCGGTCCCATTCTATTTAATATCTTTATTGCGGACATACCACGTTTTACAAACAACACAGAAATCGCTATGTTTGCAGATGATACTGCACTCTTTTCATCAAGTCTACTTCCTCAAGACGCACTAAGTGCAATACAAAACTCACTAGACACTCTTATCAACTACTTTAAAAAGTGGAAAATCAAGCTTAATGCTGAGAAATGTCAAGCTATGTGGTTCACTCGACGCAGAAAGCAGAGTTTTTTGCCCCAATTTTTACTAAAAATAAACTCTAACGATATTAAATGGTCTGAAAATTGTAAATATCTTGGGGTCACATTTGATAAAAAGTTGACCTTCCAAAGTCATATATCTAACACAATCCACAAAACCAATCTTCTAATAAAAATTCTGCTAAAGACTAAGCATACATAATAAAATATTAATTTTCAAAACGATCTTTCAACCGGTTTTAACTTATGGTGCACCAGTGTGGTTTGACTGCGCTGAAACTCACATAAAAAGTCTTCAAATAAGTCAAAACAAAGTTCGTAAGTTAATGCTTAACTTACCGAGGTTTTACTCAACAGATAGACTCCACAACCGAACAAATGTCAGTCCAATAAAAATTGTTTTACACAAACTTCAAGAAAATTTCTTTGAGAGATGCTCTTACTCAAATAACGAACTTATACTTAACCTTTAAGTCATATGTATCTAAATACATTTTGTGTTTATTTGGGCTTGTGTGCAATGTTAGTCTTTAAGTGTTATATAAGGGTTTTTCCTTGTAGTGTTTTCCCTTAAATATATATTAATTATAAAATGTTAAAAATATTGTCATAAATGTAATTTATCATAGGTGAATAGAACAAAGTTCTGTAACTCTAAAATTATAAAAATATTCAAACAAATGTAACCCTATTAAACTGAAAATAAAATAAATTGAATTGAAACTTAGACACCAACTAGGGTGATTGCTACAGATAGTTAAAGCCTGAAACACAACCACGCTTTGGAGCGTCGCGTTAAACGACGATGTGTTGCAATACTTACCAGGACACAACAAGGTTCAACTTGCCCGAACACCTGCGTGTTGCAGGCTAAAAAGCCTTAAAAAACATTTCTATTCCGATAAAGCTGTTCAAGAATCTAATAAGGGTATATCCAAAGAGTTTAATTTTCGTATTTTCACTCTCGAAGGATGTTTGAAGTGTCTGTAGAGAACCTTATAAGGTTTAAATGGCCAGAGCGTTATGAAATACTCAAACTTTAACATAATTTACTTACTTACTTACTTAGGTGGCGCTACAGTCCTGGGTGTACCTGGACCTCAACCAAAACGCCTCTCCAGTTAGCACGACCTTGGGCTAACTGCCTCTAGTTGCGCACTCTAAGTTGGGCGAGGTCCACTTCCACTTGCTCTCGCCACCTAAGGCGAGGTCCTTCTCTACTGCGTTGTCCTCCGGGTTGAAATCGAAGACTCTTCGCTCTACATGTCCTAGCCATCTTCGTCGACTGATACGTACTTTTTTTAACCAGGTCGATGTCGCTGTACAGCTCCTAGAGTTCGGTTTTAAATCTCCTCCTCCAAAGCCCATCAACACAAACGGTACCAAGAATCACTCGAACAATTTTGCGTTCGAAACGACCAAGAAGATCTTCATCCGCTTTTGCTATTTTTTTTTTTTTTTCAATTTCAATTTTTCAATTTATTAACTTCTTTAGTTTTGAGTTGTACAATAAGACACTGTCTTTTATAGTACAAATGGTAATTGCATCAATGTAAATTGAATAAATATTAATAAATAGGGCAAAAGTGACAAATGAGAAAAAAGAATGATTATCATAAAAATACAAAAATTCAAGGTGAAAGGTAAAAATGGAGAAAATTATAATTAATGTCCACAACTCTGCGCCGTAGAGCAGGACTGGGATGATGAGGGTCTTATATACAGTCTCGTTAGTTTTTCTTGACAAGGCCTTACTAATCAATTGCCGTCTAAGGCTAAAGAAATAGCGGTTTGCAAGTGTAATTCTTCGTTTGATTTCAGCTGTGGTGTCATTATCAGAATTAATAGCGGAGCCGAGGTAGACAAAGTCCCTAACTACCTCAAAGTTATAGCTGTCTATCGTGACGTTCTGTCAGCTGTATAATATTTGCTCAAATCTTAGCATATCTTCAACGCCTAAACAAAATTCACTAAATGTACTAAAATCGTGCCACAAAATCAGTTTCGAAGTAAGCCTCGAATTGGGTCCCGGGTCATAACGGGATCACGGGAAATGAGATCTCCGATGAACTTGCTACACAAGGCTCAGAGGGGGACCTCTCAGGACCTGAACCAGCGATCTGTCTGCCTGCGTCCTCGGTCAGGGCTTCCATTGACGGTTGGGTTTCCTATGAACACAATCGCCGTTGGCATGACTCTCCAGGGTGCAGACAGACTAAGCAAATGCTCCCCGACGTCTGTGGGAAATCCGCGGCATTCTTGTTGTCTCTCAACAGAAAAGACTGCAGACAGACTACTGGCGTTCTTACGGGACACTACGCTTTTGCCAAACACCTTAAGGTGCTGGGCCTAAGCGACACCACCAACTGCGAAGCCTGTGGAGAAAGCGACTGCAGAACATTTCCTCTATGATTGTCCTGCTTTTGCTCGTATCAGGTGGCAGGTATTTGGTGCGGATATGGTGAGTGCTGTAAACCTAAGCTCCTTATCATTGAAGCGCCTTCTAGTTTTTCTTAGAAAAACGAGTAAATTTCCACAGTGAAATGTGGTGTGTCTGCCTGGCAGTACAATGGACCAGTATTGAGTCTGAGTGCTCCAGTGCAGAAAGTTTCACACATCCCGACAAAAAAAAAAAAAAAAAAAAAAAAAAGCCTCGAATTTCAATTGTCTTAAAAATGCATTTATTTTTTTTTTTGTTTTAGGAAGAAATACAAATTTGATTATAGGCCAAGTCGTTCGTTCGACACTTGTTCTACGTCCTCTACGAAATTTCTTGATTTGCATTTATGTCGTATTTAAACGAGCCTTCCTTTTTCGATTTATCAATTGCATAATTAGCTTATAATAAAAGTATGTGAACGGAAACCACTGACTGTGTTTTCCCATTCAAAAAAATATGCAAATTCTTTGTATTTGTTTAGTTTCAGACAGCGCCATACGCACAGCTCTGCCTTAGTCGGTTTATTATTGAGAAAAGTATTCTTAATTTTCCTTTTAAAATTAGAGAACTTTTTATACATTTTCCAACTAAATATATTTATTTTATAATTCCAAAATGCCCATTACCAATTTAAGCCGACTGCAAAGATATTATGGATTCTTAACTCGCACTATAGTACTTTTTAAAGAATGGGAATCTCATAACAAATAAATCTTCGAGTTTAGGCTTATAACCACATTATTCAAAGGATTGGAGGTTCGCGCAAGTATCCAAAAAGAGGAACTCAGAGGAACTACACATTAACAGATCGATTAGATTACCTGATCACTGTAGTGTATTCCAAGCAGAAGTCTTAGCAATCACTGAAGTCGCAAGCATGATATCAATGATGACGATACCACACAGTGATATTACCATTTTTATTGATAGTCAGGCGGCCATTAAAGCGGTGTCAGCCACAGAAATAAAATCCTTACTTGTTCGCCGCTGCCGCGAGGAGCTCAAAACTCTTGGCACAAAGCACAAAACGAGTCTCTGCTGGGTCCCTGGACACAAGGACATATCCGGCAACGAGCGAGCTGACGAACTGGCAAGAAAGGGGTCTGCGATGGACCATGAACAGGCGCTTCAGTCGGTTAAACCACCACTCTGTAACCTCAGAGAAAGAGTGGAATACAAAACACGAATGAAAGCCAACAACAGGTGGTTGTCACTAACCACTTGTGACATATCACGCAAGCTGTGGCCAAAGTATGATAAGGGCCGAACCAACAAACTTTTACGTTACGACAGGACATCGCTGTCAAAGTTGATCGGTACTCTTACTGGCCACAACCTGCTAAGGAATCACACAATGAAACTAAATCTCAAGGATGACGACATCTGTAGGGGCTGCGGTGATGAGGAAACTCATGAGGACACACCTCACTTTCTCTGTCACTGTCCAAGCCTGTGTCACCTGAGGAACAGAACACTTGGAAGATACTTCTTCCAAGACATTCAAGAACTTTCTGATGTCTCACTAACAAATCTTTACAGGTTTATACGGACATCCAAATGGCTGGACAGACTGGAGTAAGAAGGAAACCAAGGAGGAAGGACCAAGGCCAGAACAGCGAGGCCAACACTCCCAACAAAGGGTATCACAATGGGACCACATGGACCTAAGTGTGATGTAGCAGATTTGCTCTGTTCCATCAGCCCGTTAACCTAACCTAACCTAAGTATCCAAAAATATGCTTACTTGGAAAGTAAAGGTCTTGTGAACTCTTGTAGTGTTATACTCGTATAATAAGAATACTACGAGGTCTAATTTACGTTGTGACAGTGATAAAGAATGTTATGGGAGTCCTTTGAGCCCCTTTTCAACGTTAGAGTTCAGCTCTGAGAAATTTTTAGTTGGGAGGGCTGGTTCAGAATTCACGTTTTAGGACCAGAAGCTTATTGCAGAACCAACTCGATAACCGCTATAGGACTGATTTATAATAGGGAAATGTTCCGGGGCGCGAAATCAAAAGGATTTTTTAGGCTTCACTCTTATAAGGAAATTCTTACTAGATAAGACAAGAATTAAGAAGCTGGTGAGATTGCTTTCGCAGGCCATTGTGACCTGAGCTATCATCTTCCACAAAGAAATACGTTCGCCAGCAGAGCTGAAAAACTCTGCTATCAAAGATGTGCTGACCTTCAAATGGGAAGGAGAACGTCTCCATTGGGGGAGTAAACCCTTAAGATACAAACGCTTTTTCGGGTCGCAGTGTCGCCGATCTGTTATGGGTGACGCTAAATATATAGTGAACCATCATCGATTATCGTCCAAGCGATAATAGTGAACTAGATCGTCATCAGTTTGTTTTACGAAACTCTACTATCGCCTGACGTTTATTGCATTATAATCCACTTAAGAAATCTGAATCGTATTAGAATAGCTCCGCTGGTAGACCATCAGAGAAGGCGGCCTCATTGCTCTTTAGGTTTCTTATACCTAATCCAACCTCTTCTATACTGAGTGGTGAAATCTGTTCCTCATTGACAGGACGTGGGTTCTCTTCTTGCCCTATTACTCTCTCTACATGATGCCCATTTAGCAGCTGTTGGAAATGCTGCTTAAATATATCTACTATTCCTTGCGGTTGACTAAGTTTCCGTCGCTGTTTCGAAGAGCATACGTTCCGGTGTTAAGGCCAGCAGCCAGTTGCTTCGCTGTCTTGTAAAATCTCCGGATATTGTTTTCTTGAGCTGGGAGACTGCGTATGCCCTCTTCTTCTCCTCCCTTTTGTTGGCTCGATACTCTTTCCGAACTGCCCTTGTTTTGCCCTGCAGCGCTTTTAAATGTGCATCTTCTGTCACCTTTTTACGAAAGGTACATACATCATCATACCACTGACTTTTTGTCTGGGGTGGCTGGTAACCTACGGTGGTTTCGGCTACATCCTGGATGATGTCACGATATAGGTTCCACATATTGTTGGCGCTTGTGGGTGGTGAATACACAGAGGAGAGTCTCTCGCTCATCCGCTCTGTGTAGACTCAGGCTACTTTAGGTGTGCAAAGGCGGCGCAGGGACATAAGTCCCGAAGACATAAGTCCCGAAGACATAAGTCCCGAAGACATAAGTCCCGAATTCATTTTTCGGGACTTATGTCCCACTTAAGTGGGTCATAAGTCCCGAACTGATTTCGGGACTTATCACCCACTTAAGTGGGACATACGTCCCGAATTTTAATCGTTGAAAATGGGACACAAGTCCCGAATGAAACAAACAGTTGGAAATATTTTATATTTTATTAACGTTCATAAATTGATAGGTAAAATATAATTTTGTCACTTTCACTGTCACTGTATTATGTCACTTTCACAAAGCGTCATAAGGCCAAATCCGGAAAGTGACATAAAGCCAAATTTTCGAAACCGTACCTCGCACCTACTCCAAATCAAACAGTGACCCCAAGCAGGGGGGTTGCAGAGGGGCAGCATGCCCCCCATAGACATTGTACTGTTTATGCAATCTACTTTCGATTTCGCAACTAATCCCATAAACAGTGTAATGTATATTGGGGGGCATGCTGCCCCCTTGCAACCCCCCTGCTTGGGGTCACTGTTTGATTTGGGGTAGGTGCGAGGGCAAATTGTTGAAAGCAGCACCAAGCGAAAGTGTCATAAAGCCAAATTGGCCTTGTGACGCTTTTCCAATGTGTCATAATACCAAATGCTAAAATTTGGCCTTATGTCACTTTCACAATGCGACATAAGGTCAAATTTTAAAATTTGGGCTTATGACGCTTGGGGTTATGTCACGGCACCGTTTTACCGTTAAGTCTCATAACATAATTGTAAGCAAACAAATCGATAATACGAGTAGTTGCACATTTGCGCACAAAAAAGTGGTTTGGTCTTATTTCCATTAGTTTTTTGGTATTATTTCGTTTTGCATGACAAAATAAAGCCAAATTGGCTCTATTTCGCTTTCGAAAGCGAAATGATGCCAAATTTGGAATTTGGCCTTATTTCGTTTGGCTTTATTTCACGTCACCGATAACGAAACCGATTTGACTATTTGCTGTAGCATTTGGATTGGTCTTCTTAGTTTCTCTCAGGCGTATATTTCGCGGGTGACAATGGTGCAGTAGTAGTGTATTCGCTTACGGAATGGAAGGTCGTGCGTTCGAATCCAGGCCAAGTCCATTACTTTATACCGAATACATGAAATCGTAATCTCCCTAAGTAACTTAGACACCACCCGTGGAGAAAAACCCTACAACTGCACCCAAACACTTCTTTCCTATCTCTCTATTCTTTCTAATACCAAGTAGCTTACACTGTGTTCTTAGCATTATAAGGGTACTGTAACAACAGGAAAAAAAATCCCTTTAGCGTAAGCAAATTATAAAAAAAAAAAAAAAAAAAAATTAGGAAATGTATAGTGGGACATAAGTCCCGAATTAATTTTTCGGGACTAATGTCCCACTTAAGTGGGTCATAAGGCCCTAATTGATTTCGGGACTTATGACCTACTTAAGTGGGACAAAAGTCCCGAAAAATGAATTCTCAACAGGATTACGTACGACGCAGGGGTGACTACAAACCTCATAGAGTGCGTAATCCCGAGTACGTGAAGAAGAAATGACATCTCAAACTGTGCTGCAAGCAAACCTGCACCGCGCTATTGGTGCATCGGACACCTATAGCCAAATATATGCCGAAAGGAACGTCGCTCTTGGTTTAATCCAGGAACCATGGGCAACTACATACTACAGGCAAGATCTTTGGTCTTAACAGCAGAAATAGAGAGTTAATTTTTGCCAAAGGTAATTTCAGACCTAGGGCAGCTCTTTCCATTGCCAAACATATAAAATTCTCTCTCATTCCAGGTTTCAATACTAGGGACCTGTTGGCCGTTAAAAAGAACATAAATTCGTATGCGCATCGGCGTATTTTTCTAGGGACATATAGGAGGTACCACCTACTCCAGTACAGGAACTTGTCCAGTACTGCCGCAATCAGCAAGTACATCTTGTTATCGGCTGCGACGCGAATGCACATCACCAGATTTGGGGCAGCCGAGACACAAAAAAAGAGGTGAGTTATTTTTAGATTATTTATATAGTAAAGACCTAGTTATTTTTAATAAGGGAGAAAAGCCCACTTTTAGGAACAGCATACGAGAATAAGTTTTAGGCCTTACTCTCTCGCCTCCTTTTATACAAAACATTGTAGACGACTGGCACGTGTCTGATGAAGCTTCTCTGTCGGATCATATGCATATTATGTTCAGGATGCGATGCAACACCGAGTGCGCGCCGGTCAAATACAATAATAAATTAACAAACTGGAGAAATTATAGTGAAAATCTTGCAATCAGAACTGATCTGCTACCAGATTAACCACTAACACCGAGTGATGCGGACGCTGCACAATGTCAGCTGAACGATATCATTATCTCATCTTTTAAGAGTAGTTGTAAGGTAAAGCGCACCGTGGTGAAAAGAAGCGTACCATGGTGGAACGAAAACCTGGAAACTAACCGGAAGAAGGTGAGAAAACAATTCAACAAATCGAAAAGCACCGGCGTATGGGATCAATATCGATCCCTGTTAACCAAATACAACCAAGAGTTGCGAAGATATAAAAGGGCCTCATGGCGCGCAAACTGCGAAAAGCTGGAAAAACTTCCAGCAGTGGCGCGGCTCCAGAGCGCACTTTCAAAAGATCCTTCAAACTGCGGGGGATTGCTTATCAAACCTGATGGAACAATCACAAGCGACCGGGAAGAAACTCTCACCACCTTGCTGCAAGTTCACTTCCTTGGTTCCCTAATTGTCGATCACACAACTGATCACACTACTAAGGCTTCGTATCCAACTAACCTCAGCAGAAATAATAGTTTATCTGTAAAAAATTTTAGTCCAGATAAGGTAAAATGGGCCATAAACTCATTTAAACCATTCAAGGCACCAGGAAATGACGGAATTTTTCCAGCCCTCATTCAAAAGGGTATGGAATTCTTCCTACCTAATATGATTGCCTTATTTAGGTTCAGTTTCAACTGGGGCTACATACCACGCACTTGGCGGGAGGTCAATGTAGTATTTATCCCCAAAGCAGGTAAAAAACCTAGTGAACTACCTAAATCATATCGTCCCATAAGCTTGACATCGTTTTTCCCGAAAACAATGGAAACAATAATTGACGTTCATATCAGAGAATTCGTAAGTGTTAGCATGCCTCTACACCCCTGTCAATATGCGTATCAAAAAGGTAAATGAACGGAAGGTGCCCTGTTAAAACTAACAAATCACATTAACAACGCCTACCGTTGCAAAGAAATTGCACCATACGCTTTTCTTGACATAGAGGGTGCCTTTGATAACACCGGTTATGATTCAATATTAAATGCTTTAATTCACCGAAAGGTAGACATCCCCACCATAAACTGGATAAAAGCGATGTTCGAAAGTCGGAAAATTACTGCTTCGTCAGGACAGACTTCAGTATATCAGTATCAGCTATAAAAGGCTGTCTACAAGGAGGAGTTTTATCACCTCTCTTGTGGTCTTTGGTTATAGATGACCTACATCAAAAACCAATTAACTTAGGCTACGACATAATAGGGTACGCCGATGACTTGGTCATCATTATTAAGGGCAAAGAATCAAACGTAGTTACCTCACGTATGCCACACGCCCTTAAGATAGCTATAGACTGGTGCGCCAAGGAAAATCTCTCCATAAACCCCATTAAACCTATCATAGTTCCTTTCACAAAATGAAGAAAGCTCAACTTAGCCTAGATTTCACTGAATGGTACGACCTTTGAGTATTCCGATGAAGTCAAATATCTTGCAGTAATCCTTTACAAAAGACTTAACTGGAACTCTCACATTACCAACAAAATCACTAAAGCTAACAGAGCTTTATGGGCCTGTCGGCGCACATATGGCAGAACCTGGGAAATCTCTCCAAAGATCGTCCACTGGATCTACACAGTGATGATAAGACCCATTATAACATACGCCTCCATTGTTTGGTGGACAAAATTCACACAAAAGGTCGCAATAGAGAAGCTCAAAAAGGTACAACGGCTTGCGTGCCTTGGTATCTCCGGAGCCATGCGAACCTGTCCAACAGCTGCCATAGAGGCAATAAAAGGAATTACACCTCTCCACATTTACATTCAAAAAGTGGCGATCCGCAGTGCACTAAGTCAAATACAGTTTAACGAGATAAGTCATAACGATCATTAGGAACTTAAGACTGTTTCGTCAAATCGCCAACTTACAACTTCATTAAAAACCTAATTGTGAACTAAGTCAATTTTAATGGTATAAAAATTTGAATTTAGCGCCTTTCGGCCATCTTTTTCTAATTTAAACAAAAAAAAACCGAATTGTTAAAATGAAATAAGTAAATGGACACTCTTTGTACCAAGTTTGAAGTCGTCGCACGCTTTTAAATTCGTCCCAAATTAAATTTTTCTCGCTCAAGTAAGAGCAATTTACAAAAATTATTGTAAATTTTCAAAGACCCTTCTCGATGAACTGCCGGCACTTAACATGAACTGCGCGGTCACAGACCGCATTCATAAAACACTATGCTTCAATAAACGGTTCTCCACGGAGATCCCGTTAGTAATAACCCACCAAACAGCCACAACGGCATAAAGTGGTATACGGATGGTTCTAAAATGGAAACGGGGGTAGGAGCGGGAATATATGGACCACACAAACGCTTCACGATACCCATGGGAAAAAGTCCCAGCGTATTTCAAGCAGAGCATGCCATTCAAGAATGCGCCAGCCACATAAATTTATCTGGTATAAAAGGTGCAACCATCCATATATTCACGGATAGGCAAGCAGCTATAAACGCCCTTAGCTCGCATACCATTGACTCCAAATCAGGCATGTACTGCTTCAACACCCTACAGGCACTCGGAATAAGTAACAATACCAAGCTGTCATGGCCGTGGCCAGGGTGGGGGGGGGGGGGGGGGGGGGTGATCACAGGGGTTTGACCCCCCCCCCACCGAAATTTGTTTAAAAATACATCTGTAAATCATACTTTTTCGCATCAGTATGAAATTTGTAATCATATCATTATTGATTATGTTAAACATTTCTGATTTTAGTTTTAAGCTTTGAAAGGCAGTTTCAACGGAGTTCAACCTGTAGTTCGCGAGTCTCATCCAGGCTCCTTATACGTGCATTGTAGCGCACACTCTCTAAACCTGGCATTAGGGCATTCTTGTCAAATTCAGCCTATTCGCAACACTATTGGTACCAAAAAATCCGTTGGAATTTTTTTTTAAATTATCGGCAAAGCGCACAGATTTGTTGCAGGAAATGATTAAACAAAATTATCCTCAAAATAAATGGAAAAATTTAACAGCAATGTGTGTAACACGCTGGGTGAAAAACCATAATGGCTTGATGAGGTTTAAGGAAATTTTTAAAGCGATAATTGATGCTTTGGAAGAGTTGTATAGTGATAAGGACTCTGATACGTCATCGAAGGCGAGTTGCTTTTTAAGATTTATTTCAGCTAGTGATTCGCAGTAAGTTTGTGTTGTATGAGTGTTTTGTTTACATATACATTGCCACTTTGTAAGATCTCACAATCCCCTTCATGCGACTTAGTGTCTGGATTGGAACATGTGGAATTAATAACAAAGACATTCCAAGGAATACGCGAAAATATCATTCCGGAATTCAAAACAATTTTTGAGACTGCACAAAACTTAGTGAATGTTGTGGATTCCACGAATTGTGTCAAGGCAGCACCACAGACAAAACATGAGCACAACAGATCCTGAAACCTATTTTAGGATAAGTATAATGATTAATCTTTTAGATGAATTTTTAAGTCAGCTTAAAATGAGATTTGAAAACCATATATAACCGATCCTTGGCAAAAACGAACAAAATTATAACGAAGAAAACTTCAAATTTTATAAATGTTTTTTTGGATTGGAATACCTACTTTAAAAGCTGAATTTACGCTATGGAAGACAAAATGCCATACACAAAAAGATATAGAGCGTTCAAAGAGTGCAATAACAGCTCTTGGGGGATGCAATAAGGATCTGTTTCCTAACATCCAAAAGCTTCTTAAAATTTTGGCGACACTACCGGTTTCAACATGTACACCGGAAAGAACATTTTCGACAATGAAACGTCTAAAAACTTATCTAAGAAATTCTAGCGGTGAAGAAAGATTAACAGGATTGGCGTTAATGTGAATTCATCGACAAATTGCGATTGACACTGAGGAAGTTTTAGATATATTTGCAGCACAGAAGGCCAGAAGATTAAATTTAATTTTATAAAAATGATTCCTACCTACATGTTATGTAATACTTTTTGTAATAATAAAATCCTAAAGACTGATGATATGTACCTAATAAATAATAACTTGAAATTATTTAAAAAAATATTGGAAAAGTCTTTTAGTTTTTGAAATATGTTTGATAGTTTTCTTGGAAAAACTAAGTACATACGCAAAAGTATTTTATTACCAATAGTCTACCGAGGAAAAAAAAAATACTGAAAATCGTTTAAGCTTTTTAGACTGTTTTTTTTTTAATTTTTCTAAAATATTTTGCAATTTTTGGAGTATTTCAATACAAGGAAATCTGTAGTTTTCATCGGGAAAAAAATCTGTAAAAATTCAATATACCCGTTTTCTGCATAATTTAAAAAAAAACAAAAAAATTTATGTGGATCATAAAGCTCCTAAATTTTAAATTAAATTGAAATCGGTTTTGTTGTTAGCGAAAAATTCTGATGTTAAAAAATCAGTTCAATATGAGGTACCGTTTTAAGATAAAAATCGCAAAATACATTCTTACCAAAAGATAGTTTTATCTAAATCATTAAGGCCGTTTTTAGAAAAATTAAGTTTTAACAAACCGTTATTATGACATATACCATTGTTTTAGAGCTAAAATTCCAATTTCAACAACGCCTAGTCTGATACTACTAAATAAACACTATGAACCAAGTTTACAAATCGGCCCATCCGCTTAAGCTGCAGATCTGCAAACAGGCAGATGGACGAACAGAGTTTTCCAACACATTTTTTTCTACTTCCCTATCATCGTTATGTCATGTTTAATTGTTATCTCAATTTTTGTTGCACCAATCCTTAAAGTGCCTTATATGTATATAGTATAATACCATAATCCCCATTAAAAATCGTGTTTGGTCGATTTTCGGCTAAAATGGGCTGTATTAATTTTATTTATTACATCTAGCTATCATTTAGAAAGGTACACACTGATTGGTGTATGGAAAAAAAATGCTGGCCCATACGGTACAAAAGATCTTTTTAGGTCGAAGTGAACCTATTAAAACTGGTAGACGCCACCGTTGATCTCATCTAGGAAATGATTCCGCTGCCGTCTGAAGCAGGAGAAAAGTGTCTCAGTGTGAAGAAAATACGAATCCACTTGCAATCATAATTCTATTCAACTATAGACGGCGTTGTTTCTCACTCTTTTGCGAAACAGATGATTTTCGGTGAAACTAAAATGTGTTTGAGCTCAATTTTATTATTTCCTTTTAACTATTTCGGGATGGTTAATTTGTTTGATGTCTGAACCTTTTCAATGTCTTAGCTAACGCAATGACGAAAAATTGCATTGACAGCATTCTGTAGCATTTAAAAAAAAAGATCTAAAGTAAATTGTTTATTTTAAAAACCATGAAAAGTGATTTAATTGCCTGCAAAATACGTAAATCGATGCTAGGCGTCACCTCATTAGCTATCTCGCAAAAGCTATCGTCTTATCGATGGTGTTTTGACGTTTTCTGAGTTATGCACAGCAGAAATTGACTTGTCGAAGGGATGACGTTGAGACGACAGTCATTTTAAAGATTGCACAAAGCAAAAGCATCGTCAGATAATCATCGTCTAACGGGATGAGGGCCCTGTTTTCGACTACTCATGTCGTGTCTTAATTTTTTCCATAAAAAATTTATAAAAGTTGTTTAGTTGTTGGAGTTACAATTTTTCAGGTAAGAATATTTTAATTCTTTATTATGAAAAACTATGTTTTTTATAAAATATGAAATATGAAATTCGTGCAAGGACCTAATAAGGAACCGGTTTCTGACGGAGTATTTTTCTTTCAAAAAATCCCAATATTAGATCCCCTTTCCTACTTATCGTCCAGCGCTTGGCACCATAACGCGGGACTGGCATGATTAAGGTTCAATAGAGTTTGTATTTTGTCCTTCGAGTGAGGAGTTTTGAACCAATTGGTTTTGCCAAACCGGTTTCCTTAGGTAATTCTCCGCCGGATATCCGCTAAGATGTCGTTCGTGGAGTTGATGTTTACTCCTAGGTAGATGAACTCCTTGACTACCTTGAAGTGGTTGCTATCAACAGTGACGTTTTGTCCTAAGTAGTGGATAGTTGTCTGTTTGTTTATGTGTTACTAGCATTGTACTTGGTCTTGTCCGTATTACCTTCAGGATCAACCAATTTCGAACAATATAACCGATCTGTAATTACAAAAAAGAGTGTATTGTATGTATGTACAAGGAAATATGAGGAGTTATTTCACTTAAATTCAAATTCGATGAGCTTTACAAAATCAAACTATTGAACCAATCGGGGGTTTTATTTGTTGGCTTTGTATTTTTCTTGTAAAGGGTAGGTAGTTCCTTTTAAATTAACAAACATAAATACAGGTACAGTATCACAGGCGTTCAGCTCGTGGGATGAATAGGTATCAACAGCACCTACTTTTATTGCAAACGTACATAGCATAGCCTAACGCTGCACGTTTAATTGTTTTGAATCCGTTTATATATTCCGAGTAGCTACCTCCTTTGTTTCTCTCCAATTGAGTGTATTAAGTATTCATACAACAATAATCGATTTATTATTAGATACCATATGTGTAAACGAAACTATATAAAACTCGCTCAGCTCCACCTATTTCTATTTTCTACATTCATCTTCTCCCAGGTAATAAATGTATCCGACTTTCTACATAAAACACATTGAACAGCTTTCGTTTCATAAATACCACAATCAGCTCCCCCTAGTCCATGGTATCGAAAAGAAATGGACCTACATTCAAAACAACAAGTCAACAACCTTTTGGGTTCAAATATTGTACCGTATCAATTTCATCTCAAAGTAGTATACCTAGGTACATAATATGGATGCTAAAATATTTTTTGTAATAAAAAACCTGTTTCACTCTTTGCCACCAAAAATCTAATTTAAATAATGTCTACATAAATTTCTTTGGGCTTTGAGGAGGAAATTCGACATTGTACTTTGTTCCTATCTGCATCTTAACCAGTTCATCTTAGAAGCAGCTGAGCAGCAAGGCGTTGGTATGTCTAATTTACATTTTCGGATAGAGAAGTGTATTTTATTGAATGAGTCACTTTGGTTTGTGTATTTGGAGAAATAAGTTGAATTATTAATTTAATCTTTTGTCCGTCTGTCTTCTGAAATAAGTAGTTGATAAACGGACGCCGCACGGAATTTAACTTCATCATTTTGAAGATAATTATTTCTGCTTTTGGTAAAGTGTGTGCCAGTAGATAGAGTAAAATTAATATTGTTGAAAAAGGTTTTTCAGAAAAGTGATCAGGGCGTTGGATTACTGAGACTGGCCGAGGGGCCCCATGCTTCATTCACAGTAGTAACATCTTAAGTGTTTTCATTGCCACATCTCTTGCGACAGTTTGACAAACATTCAAGAGTAGCAGTTGCCATGGGAAGCTTCTGAAATGTTCCGTTCTGAATTGGTGTAAAATTGTAGGTTGGTGTAACATTGTAGGTCCGTTAAATTCATGATAATCATCTTAACTTCGTACACTCAAATTTCTCGAAAACCCACATTTGCCGCCTCTTTATGGACCGTTCATGCCAATTTTTTTTATTTATTGTCTGTCGTAGACTTGAAGCTTAAGTACGTGTGATCAACATCGAAAATTATATCGATCTACCCATGTCCTTTCGTCAACCTGTCAGTACGTCTCCAATTTTAAAGGCCCTTAACTTAAAGCTAGAAAGCTGAAATTTGGAACATGAGTAAACGTTCAAATTGTCCAAAATAAAAAACTTTTTATGGAAAAAGTTGATGGAAATGTACGCCCACTTTTTCCCATAAACTACTTAAAAAAAAAAAAAAACAGTACTAATTGTGGGGACCCTATTCATTTTTGCTTTCCCCAAAGTAGGCGTGACATTGAGTTGGGAACCCTTGTCTATATTGGAATTTTTTTTGTGTCGAACAAAATTACCAACATTTTAAAATTGGGTTAAAGCGGGTGTGGCAAAGGCTTTGTTTAGACGAGTTTCTATGAAGGTTACAGTCAACAATAATGCTATTACCTACAGTTATTTGTGTTTTTTAAGCAATTAATCGAAAAAACAAAGCCTTTGACAAAAACACTCCAAAAAGTGGTTGCGGTAAAAATTTTGTATTTGCGAATTTTGTCATAACGTTTTTTTTACTTTTCAAAAAGATTTTATAGAGAAAAAGCAATGTTTTTGTCAAAAACGTTTTCAGATGGCTAAGTCATAAAAAAGGAGGTATGGTTTTCGTTGTATTCTTGAACCTGGGAGCTGAGAATGAAAGGGTAGTAAATGAAAAAAGTGTTCAAGTCAAAGAAGTCGAGTTGTTTTTGCTTTTTGGACTACATCCACATATTGGTAGGTAAAGCTCGAAGAGTTCGCGATTGTATATTTTCCTCGATTCGCCCACAGGACCATCTGGCGAACAGCCAGTGAGACCAATGTCTTATAACCAAGAGGGTGGAGCTGATATTGTTCAGTTCTACGCTCATTTTTATCGATTAGCACTCGGCGCCGTAAATTAGAAATGGCATAAATCAGGTTCGGTATAGCACGAGTTCTTTGCTTCGTTCCTCTGAATCTTCTTAATTTTCACCACCTCAAAGTTGATTTTATCAACAGTGAAGACTTCCCCTAGTTGGTGGATAAATGTTTCTTTCATTATTGATATCTACTTGGTTTTGGTTCTGTTTTCTTCAAGATTTTCGTTTCTACTTCAACCCCCGTGACAGCCTTACCACTGCATGCTGGGAGAGGCGGATTATGTCGATACCCAAGTCTCTAAAACTTCCAACTAAATACATCTATTTTATGATTCCAAAATACCCATTACCAATTTTAGCCGACTGCAAAGATATGGATTCTTAACTCGCATTATAGTACTTTTTAATGAATGGGAATCTCATAACAAATAAATCTTCGAGTTTAGGCTTATAACCACATTATTCAAAGAATTGGAGGTTCGCCGCAAGTATCTAAAAATATTCTTACTTGGGGAGTAAAGGTGAACTCTTGTAGTGTTATACTCATATAATATGAATTACGAAGTCTAATTTACGTTGTGACAGTGATAAAGAATATTATGAGAGTCCTTTGAGCACCTTTCCAATAAAATAAATAATAAATATTAGGCATTCACGGCCCATACAGGGCCTAAAACCTAGCTTATCCAACCATTTGCATGTGCGAAGTGGAAGGGACCTACAATTTAAGGCCGAATCCGAACGGAAAATTCGAGAAGCTTCTCATGACAATTGATACTCTTGGATGTTTGTTTTATTATAATTAAGGTGTATATGTATCAATTGTTACGAGAAGGTTCTCAAATTCGCCTTTTGGATTCGGCATACAATTGTAGGTCACTTTCAATTCGCATAAGTAAATGGTTGGAGAACCGGGCCGTTAATGCCTAGTTTTTTTTTATTGACTTATTAATACCTAAAAATACCTGCATTATATGTATTACAATTTCACAACGAAGATTCAGATTTGCTTATCCCTTATTGCTCCCTTCCTATTTCATGACAATAAAGTTTGAATACGACAGTTTTCCCTTTCACGTTTACATTATAAGGTAACGACACAACTGAGATTGTTTGGAAACATTGCGAACTGCCGATAATAAAATCTGGTGGCTATGGCAACGATATTACGTGTATTTACGCGAATGTCCATGCCCGGTGTTGACAAATCGTCCAATTTGAAATCCTGTAAGTCGGTCTTGTTCGCCTAGTTTACTCATACATTTCAATGGTCGAATCGTTCTACGAAATGTTTATTACTTTTTCGGTACTGTTCTTTTGCGCTGTTTTACGGAAAATGTTCTCTATGATCGTTAAAATAGGCCACCCTTTGAATTAAAAAATTGATATCACTGATGGTGAGTCTCGACTTTAAATTCTTTGTTCTATTCCAGGATATGCCTCAGCATAAGCATTTAAACAGCGTTGTTTAAGGAACGCGTTTAGAGGTTGCTCAAGACTGGTTTAAAAATGGCCGATGACAGTTTGCTCTCGTTCCCTGACCGTTTTCACATATGAATCACAATTTTTAATACGTGAACTTCAAGTAGCCTGTTGACCTTTTTTAATAGCTATTGAGTTTATCTCAAAATTGTTGGATAAAACACACTGGTGGAATCTTAACTTCAGAATACTTGAACATTGCCACAACAACTGAACTGTTTTAAATTCGTTCCCAAATGGATCCATTATTGATAAAGACATTGTTTGTTGTATGAATGGGAGGGCTGTTATCGCCACCAGCTCATTGTTTCGTCTGATTTGGTAAATATGTTCGATCGTATCCACCAAGGAACAATATGTCACATCTCTCATCAAGGAATTAGCAAATATCCCAAAACAACTACGCCATCATCAATACACCGTTCCGCTTCTGCCACTGTTTCATCTGATCTCAAATCCATAGGTTAAGATGGACCAACAACATAGCATAGAAATCCATTCATTTGTACCAAGGAGACACTTACCGTCCCAAAAATAATAGAATGATCTTCCAAGAGACGTGGCGAATTCGTAATATGGATAAACATTAGGGTGGAGTGATTTTTTTTTTAAATCTACTTGCCTGGGTGTGGAAAAGTTGCATCAAGGGATAAGAAAGTAACCTGAAAAAGAAATTTCCCGATATTTCAATTCCATACACTGCCTCATCCCTTTCAAAATTTTACTTATTTGAGTGATTTTCATAGCTGAAAAGTTCCAAGAAGTCAAGTAAAACGGAAATAATAACAGGTGCATTACATAAAATTTTATTTAAAATAAGTTAAATAAGATAAAATAACAGGGAATTGGAATATAAAATTCATATAGGTATGCATTGAAGTAAAAAAATAAAAATAATTTGAGGAAAATGCATTACTACAGGGAGTAGTCCTTTTTCGTCTCAAAAAAAGGCATTACTTGACGTGACTTCAATTTAGCTCTAGTGAAACCATCTCGTCGTATAGATCCACAGACCGCAGTTGAGGCTTCCGTTGAATTCGGCCAATGTAAAGGGACGAATATTTAGATTGACCTGATTCGAAAGTCGTGCTTTTAATATGCGCCGTAGTGCGAGTTCTTGAATGTGCCGTCTATCATCGGCCAACATAGCCAATAAAATATTTTCTGGGTGTCCACAGTACCCATTTCGTTGGATAACAGGATCTATTATTTCTAGCAATTCACGTTTTAAATATCTTGAAAGCCGTAAAGTCTGATGCAAATGCTGAGCGCCATAGATACATGACGGTTTGATTTTCATAGTAAACCACATCGGTGCGTAGACTGTAAGAACAAACTTTGCCAATGTTTTTAAATTTTCAGATTGCGTTTCCGAAGAAATATAGAGCCGAAGTATGCGATTTGCTGTTGTTAGCCATCTGGAATGCACGATTCTGCCTGGATTTTTAGAAAGACTTTCATTGCATGTTTCCGAACTAATTGCTTCACAAACGTCTAGCAAATAAAATTGATCTATGCTTAAGTCCTATTTATGGCTAACATGTGGTAATGCGCAGTTCATAGCCTTGAATTTGATTACTGGCATATCTTCGCAGCCGTTCAATGTTTTACCAATAAAACCAGTAAAGTAAAACTGGGCGGTCCTGTTGTGTTTCCATCCAGATGATCAAAGATATGTGGCAAACTTAGCTCATTTGCATGTAATTGGCACACCAGCCATTGTAATGGATGACATAATTGTAATTCTATAAGCCGTATGACTCCACCTTTGTTCCCAGTATTGATGACAGTACCGTCGCAGCCTATCGCCAGGAGCTTATCAAAATCTATTGATTGGTTTGACAAAAAATTGAAGATCTCTTTACTTACGAGACTTTGCCAGACTTTAAGGCTATGTGTCCGATATATTCAGAACCAAGTTCCAAAACCAAGCTGACGTTTTCTTCCGTTACAATTTTTCGACGATTATCTTCCATAGACACGGTTCTATCTTTACGCCCATCAAAAAATACACCGAAAAGATCTGGTGTTATAATTAATATTTGATTAGATAGTAAATCCCTTTCCTTTGTGCGTTCTCGTCGTATTTTGCTTCTATCTACGACATTAGATATATTATCTGGCGATATCAGACCATCATCTTGCAACGTGGCGGATACAATGGCGGCTTCTGCGCGATCAGAGATACCGTACCGATCCACGATACTTGCAACTACGGAAAAGTTCGTTACGGCTGCTCCAATGTGCGTGTCATTGGTAAATCAGGATCAGGAGTACTGGTGCCTTCAAAATATCAAAAGAGCTTGGTTTTTTTTGAAATTTTGTTATCTATGCTGCCCATAATCATTTGCCGACAAGTACGTTGATCAACTAAAAAGTCTCGTTCAATGGTGGGTATTTGACGACTTTTTTCACACAAACATAACTCAAAATTTTTGCATTTGCATGTGGCTATATCAAAAATAACTTGGGCTTCTTCTTTACATTTATGGAGTTTAAGGCGATAGCTTGCAATGTCTTTTCTTCCCTTGTAGGGCTTCAAAATACAGCGTACTTATCATGGTAAGATTTTATACGTGCCAAAATATACGTGTGAAGTTCACTATGGGAATTGATGCCTTTTTCCACACCTCTGCTAACTTACGTGCCACTTCTTCACTTGTTTTAGAAACTGAATCTTTGTATGCATGGTTTTTATTATGGCTCCCCCACAGAAAACATCTCTTAACATCTTGATAAGATGGTAAAACCGGTAAGTACCGAATATAGGACAAATAACTTTACTTCTTAACAAAGCCATAATCTTACGCAATTTAGAAAATATATATTCCCAATTTAATCTTTAAATTCAGTCACAAAATAACAGTTGCCTCTCGACTGTCAAAACATTATATTCAAAATTGCATGGCAATCTGTAGATAATTTTTTTGTGAATGGTCGAAATTTGTTCGCTTTTTAACATTTATTCAAATAGGGTGGGGCAGTATTAAACGTTAACATTTTGAAAAATCATTTTGGTATCTGTTACAAGTAAATGGTTATGCAACTTTTCCATACCCAGCGCTTTTAATTTTCAAAAAAAAAAAATTCATACAAAACCACTCCACCCTAATAAACAGCCCAGGAGTAAAAATCGCTGTCAAAAATCTTAATAACAATGATCGTAATTTCAGCATTATCCTAATCCTTCTTACAAGAAAGTCTACCAAGTGAAAGTCTATATGGGCATAACCGAAATTAACTTGCTGAGTAGAGCAACTATATTCATCATCACTCAACAATCAACAGCCAAAGGTCACATCCACCTTATCCCTAAACTTCTTCGAAATCGAAGAACATTACCTTTGTCAAACTAGGATTAGGCCACACCGCGTTACCAGCCAACACGTTCTCAAGAAGCAACTCTGCCAACGTGTCATGCCTGCGACTCTCTGTTCACCTAAAATTGTTTTCTCGGCATAGAAGTACGTATGCCTCTTCTGTAAGCAGTCAAGTAAACTGGCAGCCCTTTCACAATCTACAATTTACAAAATTTGAAGAGATCCAAAACTCGCGAATGTTGTAAACAAAATTATAGCTTTATAAAATATTCTAAATGAATATTCAATAAAATTCCTGGCATTAGATCCGAAGCCCTCCACAGCTAGTGCTCTTTAACAGTTAGCATTTTAAATTAATTATATGTTAATAAGTTTTAAAAATTATAATTAAAGTTGGCAGATGTCACACACCATGAAGATCGTGTATACGGCTATCTAAGCGGAAAATAATACGGCTATATGAAGACCAGTTCGGGTTTTTCGCAGGTATGTAAATCAATAACGGATGCATCCAAAATATTGATAAGGATCATGATGGAAAAACATCGTGATTCCCTAAAGGATATGCATATGGTGTTGGTTGATTTTGAAAAGGCCTTTGATAAACAACCCAGGAATCTGTTATGGGTGGCGCTAAGACAACGATGAGTTTCAGAAACATACGTACAGAGGATCCTGGATATGTATGAGGGAGTAAAGACAAGAGAAAGGTGCCCCGTTGGCGTTCCAGAGGAATTCGCAATCAAAGTCGGGGTACACCAGGCAAACGTTTTGGGTCCCTTGGTATTTATTACAGTTTTTGATTATCTGCTGGAAGGAAAAGTGGCGGACTCCAATTTCCATAAATTATTCTTTGCTGACGATCGAGCCATCATAAGCGAGGCTCAAACATCCCTGCAACGAGCACTTGATGTATGGGTGGAAGTTTTGGAGGGGAATGGATATCGTATTAGTCCGAAAAAACACAATATATATTATGCTGCCCGTTCTTTGATCGACTCGGAAATATTTCACAATTTATATGTATGAGTGATTCC
Source organism: Portevinia maculata (assembly GCA_949715645.1). Classification (NCBI taxonomy): domain Eukaryota; kingdom Metazoa; phylum Arthropoda; class Insecta; order Diptera; family Syrphidae; genus Portevinia; species Portevinia maculata. Next base: position 188,002,450 of record OX454527.1, on the reverse strand, counting down.
CAAGTGCGAAAAGCTCAAATATCTTTAATATATGCTCAAAGCAAGCTGTGATGACTACATTAAGCATCGGGTAAGCGTATAGGGTGGCTGAAGTCACGGGAAATCTCAGCCATCGGTTTACAATGTTGGACAGCGTACAAAAACAATTTGAAGGCAAATTTAAGGCAGCAGCCTCACCGTCATTCAGGGAGAAGAAGATTATCGCTCTCAGGTAATTTTTCGGTTCTCCTGGTTGTGGGTGTGACTCAGTGAGATAACAACAATGGGAAGTGAAATATTGTAAAAGATTTGAAAGAAAGTAAGAGGGTGTTAGTTATTTAAGAGGTAAAATTGTTTTTTTGTAGAATCCTGTTAAATCTCGGTACTAAATCTTAGCTCTGCCACTTACTAGTAGTCGACATTTGTAGCCGATTATAGGAAAGGCCCAATACGAGTATACACGTGATGAGACCCCAGACAACACCAAAATCATGCCTTGAGCCATTTTTAATTGAGAAATAAATATTATAATATCAAATAAATATTTACTGAATACTTAATTGAGTAATTCTTATCCCACTTCTGAACTATAACACTAGAAACTATTTATACCAATTTAATAAATTTTATTAATTTCTTATTCATTTCTTCCTTTAATACTACCACCGAGTAACCTTCTACGTTGGTGTATCTATCTGACTATTTGCAAACATTGTTATTCTCCTCCTTTCTCCTCCTCTCTCCGCCACTCCTTTTTCTTCACCACCATTATTGAAGGGAGCCAGCGGCATTGTTGTTTTTACTTTTGTAAAGGCTCATCTGTACTGGAAGGAAAGGGTTTCTTCTTGTTTGATTGAACATGGGTTCTCTTCTTGCTCTTTCTCTACATGGTCATTGTATATAAACTCTATAGTAAAATCATCAACACGATTTCAAAAAGCTCAACCTCCACGAATTTGGTGACCAAAAGGATGGAGTGATTGCTTCTCAATTTATGCATAAAATATTTCTATGAGCTTTGAATTACGAAAAGAGAATCAAATAAACTGTTGGTTAGGAAACAGAGCGAAGAGTTTATTTGATCCTCTTTTCTTGGATAAGGTATTTCGTAAGGATTTCTGACACAAATAAGAATTCTTTCATTGTATGGAATTTTGTTATCTTGTACCTATATGGATATCTCGCATTTTCAACTGTCTGCCTCTGGTCGCGCCATATGATTTTCATTCGTATGGACGTGTAAGCATTTATTTTTCTGTGTAACAGCGTAACAGCCGAATACTTTTTGGTATATGGTATGTACGATGAGAGGTAGATGGTGTAAGGGGAAAGGAAACATTTTTCTACAGGATATTGAATAAAAGCTGATTTCGGTATTTTGGTATTTTCCATCAAACAAGGAATTATGAGTTTATGATTTTTTAGGGTTTTGCTATTTTCGCTGTATCTCGTCCAAAAATGCACCGATTTTTATCATTTCTTCAGTATTTGATTCAGAAATATTTAATTTGTGTAGTTCCATTATTCAAAGAAATAGAGTTGGATAAGTATATTTATCTTTTAGGGAATCGATCATATTGTAGGTGGCCTATGTTGAGGCAGGTCACTTGTCATTTTACAGTTTTTTTTTGTAAAATATTCGTGATCAGCATCGATAGTAACGTGTATCTACTATCTCAAACTCAAGCTAGAAAGCTGAAATTTTAACCATATACTCTCTACGTGCCCGAAATAATAAATGTTAAGAATTTTTAAAATCTGCCCACTACGGCCGTAGCCAGGACATAATGTATGGGTGAGTTCCATTTTTTTTGGGTGAGCTGACATTTTTTTTAAAAGAAAGTTAAAATGTATAGTCTAGAAAAATTTAATTTTTATTAAAACGCTAGGTATAAGCAATATCAAATTCATGTTTTTAAACTACGAATTAAACGTATATGCTATAGATCAAGAAATGGGTAGGTACCTATATAATGTAATATGTTTTTTATAACACACAAGTAGTACGAATATCTACTTAGAATTAAAAAAGGTTGTATTCCTCTGTCTTTTTCGGCGAATTTATGTAAAATATTATTTATTTGGAACGAATCCAAACGGTTTTTTTTGCAAATGCTATAAAAGAAAGCCGTTGATCAGTCATAGATGAACGTCGTATTGCGTATATACAGACGGTATTTTTGCAGCCCTCATTCAAAATGGAATAAAAGTTTTATTACCATCCATGATTGCCTTATTTAGGTTCAGCTTCAACTGGGGGTATATACCAGTTACCTGAAGGGAGGTTAACGTAGTATTCATACCTAAACCGGGAAACAAGCCGAGCGAATTACCTAAACCATATCGTCCGATAAGCTTGACATCGTTTTTTCTGAAAACAATGGAAAGGATTATTGACATCCACATTAGAGAATGCATATCAAAAAGCATGCTTCTGCACCCTCACCAATATGCGTACCAAAAGGGACTTTAGTTCCATCTGGAACTTAAGACCCTTCTCGATGAACTGCCAGAACTTAACATGAACTGCGCGATCACAGACCGCATTCAAAGAAAACTATGCTTCAACAAACGTTTCTGCACGGAGATCCCAAGAGAGAAGCATGGGTTAGCAATAACCCACCAAATAGCCACAACGGCAGAAAGTGGTATACGGATGGTTCTAAAATGGAAACGGGGGTAGGAGCGGGAATATACGGACCACACAAACGCTTTACGATACCCATGGGAAAAAGTCCCAGCGTATTTCAAGCGGAGCTCCACGCCATTCAAGAATGCGCCAGCCACATTATCTTATCTGGCATAAAAGGTGCAACCATCCATATTTTCACGGACAGTCAAGCAGCTATAAACGCCCTTAGCTCGTATACCATTGACTCCAAATCAGTCATGTACTGCTTCAATACCCTACAAATACTCGGAACAAGAAACAAGACCAAATTATGGTGGGTTCCGGGTCATGTCGGGGTAGAAGGTAACGAAAAGGCCGACGAACTGGCCAGAAAAGGTTCAGAAACACCTTTCATAGGTCCCGCAGCTTTCTGCTGCACTCCTAGATCAGCATCAACGGCAGCAATTAAAAGCTGGGAACATAGAAAATGTACCTATCTTTGGGATAACATCCCAGGTCTAAGACAGGCCAAACGAGCCATTCGGCCCTTCAATCATAATGCCAGCAAATGTCTAAACCTAAGCAGGTATGATATCAAAAACCTAGTAGGTTAACTTACTGGTCACCACGGTTTAAGATATCATCTACACAAAATGAGAATAGCAGATTCCCCTGAGTGCCGACTCTGTCTTGAAGAGGACGAGTCAGCTGAACACATTTTATGTGAATGCCCAGCCCTTAATGGAATTAGAAAGAAGATCTTTCTCAGGGAACAATTGAGCCCCGAGGACATAAAGAATTCTTCTACTGGTAAAATTGTCCGCTTTACACGGAAAGTGGAAATTCTACTAGTTTAAAAAAATTCTGGCCCATAGCCCCCCCCCCCCCCCCCTTCCCCCTTATTAAATAAATATTATATATGTAATCTATAAAATAAATGTATATATGTATATATATATATAAATATATTAAAATTTATAAAAACGAAATAAAACATATAAATATAAATATAATAAAATATATGAAAAAGAATGAAATAATAATATAATAATGATAAATAATTTGATACCTACTTATCAGAATGAAAGTCTTGGATTCGGATAAAAACTCTTATTCACTTTGTTTCACTTTGTAAGTTAAAATTTGTGGCTTTGCAAAAGTACGAAGTTCAACCGGCGGAAATTTGTCTTTTTCAAATACAGCTGCTTGCAATATGAGATAACCTACCCCAAAATTCCTTGAAAACCAACACATAATACACCAACCATATCCCCCACCCCCTCTCAGGATCACATCATATTCATATCCTGAGAAGTAAAGAAAAATTAAAGTGACAAAACACACACTTATGGAAATCTTCTTTATTATCGAAGGAAAGAGTAGCTACTTAAAGAGTATGCATTGCAAATATTAACGATAATGGAAGCCAACAGAAATAACTACCAAAATGCATAATTAAATATGTATACCCCACACCTCTCACCAATTCCCATCGTGAGAAGTAAAGAAAAATTAAAGTGACAAAACACACACTTTTGGAAATCTTCTTTATTATCAAAGGAAAGAGTACTAAAGAGTACGCACTGCAAATATAAACGAGAATGGGAAACGACAACAGAAATAACTACAGAAATGCATAAAAGCTTTCTGAAGGTTCTTTTTTACGGCGTTTGGTGGCGTATCGTCGTATACACGAAGTGAGAATACTATAAAGTTCATATACAATGACATGGTGCACGTTTAGCAGCTGCTGGAAATCTGCTTTAACACACTTACTGTTTCCCGCACTTCAGTTAAATGGTTTAGTTCGCTGTTGCGAAAAGCCGGTCTTAATACCAGCAGCCAACTTATTTGATTTTACTCAAGACGAACGGATATGGTTTCGATCGCAAGACTCCTTGACTTCGTTAATCGTAGGCGTTCTTCTTTCTTTGTGCATATCTGCACATTATTGCCTTGTGCTTAAAAACTGTTAATGTGCCGAGAAGGGTAGTTTGGTTGGAGCAATCGGTGTAGTGAATATACCAAAATAGTTTAATAATTTCTGTGAGCTTTTTGACGTTTTTCTCTGTGTCGTTCCTCTCGTCGTTTCCGATCTTTCATTTTTTCTACATTATGCGTTGAGCGGCCGAGCAGTAAACATCGCGCGATCTTTTTTAGAAAAACCTTCCGTACAAGTAATGACTGTTTCGTTTTCATTTTACTCCGCTCGCTACGATATACGATAATTCACATATTTTATTTTATTCAAGTATTTATTCAACACTTAATATTTATTACAATCTAGTCACCCGGACTAATAAGCGATTTTAATCTAACATACATTGCTAAATAAAACATTTATACAGAAATTTACTCAGTATCGTCTCTTGGCATCTTGTATACTTTTACTTTTTTCATCTACACAAGCTCAAATGGTTTAGTTCGTTTAAAGCTGCGTATAATGCCCGTGCGTTGAAGTTCGATGATGGTTCGATTATTTCATGTTGATGAAGTCTTCCTTCGTGTCTTCTATCATTTGGGTTTATGACATTGGTGACAAGATCCACCTCTAGGTCCCGATTAAGGACAATGTTTCTGATATTCCTTAGTAACTTGTTTTGGAATCGTTGGATAATTTTCTTGTTGGTCCTTATGGAATAGCCTCAAGGCTGGTTGCCATAGAATCATACCGATCTCAATATTGTCTGATAAAGTTAAACTTTGATATACGTTTTACTTTCCAAATCAATTTTCCTATTTATCCATTTTAAGCGAATTAGTATGAATGGTTTTGGGGTCGTCAATTTGTTGAATGTGTGAGCCTTTTTAATGTCTTAGCTAAACCACTGACGACAGATCGCCAATTCTCTGTTGGATTTGAAGTACCTAGGGGCCATGTTGGCCACCCAAACAATCTCTTTTTAAGTTACAATTAGTTAGCCTTATTTGAAATGAAATAGCACCTAGATTCTAAAAATGAAATAATGCCAATAAAATTAAATCGCACAAAAAATATTTCATATTTTCATGGTAATTGCACTTCGAGTATAATTGTTGGGCCTTATTTCATTATTTTTTTGTGTTATTTTCTTTAGCGGAATCTAGCAGTTTTTGGTTTGGTTCGGAAATTTAAAAGCAAGGTATTTTTTTTTTGTAAAGGTAGGAAATTGCAAATAGCGATTTGAGTACATACGAGATACTTAAAGATCTGTTCAGGTAAAGGGTACGTGTACTCAATTTCTGATCAATACATTACAATGGGACTAGCTGAGGATAATATTTGTCGAATATGTAACGAAGTTGAAGAAACAGCAGAGCATTTCCTATGCCATAACTGCTTACAAGATCGCGTCTTCGTTTGCTAGCCAAACCTCTCCTTGAATCAGATAATATTTCTGTTAGCTTGTCCAAAGGATGAATTAATTTAAAAATCCGGCGTTATGAGCAAACTCTACAAACGTAGACATCAAAATAGGCCCAGTTGCGACCGCGGTAATAAGGACACTTAGTCCCACATTTTTGTAATCTAATCCTATCTGATGATTTTTTATTAAAAGTGATAATAAAAAGGTACAAACAATAATTAAAGAGATGGAAGTACATATTGCATGTTAGTTTTTGTCATACATATTTGTCGAATTTACACTCTTTGGTAGTGTATGTACCATTCTCCACCGAGTTTAGATCCAACAGAGAACAGAGTATTAAACTTATTGGTACTTGTTAACAATGTATTGGGCTATTAAATCTATCAACTTCTCTCTATCGTAAAATAACCACTCGAAGATCGTTGTAGAAGGCATTTAACGATTTCGTTTTCGACTTCTAATAGTAATGCATTACCGCGTCCTTGGACAATTTTTTTCAGCTTGTTTTTCTGCTATTTATTCTTTTATAAATAAAAGACTCTGGTACTCTATACGCCTTTTGCGTTACTCTTTAAGTCATGTTTTCGTTTTTTTATATCTAGCACTGCCTTGACAATTGGCGCGTTCAATTTGCAAGTCAACTGCAAGTTCACTACTAATTAAATATCTATCACTTGCCAAACGATGGTCACGTGAGTTATTTGATCAATGAGAAAATGTAAAATAGTAGTCACTAGTAGTTGACTTGTAAATAGAACGCGCCCAATAACATCTTATGACACAATTTTGTTTAGAATAAATTAATTTGGGTTTTATTAAGATTATAATGATAGTTTTTAATAATGTGTGGATACTACTTCCCGATCGCTGTATCACTTCAAGAAGCCTGCTATCAAGAGATTTATACAGTTCTTCCAAGTAAATTAGTGAAATTTCGGACCAGGCTTGCTTTATGGCTTCAATTATTTCTTTCGGGTTGGAGTATTGCTTTCCTCCTATGTAGACCTTTTTTGAAAGCCGTCTCCACAAGTTTTCCATGATGTTCAGGTCCGGTGAATATGGCGGCCATGCCAGTAGATCTACATTTTGACTCTGAATCCAAGTTTCGGTTATTCTAGCGTTGTGTATCAGCGCAATGTCCTGCTGGAAAATCCATCTTTGTCCACCAAACAATTCAGAAAAATGAGTGAAAGCTCTTCCAGTATAAATTAGTAGGTGATTGCGGTCATTCTTGAGCTTCGAAAATTAAGGTTTGCAGTTCCGTAAAAGCATACGCTGACTTTTGCGTGCTGCGTTCAATGCAGTTGGATCTACTAGCTTCAACTCCAGTTTCCCCCTTGATTTTACTTATGGAAAGTCTTGAATTTGAAGCAGCTCTCAGTATCGCCGTCGATCCTGACTTGTTGTTGCTCTGATTATTCCTCCTTTCCGGTTTTCTCCATAGTTCTCAGGGTCATTAAGGTAGCTGTGGCCAACAATTGGTCCTCTTCCAATCTTACCGGCTATAAAACGGATAGATTTGGCTTGCTCCTTGTAATCTTGAATTACGCCTATTTCTTCCTTGGTTAATGATTTTCGCTTACCAATAGTTGTTGTTTCTATGAAATTATGTTTTGAACCAAGGTCCGTCTTACTTTTAATGCCTTTATATTTGATTTTAAATATTATAACAGGTAGATTTAGTTACCGTTCGTAAACAGGTGGAACGAAAAAAGGACTAATTTTATGGCCTTATTTTGAAAGTCATCATAAAAATTTAATTTATCTTTATGTTGTTCTGAATGAATAACCTTGATTCGTTACCACGTGAAGTGGACGGCTGGAGTTACAGAGCTGTTTCACGGTTCGCCACAATCGATCATCGGACTCCTTCTGTGGTGCTGGTCTGTCTTTTTCCTTCATATTATCCCGAAAATCCATTTCTTCCACTGGGATTCGAACCTAGACCAGCGTCTTCTCAGGCAAGCACTCTTGAATTTATTTGCCTAAACCCAATTTTATTTTACAACATGAACATAGTATAGCCTTTTTGATACCCTATTCTAAGGTTTGTAACATACCTTAATATTGCCCATAGACCCCTAAAAGTTACTATATTTATGATCAGCATCGATAGTAATGTCGATCTAGCCATGTCCGTCCGTCCGTCCGTTCGTCTGTCGGCAAAAATTAAACCTTTAAACTGGACCTAGAGAGCTGAAATTTTAATCATATACTCTCTAGGGGCCGAAATAGTCAAATTTAAGCATTTTTGAAATCCGCCCACAGAGCCCACAAACTCAAAAAAAAAAACAAATTAATCGACAAAATCGAATTTTTAGCTAGAAAGCTGACATTTTTTATATATATGATCTTTGACTCCTAAAACTGCTCGGGAGATAAAATTTCTAAAATCCGCCCACAATTAAATAAAACAATTTTTTTGAAAAACCAAAGATTGAGGTAGGGAGCAGAAATTTATAATATAGACTCTCTACGTGCCCTTTATAATTATGTTTAAATATTTTTTAAATCCGCCTACTGACACGCCCACAATGAAATAAAACAATTTTATTCAAATACAAAAGTTTGAGCTACGGAGCTGAAATTTATAATATAGACTCTCTAGGTGCCCTTAATAATTGTGTTTAAATATTTTTTAAATCCGCCTACTGATACGCCCACAATTAAATAAAACAATTTTATTGAAATACCAACGTTTAGCTAGGAGCTTTTTTTACAAAAGCTTCGTTTTTTCGATTAAATCCTTTAAGTGTTATATAACAAAATATGTGGAGCGTTCTTAACAATTCAACCATACTTAGACTTTTGACCCGCTCACTTATGTGGGATAGGAATAAAAATTATAGGGTATCTAACAAATCGCCCAAGCAGACTGTAGCCCATCCTTATGTTTCAAATTGCATTTGGTTTTTCCCACGAAGGATTTAAAAAATTTCATAACATTAAATCATGAAGCTACCCGTTCGTAAACACTTGGAAAGGAGTGTATTTGTCCTTCATTAAAACTTGTTTATTCAGAAATGTAAATTCACAAATTAATGCGATGTATATTTGTGAATATGGATGACACTATTGCAGCCGCTTAAGGTACTGGGAATCGCTACCTTGATCCAACGAGACATCCAACAAAAAAACTAGTTTCTTTTTGTATAACTATAATTGGTATTAATACTATTAACATTGTTTTACAAACTATCTAACTATCAGTGCGTTTACCTTTTACTAATAATATATAATAAATAAACTAACAAATAAACGAATTTAAGCACTAACAATAAACTTCAACAACAGGTTTCACATTTTCACACTTCTTCCATCGTAAACATCGTCGTCGTCATCCTCTTCCGCTTCGTTATCGTTATCATCATCATTATCCTCGTCATCATCATCATCATCGTCGTCGTCGCCGATATCGTCTTCTTCCTCTTCATCATCATCATTATCTTCATCACCATTGTCAATATTTTCCTCATCATCGCTCCCCTCTCCTTCCTTTTTATTATGAATTATTTTCTTTTTAACAATTTTGGTTGGTTTTTTCTGCTCTTCCTCCACCTGGTCATTATCTTTGATTTCCACAAAAATGTTTTCATTTTCATCTGGTTCTTGATAATTAGGTTCTTCTGGAAGAGCAATCCTTGTTACTTGTTTTGTTCTGCTAAGGATTGATTTCTTAACATCATTATTTTGGGTACTTTGATTGTCATCGCCTTCGTCCTCGTCATTGTCATTGTCGTCATCATCGTACTCATAATCATATCCATCATCGCCATCTTCATATGAATTGCTGTCAGCTAACACCGAATGCTGTTTCGTTTTTCTGTTCTTGGTGCCTTTATTCTCATTAGTTTCGTCTTCCCTACCGTCGTCCACATCATCATAACCATCATCATATCCATCATCTTCGTATCTACCGTCGTCATAATCGTCGTATTCATAACCATTGAAGTCCTCGCCATCGTCCTTGGCCTCTTTTTGACGCAGTAACTCTGCTATAGGAGCTCTGCTCGATAGCCCCCTTTCTTTCCTATATTGCGTTTTCTTCTTCGCATATTGGCGCTTTCTATTGGTGTGATTTGTTTCACTACTATAAGGATCGTTCGAGGTATCCCTATGACTACGGGGCTTCGGTATTAAACCGCCCCATTTCACGTTAAATTCATTTGGAGTCCTGGTCGAACTGTCGTCGGCCATGTCGTCCGTGATTTCGTCCAAGACAACATCTGGTAAGAACCTCGGCCTCCCAACACTTGCCGATTCTACTGCGAAAACCAGATACAGTCCGAAGCCTGAAAAAATATATATCTCAATCAAAAGATCAATCAAATTAAATTCTTGTATAAAGTAAATTACCAACTACACCACCAGGCGAACACATCTCGAGTGCAAGTGCTTGGCTGCATAGAAGGTGAATACCGTTTTATACTTTCTATCAGGTAACCGTAACATGCTCAATCAACGTTAATCAATCCGCCCGTCAAAGTACAAATTATAGTACGTATCTGCCCCTCTTTCACGAGATAAAAAAATTCCCAAAAAATCAACAACAGCTCCACTGACAAATTAATAAGTCAGAAGTATACGACATCAGTCAAGAGAAAGTAAAAGTAGAAATTTCCATTTCACTTCTGAATTAAATATGGCCTTTGGCGGCAATTTATCGTTCGCACGTCTGGATGCGCTAAATGACGAAATCGTGATAAATAATTGATGTGCTTCCCGAAATCAAAAAACCAATAAAACAATTTTCTTTTAACTAAATAATAAATAAATAATTTAATTTGTTATTCTACTGACTTTGCACATTATTGAGAATCACTTTGGCTAGCCTCCAGTTGTTGGTCATCCATTTTCATTGGTTCCTCATTGACTGACACTGGCGTTGGTACTGTTGAGGATTCTTCGGGCGCCTTGACGTCACTGATTTCGACTGGTATAGTTGCGGTAGTCTCCTCCGGACCATCGTCATCTCCAATCACTTTGTCGATTGCCTCGGTAAAGACTTGTCCAAGGATCTGTAAGACACCAGCCGCATCAGTTGCTACCTGCTGGGTGGGCATTTTCTGCGTCGCCTCAATGGCTTTATCCAATGCACTGCTAAGCAGCTCAAGAACTGATGGTTTCTTGTTAGGGACCACTGGTGTGTCGATAGTTGGAATGCCAGTCTCCTCCTCGATCTCCAGCTCAACCACAGGTTTCTCTGTGACTTCTCTCACATTGCGGCGGAGTGATCGTCCCTCATCTTCATCGTCATCATCGTCTTCGTCATCGTCGTCCTCTCCAGAGCTGTCATCGGCACTCTCTTCAGAGCCCTCACCTGCTTGCCTTTCTGAGCTCTCGAAATCTACCGGTGCTGGCTCCTGATCCTTCTGCTCCAAGTCCAGCTTGTTGCCAACTGGTCCGCAGTGTACCTCTAAGCTGCACAGCACCACACAAAGTGTTGCTGAAAAATAAGATAGAAGTTAAAATCGATTCGAATTAATCTGCTTCATGGTACCAAAAGTAATCCAGACGACCGGGAAGCGCATTATGTTGAATGTCATTGCGAAAAAGTTAAACTTCCGAGGCTTTTATATTACTGGGGTATAGCTGCAAATACCAACGAGAAAAAACAGACAAAAAAAGTGAAAACCCATCGATACGGAGATATTGAACGCTTACATCGGATCGGAGGAGAAGTATCTTGAGATACTTTTTGTTTATATTATTCCTGCATTTCGAGTGAATGGGCATTGGTATTGGGTTGTAGTTATCTTCTTTATTTCAATTTTTATTTTTTTTTGTTTTAGTTTTGGGTGGAGGAAATATGGTGGGGATTTTGCAAGATTAACGCCAAATAAAGCTGTATATACACAGTACAGATCGAAGATGCTGCACAATACAACAAATATTGATTTATTAACCAAAAATAAACTTTCTTCGAATTTTACTTTGAGGTTTCGTTATACCTACTTTGTATGGGCCCTCTTACATACCATCAACAACATCACAGTCATACACTCTGGACAAGCGAAAGTAAAACCAAATTAATGCATTTTTCTTTTTTTTCGTAATATGTTGTTCGAGTCAGATGTTTGTTACTGTGGCGTGGTGGGATCAAATAAAAACGTTTCAACCGGAGAAATGTATGAAAATGACAACATTGGCTCAGTATTGAGGTCAATGGGATTTGTTTTGACGGTTGTAAGAGGATAGCGATCAGGCGGTCATACGAGTTTGTTGAAATGTCACTTAATCTACATCCAAACACAATTGCGTTGTGTTTTATTAACAACAATATTCGCAAAAGCTACAATGTTCAATTAAATTGTACTTCAACAGAAAGATAAATTGAATTGGGTAAATTGATTCCTCTGGGGGTTATAAGTCGGACCGTTTCCAAGATATTTACATACATATGATTGGGTTTTCCGGATTGACAGCGATTCGGTGAGATTTTTTAGTTTGCATTACAATCTGTTTGCTTATGCTTTGATGGCACATAATTCCTACTTCCCCAATATTCTGATAAACAGTTGATAATAGAATTTTGCCATACACGTGCCTTCAAACGTGTTCAGGAAAAGTGCTTTAACTTAAATTTGTTTTTTTAGTTTTTTAGTTTTCAGCTATATGTAATTATTCTATAAGTTGAAAAAAAACAAAGTCGACTGTTATAGCTACATATTAATCGAAAAATTAAATTTTTCGACACTGCATTCTCTGATTTCACATGATATAAAATTTGTCCGGTATTATCAAGTAACTTCAAGTTTTCAAGCATTTTCAGGTAACTTAAAGTAACTTCAAGCATTTTCAGGTAACTTCAAGCATTTTCAAGTAACTTCAAGAATTTTCAAGCATTTTCAAGTAACTTCAAGTAACTTCAAGCATTTTCAAGTACCTTCAAGGATTTTCAAGTAACTTCAAGTATGTCCAAGTAACTTCAAGTATGTTCAAGCATTATCAAATCCTTAAATTGCCAGCAATGTTGTTGTTGGTAACTTCAAGTAAGTTCAAGTATTTTCAAGCATTTTCAAGTAACTTCAAGGTAACTTCAAGCATTTTCAAGTAACTTCAAGTATTTTCAAGTAACTTCATGATATAAAATTTGTTGTTGTAATTTCATCCAATTGGCTTCATTTTACCTGTTGTAATTCATAATGTGTGTTATATGTGGATAATTTTTGTATTGTGCACTTCTATGTATTGTCCCCTACCCAAATATGTATAGTGTTGGCATATCTTTGTGACGTATAATAGCAAAAATTAGTGGAAACACGTTATAGGCAACTCAGTATTAATACGAGTATATAGATATAAATCAAATTAATACAAAGTATTATCATTAGTTAAAGACTCAATAGTTAACATAATTAATTAATTCATTTCTATATTTTAAGGCGCTGATAACAAAATTACTAAGTATGTTCGAATGTTCATCATCAATCTTTGCTGAGGTAAATTATTTATCTCAGCTTGTAAGTCAGGCGATTCAAATACCGGACATTAGTTGTCAAGCGGCCAACATACTAGACCTACCTCTTTTCCTGAAAAATACGCTATAGACGTTTTAACGCCTCTAGGTTCAACAGAGCCTTCTGCCATATCAGCGAGTTTCTCGTACTCTAACCTCGTAGTTAAAGAGCAAACTCCCAAAGGCAATACGAGGAAGCCTATCGGGAAGAGCTAAACAGTTTCTTTAACAGTTTTAACTGGTTGATGAGCCTGATGCATTCCACCCTTAAATCATTTATAGCGCAAGTCCCGTCATGCCACGAATGCACATCAGTTTACCCTCTAGTCTTTTTCGGACATACAGTGAAATACTAAGAATATTTCCTAGGCGGTTCAATACGAATGTGTGTGTGGGGGGGGGCCCCTCTGTTTTTCCTACCTATTATAATTTAGTTACTCCCGACCCGTGGAGAGTCCCTGCCTGACACACTGCAGCCTTCCATTCATCGCGATCCCGGGCACGCTGCTAACAGTTGTCCACACCAAGCAAGGGCGTACACATGGAATTGATCAGGGGAGGGCAAACTCAATCACGAACCAAACAAATACGATATTTTAAAATGTTACTTAACGTAAAGTTTTAAACAGTGTATCAAAAAATATAGACACAATTACGGTGGCGGTGTTTTAGAAAATGTTTGAATTTCTTTCTTGTACCTATCTCTTAAAAAGTGTTCATGATACCTACAACAAATTCTGTCCATTTTATTGAAATCGTTTAACATTATCACGAAGAGTAAGCATTTTTTTACAAAATGCACGTAGATTCAAGGTCTTTTTAAGAAATTTCCTTACTACTTCACTTATTTCCCATTTTCAACTATAATTTAAAAATGTTAACCCGTTTCTTTATTTTGCTCAATTTGGCTTTATTTTTTTCTTTAGAATTAGAGATACGAGTATTTAACGAAACTTTTTGCAGTTTTATATATGCAATGAGTTGAAAAACCAATTTGAATAATAATTCAGAAATCGTTTGCAGACAATTTTGAAGCTTGTTAATGCATTTTCTTTTCACAATGACGTTGACATCGAAGTTCTTAATTCGCAGTGGCGGCTACTTTATTTCATTTAAAAGAAATGATTTAATTAAATTTGGTTTGTCTTGAAGTAAATGAAGACAAGACAAAGTACATGTTATCAACTAACAAACAAACATCTGTCCATCGCCTAGGGCAAAACGTCACTGTTGATAGCAATAAATTCCAGGTATTTAAGGAGTTCATCTACCTAGAAGTAAACATCAACTCCACGAATGACAACTTAGTGCAGATCCGACGGAGAATTACCTTAGGAAAAAGATGCTACTTCGACTTAGAAAAACAAATGTGCTCAAAACTCCTCACTCAAAGGACAAAATGCATGCCCTACCGAATCTTAATCCTACCAGTCCTGCCTTATCGTGCTGAGTGCTGCACGATAAGTAGAAAAGGGGAGCTTATATTGGGTTCTCTTGAAAGGAAAATACTCCGTCGTTTGGTCCTGTGTGCGAATGGAGGAGAAAAAACAACCGCGAACTCTATGAGCTGTACCAAGATGTGGATGTAGTCCAAAAAGCTAAATCACGTCGATCGCATTAGCTCGGACACAGTGAGCGATTGGAAAATAATGCTTCAGCCAAGAGGATCTTCGACTCCAAGCCCCCTGGTTCGAGAAGGCAAGGAAGTCCGAACTTCCGTTTTAAAGACCAAGCCATCGCGGATGCCAGAGCTCTTGGTCTGAAGAACTGGAAGCAGCGTACCCGGGATCGCAGATGATGGAAGGTTGCAGTATCTCAGGCAAAGACTCTTCACGGGTCGGGAGCCCGATAAGAAAAGTAAGTAAGATTTAATTAAAAACTATAATGGTGACAAAGACTTTTACATTGTTGGCATACTTTGGGCAAGATAAAACATTTAAAAAACCAGTGTTTGAAGAAATTCCCAATTAGGTAAATTTCGAAATGAGGTAAAATCTATAAAATTTGTAGGAAATTAGGCTGCGAATGAGTTGAAACAAAATCGAACATTCCGAAATTGAAAACAATAGAGCACTTCGCGAAGCTATCTCTTTCTGATGTGCCGAATCTCCTTCTTAAACGTCAACAATTAATTGAATGATTCGATTTCAGTAATTTGCTGAAAACCTATGGAAAAATCATTGTGATTGTTAATAAAGTGGATATTTAAGTGAAAACAAATGGTATTAGAGAGTAATACTCGTACTATCAAATTATAGACGAAAAACCTAAGAAAAGATGTTAAAGCAAAAAAAAAACAATAAAAACTATCAACATCTTGATCAAAGGGCTTGTGCAGCTCTTGATGCAGCAATTTAGAACCATTCTCACTTTATTTTTGTATAATATTGTTATTAATGAATTTATTTTGTTCGTTTGAATTTAGCAGTATAAAATGTTTGTATAGAAAATTGTTCAGCTTATTTTTTTTCAAAACAAACATATTTTTTGCCACAAAAATGCGTTTTTCACTGTTTCACTTTTATTTTCTGTACACTTATTGTTTACTTTTTAGTATTCAAAAATAGTGTTTGGATACTCCTTCTTATACTGCAACTTTTTTTTATTAAAATTCATTTTTATTATATATTCTTTAAGAAATAGTTGCATATATTTTTTTTTTGTTTTCCTTTGACACTGACGTTGTCGCGAGGTGCTCTGATGAACGACTTCTCAGTGAAGGTTTCAAACCGCTGGACGTCAATCGGAAAGTAAATAAAAGACTTCTCAGACAAAGCCAAACTACTCAACCGGCATTCACGGGAGTAAATTTGATAAAAGAAATAAATGCATCGTGGAATTTGGGACAATCTTTGAGAACTCCAGCGGCGATTTCAGGGTTGTGCTGTTGCGTGCATTTTATGAAATAAATAAAGTATTGTGTTCAAATATTGGCGGAGTTGAAAAATATAAAATATGGGTAATGTGTTTTACTAATCGGAAAACCAAACATAGGGACGGGCTACAGTCCGTTTGGGCGAACTGTTGGATACTCTATTCCTATTCCTATCCCTCATAAGTGGGCGTGACAAAAGTCGAAGTATTGTTGAATTGTAAAGAAGACTCTACATATTTTGTTATACAATATTTAAAGGATTTAATCGAAAAAAACGAAGCTTTTGTTAAAAAAACGCTCCCTAGCTCAAACTTTGGTTTTTCAATAAAATTGTTTTATTTAACTGTGGACGTTTAGTAGGCGGATTTTAGTATGGTGTCCTTTACTTTTGATAACGGCCTTAAGTCTACGAGGCATTGATTTTACAAGAGTTTCGGTGACTTTTGGATCAATTTTACCTCATTCTTCTTTAATCGCCTCCTTAAGGTGAGCCTTGTTGATAATTTTGTGTTTTTTTTTTCTAATTTCCCGATCTAACTTCTATAAAGCTGAAACTTACTCTCATCTAAGAAAATTACTTTTTTCCAAAAATCGACAGGCTCGTTTTTGTAGTTTTTGGCAAATTCTAGCCTACGCTTAACATTTTCATCTCTTAAAAGTAGCTTCCTCCTCGCAATACGGCACTTAAATCCAAGAAAGTTTAGTTTTTTTGCGAATGGCAGAGTCCGAAACAGTTGTTGAACTAAATTCCTTCAATTTTTTGTTTAATTCAACAGCCGTAATTTTTGGATTTTGTCTGATTTCCCGTTGCAAAAATGTTTCATCTGTTCGCGTTATTTTCTTTTTACTACACGCACCATTCTTATGTTCAATTCTGCTTTCCTTGTAATATCGATCACAAATAATTTGGACTGTAGAATGGCTTAGATTTAATAACAAACCAATATTATGAAGGGTTTTCCCCGATTCCCTGTGAAAAATAAGTAAAGATCTTTTAACAAACGAAGTATTTCCACGTGTCTTCACCATCTTTAATGACCTTCAATAAAACGCACTTAACACTATCAATTCCAGTGACTAGCTAGTCTAGCCCCACAGAGAGATCAAACATTGCTTCTAATTTTGATGAGCAATGGGAAAATATTAGATTCATGAGACTAACGGACCCTCTAGAGTTACCAATCGCTCAATGTACGAAAAATTGTTCTCGCTGTTTTTTGAAGAGCGAAGAATTTAAACTGCATAGTTACAAATAAAGAAGATTTTCGTCGCAAGTTTTTTGTCAATATATTTTTCTGAAAGCCTCCTAAGTCATCCGGAATAGATAAAACAAGAATACGTATTCATTTTCTTTTATAAAATTAGATTTGTATAATTACGATGATTTTGTACGAACAAATATTCTTTATTATATCATTATAAATTTCAGCTCCCTAGCTCAAACTTTGACTTTTCAATAAAATTGTTTTATTTATTTGTGGGCGTGTCTGTGGGCGGATTTTAAAAATTCTTAAACTTGATTATTTCGGGATCCAAGAGAGTAAGTATATGGTTAAAATTTCAGCTCTCTGGGTCCAGTTTAAAGGCCTAATTTTTGCCGACAAACGGACGGACGGACGGACATGGCTAGATGGAAATTTTTTTTTTTTTTTTTTTACATTTAAAAAAAAAAACGAAATCCAAATCCCAGAGCACTCAGACTCGTTAACGGTCCATTGTACTACCAGGCAGAAATCCTCCTTTTGGTGTAGAGGCATGTGAATGGGTGGCGTATGTTGTTGTTGCCCATGGGGATTGAACCTGCACCGCACGGGTCACAAGCCTACACACTAACCTCTACACCGTCGCCACCCTTTAGATGGACATTACTATCGATGTTGATCATAAATATAATAACTTTTATGGGTCTACGGGCAATATTAAGGTATGTTACAAGCTATGAGTCAAAATCAATATACTATTAGAAAAGGGTATTAAAAAGGGGCTATTAGAGTAGATTGTAAGTCAGTGAAACATTATATTTTTCATTAAAAAAAATCCGTAGGAAGAATGTACCATTGTGCTGCTGTTTACTTCAGTTCTGAATTTTAAATTCTTTCAAACATACGTACCATATTAATATTATTGCATATGGTGTGAACACAGCTGTCGGAATGGCTTTAGGAGTTTTTGGCTCTTTTGCTGATCTTTGGGCTCCCAATAAATAATATTTTTTTTTTTTTTTTTTTTCGGGGTGTGTGAGACTTTCTGCACTGGAGCACTCAGACTCAATACTGGTCCATTGTACTACCAGGTAGACACACCACATTTTACTGTGGGAATTTACTCGTTTTTCTAAGAAAAGCTTATTCCACCAAACAACCGATGCGTATGCTATAAATGGTCTTATCATAGCCGTATAAATCCATAGGACTCTTTTCGGTGATAAGCCCCATGTCTTGCCGAAAATGCCTTTGCACTGCCAGAAAACAGACAACGCCTTGACAGTCTTCAGCTCAACATGTTTGGACCAAAGAAGTTTGCTATCCAGGATGACTCCCAGATACTTTGCTTCATTGGAGAGTTGGATTGTGACGCCTTTTAGCACTGGCTGAGTCAACCCGACCAGCTTCCTCCTTCTCGTAAAGAGAACAACCTCAGTTTTAATAGGATTGACCGAAAGCCCATTCCTAGTGCACCATTCGTCGATCACGTCAAGGGCCGCCTGCGCCTTGGCGCATACAGTCGCTAGGCATGATCCAACAGAAAGTACGGCAACATCATCCGCGTACGCCTGAGCGTAAATATTAGAACTGTTGAGTGCGTTCAACAGAGAGTCGACCAGCATACACCACAGCAGTCGAGACAGGACGCCGCCTTGCGGGTAGCCTCTATTTACCCCCGCCATAACATAGCGGCCACAATCCGCATCCGCAACCAACGTTCTATTCATTAGCATTGCTTTAATCCACAACACCAATGGTTCGTCTACGCCGTGTTGTCTGGCGGAGCTGCACATGCTATCAAAAGTCGCATTGTCAAAAGCACCCTCAATATCGATGAAAATGCCGACCGCGTATTCTTTTCTGTCAAGCGCGCCCTCAATTCTACCAACTAGATTTTGTCCGTCACCACGGCCTTCGCAATATACCAGCTACGCCGAGTTGTTTGTCTTGGCTCACTCATAGTCTCGGTAATCGGGGCTGGTTGTGAGCCAATTGTAATCTGGTTACCCGGAAAGTGAGACTCCAGCAGATAACTAAGAGTTTCCGCTTTCGTCTCAGTGAAGTTGCCATCAAGTTTTCTAAGTGAATCCAGTTTGGCTGGTTTGCCCTTTTTCAGAACTTTAACCACCATACTAGTTTCACCCAGTGTTTCAATCTTTTCGCACTTTCGCAGAAATTCCTGTAAGAAGCACTTTTCGATACCCGAATTAGCCTCTTATATTCCTTCTGCTTCGATCGGTAGAGATTCCAGTCTGTCTCCAAATCAGTCTTGAGTGACCTATTTAGAAGCTTTCTAGCTTCCCTTCGGATTCTTTGCAGTTCCGAGCTCCACCAGGGAACCGGCGTTCTGCCAGGTGGTTTACTTACTGGGCACGTCAGTGCGAAACAGCTAGTAATGGCACAATTCAGGTTTTGAACAGCATCCTCTACCTTTTGTCTCGTCCTGAGTTTGGTTGGAGTTTTGAGAGTTTTTCCCATTTCCTCCCTGAAGCGTATCCAGTTGGTTTTTCTTGTATTCCTCCTCTCCTGCAAAGTCATGGCTTCGCATTCGATTTGAGGGATGCCTCCGAAGAGACCCTCCAGTTTGTAATCGCCTTAAAGTATCTATTTGATAAAGTCAGGTCGATCACCTCCTGTCTTCTTGACGTCACAAAAGTTGGTTGCGAGCCAACATTGTTGATAGTAAGATCAGATGATAGAATGAAATCTAGGAGATGCTTTCCTCGCATGTTGCATTTGCTACTGCCCCAAACAGTGTTTTGAGCGTTGGCATCGCAGCATATAACTAGGCCCATCTTCCTGGTGTCGCAATAGTCTATGAGTTCAGCAATTGCCCTTGGTGGTGGAGGCACTACTGAATCATAGGGGAGATAAGCTGACGCCACGACGAAGGTCGTCCAATCTCCATTCGTTTCGTAGCTAATGGCTGCAGCAACCAAATCTTGGCCACAAAATTGTCCAAGCTTAGTCACTGAGAGAAGGTTCGACACAGCAAGACAAGCCCTTGGTCTCTCGGACCGCTCGTCACAGAGTATCGTGGTGCCACGGACACCTCCAAGGCCACAGATGCGATTTTTCCACACCCATGGCTCCTGTATGGATGTTATGTGGGCTTTTGTGTTCAACACGGAAAGCTTCTTACTGATGAGTGCAGTAGCAGCCTTGGAGTGTTGAAGGTTAATTTGAGTAAATCCAATCATTGGAAATGTTCTAGTGGAAGGGCACGCAGAAGGTGCGCGCGCAGTTCCACCGACAGGAGCGCTTGAGGCCTTCTTCCTCCGTTTTTTCCTGTTCGAGCTATTGGAAGGTGAGGCAGCGTTGGTTTCAGTCAGCTGGCTGGTTTCGGTTGGGGTAACCTCTGCCGACCTGCATCTCTTTGCCGTCGCCGCCGGGGAAGGGCAGTTCTCAGCGCTTGCGCCTTCAACTGGCGGTGCAGTTTCTTTGTGCCGCACGATAGCCGCCTTTCTCCTTTTCCTCTTTCGCTGGCTCTTAGATGGACGCTGACCAATAAATAATACTGGCTCACCAAATTTTAAACTTTATTTTGCAAGAAACAAAACTATTTTCAATCCCTTTGCATTCTTTTAGAAATTTATAGCAAATATTCATTGCATATCTACATAGTTTGCAGATCTCTGTTTGATTTATCGTCAAACATTGTTCATAATGGTTAGATCTCGAATGCGCATATTGCAGTTTTCCTTAGGACAAGTTTTTTGCCTCCGATGACATTTTTTTTTTTAAATATGGATCAGTTTTCGCTGATATATCTTCTTCTCCATTCGACCTCCTCATACACAGGACCAAATATTATAATTTAAAAACAATTAAAACCGTCCTTATCCCCATTTCAATAATGTCCGCACTATGTGACAATTAACATAATCCCATTATAAGGATACTAAAAATCTCTTTAGTATGCGCAATATATAAACAAAAAGCAATTGAAACACTTATTATGCTTTCAACATTAAATGTTGTTATCTTACAGTATCTGTACCTAAATTCGCTAAAAACGGGCATCAACAAATCAAGCGTTGAATTGTTTTCATTTCCTTTATATGTATTATCATATGAATAATCGAGCTGCCTATAAATTGTAAATAATAATTGGGTTCCTGGCCAAAGGAACTGCGCGT
The DNA here is from genome assembly GCA_949715645.1 of Portevinia maculata. NCBI lineage: Eukaryota > Metazoa > Arthropoda > Insecta > Diptera > Syrphidae > Portevinia > Portevinia maculata. The sequence continues at coordinate 187,980,832 of OX454527.1, read as the reverse complement.
TATATTTTCCTATCGGTTTCTGAGCACATATAGATTTTCATTTAAATAAGTTAGATAGTGTAGTTTATTATCCTCCTTCCATGCTTATTTTGGTGGTAAGTAGTTTAATTGTAATTAATATGTAACTTAGTTATATTTAACCGGCATGCGATTGTTAGTTAACTTTTTTTACCACTAAAGCTTCAGTTCTTCATGGTCTTAACAAATCAATATTAATATCAAAACTAACCGCAATTCCACCCTTAGAATTTTTTAATCGCCGTAGGTCCCCTTTATTCATTGCGCATCAGTTTCAGTTCACCCTAGCCTATTAAGTTATAGGTACTGAAAAACCAAAGATTCTAAGCCATACAGCACGAATATGGAACGCCTTAAATTGCCTTGTCATTGGGCGGACTGCTTATCATTATGATTTTTGTTTCCAATATGCCTGATATCTCCTTTGTATTCTAAATCCTTTAAGGGTGCTAAACGTCCCTCTTGGGCACGACCATATTAAAACAAAATTAAAGCACTTAATAAAAGGAGTTTTAAGACGAGCTCGATTTGTCTGTAGGGACCGATGACCCAATGTCAAATAGAGCTACATACGTGGGGAACATTAATTTTGTAATTAATAAATAGAGAAAAAACAACTGCATTACAATAAATTATGTTTCATTTGTATATTTCTCCAAATCAATTCCTTTGTAATTCGGGCACAAGTGCGCCATGGGTTTCTTCCCTTTCGTCATTTTCATCAAAATTGTCTTCTTGTTGCTTTTCTACCGATCGAACTGTCACAACTGAAACATTATCACTCCTTGCCGATTCAATGGATCCCAAATGAATGATGCTGGCTGTTTTGGGTACGTCGAAACTTGTTGAATTTCCATATCCAATAGGTTTCGCCACCGAAATTGAGAGTTTCAATATAAGATCCGCTACAGGAGTTGTAATAAATTGAGTTGATGTGGCCACTGGTCTTAGTTGAATTCTATGCTTCTGGTTACTTTGAGTGCGAATAGTCGTAGTTGAAGTGGGTGGAAAGGTAACAGCTTCCGTCACAACATTCAATTGTTCATCATTTTTGCTTGGGAAAGTATCTTCTGATGCAGGTTTGGGCTTCCTTTTATTTGTTTTAGAGACTTTTTTTTTATTTGAACTGGGCTTGGAAGTTTTAGTAGGAGCTGGTCTTTTGTTGCTGGGCATCACTGGCACTCGATTGGTTTGAGGTCTCTGTCTTTGAACGTATTCGTATGGCTGTTCGACGTAGTGGTTGTCTATGTAGGCTTGACGTCCTTCAACATATTCTCCTTCGTCATCGCTCTCATCTCCATCCCCTTCTTCTTCGTCATCTTCACCAGGCGAATCATCGGATCCAGATTCACCATAGTCGGCTGGACCCCCACTATATTCATCATCATCCTCCTCGTCCTCCTCCTCTTCTTCATATTCGTCATCATATTCGTCTTCATATCCTTGCTGTCGACTTCCTACGATTTGCGGTTCAATGTTGGTGTAACCCACCGACGGTACAACACCCCTAAAGATTGGAACCCCTTGTCCATGAACAATGTGATAACTTCTAATGATGTTCGATTCGACGTTAAGTGCACATAGCACTACAATCCCTACAAGTAGATGATTACAATAGATATAGAGAGGAAAATGTATTTATATTTTTTTTTACCAAAGCAAAGCCAAACTACAGGTGAACGCATCCTAAATTCATCTGAGAATTAGAACCCATTTCCATCCATTTATATGGGCATTCGAAATGGAAAAACAATTTTCCGGTTAGAATAGAGTGTGATATAAAAGAAAACGAGATAGCATTAGGAGGAGTGTTAGAATGTTATATGCCGTTCTGGCAGCTAATATAAAATGCATATATTTTGGGTGACATGATAATGCCATTGAACTTGTAAGGAAAACATTTAATCTCCAATATAAATCTTTCCAAAGATGAATGATGCCGCATGCTGTTTCACTGCATTGTCTCCAATTTCAGTAAGAGATACAACAAAAAAACAGACGTGGGATGTTACCCACGTAGCTATATATATTAAACTGTTGAATTTGGGGACCATAGGAGATAAGATCATTGTCCAGATAGGATTAATTAAGTGATGCTATTTATTTCAAAATATAAATACGATGTTTCGTTAAATTTGATACGAGAAATTGCATTAGGTAAATGAGGGCCTTCTGAAATTAATGTTCCAATAACTGCTATCTTTTATAAATATATTGTATGCTTATTCTTTAGTGATTTATTCCAAACCACTAGCTTTGCATTAACAAAGATGACTGATTGGATTTTTCGGCTCATATCTTTCAACTTGATGTTACAGTCATGTCATTACAATAGGTAAACCTGCCCAGAGAGATACTGCTTTGTCGACGGAAATCGCGATGATGATATGTATATATAGATACACTGGCGATCACAAGGATGAGGCCATATATTTTGCAAGAAATTGTATAATCGCTTACTACCTTGGAACAGGTACATATTTTTCCAACAGTAAGTCATAAAATTAAAGGGGAAATAAAAAACGACCGCTGGAATTTCCCAAGATCAAACAATGAACTACTTAAATAGCGTATAAAAAGAGACGCCACTAGGATCAGGGCACATGCAAAATCTTCGAAAGATAGGAAAAAATTAATAAAATGTTTACATTTTATGGTTTTAAAACATTTATTTATTATGTTTTTCCACATTAATAATGATTATGGCCGGCATTTTTCGATATGACCTCTACAAGACGGTTTGGAATAGAATCATACAGTTATTTAAAATAATTAAGAGAAATTTGGGCCCAGGCATCACAAATAGCTTCAATTAAAATGTCATTCTCCCAAACATTTTCGATTATGTTTAAGTCCGTGAATAGGGCGGCCGTGGCAAAAAATAAACGTCTTCTGATTGAATCAAATTTCTAACAACCCTGAAAGTGTGGATAGGGGCATTGTCTTGTTGGAATATCCAAGACAGGGGTCCGAAAATATTTTTCACTTTTGGAAATGACCATTCCAGCAAACATTTGTAGTTGTTGCCGTTCATTGTTGTGGACAAAAACTCCAACTCGATTGTGCCATAGTAGTTAATAGCTCCCCACACCATTACAGCTTAAGGTACGGCTGTTATGTCTTGCCAAAATAAGTTCCTCATTTCTTAGATCATGGAAATAAAAGTTGTAACCATCAAGGTTAAACTATTATTCATCCGAAAAGACAGTGCGTTTTTATTCACTGCTCTTGCAAAAGTCATTCGATGCTCCTTGCGTACTTGCCTCAAAACAGGTTTCGTTTTAAGTTTTCTTCTCTGCATAGTACCACTTTTTCGTATTATTCTTCTTGCCGTTCCCATGCTGGCTGATACTCCGCTGTTGGCCCTTATTTTAGCCACTGGTAGAGTAGAATTTGAGGCAAGCTGTAGAATAACCCGTTTTTCTCGCAATGTTGTTGCTTCTGCCGTGCGTCCTTTTTGATTTTTCCTATAGTGTTGTGGATCTGCAAGATAACTGTTTACAACAGTATTACTTCCATTTAGCCTCCTTGGAATTTCTCGGTCTGAGAGCCCTGACTCCTTAAAAGCATCTATTTTTCCTCTTTCTGTCGCTGTCAAAGTCTTTCCGGAACCTATTTTTGTTAACTAAATAAAAACAGTGCTTTTCAACGCTTTTTTAAATATTCTTAACAAAACTTTGAAAAAAATCGCTGATGTGAACTCCTGCAACGAAATATTCGCAATGGCCTCATCCTCCTGGCGCATATTTTTATACGCTTTTTAAGTAGTTCAGTCTTGGGAAGTCCCAGCGGCCGTTTATTATTTACCCTTTAACTTTATGAATTTCTGTTGTTGGGAAAATATGTACCTATTCACAGGTAGTAAAAGTTTCCGGATATAACATTTTCAACAGGTATAAAAACTGAAAATCGATTGCAAAATGTATGGCCTCATCCTTGTGATCGCCAGTGTACCTTAGATGATGTAAGGTTAATATTAACTTCTTTGAGTGGAAAGTAGGCTTAAGAGTTAAACAAGTCGGGTGATAATCTAAGAACAATATGCATTGCATACAAAACACCGATTTATGTCTTATAAAATTATACTTTTAAAGTAAAGGAATGTTATTTACAACATTGTTATACCGAATAGATCATAAGAAACTTAAATGTTAAACGAGAGTTCAGTTCTCCTTGCAAAGAACGTATTTTCCTAGCAAGTCAGCCATGACAAGTTGTTCGACTTTCAGCCCCCAAGTTCGAGACGGCAAGTAAGACACAATAAGATAAGCGAAACACTTGGTCTGCACAAGGAGACTGTTGCACAGCAGTCAACTTAACTCCAGAGTTAAGGTCATATGCAACGTTCCCTTAAAAGGTCAATCAGCTCTTACGCTGTCCATTGTGGTTTAATGTAGCAATGTTGTAGAAATGGAAAAGATTTGGGATTTTGGAGAAACAATGCCTTATTGTTTTATTCCGCAGGAGTACATTGATGCAAATTGGTGGGCTGGCCACCAATTTTGACGCCCTTAAATTAAAGCTGGAAAGTTTAAACTTGGGACATCTACTCTCTAGGGCCCCGAAATGATCAAAAGTTAAGGTTTTTTAAAATCCATCTACTGTCACGCCCACTTTTTAAACCGTTTTATCAAAGAAATCAATAGAAATGAAAGTCCTGTTCTTCGCAAAGTATGTACCCAAAGTCGTTCGTAACAATTCCTTTATAAAAATACTAGCTGCACCTGCCCGGCTACGTATGTTGCTGCGCCTAAAAAAAGAAGACCGATTTTGACCAAAGTTCACAGAAACACTCTCAGGCCAATACCGAAGATTGCCTGATTTGAGCTCAACCGGTGAAAGGGACTGCACGTTTTTCTCCGCATGGCTTAGGCCGCTCACACAACTTCGTTGTTCGGTTTAGGATAGTTGCTTCTTGTCTGGCAGGCGCCTATGTCACCTTACTTCTGCGAATCAAACAACAAAGCGAAAATAAAAAACTTCGATTGAATCACTTTTCATTCACTTCCACACCGATTGTTATCAATGTTGGAAAAGCAACTTTCCGATGTCCGATTCACAAAAAAATGCAAAAAATTTCAATAAGAGTTATTTGAATAAAATATTGAACACACGATATCTCAAGAATGAAAGTGCGCACAAATTCCACAATAAGCTTGAAACGTTCGTGTGGTCTCCCTCTTTCATATGCTTGTTCGGATAACAAAATAAGTGACGTCTGTACGGTCTCTGTATCTGCGTCGTAATTTACACGCATACGCACATATGCATGTGTACTCACTCAAATGCCCATATCTCACACACCGATGCAGATATAGCCAAACATAACAACCTTCGTGCAGACGTCACCTTTCATGGAAACAAATTTCATTGGAATCGGTTAACGCGTTTGGCCAAACACCGGCAACAAACACAAATATGGATTGATTTTTATATATAGAAAATATTACACAAAAAAACTTTTTATTATTTCACTTAAATTTGTTTTTTTTTTCAAAGCACATGATACCTACATATGAAACACACAGTGTATAAATACATTGTAAATTTTTTTTCTTTTTTTAAGAAACACATAATTTACACACCGATGCAGATACAGACATCGCACATATATAACATCCTTCGTATAGACGTCACCTTTCTTTAAAAAAAAAATCATTGGAATCGGTTAACGCGTTTGGCCAAACACCGGCAACAAACGCAAATATGGATTGATTTTTATATACATATATATATAAATAGATATAGATATATTCTCAGATCAATTTTAATTCACAAAAACTCACAAAATCGCAATGAGGAAATCCGAATCCGACAGCGCCACCAAACATGAAACAAAATTGGCTTCTCCATTGATCGATAATAGATGGCGTTACGTTGCGTATCTATCTGACAGTTCAATTGTGATACGATATGTTACATTCAAATGTGATTCTTTATTTGGTTGTTGCCAAAATAAATAAATACAAAATGAAAAAAAAAAAAAAAATCGAAAAAAACCTGTCGTAACACGCTGGGTGGTCAAAATAAGCTATTTTGAAATTTAGATTTTTTTTTCTTCTAAAACCCGTGCTGAGAAAATACCTTTCCAACAAAGTATAAATCATCAAAATCGGTTCGGACAATCTCGAGTTATGCGGTTACATCGCTTCGGACACTTTCATTTATATATATAGATGCTTGACACGCCGACTTTTAAAATACAATTACAATACAATTACAATTCGCCCATAATAAGTTTCTTTCCATGCCCACTTTTTGAGGGGTGGGTAAAGGTAAAATTTGTGAATTTGCTGATAAATGCTCCATTCTCGATGTGGCTTGTGTACTATTTAAAATGCTGGTAGAAGTTTCTTCAGCGGAAGGCAATATTCAACTTAGATTTGCATTACAAAAAAAAAGGTAAACAAAATTGAAACTCTTTCTTGTTAACATTTCATCAAAAAATATCATTTAGCAAAGAGCAAATAGCAAGAGCCTATAAGCGATGTTTAAGAAAATGACAGGACAATAAAATAAATGCAATAGAATTCCTTTTCTGCTAAAAGTGAGGCTGAACTAAAAATTAAGTAGAAGTAAGTATTTTCCTACTTCTGAATGTGATCTACGGTACGTGACGAATAAGTTCACTAACTGCATTTTCCTATAAATTTATTATTTCCTTGCATCATCAGCGATGTAATTCTAAGAACTACAAATACCTATGTCCGACACGTCACCGTGCAGTCCGGGGTATAAGTTTAATAATAAATTGGCCGTTTTCGAAAACGTGGTCTGCTTCAAAAATGTGTTTGCAAAATGTTCGTCAACGCAAACTGCAAAAATAAAGTGTTCGAAAATTTAAACACTAATTTAACTACATAAGCATTCCATCCGATAATGCAGTTTGCCCAATTCATTTTTTCAGAAACATTGCGTTGCAGTATAAAACCCGAGGTGACAAGGCTTTCTAATGGCGGGAAAATGATGTCGAGAAGGTGTTTTAAATATATTGAGTGTGTTTATTTGTTAGTGTTAATTCAATTCAATTTGTTAAATAGATACAGTCGAAGTAAGTAGTAAAGGCGAATATGGAATTTTTCTCTTGGTATTTGTGTTTTCAAAATAATATTTGTTTGTCTTAAAAATATTTTTTTTTTATTATAATAATTATCGTAAAAGCTCTCAATTTTCTAAAACATTTTTCCGGATTAACTTGTTTGGATTGTGTTTGGAAACATACAATGCGGTTACATAAAAAAAGTCATTTGATGATAATCATAGCACGGGTGCAACATGACGATTGTATATTCGACGATTTCAGTTTTTGCGTCATAGAATGACGGTCATTTGATGATCGAATTGATGTTTTCGAAAACGACCATTTCATGTTCAGTTCAAAAATAATTTAGAATCAGTTGTAAAGTAAATCTTCAGCTGGCAACATAAAAATGTTGCTACAAAAATGACGCTACAAAAAATTGTGTTCTGTGCCGGCAAACTAAGTTTGCTACACAAAAAAAAATAAATAAATATTTTTGAGGTTAAATGGTCAACTAAAGAATTTAAAAAAATTATCTATTGCTTGACCATTTTTACAACAAGTTCTACTTAAACTATTGTGGACGCAGTGGCTGAGTAGTAAGTGCATTGGACTCTTGTTACGGACAAACAATTCGTCGAATTTTGGTATTTTGTTGAGGGGGAAGGGGTCAACAATTAGTCCCAGGACGGTGCGTTATTCTATGTAACATCCCATGTGTTTGTAACTTAGGTTAATAGGGCGTTTCTTAGAGAGGCCGTGCTCCCATAACCCATACCTATGGTGGTGCTTCCGTGAGGTGTCTGACGCTGTTAGGCTTCAGTCGGCTCCCGGATGTTCGTGTGCACGATGACGACTGCCAGGCGCTCGAAAACTGGGATTATGACCACTTATTGTGTATGGCGACGAGTGCTCGGAACCCTAATTGTAGTTAGTACCCACAGAATTCTGTACTGGGTATATTATTGTTTTCCCTTTTCTTCAACGGAAGTTCGAATGTGCTTTTATCTTGTAGTATACAAATGTACGCGGATGATGTATTACTCTACCTACATTATGTCGTCTAATAGGATTAAGGGAGGACTTGGTGTTAACGATGTATGATGATTTAAAAAGGATTCAACTGTGGTCCAATCGTAACCTGCTCAGACTTTATCGTTCTAAGATCCTTGCTGTGCTGTGCTCAAGGAGAGAGGTAAACACCGTAGATCTCCCCGCAGCAGTTCTTCATGGTTAAACTGTTACATATTTATTTGGTTTTATGAAATCGCCTTTAGTCAAAAGTCTTATTATGTCATATTTTCTATTTATTTGCTCAATAAGCAGGGTGCGGCAACATAACATCCTTTTTTCAAAATGCGGTAAAACAAATTTTATGAATCAGTATTTTTTATTTTATTTTTTTGTAATGTACAATACATATAAGGATTAGTTATGAGATTTAGAGCGTCTGTCCAAACCAGTATTCTAGAATATCCTGTGAATCATTAGTTAGACTTTAATATTTTTGTCTAGTATGTAAGTCGATATTTCCTAGTGTGTAAGATGATTGCGGTAGCAACGGTGCAGTAGCAGTGTATTCAATTACTGATTCGATGGTCGCGCCTTCAAATTCCGGCCAATTTCATGATTTAAATTGAACACAACAAAACTTGGTCTCCCTAAGCAGTTTAGACACAACCCGTGGAGAAAACCCCTACAATTGCACTTCTATCCTATCTCTCTATTCATTTGAATAGGAAGGGGCACCTAAAAGCATGAAATGCAATACTTAATTTGTAGGTGCTTCCTACTATTCAACAAAAAATGCCTGCGCTATTTTACAACACTATAAGAGCAGCGTAACATATGCAGAAAAATAAACCCATTCAGCGTAACCAAATTATAAAAACAAACAAAAAAATATAAGTAAAAAAATTATAAAAATTAATTTAAAAGTCAAAAACTGCACTAATCGTTTATTGGACTACCAATTACGTTGAAATACCGCCGGGTCCCACAAACACTGTATGTTTTTTCCACTGCCCCACCTCTAGCGAAATTTGCATCCCAAATTTGTCGTTCGGAGTCGGCTCCAAATTGTATAATCCATTCCACTTCCCACAAGCAAATGGTTGGAGAAGCTAGGTTTTAGGCCCTTATGGGCCATCAATGTTTCTTTATATAATTTTCTTCTTAAAGAAGGATTAAAATGAAATTGAAAGCCATACCCACTAACAATGGTAAAACTTACATGGCCTCTTTTTATACTCTATTCTAAGGGTATATTAACTTTGACACATAGTTTGTAACATACCTTAGTATCACCCGTAGAGCTCTTAAATTACTATATTCGTGATCATCATTCATAGTAATGTCGATCTAGTCATGTCCGGCAGAAAAAAAATAATATTTTAAACTCGAGCTAGAAAGCTAAAATTTTAACCATATACTCTCTTGGGGCCCGAAATAATCAGGTTTAAGAAGTTTTAAAATCCACCACTACACTACTCTACACTACAAATTTATCAAAAAGTTCGAATTTTGATCTAAAGCTATGTTTCATATATGTTAATATTATTATCTTAAGGTCCCCGAAATGCTCTTGAGTTAACATTTTTTAAATCCGGCGACGATTAGATAAAAAGTATGGGAGAATGACATTTTAATTGAAGCTATTTGTGATGCCTGGGCCCAAATTTCTCTTAATTATTTTAAATAACTGTATGATTCTATTCCAAACCGTCTTGTAGAGGTCATATCGAAAAATGCCGGCCATAATCATTATTAATGTGGAAAAACATAATAAATAAATGTTTTAAAACCATAAAATGTAAACATTTTATTAATTTTTTCCTATCTTTCGAAGATTTTGCATGTGCCCTGATCCTAGTGGCGTCTCTTTTTATACGCTATTTAAGTAGTTCATTGTTTGATCTTGGGAAATTCCAGCGGTCGTTTTTTATTTCCCCTTTAATTTTATGACTTACTGTTGGAAAAATATGTACCTATTCACAGGTAGTAAAAGTTTCCGGATATAACATTTTCAACAGGTATAAAAACTGAAAATCGATTGCAAAATGTATGGCCTCATCCTTGTGATCGCCAGTGTACCTTAGATGATGTAAGGTTAATATTAACTTCTTTGAGTGGAAAGTAGGCTTAAGAGTTAAACAAGTCGGGTGATAATCTAAGAACAATATGCATTGCATACAAAACACCGATTTATGTCTTATAAAATTATACTTTTAAAGTAAAGGAATGTTATTTACAACATTGTTATACCGAATAGATCATAAGAAACTTAAATGTTAAACGAGAGTTCAGTTCTCCTTGCAAAGAACGTATTTTCCTAGCAAGTCAGCCATGACAAGTTGTTCGACTTTCAGCCCCCAAGTTCGAGACGGCAAGTAAGACACAATAAGATAAGCGAAACACTTGGTCTGCACAAGGAGACTGTTGCACAGCAGTCAACTTAACTCCAGAGTTAAGGTCATATGCAACGTTCCCTTAAAAGGTCAATCAGCTCTTACGCTGTCCATTGTGGTTTAATGTAGCAATGTTGTAGAAATGGAAAAGATTTGGGATTTTGGAGAAACAATGCCTTATTGTTTTATTCCGCAGGAGTACATTGATGCAAATTGGTGGGCTGGCCACCAATTTTGACGCCCTTAAATTAAAGCTGGAAAGTTTAAACTTGGGACATCTACTCTCTAGGGCCCCGAAATGATCAAAAGTTAAGGTTTTTTAAAATCCATCTACTGTCACGCCCACTTTTTAAACCGTTTTATCAAAGAAATCAATAGAAATGAAAGTCCTGTTCTTCGCAAAGTATGTACCCAAAGTCGTTCGTAACAATTCCTTTATAAAAATACTAGCTGCACCTGCCCGGCTACGTATGTTGCTGCGCCTAAAAAAAGAAGACCGATTTTGACCAAAGTTCACAGAAACACTCTCAGGCCAATACCGAAGATTGCCTGATTTGAGCTCAACCGGTGAAAGGGACTGCACGTTTTTCTCCGCATGGCTTAGGCCGCTCACACAACTTCGTTGTTCGGTTTAGGATAGTTGCTTCTTGTCTGGCAGGCGCCTATGTCACCTTACTTCTGCGAATCAAACAACAAAGCGAAAATAAAAAACTTCGATTGAATCACTTTTCATTCACTTCCACACCGATTGTTATCAATGTTGGAAAAGCAACTTTCCGATGTCCGATTCACAAAAAAATGCAAAAAATTTCAATAAGAGTTATTTGAATAAAATATTGAACACACGATATCTCAAGAATGAAAGTGCGCACAAATTCCACAATAAGCTTGAAACGTTCGTGTGGTCTCCCTCTTTCATATGCTTGTTCGGATAACAAAATAAGTGACGTCTGTACGGTCTCTGTATCTGCGTCGTAATTTACACGCATACGCACATATGCATGTGTACTCACTCAAATGCCCATATCTCACACACCGATGCAGATATAGCCAAACATAACAACCTTCGTGCAGACGTCACCTTTCATGGAAACAAATTTCATTGGAATCGGTTAACGCGTTTGGCCAAACACCGGCAACAAACACAAATATGGATTGATTTTTATATATAGAAAATATTACACAAAAAAACTTTTTATTATTTCACTTAAATTTGTTTTTTTTTTCAAAGCACATGATACCTACATATGAAACACACAGTGTATAAATACATTGTAAATTTTTTTTCTTTTTTTAAGAAACACATAATTTACACACCGATGCAGATACAGACATCGCACATATATAACATCCTTCGTATAGACGTCACCTTTCTTTAAAAAAAAAATCATTGGAATCGGTTAACGCGTTTGGCCAAACACCGGCAACAAACGCAAATATGGATTGATTTTTATATACATATATATATAAATAGATATAGATATATTCTCAGATCAATTTTAATTCACAAAAACTCACAAAATCGCAATGAGGAAATCCGAATCCGACAGCGCCACCAAACATGAAACAAAATTGGCTTCTCCATTGATCGATAATAGATGGCGTTACGTTGCGTATCTATCTGACAGTTCAATTGTGATACGATATGTTACATTCAAATGTGATTCTTTATTTGGTTGTTGCCAAAATAAATAAATACAAAATGAAAAAAAAAAAAAAAATCGAAAAAAACCTGTCGTAACACGCTGGGTGGTCAAAATAAGCTATTTTGAAATTTAGATTTTTTTTTCTTCTAAAACCCGTGCTGAGAAAATACCTTTCCAACAAAGTATAAATCATCAAAATCGGTTCGGACAATCTCGAGTTATGCGGTTACATCGCTTCGGACACTTTCATTTATATATATAGATGCTTGACACGCCGACTTTTAAAATACAATTACAATACAATTACAATTCGCCCATAATAAGTTTCTTTCCATGCCCACTTTTTGAGAGGTGGGTAAAGGTAAAATTTGTGAATTTGCTGATAAATGCTCCATTCTCGATGTGGCTTGTGTACTATTTAAAATGCTGGTAGAAGTTTCTTCAGCGGAAGGCAATATTCAACTTAGATTTGCATTACAAAAAAAAAGGTAAACAAAATTGAAACTCTTTCTTGTTAACATTTCATCAAAAAATATCATTTAGCAAAGAGCAAATAGCAAGAGCCTATAAGCGATGTTTAAGAAAATGACAGGACAATAAAATAAATGCAATAGAATTCCTTTTCTGCTAAAAGTGAGGCTGAACTAAAAATTAAGTAGAAGTAAGTATTTTCCTACTTCTGAATGTGATCTACGGTACGTGACGAATAAGTTCACTAACTGCATTTTCCTATAAATTTATTATTTCCTTGCATCATCAGCGATGTAATTCTAAGAACTACAAATACCTATGTCCGACACGTCACCGTGCAGTCCGGGGTATAAGTTTAATAATAAATTGGCCGTTTTCGAAAACGTGGTCTGCTTCAAAAATGTGTTTGCAAAATGTTCGTCAACGCAAACTGCAAAAATAAAGTGTTCGAAAATTTAAACACTAATTTAACTACATAAGCATTCCATCCGATAATGCAGTTTGCCCAATTCATTTTTTCAGAAACATTGCGTTGCAGTATAAAACCCGAGGTGACAAGGCTTTCTAATGGCGGGAAAATGATGTCGAGAAGGTGTTTTAAATATATTGAGTGTGTTTATTTGTTAGTGTTAATTCAATTCAATTTGTTAAATAGATACAGTCGAAGTAAGTAGTAAAGGCGAATATGGAATTTTTCTCTTGGTATTTGTGTTTTCAAAATAATATTTGTTTGTCTTAAAAATATTTTTTTTTTATTATAATAATTATCGTAAAAGCTCTCAATTTTCTAAAACATTTTTCCGGATTAACTTGTTTGGATTGTGTTTGGAAACATACAATGCGGTTACATAAAAAAAGTCATTTGATGATAATCATAGCACGGGTGCAACATGACGATTGTATATTCGACGATTTCAGTTTTTGCGTCATAGAATGACGGTCATTTGATGATCGAATTGATGTTTTCGAAAACGACCATTTCATGTTCAGTTCAAAAATAATTTAGAATCAGTTGTAAAGTAAATCTTCAGCTGGCAACATAAAAATGTTGCTACAAAAATGACGCTACAAAAAATTGTGTTCTGTGCCGGCAAACTAAGTTTGCTACACAAAAAAAAATAAATAAATATTTTTGAGGTTAAATGGTCAACTAAAGAATTTAAAAAAATTATCTATTGCTTGACCATTTTTACAACAAGTTCTACTTAAACTATTGTGGACGCAGTGGCTGAGTAGTAAGTGCATTGGACTCTTGTTACGGACAAACAATTCGTCGAATTTTGGTATTTTGTTGAGGGGGAAGGGGTCAACAATTAGTCCCAGGACGGTGCGTTATTCTATGTAACATCCCATGTGTTTGTAACTTAGGTTAATAGGGCGTTTCTTAGAGAGGCCGTGCTCCCATAACCCATACCTATGGTGGTGCTTCCGTGAGGTGTCTGACGCTGTTAGGCTTCAGTCGGCTCCCGGATGTTCGTGTGCACGATGACGACTGCCAGGCGCTCGAAAACTGGGATTATGACCACTTATTGTGTATGGCGACGAGTGCTCGGAACCCTAATTGTAGTTAGTACCCACAGAATTCTGTACTGGGTATATTATTGTTTTCCCTTTTCTTCAACGGAAGTTCGAATGTGCTTTTATCTTGTAGTATACAAATGTACGCGGATGATGTATTACTCTACCTACATTATGTCGTCTAATAGGATTAAGGGAGGACTTGGTGTTAACGATGTATGATGATTTAAAAAGGATTCAACTGTGGTCCAATCGTAACCTGCTCAGACTTTATCGTTCTAAGATCCTTGCTGTGCTGTGCTCAAGGAGAGAGGTAAACACCGTAGATCTCCCCGCAGCAGTTCTTCATGGTTAAACTGTTACATATTTATTTGGTTTTATGAAATCGCCTTTAGTCAAAAGTCTTATTATGTCATATTTTCTATTTATTTGCTCAATAAGCAGGGTGCGGCAACATAACATCCTTTTTTCAAAATGCGGTAAAACAAATTTTATGAATCAGTATTTTTTATTTTATTTTTTTGTAATGTACAATACATATAAGGATTAGTTATGAGATTTAGAGCGTCTGTCCAAACCAGTATTCTAGAATATCCTGTGAATCATTAGTTAGACTTTAATATTTTTGTCTAGTATGTAAGTCGATATTTCCTAGTGTGTAAGATGATTGCGGTAGCAACGGTGCAGTAGCAGTGTATTCAATTACTGATTCGATGGTCGCGCCTTCAAATTCCGGCCAATTTCATGATTTAAATTGAACACAACAAAACTTGGTCTCCCTAAGCAGTTTAGACACAACCCGTGGAGAAAACCCCTACAATTGCACTTCTATCCTATCTCTCTATTCATTTGAATAGGAAGGGGCACCTAAAAGCATGAAATGCAATACTTAATTTGTAGGTGCTTCCTACTATTCAACAAAAAATGCCTGCGCTATTTTACAACACTATAAGAGCAGCGTAACATATGCAGAAAAATAAACCCATTCAGCGTAACCAAATTATAAAAACAAACAAAAAAATATAAGTAAAAAAATTATAAAAATTAATTTAAAAGTCAAAAACTGCACTAATCGTTTATTGGACTACCAATTACGTTGAAATACCGCCGGGTCCCACAAACACTGTATGTTTTTTCCACTGCCCCACCTCTAGCGAAATTTGCATCCCAAATTTGTCGTTCGGAGTCGGCTCCAAATTGTATAATCCATTCCACTTCCCACAAGCAAATGGTTGGAGAAGCTAGGTTTTAGGCCCTTATGGGCCATCAATGTTTCTTTATATAATTTTCTTCTTAAAGAAGGATTAAAATGAAATTGAAAGCCATACCCACTAACAATGGTAAAACTTACATGGCCTCTTTTTATACTCTATTCTAAGGGTATATTAACTTTGACACATAGTTTGTAACATACCTTAGTATCACCCGTAGAGCTCTTAAATTACTATATTCGTGATCATCATTCATAGTAATGTCGATCTAGTCATGTCCGGCAGAAAAAAAATAATATTTTAAACTCGAGCTAGAAAGCTAAAATTTTAACCATATACTCTCTTGGGGCCCGAAATAATCAGGTTTAAGAAGTTTTAAAATCCACCACTACACTACTCTACACTACAAATTTATCAAAAAGTTCGAATTTTGATCTAAAGCTATGTTTCATATATGTTAATATTATTATCTTAAGGTCCCCGAAATGCTCTTGAGTTAACATTTTTTAAATCCGGCGACGATTAGATAAAAAGTTTTATCGAAAACTCATCGTTTGAGCTAGGAAGATGAAAATTATAAAATATACTCTTTACGGGCCATATTGCTCATGTATGAAGGTTTTTAAAATCCGCCCACTGATACACCCACAATTTAAAAAAAAAAACGTTTTATCGAAAAATCAAAGTTTGAACTAGGAAGCTGAAATATACAGTGGCCGAAATAAGTATAAAGACAGTAATTCTCAAACTCTTCAATTTGGCTTGTAGGCTTAGCGCCTAAATATATGCAACAAAATTGTTCAATAAATGTTTGGAGAATTAATTTTCTCTTAACTCCAAAAAAAAATTGTACCGTTATCGGTCATATCGTGTTAGAAAGAGACTGATTTGTCTTTTCTAATAAAAAAATTGTGAAAAAGTTGCGAAATAAGTATAAAGACACTTCGGTTATCCAAAAGTATTCCAATTTTATAGCAATTTTTTTTAAATAAAAAGAGTGAAAAAACAATAAAAGGTAAATTGTTTCGCTTGTTGGCACAAAAATTGTTATCAATAAATTGTTATCATTAAACTATTAAGCCATGCCTCGCGGAACTCATTTGACGACAGTAGAAAGGGCAATTATTACGACTCATAAGGAGCACGGCTTATCCAACCGATCCATTGCCAGGAAAATTGGACGATCTCTTTCCGTCGTATGTAATTTTTTAAATTTGGGCCAAAATTATAGCACTGCAAGAAGATCTGGTCGACCAAGCCTCTTGACCTCACGCAACAAAAAAACGATTTACCCCGAAGCAAGGCGTAATAAGCTGAATGCTGGCCAGATAAAGCGCAAGTTGGATCTCCCAGTGACGGTAAGAAGAGTGGAGCAAGTGTTGAAGGCAAATCATAACCTTCGTTACACGAAAATGACGAAAAAACCCAACCTGCAACAGCATCATAAAGAAGCAAGGTTAAGATTTGCAAGAAGTCACATGGCTTGGACCAGGGAGTGGGAATCCGTTATTTTTAGTGATGAAAAGAAATTTAATTTGGATGGTCCGGACGGTTTTAGCTTTTATTGGCGTGATTTGAGGGACGAAAAAGCAATAAAAATGAGTCGGCACTCTGGAGGCGGAAGTTTGATGGTTTGGGGTGCCTTTGGTTTTCATGGTAAAATCCCCTTGATGTTCGTTCAACCTAGAATGAATGGTGAAAAATACAGGGAGATGTTGGAATATGCTTTGGATGCATTTGGAGACATTCCAGCGGGTGAAAATTTTATTTTTCAACAGGACAATGCTCCTATTCATAATGCCAGTACGGTCCGCGAATGGTTTGAAAGGAGTCAAATTCAGTGTTTACCATGGCCTTCGTGTAGTCCTGACCTTAACCCAATCGAAAATTTGTGGGGTATTATGGCAAGAAACCTTTATTCAAATGGGAAGCAGTACAGAAATCTGGAAGAGCTTAAAAGAGGAATAACACAGACATGGTCTGAGATCACCGAAGAAGTCCTACAAAACTTGATAAATTCTATGCCTAATAGAATTTTCCAAGTTATTGAAAATCAAGGAGGTTGTACAAAGTACTAACTTTCAGGTTGATAGGTACAACCAAAAAATTCGGTGTTTAAATGCTTTTAAATATTGACTGTCTTTATACTTATTTCGCAGGAAAATTAAACGTTTTTGGAATTCCCTAAAGGTGAACCTCAAAAACTAGCCTTTGTGGTGATAAATATTTTCTTTTTTCGTTTCATTATTTACTGAATAAAATAAACTTACTATCTACGATAAAATAAACTTATAATTTCTATTATTTTTGTACTTAAATCCAACCGAGCATTGAAGTTGAGTGTGTCTTTATACTTATTTCGGTCACTGTATATGTACTCTCTAGGAGCCCTTAATGCTCATGTTTAAATATTTTTATAATCCGCCCACTGACACGCCCACTATTTAAAAAAAAACTTTTACTTAATAAATCATTGTAAATAAAAGTCCTTTTCTTCGTGAAGTACTAGAGAAAAGATATTTCATTCGTGCTGAAATTTCAAACTCAAATTGAGTATATGATGATATGATATTACGACTATACAGAAGTCCAAAGAAGTGCTCCTCGCATTTCCATCCGTCTGTGACCGAGGCTCCAGCCACAATGGTTGGGCGGTTTTACTTCAAACCTCGTATATGCACATTTCTATCTGTCATTTTGTCATACGAGTATTAAACACTTACCACAAGGCTAACTAGCGGCTTTGAATTCACTTGGCCAGTAACTCCCACCCGGTAAGCATCACAGAATAAAGCAGTACATACATGAAACTAGTACTCGTTGTTCGATTTTTTTTCTTTTCTTCTCCCCATTTTGGATAGTACGATCTCCTCCGATATGTTACTTACCATTCAACTGGTCTTTACAAAAACAGCTCTAACGCTATTGATCGCTTTGAGAGAAACGTAGTCAGTTCTTCCCAAAAATTCTCGACTAACAGTACTTTACCAAAAATATTTCTAAAAACATTTACATAACAATAATACCATTTTGAACAATAATATGTTTTATATAATATTCAGGTGAGGTTTCGGTACTTTCGAAACACAGAAATATCTCAAAAAGGGTAACGTGATTTGAAAGTAGTTCGAAATTTAAACTGACACAAAGATTTAGAACAACTCTGAGCAAATTTAGAAATAACTCTTTTTTTCGTTATTCATGAAATTTTGTAACTTTATTTCTTCAAATACATAGCCACATCGTCACATGAGTTCTTATTTGTCATAATGCCAAAAACTTAACTTTTTAGGAGAGCGTTTTTTATTTCGATCTTATGGTTTACTGACTTTTTTTGACCCATTGACTGACTTGGAATTCCCCATTTTATGATAATTTGGGTATTGGGTTACCACAACGTCAAGCGATTTGCATATAATATATTTAGAACACTGAAAATAATGGGTTTGAAAATATGTAAGCAGAATAGATAAAGGTATAGGATACATTTCAATACGGTTACAAAAACGTTACAAACAAACGGTACATTTTTGTCTCATATCAAATTCTATTGGCACTTGGATCGGAAATAGGACACATGAAAGTCACAAAATTGATTACAATAATCCAATGGATACTAATTTTTTTTGTTTAGTTTTAAAAAAATATAAAATATGAATAATACCTATGTTGGTACTTCTTTTGAAACTTAAAGTTATTTTAAATATCGAAAATTAATATTAATTGACTAATGAGGGGTATTAGATATTATTTCACAATTTTCATATCAAATGCAAAAAATGTTTTTAATTCTAGTTCTAGACATTAATGATATTCTGTTGGCAGTGAGTAGCATCAAGCCGAATTCTAAACCTGGAGTGGATGGTATTCCCGCAATTGTTTTAAAAAGTTGTTGTGAATCATTGTGTAAGCCTCTGCATATGATTTTTAATACATCTATTTCTTCTGGTACTTTTCTCAATGATTGGAAAACGTCATATCTTATCCCTATTCTCAAATCTGGATCTAAGAATAATGTTGAAAATTACTGTGGAATATGCAAACAATCTGCTATACCTAAGCTTTTTGAAAGCATTGTCAAGAACAAATTAGAATTCCATATAAAGGAACACTTATCTGAGTTTCAACACGGTTTCGTCTCAGGTCGCTCGACGACATCTAATTTAGTTAATTTTACCTCTTATGTAATAAATGCAGTTGAAAGCGGATGCCAGGTTGATGCAATATACACTGACTTCAGTAAAGCCTTTGATTCCGTGAATCACAATATCTTATTAAGTAAACTTGAACAGTTTGGTTTTCACTCGCCTATGCTTTTGTGGATTTGTTCATATTTTTAGTTGGTAGGGTCCAAAAGGTCTACCTGGATGGCTGTTATTCCAGATCAATTTCTTGCACCTCTGGAGTACCACAAGGTAGTCATTCGGGCCCTCTGCTTTTCATAATTTTTATTGACGATATTCTTCAGTGTATACAATTCAGCCAATGCTTATTGTATGCAGATGATTTAAAACTATTCCTAAAGATAAAATGCACAGATGATTGTAGAAAAATTCAGTCTGACCTTAATAATCTACAAGAATGGTGCACACTAAATTGCTTAAAGTTAAACAAACAAAAGTGTATGGCTATTTCCTTTTCCAGATCTCAGACGTATTATTCTTACGACTATTATCTTGAAATGACGTGCTTCCATAGAGTTAGTCAAATCAAGGATCTTGGTGTCATTATCGATACTAAGCTAACCTATGTTCCTCATGTTGACTATATAATCGCTAAGGCTAACTCACTTGTTGGCTTTATTAAAAGGAATTCGAGAGATTTTACTGATCCGCATACCCTTTTATCTTTATTCATATCTATGTAGATCGATCCTTGAATATGCCGATATTATATGGAATCCCATTTATGAAAGTCATTCAGATCGTATTGAGAGGGTCCAGAGGCGTTTTACCAAATTTATATTCTTTAAAATGCATTGGAACTTTGAACCATCCTATAGTGCGCGATGCAAATTACTCGGTGTATTAAAAATTAATGTAAGAAGGTACGCTCACGATATTATATTCGTTAGATATGTTGTGTGTTACCACATAAAAAGCCCCGCCCTGTTATCTAGAGTGCCGTTTTATGCACCAGAAAGGCGTCTAAGGTCTCGTAATGTTTTTTTTTTCAATCGAGACATAGAACAAACTATGGTTGGAACGAGCCAATCTCAAGAGCTCTTGCGTCTTTTAATGAAATAAGTGGACATATAGATTTTCATTGTTCTAGAGACCGCTTTAAAAACATCATTTTTGCTTTATTAAGTAACTAAGCTCCGTTATCGTTTTTCTTATGTTTTTATATATATAAATGAATTGTTGTATTTTAGTATTTTTTGTATGTATTTAATCTTTTTTCTTTTCTGTAATCTGTTAGCTATGCTGTAGATAAATAAATAAATAAATAATTGAAAAGTTTCACACATCGTTCAAACTACGCAGTGTAAGGATGAGCTTTAAAGATCAACATAAACCCACCGATTTGCGAACGTCTGACAAACATCCAAGAGTATCAATTGTCATGAGCATTTTCTTAAATCTGCCGTTCGGATTCAGTTTAAAATTGTAGGGCCCTTCTAGAGACCGCTTTAAAAACATCATTTTTGCTTTATTAAGTAACTAAGCTCCGTTATCGTTTTTCTTATGTTTTTATATATATAAATGAATTGTTGTATTTTAGTATTTTTTGTATATATTTAATCTTTTTTCTTTTCTGTAATCTGTTAGCTATGCTGTAGATAAATAAATAAATAAATAATTGAAAAGTTTCACACATCGTTCAAACTACGCAGTGTAAGGATGATCTTTAAAGATCAACATAAACCCACCGATTTGCGAACGTCTGACAAACATCCAAGAGTATCAATTGTCATGAGCATTTTCTTAAATCTGCCGTTCGGATTCAGTTTAAAATTGTAGGACCCTTCCACTTGGCACAAGCAAGTGGTTGGAGAACCTAGGTTTTGGGCTCTATATGAGCCTTTAATATGTCCTCTTGCGAACGTCTGACAAACATCCAAGAGTATCAAATTGTCATGAGAAGCATCTCAAATTTGCCGTTCGGATTCGGCGTAAGACTGTAGGTCCCCTCCACTTCGCATGAAAGTGGTTGGAGAAGCTAGGTTCTAGGCCCTGTATGGGCCGTTAATGGCCTAATATGTATGTATGTATGTATGTTTGGGCCTTTAATGCCTTATATTTATTTATTTTTATAAACACACACGAATTTAATATTATGGCAATAAATATATAAATGTAAATGGAACAAACATGGAGAACATTAAAAAAGTCTTTACCCAGCGTCTCCCTCGCCATTATGGCTCAACTTCGTGTTTTAAATTTAAGACGCAAAAGGAAGTAGTTATGATAGGATTTAAGAAGTCAGAAATTTATTAGGAAATGGAAATACTTAATAAAGTGTACATATTAAAGTAAGTAAATGGAAAATTGCAGGTTAACACTAATAATATCGAATGGACAAGCCAATTACTGGACCAAATTGTATCTAAACTAATGGTGTTAGATGCTTGTCGTCAATTGAAAGATATAAAGATTCTTACGTTGTCTATACAATAATAATACGAGTATAATAATAATACATAATAAGTTTCTGATCGTCTCTTGTCGCGGATGCATGCGCTTATTTTTTTGTCATCGCCAACAGACCATACGGTTCGGGAAAAAAAATCTAAAAAACAACACGCAGTGTCGGTGTCAGTGCTTACAAAAAAAAAAAGCCACAGCGTCGGGTATTCCATCGTGTCCCATCCCACTCCATCACTGTTGTTTTTGCTTGGCTATTGCAAGTGCCGTACGATTTGCGTGTGTGTACTTGCAATGGTTGAGTAAAGACAGCATCAGGCGGATAGCGCTCCTTGTGGTGTTGATCTTGTTGATAGACCAAAGCAAATTGCCGTACGGGCATAACACCTGCAGTAATTTGTTTTGGAAAGTCAACGTGCGTCTTCACTTCACGGCTCTGCTTAGGTTGTTAGCGTCAGTGTTTGTGTTTTTTTATGTTTGTGATTTATAATGTGTAGAAATTTTGTAGTGGATGTGAGCAACATCCGTGGGTTGAGGAATTTTTTTTTTCATTATACGCCCTTGTCTCTCTCAATAAACCAGCTGTTTTGGCACTAAGTAAAACACAGGTTAGCGTCGGCTCCGATTTAATGGAGTTAAGTCTACCTGGTTACAACTTAGTGCCATTATTCTTCCCCCTCGCGGTCTCGCCGTTTATATACGTAGTGACGTAGCCTATCAACTTCAGCCTCAATATGGCCAATGTTCCAATCCAGAGTTTAATTTCATTTGGCTAAAATTCCATGTCCGTAGGCAATTAATCCACTACTGTTTTATTTACAGAAGCCCAAATTTGGACAGACATTCAACTTATAATGAGTTAGATGGCCTGTCTGATTCCATCACAAGAATTTTGACCCTTCACCCTCGTACTGAAATCGTAATTGCGGGCGATTTCAATATACACAATTCAAGTTGGCTTCGACATTGCTGATATGGTATCAAACATAATTCAAAAAAAAAAAACCATCTGAGGAAAGCCGAAAAAAGTTTAAACCAGCCAGAAATGACTGCAATGCCCACATTAATCATGTCAAATTCTCCTATGATCAAAAGTTCAGGCAAAAAATACTACAAAGTCCCACGGGTAGTAAAAACTTTTGGTCATTTGTTAAAAAACATCAAGAATTCGGCCTCATCATCTATCCCGACACTCATTTACAATGACATTCCAGCTGTCAGTTCTATAGATAAGGCCAATCTGCCTGCTGCTCACTTTGCAGTCAGCTCAACGCTCCCAGATTGTACTTTGTCTCCCCCTGTACTCGATCGCGTAGAATACTCCATGCGACCAATCCACTTCCGCACTCGTACAGTGGCTAGAGTACTTCGAGATCTTGACATACACAAATCCGCTGGTCCAGATGGTATTTCCCCCATCGTTCTGAAGAGGTGTTCTTCCTCGCTTTCAAAACCATTGCTTTTCCATCTGTCCTATTCTTCACGACTCTTCCCGGGAAGTTGGAAAACAGCGTTTGTCCAGCCTGTACCAAAAAAAGGCGAATTTTCTTCTCCCTCCTCCTACCGACCAATTTCACTTACGTCCCTTCTTTCTAAGGTCATGGAAACGCTGATAAACCGTCAGCTAAAGAAATATCTTGAATCGCGAAAACTTCTTAATGACCGGCAGTATGGTTTTCGCAGCAACAGGTCCACTGGTGATTTGAGGACATATCTAACCGAAAAGTGGAACCAATCTCTTCATCAAGGTGGTGAAAGTAAGATTGTTGCGCTTGATATTTCAAAGGCATTTGACAGAGTTTGGCATCAAGCTCTCTTATCGAAAATGCGTGCATTTGGAATCGATGATACTCTTCTTCAATGGATTAGAAATTACCTTTCGGACCGTTCAATTCAAGTTGTTTTGGACGGTTTCAAGTCTGCAACTCACCAAATAAATGCTGGTGTCCCCCAAGGCTCTGTTCTGTCCCCGACTCTCTTTCTCATTTTTATAAATGATCTCCGAAACACTTTCCATTCTCGGTATTTGTGTTAATGACAATCTTCGATGGAATGACCACATATTCGATGTCGCCAAGAACGCCGCGAAAAGTCTAGGCTTCCTTAAGCGTCGTAAGAAATATTTCACCCCTTCTGATCTGGCTACAATTTATAAGGCGTTTATTCGCCCGAAACTCGAGTACAACGGTCATACGAGTATCTGGTCCGGTGCACCAATAACTTATTTGGAGCTACTTGACAGGATCCAAAAACGCGCGATAAAACTCATTGGCGATCGAGACATTGCGAGATCGATTGACTCTCTTAGTCATCGTCGTAATGTCTCCTGCCTTTCGTTATTTTATCGTTATTTCCACCATAAGTGCTCAAACGAAATAGCCAGTTGCATTCCACCCCTAGAACAATTCAACCGCAATACCCGCCATGCCAGGAATGCGCATCAGTTTACCCTTAAGCCTGTATTCGGACGTACAGTGAAATACAAGGAATCTTTCCTTAGCCGTACAACACGTATGTGGAATGCTCTTCCCCGCTCCATTTTTCCTGCACATTATGATTTACAAACATTTAAAACCAACGTGCATCGGCATTTCTCCCTATCTTCTAACCCTAATTTCCTTAACGCCCGCGCTGTGTAGCTAATACATTATAAGGGTATCAAAAAATCCCTTTAGTGCGTGTCCATTATAAAAAAAAAAAAATGTGAGGGTATAGTCTGCGAACTTATGGTCTATTGTGTTCCTGCTTATACCTTGAGAGCCCCCTCGAAATACCCTTCCTTTCTGAATTGCATTTCAGTCTTGCTCTGACTTAGCCTTGACAAGTCGCACACCTTAGATGACAGCCCCAAGTCTAGTTTCCTTGACGAATCTGAGAATGAGCTCTCGATCCATGGTTTGTACGAGTACCTATGCACTTTTTTGTTATTTGGTGTTTGCCCAAATAGTTATCCTCTTGTGGGGCATTGCCAGATTCCAGTACGTGGTGTGGTGTTTCAGCGGACTCGCTGCACAATCTGCAGAGTCCGTCCTCTAATATACCTATTTTCCTCATCGGCTCCTTTAGTCTGCAGTGCGTAACTTAAACTTGTTTATGCTGATGCATGCTTTATATCTCTTAAGGTTGATGTTTCCAAGGAGTTTCCTTGCTTGTCCCAGACATTGGGAGGTTAAGAAATTTTCTAGCAGTTGTTTTTTCTCCAGAACGTGTTTCCGTATCCCGAAGAATGGTTCCGGTCCTATAAAGGGTGTCGCTGCCCATTTTCTTGCCAGAGAATCAGCTGACTCGTTTCCTATTATACCAACTTGGCCAGCCTATGGTTACTCTGTTATTCTTGCCTAGTGTGTTCAGTCTGTGTAGGCATTCACACATGTGTTTTGACTTGATGATGAAGTACCTTCATGGCTGCTTGACAACTTACTTTACCTACTCAACGGGATCCCGACCTGCCAACAGTCTCTGCCTGAGATACTGCAGCCTTCCATCCTCTGCGATCCCTGGAACGCTGCTTCCAGTTGTCCAGACCAACCGCTCCAGCATCCGTGATGGCTTGGTCTTTACATCGGATGTTCGGTCTTCCTTGCCTTCTCAAACCTAAAGGGTTTCGTTCGTTTGACAATCAGGGAAGATATGCTCTTCGGCAACAGTTGGCTAGCGGACAAATTTCTGGGGAGGTATGTGCAGGAATTGCCATGCGGGAAAATACCGAACTGTGCACCGTGGAAGGATCGGTGAACTATACATATTAAATCAACAACATACTGGAGGAGTATGTGATTGCATTCGTACCGTTTATTGGGGAAAACTTCTTACTGAAAAGTCCAAATGTCGCCAGGTGCGTTCCCGTGTACTTATAAGAGGTATAAGTCCATTCGCGTACTAATATGCAAACTTTTAATTATGTGAACTTTCGTGCGAAACTAAACAAACCATTTGGCGTAATTTGTAAAAATATGAACGAAAGTAAAATGTACGATCGTGCATTTTTTTACTGGTAAAAACTCTCGAGTGAAAATATTAGTCAGATCAAAACATTTGTGGTGTTCGCTAGCTTGGCCTTATGGAATTTTTTGTTAAAATTGTTTTGATCCCTTTCATTGATTATGGCAGCAAAAAAGGTATTTGTTGAATATTCTCCAAAAATAATCGCAAATAATTACAAACCCGAGATAAAATAAACGTGAAATTCAAATATTTTAGTTTGAGGTCTCATTTACAATACTACAAACTTTGACGTGTTTCATCTTTTTACCCAAAATCTTTCGCGTACATTTCTTTGAAATCAGAGGATTCTCTCCCGATTTTGAAGATTTTAGAGTTTTAATTTTTCTACACGCTTTATAAAATGTTTTCACAATTTTCATTATTTATGTTTTTTTGCTAGCTCCTTCCTTGGTTCCTTTTTTTTGACATGAATTTGAAGCTCAGAATTTTGGTAGCTCAGTGTAGTTTTACATTTGTATAACCTCTTCTATAAGTTTTATAATTTTGTCTCATAGTTTGAAACATGCTCTAATATTGTCGGGAGACTCCTAAAAATTGCTATATTTGTGATCAACATCGAAGGCTATGTCGATCGAGCCATATCCGTCTGTCCGTCCGTTGTCAATTTTGAGGCCCGTTAAATTCAACCAAGAAAGCTGAAGTTTAGAACATATACTCTTTTGGGCCCAAAATACTCAAGTGTAAAGATTTTTAAAATCCGCTCACAGAGACATACAAAAATTTTACTAAAGAAATCAATGCAAATAACAGTCCTTTTCTTAACAATTCGTCCATAGAAAGATTTGTTCACACGCCTCTTTTAGGGGCTTCTTTTTAAAAAAAAATATATTGTTTTTCGATGAAATCCTTTAAAACATATAAAACAGCAGTCATCTATACGAAAATGTGTAGGCAATATCCATTTTAACAATTCACCCATACTAAGAAAAATGCCACGCCCACTTCTTTTTGGCGGTATAGGAATGGGGTATTCAACAGTTCGCCCAAGCGCGCCTTTCCTTGTGTTTTGTTTACGAAATTGCTCGTAAGACTTTGAAATATTTTTATTGATATTTTTCTGACGTGGAAATATTGCGGCTTTTTTCTTATAGATGCATTTGCATTTACATTGTGTTGTATGTGTAATTATTACGAGGGAACGAGAACCAACGACCATACCACGTCGAGTTAATCGGTTCTCGTCAGATCACCGCAATTAAACGACGTTGGGCGCGGTTAGTACGTAGATGGGGGACCGTTTGAGACCAACTGCGTGTCGTTGGCCAGTCCCATCTACAGAGTTGAGGTAGATAATACATACGTGGTATAGCTTCTGCCGACAGCCACCTAAACCTAACCTAACCTAACGAGTGGTAAAACACCAGTTTGGTGTAAAAATGCTTTGCTCAGAGTCAAAAAGTAATTTCATTGAAATGAAGTGATCATTTAACACCAGTGTTTTGTTGGAAAAGCTATTAATACTGAAGAACGAATTCCCTACAAAACCATCCGCAGCAGCCTGGTTCTTATATATAAAATTTGGTACTTCCACTACGAATAAATTTGCAGAAAAAAATCAACAAATGGAACAAATAGATAGGCGCCAAGCCAAAACAAGCAAGAATTTAATGATAAACAAAATCTAACATTTTGATTCAACTAGAATTAATAGTTTTGACGATATTTTCATTCTTCTTGATTTGATATTACTTTCGCGAAATGATGTCAGCTATTTTATATAAACAAGATCTTCAGAGTTAGGGAAGTATGTTCGTAGTGTATATTCGAAATAGATACTCGTCGGATAAGTACCTAAGCGTAGTAGGTAATATGTTGTGAAATAATTTGAGGAATATCATTCCTTTTTCTATTATTTCTACTAATTTTTAACTCAACTCCAAATCCATCTTAATTCATGAGTCGAAAGTTTGCATCGAGATTTCAACGCTACTATACGTACGCAAACTACAGGAATTGCAACATAGCAATAATGTCTGACAGCCAAGCAGCCATAAAGGCTCTTGACGCCTATGTTATCAAGTCAAAACTCGTGTGGGAATGCCTACACGGACTGAATAGACTAGGCAAGAATAACTGAATTTCCATCTGCTGGGTACCTGGCCATGTTGGCATTACAGGCATTGAGGCAGCGGACTCTCTGGCAAGAAAAGGGGCAGAGGAACCCTTCATAGGACCTGAACCGTTCTGCGGGATAGGAGAAAGCAAACAATGTATTGTATGTATCTCTATACAATTTATTATTCATCGAGTCCCTATTTCCATACCATTTTTTACATAATGACAATTAGCTAATGCATGGACATGATTTTTAATTAATGAGCTGTGAATCAACGTTTAATCCACATTGTAGTTAATTTGTGAATTAGAGGAAAATTAAGTAATTTTTTCTAATTCGGCTGTTAAATTTTTAAGACTTAATTTCAGGATATTTTATTGATAGTTCAGCAGAAGTAGGTACTTACGTGGAAAAAAAATATCTAATTGCGTTTTTGTTTTTCGAGCAAAGCCGGGTATATCAACTAACACATTAAACACTCCATTCCACGTGCTTATGACAAGGTAGTTTCTTGTTTTAATTTTACGAAATTTTATTAAATCCTTCGATAATATAGGATATGAAAGAAGGCTATATTATGTTTATATTGTAACAAAAAATTGGGCTTAGATAGATAAATTAAATTTGTATGATGCTTTTCCCAATAAGGTCATAAAATTACTAATTTTCTTGTTCCCCCTCTTAACGAACAGTAACTAAATCTACCTGATAGATAGAGATACCTAAAACATAATAAAACAACACAATTTTTTTGGAATAATTTAATTAGGGTTTTATTAAGATTATAACGATAGTTTTTTTTAAATTGTGTACTACCTCCCAATCACTATATCACTTCAAGAAGCCTGCTATGAAGAGATTTATACAGTTCTTCCACGTTGCAGTATTGCTTTTCTTATTCGTAGACCATTTTTGAAAGCCATCCCCACACGTTTTCCTTGATGTTCAGGTCCGGTGAATATGGCGGCCATGACAGTAAGTCTACATTTTGACTCTGAATCCAAGTTTTGGTTATTCTTGCGGTTTGTTCTATTGGAAAATCCATAGTTGTCTACCAAACAATTCGGAAAAATGAGGGAAAGCTCTTCCATTATAGATTTGTAGATATTCGCTGCTTTGAAAATCAAGGCTTGCAGTTTCGTACAAGCTTACTACCCTCCATACCATTACTCCACTTATTTTTCTGAGTCGCCTTTGAAGATGTATTTAATCCTTTTTAAAATCCTGAATATATCAATAATTGCTTCAATCAGGTTCGTCCAAATTAAGCTTTTTTTCATTTGAAAAGACTCCACCTGATGTGAGTTATTCCAAAATCGAGTTGCTGACTTTTGCGTGCTGCGTTTATTCGTCGTTTTGCGATAAACAGTTGTTCACTAGCTTCAACTCCAGTTTCTGCCTTGATTCTACTTAGGGAAAGTCTTGAATTTGAAGCAGCTCTCAGTATCGCCCGTCGATCCTGACTTGTTGTTGCTCTGGTTATTTCTGCTTTCCGTTTTTTTCCATAGTTTTCACGATCCTTAAGATAGCTGTGCTGTGAACAACAAAAGGTCCTCTTCCAATCTTACCGACTATAAAACGGATAGATTTGCCTTGATCCTTGTAAGCTCTAATTTATCCTATTTCCTCCTTGGTTAATGAATTTCTTTTACCCAAAGTGGTTGTTTCTATAAAATTATGTTTTGAACTAAGTACCCTGGTAGGTACTTCTAATGCCTTTATATGTGATTTTTAATATGATGACAGGAAGATTTAGTTACTGTTCGTAAACAGGTTTTATGACCTTTTTGGGATAAGCATCATACAAATTTAATTTATCTACCTAATCCTAATTTTTTTTTCTGCAACATAAACATAATATAGTCTTCTTTCTTATTGCATTTGGTTTTTCCCATATTATAGAAGGATTTAAAAAAAATATAAAATTGAATAAAGAAACTACATGTTCGTAAACACGTGGAACGGAGTGTAAATGTGTCATTTGCTTTAATAACAAAATAGATAAACGAGTGTAATTTGCCAAGGTATAAGTTTGATTCGCACATACCTACATTTTTTTATAAAAAGGAATAGATAATGGCATAACAATTTTCCAATTATCAATTACTGTAAGAAAAAAAGCAGTTGTTATAAAGTCTGTACTTGTAATTTTCTAGTCGTCAATTTGCATACAATCTCCACCCACATTCGATGAGATATCAGTCTTTTACTCGCAGTCATCAATATCGAAGTAACGCAACCAACGGAGCAGAATGAGAAGACTCACATACGAATACAATATAAACGATTTCATGGAGTTTCCTAACCTTGCGTTTAAGTTGGCCTCGATGAAGTCCTTTCAGCGGCACAAAGAGCAGCAGCAGTCTCTGTCCTCTTGCTTATTCTTTTCACTTGGAGCTGCGAATTTGATTTACCAAAATATCGGCATAGTAATAGCACTTTTAGGAACAAAAAATGAATCGATTGACTTGATCCTACAAATATCTGAAAATGGCTCAATTTTGGGTCTAACAATGGTGGCTCTTTGCAAAATGATTATTCTGTTCTGGTATCGAAAACATATATCCAAGCTAATGGCCGAGTTTGAAGCAAAATTTCCAGGCACAAAAGCAATACAGGGCTGCTTCCGTGGCAACAGTTACAAAGTGAAATATTTTTCGGAAATTTCAAGGAGGCTAATGAAACGCACGACCATCTTCTTCATCTTTGCCTTTCTGGTATACAATATTTTTCCAATTGGAGAATCGCTGTTCGAGTGGCTGATATTGGGAACGAGTTTCAAGTATCGATATCAATCGAATACCTGGTACCCGTGGAATGGAAATTCAGGACTAGCGTTCGCGATGACTTACTGTTGCCAGGTGTACTCGTCTCTAACTGGCGTGGCATTCATTATGGCCGGCGAATTTATCCTATGCTTCTTCTTGACACAGATACGGATGCATTATGATTTCTTGGTCACATCTCTTGAGAATTTGGATGCTGTCAAGTCAGAGGCTGAACCTGAGTGTTTGAGATTCTTAATTGGTTACCACAATATGTTGATAAGGTATTTGTGCCCTGTGCATTGATTTCAAGTGTGTGTGTAGATCTTTCATAAGTCTTCCTTTCAGAATGTCAGCGCAAATCAACCACATCTTCAACATTTCATTTTTAGTTAACTTTGCCACATCATCGGTTGCTATCTGTCTTATGGGTTGTTCCATGGTAATGGGAATAACATTGATAAGTGCGGTGCGATATTCTATTGGACTGTTGTCCTTTCTAGTATTCACTCTGTTTATTTGCTACAGTGGAAGTGAATTCACTCAGACGGTGAGTTTGTCATTTTAATTAGCAACAAGTTGCTAATTCATTTTTATTTAGGGCATAAAGTTACATTCAGCGGCTTTTTACCATAACTGGTATGATGCTAGCCCTGCATATAGGAAAACGATTCTTTTTATAATGATGAGAGCAGCGAAGCCATCGGTACTTACTGCGTATAAATTCTCTCCCGTTTCTATGGAGACTTTTATGAAGGTAGGGTTTTGGTTCAATATAAATTTAATGTCTAAAACTAAAATATTTTTTTAGATTCTCAACACTTCATATAAATTATTTACATTTCTGCAAGCTATGGATACTTAAATATTGCTACAGTTGTCCTGATTTTATATACTTGGCACAGGAAAGCAGTTGTCTCTTATCCAGGACTAGGAGAGCAATATTATTAAATCGCACTACTTAGGTATCATCCTTTTGAATTTTTGTCACGGTGCAAGTGCCTACAGTTTGATTTTGTGTTGAAAAAAATCATGCATCAAATCATTCCTCTTCATTTGATGCCTTCATACCAAATCGTCGCCTGGGAAAACGTTTGACATAAATGCGAGAACGGTGTTGGTTGTACCATATTTTAGGAGATACGACCTCACACCTGATATGTTGTTTACTACGGAAAAAGAAACTTCGCATGCAAAAGGTGGTAATCTTACCTAATAATCACAGTTAAAAAACTAAAATTATTCAAGTTGTTGTTCAGGATTTTGCGAGTGATACTTTCAACTCCGCCCCTGGAAACGTGGGGTAATTATTTCAATTTATTTTTATTTCGAAAATACTGCACATAGTTTTTAGAGCCTGTGATGGACAACCTTTGTTAAATATACTCGTAGAAAAATTTAATAAAAAAACCTAAATAAAAAGGAGCTTCATTGAACTTTTCTGCAGTTGACTTACATTAATCCGATAAGTCTGAGTCGGAGTTCAGACAACAAATAAAGCACAAATGTTCGTCGCCTTGTCCAGAGAATTCCGCGGCTAATATTATTTTTGACTTAATTTTGCTGTAATTTTTGCTTTACTTTAAACCTGTTTGTTTTTTTCTGAATCAGCAAGCGCTAGTTTTTCGGATTTAATTAAGATGGCTAATTTTATCGTTACCCTAGGTTTTGTTTAATTATTAGATGTTCCCCCGAGGACGATTCAACAACCACGAATTAATCCTGTTTTGGCCGCTTTTACCATTACCACTAATCAAGGTTTGCCGCGATATTCTTTTGCTTTTATTTCCAAATAATTCATTTAAAATCGATTTTGATGGTTAAGACTTTCCAATAAGGCTTTCAACAATAAAATAAAACTGTGAATAATTTCTATAGTGAAATGCAGTTGATTTCATAAAAAAATTAATTAAAAAATTATATTTTTAAATACACTATCAGCTCTGTGTCGTGGAGTGCTTAAAGCAAGCAACTATCACGAGCAGAAATTGCCGGCACAAAAAGTGCTCTCACAGGCTCATCATTTAGTGCAGGTGTTAGTAAGGACAAAACAATTAAAAATACAATAATTATGTACCTATA
The DNA here is from genome assembly GCA_949715645.1 of Portevinia maculata. Taxonomy (NCBI): domain Eukaryota; kingdom Metazoa; phylum Arthropoda; class Insecta; order Diptera; family Syrphidae; genus Portevinia; species Portevinia maculata. The sequence goes on along the minus strand of OX454527.1, from coordinate 187,948,045 downwards.
AAATACTAACACAGACACAAAATAATGCAAACAATTTAAGACATTAAAGCATTATTACGCAAAATATTTTTTAGCTTAATTTTACTAACATGCAAGTCAATCACATGATCATTTAGATTATAGATTCTACTCATGCGACTAATAGGCTCATGCTTCCCATAATTCGTTCTATGATGGGGGCTAAACAATAATTCAACACTGCGCAAATTATGGTCACCACCACGAAAATTAATGTCAATAGACGACAGCAAGTCAGGTGCATCTATTTGACCGGATATAAGCTGCTGTAAAAAAATGATATCGCTATTAAGCCTTCATTGAGAAAGGGGTAACATTTGAAGAAGCTTGATACGTTGACTGTAGGGAGGAAGGTTAAATGGATCATCCCATGGAAGTCCTATAAGTGCAAATCGAATAAATTTACGTTGAATGGCCTCTATTCGATTTGAATGAATGTTGTAGAACGGTGTCCAAACTTGAGAGGCATACTCTAGAATCGGACGGACGAAACAATTGTACAATGACATAGAAACGTAAGGGCCATTAAATTCTTTATCCCACCTTTTTACGAAGCCCAGCATAGAATTAGATTTATTAATAATATGCTTAGCAAAAACCAGTTTGGGGTCGAAATAAACCCCAAGATCCTTAAAATTATCAACATTACAAAGAATATGTTGAGACAGAGAATAGTGAAAGGTGGAAGGAATAGTCTTTCTAGAGAATGTCATATGTTGACATTTAGTTGGGTTCAGGAATAAACCATTTTTATCACACCAATTTGCGAAGCTATTAATGTCAGATTAAAGAAACATTCTGTCTTGCTGACTAGTGATAGATTTATATATTTTCATATCATCAGCGTAGATCAGGATATTATTGTGATTTATACATGCCTTAACATCATTAATGGCAAGTATAAATAAAATTGGTCCGAGGTGACTTCCTTGGGGAACTCCAGACTGAGCTGTGAAAGATACAGATAGCGATCCTTTAAATTTCACTTGATAAACCCTTGATCTAAGGTATGAATTAACCCATTTTATGAAACATGGTGGGAAGCCAAAAGCCCTAAGCTTAAATTCGATTATTTCATGGGACAGCTGGTCGAAAGCCTTAGAGAAGTCAGTGTATATGCAATCCATTTCGCCCTTCTTCTCCAAGGCATTAGAACAATCATGCAAGAAACTTAATAGATTAGTGACAGTGGATCTGTTTCTTACAAATCCATGCTGTTCATTACAAATTATATTGCGAAAAAGAAATATTAGCTTTTCACAAACAATTTGTTCAAAAAGCTAGGGATACACGAAAGCTTTAAAATGGGCCTATAATTAGTGATATCACCACGTTCGCCTTTTTTAAATACAGGTGTGATAAAAGCACTTTTCCATAGATTAGGGAATTTACCTGTACTAATGGACAATTCAAACATATACTTAAGATATGGAGCAATTGCATGACTGCATTTTTAAGAACAATCGGTGCAATGCCATCAGGACCTGATGAATAGTCATTCTTCAGAGAAGAAATACATTTTAAAATTGTTTCCAAATCGAATGAGATACTACTAAAACTTATTTGGGAACAGCTAGTTAGATAACTAAAATATTGATCATCAATGTGAAGAGGGGTCTCCCTAAATGACTTACTGAAATGATCTGCAAACATATTGCTTGCGTCTAGCGAATCAGCAATTGTAGAACTATTGTAAGTAAGCTTCGATGGATAACCATCGGTTTTTTTCTTAGAATTGACAAAACCCCAGAAAAGTTAGGGGTTCAATTTTAAAGAGAATTCCATTTTACTTATATAGTCAATATATAAGTTGCAGGATAAAGATTTGAATTCATTGAATAATGTGAAATAGAGTTCAAGATCTAAGTGGCAGAGACTTTTTAAATAATTCTTCCAAGCCCTATTACGTCTGTTTCGTATCGATTTGAGCTCTTTAGTGTACCAGGGATGGGACGTTTTCAGATTCCTAGAGGATTTCACAGGAATCACTTTTTTCATGCAGTTATCCATCAAAGAATAAAAAGAACTTACTGCATCTTCAATATTAGATAAGGCAGTAAGGTTAAAATTAAAGCTGTTAATTTCATCAGAAAGCCTTTGAAAATTTGTTTTCCGAAATTCAAAAGATTGCGAACGGTCATACGAATTACTATTTTCGTACAAATGTGCGCCTAGTTCAATAAATACATCCAAGGGTGGATGATTGTCATCTATGTTAGTTATACTGAAGTGGGATTCCAGAACCACAGTACTAACAGAGTCAGAAGAGAAAACAAGATCGAGAGTTCGATTTCTGAAATTTTTTATACAGCTTGTTTGCTGTAAGTCAAAAGACAAAATGTTGTCAAGTAAAGCGAGCTCTTGTTGGGCAGAGTCAAAGGATGGAATGAAATGAGAATCATCCTCAGAAGGTACCCATCCAATATATGGCAGATTGAAGTCGCCTATAAGTAAGACAGTGCTGTCACAACAAGATATGTCAAAAATATGGTCTAGTGCCATAGAAAGTTCCGAATACAAAGAACATAGACGAGACGATGGAATGTACGCATTAACAACATATAAATGTTTGTTCTTAAGTGTAATTTTTACACAGATAACTTCGACATTAAGTTGAAATGGAAAGTCAATCTTTCGTGACTCAAGGTTGGAACGAACAGCGATCAGGACACCTCCTCCAAGCGCTTTCAGGTCATTGTCATGACGGTCGTTTCTGAATACGGTTTTTGTGCGGAGTCCCCTTACATTTTGATAGTAGAGGGACAGCCTACTTGGTTTTTTAACACGGACGGATAATCTTTCCTGCGACTTTTTGTCGAACGGGGTGGGGTGTAAATTCTTTAACTAATGCATTACGAGGCCATGCAGTGCTATTGCACAGCTTTTCAAAATATACTGAAGTTGCAACAATCTTGAAAGACGCAACAAACCCATCAGCTTTGCTAATTTTGGTGCATTTATTAAGTATTTTGCGTAAAAACTTAGACAATACATGAAGGACACAGCCGAAAGAAACGTTCATTTAAAATGAAACCAATTATCACAAACATTACACCCAATGTTTTTTTAAATATTCTTCTTCTACGTCTGCATCACAAGTCCGACATCTGAGAATAGTTTTCCTGTGACGTGCTGGTATTGCTTTACTACCCTTTTTTAGCCGATTAAGCTTTTGTTTTTTAACTTCCACTGCTTTAACCCTAGAAAGATAATCTACGTCTGCGAGACGTATGAAGCGCGGAAAAAATGTTATATCCTTTTAACTATAAACCGCATTGGGTTGGTTGCTTAAACTAACTCAGTCGGTGGTCAGAGCTTGCCCGTGTCGTGGCGCGACGGTAAGTACCTGCGGTAACAAGTTATAGCTATGCCGTACTTCTGGGGGCGTGTGTGACGTGTGAAATTTGTATATTTAATTTAATCGTATATAAACTAAAATTACTAAGACTTATAAGTAGATTTATTTTAAACCGAAAAATGAAAATTTGGCAACTATTATGTCAATTTTAAGGTTCCTTTAAAATATAAGTTGTTTTTTGTTGATTTGTAATGGGGTCTAAGTTTTTTGTTTTTATTGTTTAAATTAATATTTATTTATACTAAATCATTGATTTATTGCTCTTAATATGAACTACATAAATAAATAAAACGTTAATTTTAAGTTCATAGGTTTCATTAAATACACTACCAAAGTGCCATACGTCTCTGAGACGTATGATTATCTTTTATGTCATAAAAAATATGATTGTCTTTCTAGGGTTAAGGAGTTTTGCATCCTCTTTGCCTTTTTTTAAAGTTTCCAAGAAGCAAAGGAGATTAATATTGACATTTTAAAGCATTTCCGTATATGGTTAGGATAAAACATTTGACTTCGTTTTCTATAAGCCAAAGATGGAGGCCTTCCTTAGCATATTGGAAAAACATTTCCCTTCTCATTCACCAACTTTAAGTTTTTCCATAGACCCAATCAGGCGGGTTGTTTTGTAGAACTTTCAACTAGCCAGGTGATCTTTTGTTAGGCTGGCCTATGATCGGTGGAAGTGTTTCCCCGCAGGCTGTGAACGTCAGAAGACCAGTCCGATTTTCTTTTTCATTTGCTGTTTTTATCTGATAACCATTTTTATATCATTTTGGGTCAAGTACGTTTCCAGTTTTGGGAGCCATACTTAAGCTGGTCTCATCGGCGTAAGAATTCCTAGATTCATATAAAGTACGTTATCTGTAGCGTTTTCTTCTGATAATAAGGTCCTGGAACAAAGCAACTCCTAACTCCCTGCTCCTTAATTACAGCGCGAGATATCGTAAGGGAATCAGGTGTTAGTAACCTTAAGGTGGGATGACTTCAGATATTTGTATTACCATATTTTCCCTTGTTTGCTACCTTTGGGCGTAGTTTTTCGGCATTCATCTTTCAAAATATTTTAAACTATGGTAAGAAGATTTCCTGGACTTTTAGGTAAATCAGACTTGGCCCAAGTTATTAGCCAGCTCTCCAGTTTGGCCTAATCCTAAGTGTAAAGCACAGAACATATGCTGTACCGCGAATCCGTTCTTAAATATTTTGGCTCCGGTAATGCCAAACTTGCAAAAAAGCCTCCTTTAGGTATTTTCAAATAGAGCGATTCATGTCTCTAAAGTCTGTTAAGTATAATCAAATAAAAACTATTTTAATACTATAGTTAGAGCAATTAATGATTTATTTTTTTAAAACCACAGGACAAACTTCCCCATTGGTTTTTTGTTGCAAAAAAAGCGGCCGAAATTTGGAGTTTCTGAAATTGAAATGTTAAAAACGGTCGTAACTTAAACAATAAACAATGTGTTCACTTTTTTAGCCATTTATATTAAAATATAGTGTGTATTACTATACAAAAAACTGATGATACCAACTGTACTGTATTTTCCAGTACCATACTGGATTCGAGGTCGCAATACTGGATAAATTTCCATAACTACTGGATTTTATACTGCAAATTCATTTTATACTGGGATTTTAAAAAAATTATCATTGCATACCACACACTCGTGCGCATGTCGGACGCACTCTTTTACAACGAACTACTTAACGGCACTACTGAACAGAGTATATACCTAAGAATAAGAAGTACAGGAAAGAGTGTATATCACATATACAGTGTACGTGAGTGAGGCCGCAAGATATGAAAAAAAAATAGAGAAATTGAAACTCATCTGTCATTTTGCTAGGCTGAAACGGCTAAATTTGCGGTGTTTGAAATTTGAAAACGTTAAAATAGTGAAATTACGTATTTAACTTAATAAAACAGTGAATACAGTGACTAAATACAATACGTTACTAAAAAACATTTAAAACAACATGTGGTGCTGTGTTAAATTCTGCAAAAACGACTATAATAAGGAGAGTAACAATTTTTCATTTCACAGGTAAGTTTTATCTCATATTGCACATAAAATAATGGTGTTAGGTGTTTTTTTAGGTAGATGTATTATTTTGTTTTGAATGAATAACCTTACATTCCTTACCACGTTAAGTGGACGGCTGGAGTTACAGCGCTGTTTCACGGTTAGCCACAACCGATCATCAGACTCCTTCTGTGGTGCTGGTCTGTCTTTTTCCTTCATTTTATCCCGAAATTCCATTTCTTCCACTGGGATTCGAACCTAGACCACCGTCTTCTCAGGCAAGGACTCATGCACTGTGCCATTGAAGCCACGAGTTTATACAGTTTTTATTTCAATTTTCTTGGACAAACTTTGCTCCTGTAAGTATATTATGTTATTCATTCTGTTTTTTCTTTCTTTGTTTTCTCTAATGGCACAGTGCATGAGTGCTTGCCTGAGTGAGGGCAAGGCGCTTAACTCGGTTGAGCGCCCTAGTGCAGTTTTCTTGTTATAAATAGAAAATAATTTGTTTAAAGGTATTTCTTCTGTTGTCCTGTTATCGTGTCGGTTGCTATCTTCGTCAAGAAGTGTTTATGTCGTGTCGGTTGGTATCTTCGTCAAGAAGTGCCGTGTAACGTTGAGTTTGTGTACGTGAGAAAAAAAAACTCAAATAACTAGGTATACTCTACTAATTTTCAAGATTTCCGAAAGCTGAATGGAAAAGACAAAAGTGGATTTAAATCCTTGAGTTGGATGAAATAAAGACTTCGTTCGTTGTCTGTTCAAGTCATTTTCATGGATGTGATTTTATAAATAATTCTAAAGGAAAGAAAAATGCTTTTTCCTTCTGCAATGCCGTTTTTATCCAAACATTTTGGAGAATCTCAGTAAGTTAATATAAATTTTCTTAAAATTTAAGTTAAATAAATTAGGAAAATATCTGTGATACCTAGTTTTTCATTAAAATTAAACCTAAAACGAAAAACTGATAAAAACTGAATTTTATTTATACGTTAAAATTTGTAGGTTCCTGTAAAAGGTAAGTCCTATTTATGGAGACCTAATAATAGCTGTGTTTCTTCTGAGAAGATAATAACCTAGTACTACCTACTAGCTCAGCTACATATTTTCCTACTTTATCGCTTTCAAAGAAACAGCTAAGAGTTACATTGGGCGCCCCAGCATTTTGCCATCCTAACTCTACGCCGGCCTTGTGTCAATGCATTTGTGCTAGTGTAACTCACACTATTTTGGAAAAAGCCTCACTGTTTCCTCGATATGCCCCTTCCTGTACTTCTTATTCTTAGGTATATATGTACCTACCCCTGCCTCATTGCAAAAGCAGCATGTAGTGGTGCAGGTAAAATGTATTGCGTACCCTTTTCTTCTCAAATAGTCATTGGATACGGGTAAAAAACATTGTTTTTAACTGTTTCCACTTATACTAGAATTTTTCCTGCATTTTGGCTTGTGGAAGTAGGAAATACATTTATAAAGACTCTTGTACTGAACGCCACAGAATTATCGACACCCGGATTTGAACACCCTGAGGTCAACCCTGACAACGATACATACTTAGAGTATGAATCTGAGAAATTTACACTTTATATAAATATAGTTAGGTAAGCAAAAATGTTAATGTATACCGTTGAGCCCTTAAATATTAATTATTCATCACCATTTGTTATAGCATTAAGTCAAATTGTATATATATAAAAGTTCAATAAAAGCAAATGTAAATGTACGCCACAGAACTGTCAAAGGTTGATCTCGCTTCAACGCATGCCAAGGGTATAAAAGAAATGCAGTTAGGTACTACTTCTAATCACTATACCTTGTCCAAGAAAAATTGTACAGAAAAGATAGGATGATTGTCCCTCAGTGTGGTTACAATGACTTACATAAATCGGTACCTCTTTAAAGCTCTCATAGGGTTGCCGTAGTGTGTATGATAATTCGCCATAACTCAGAAAGCAATTCTATTAGGGTTACCATCTTCCAATTTAAAATAAAAATATTGCGTAACGAAATAATTTCCGTTTATCTTTTTCCTTTTCTGGTAAGATAATAAAAGGCGCGTTTTTTAAGGGTACCTCCAGTAGACCAACAAAATATATAAATTTCGTAACACAAAAAAAATTAAAACGAAAAATATATCACTGTATTCCAATTTATTCATTATAAATATTGTAAAACATATAATACTAATTTCTAATATTACTACTCAACTAATCCTATTAATAAATAATTACTCATCAATTACTGCTACTGCTCTCGTTATTTAGGTCTATTATTAACCTTTCAACTGCTTCCTCGGCAAACACGTCCATTTCCCACATATTTGGCTCAACAACCTGTTCAACGTGTTGGAAACATCGATGATATTTTTCCTTGTCAACCCTTGTAAGTGCTGTCGTTACTAAGTCTCTTATTTCAGCCATTTTAAATGACTTGTTTTGGCTTGCTACAAACCCTTTCACTTGAGCCCAAACCAATTCTATTGGATTAAGGTCACAGTGATTAGGCGGCAAGCGACGCACTTTATGTCCCGCATTTTGAGCCATTTCATCCACGACGTATGTTTCATAGTTGGCTTCGTAACGTTTAACGATTTCAAGCAACCCATTGTATGATTGCATCCCTACCTAACTTGAGATCTTCCTTTTGGGAATTCCCGTATTCATTGGCAAAACAGGCGTAATTCATCGGAAAAACAAAGACATCATACAAACAGGTACAGGATGTATTTATGATTGTTTTTATTTAAACAGTTTGCGACATAAACTCAATCAGCAAAATTTTCTAAAAACTTTTCCAAGTCCTTTCCGCTTATGTATATTGTGAAATGTAGACACAATCAGGCAATTAGAATACAAAATTACTAGCTGTACCCGCCCGGCGTTGCCCGTGCTCAAGAGTCTAAATACTCGGTGTTCTCTGCGCCTAACAAAAAGAAATAATTGTCTTTTTTTGATGAGAAACAAAATTGCAAGTCAAACTTGGTGGACCGATTTTGACCAAACTTCACAGAAACATATTCAAGTCAATTCCAAAGCTTGCCTGATTTCAGCTCAATCGGTTCCGTGGTTAAAGGGACTGCACATTTTTCTGCGCTTTGCTTAGCCCGATTACGCTACTTCGTTGCTCCGCTAGGGGTAGGTGCTAGTTGCCTGGCAGGCGCCTATGTCACCTGACTTTCTTGAATCGAACAACAACACAAAAGAAAGAAACTTCGATTTTTATTTTCTTTCAATCAATTTGTTATGCGCACGGTTTAACAACATGCAGCAATTCTAATTTAATGTCAACAACGAAATCGACCAACATATACAAAACTGGGAATATAGCGCCACCTATAAGAATGCAACTTAATTATAAATATGTATCTCGAATTTTACAATATTAGCTCCCATTAGTGAACACGATATTTTGTGTGTTTCATACACACGCTGCAACTGATCATTTTGGCGATGTAAAACTATATCTCCTGCTTTCAAATTTCCTTCAACCATTACAATGACAACTTCATCGATTGTTGGTGCAATGAAACGTCTCGCATGTTGTCCTACAGGAGTTTGTATTCAACCGTGTATTGGTATTGGAATTCTACTCGCCGCAATTCTACATTCACGATGTTTCTTCTTTTTCATTGGATTTCATTTATTTGAACGCTATGCTGATGACGATTATGTTGTTTTCTATCTCGGTCTCCAGTTCGCACGACTGTACGTTGTTCTTGCGATATTCTTTCCCGAAGTTCCGACACCCCCTATTTCATCCTGTCAAAGTTTTGTTTTCGAGATAAAAAGTGGTATTCGTCCTTCCTAGGGCCCAAACGAAACCGTCAAGCTCAAAATCGTTAAAAACTAACCATTCTTTCTCGAGTTATGCGCATGAAAACTGAAAACGCTCAACAACTGCTGTTGCCTGTCATCATTGTCCACGTCATCTCAATCACCCCTACATTTCAACTTACTCACACATACATAGGTACTAATGCAAGGATCCTGAAAATGCTTGGCAAACAAAATGAAGGATTCAAACACCATCCAACAAATCAAAGTATCGACTCCGTTTCAAAAAGTTACTTTGTGTAAAATAATAAACATAAATAAACTTATTAGGTATATTTAAAAAAAAAATTCAAAATTGTTGACAACAACAATTTGCTTGGCAAATAATTAAAATAATTGACAACAACAATTGCTTTTAAAATTTTAAATATTTTTTTTTGTATTTGAAGTGTCACTACTCGATTTCTACCCAGTTTTTTTCCCCCAAAGTGCATTTCCCCATACAAACTTTTTGGTAGACCACCATTATCACGTAGTGGTATAAAAATTAGTTATGAACCTATAGAATATACATATAAAATTTCATCAAAATCGGTCAAGCCGTTTCGGAGGAGTATAAACACTAAAACTGTGACACTGGATTTTTATATATTAGAAGATATAACCATGACGCAATGTCATATACCTAAACAGATGGTAAAAAAACTGCACTTGTGCAGCTGTACAATACAAATACGACAAATTAAAACCGAATGACAACAGCCCCACGTAATAATTCGTTCTCAAAAGCACCAAAACCGAAAGTTCTTTGACAAAATCCATAGAAAAACCCTTAATGATATGCTTCATTGTAGAGACGGTAATACTCTTTTGATGTGCTTCAGTCACACACACTGCTTATTTTGGTGGATGATAATAGCAAGCGAACACAAGACGATCATGCTCATTCCCCATTCGGCTGTGTGGGAGACTGGTTGTGGTGGGTTGTATGCGAATTTTAGGAAAATTACAACAACAATTCCTTGGTATGACAGTGGTTTGGTTTTTATTTCAGTGGCAATTCTTGCGTTTGAGTGCCGTGAGCGTATCTGCAGGCACCACTGGCACCACTCCTCCATAAGGCCTGTACTGACAATTTTTGTTGGATAAAGTATAGTCGACACAATTTTTTGCTCGTCCAACGTTCAGTTGTTTAATCCGATCCAATAAAATGGCATCAAAACGTGGTGCTTGTTTAATTCGGAACTGAAAACAAATATTCTTTTTTAGTGGAAGCAACAAATAAATCATACATGATGTACATTGTACGAAGTGCAACGCGATTTTCAGCATCGCTTTCGCTGGTAAATCGGACAATATTTGTCATCGTTGAAAAACAGGAAGGCATTAACGGCAGCATCGACTTAGCACATGATGATCCAATTTTTCGCATTGAAAACCGATAGCAATGTATCTGCGTGCGAGGGCGTGTGGGCTTACCACGTCATAGAGGCAAACCACAGTTTTCTGTCATAGACTGCACATCAAAAGTATTTCGCACGTGTTTCGAAGTGAAGAAATTTCATTGCGCTAGAGCCAAATATGAAGCAACGGGAGTATGGTTGCCAGGCGCCCGGGATTCGCTGGGATGTCCAGAGTCCAGCTGAAAAACAGTTTGTCCAGTCGAACTATTCCCATCCCATCAAATTCAAAAAATAATTACTTTTCTCACTCACTACGAAATTTTTTCAATACCTTGAATATATTAGCTAAACGCGTTCATTTCAGAACGGAATTCCAATCAATAAAGAAGAACAAGAGAATCTACACTAACATTATTTAAATTGCAATCTTTTTATAATATGCCTGTAGGGACTAAACTGGTTAATTCTTTAAAATCAAACATCAAGCAGGATAAACCCCCGTAAGAGAAGTTCTGACTTAAATATTCTCGCAAAATTAAGTTTGTGATTTTTTTTTGAAGTTGTTTTTTTACAGAAATGAAAAGAAACTTTTTATTTAAAATCATTTTGCTTTTACCTATTCTTACTTCATCAAGATTTAACCATATCGCCAAAATCTTTAATTACAAAATCCAGAATTGAGCTCCAATTTTCCATATTCGAACCCTACCTAGTCCATAAGCAACCCCCTTGTATATAAGAGTGTTTAAACAAAATTATTGTTAATTTCACAAAAAAAAAAAAAATATAGGAGCGGGCTACAGTCCACTTGGGCGAACTGTTGGATACCCTATTCTTCTTCCTATCCCTCATAGGTGGGTGTGACAAAAGTCTAAGTATGGTTGAATTGTTAAGAATGCTCTACATATTTTGTTATATGTATGTTATATAAACGAAGCTTTTGTAAAAAAATGAAAAAAAAATTAACACATGAGCATAGAGGGCCCCTAGAGAGTATATACGAGTATTATAAATTTCAGCTCCCTAGCTCAAACTTTAGATTTTCAAAAAAAGTTTTTTTGAAAATTGTGGGCGTGTCAGTAGGCGGATTTAGAAAATATTTACACATGAGCTTAAAGGGCCTCTAGAGAGTATATATTATAAATTTCAGCTCCCTAGCTCAAATTTTGGTTTTTCAATAAAATTGTTTTATTTAATTGTGGGGGTGTCAGTGGGCGGATTTTGAAAATGTTACCTCCCGAGCAGTTTTAGGAGTCATAAATCATATATAAAAAATTTCAGCTTTCTAGCTCAAAATTCGATTTTTTCGAAAATTTCAAAGATTTCAAAAATTCGTAAACTTGATTATTTCGGGACCCTAGAGAGTATATGGTTAAAATTTCAGCTCTCTAGGCCCAGTTTAAAGGCCTAATTTTTGCCGACGGACGGACAGACGGACGGACGGACATGGCTAGATCGACATTACTATCGATGCTGATCATAAATATAGTACTCAACTTTTAGGGGTCTACGGGCAATATTAAGATATGTTACAAACTATGCGTCAAAATTAATATACCCTTAGAATCTATATATATAAAAATCAATCCATATTTGAGTTTGTTGCCGCTGTTTGGCCAAACGCGCTAACCGATTCCCATGAAAATTTTTTCCATGAAAGGTGACGTCTGTACAAAGGATGTTTGGTATCTGCGATATCTGTATCTGCATCGGTGTGTGAATTATAGGCATTTGAGTGAGTACACATGCATATGTGCATATGCGTGTAAAGTCCGATGCAGATACAGAGACCGCACATATAAAAAAACCATCGTACAAACGTCACCTATTTTGTTATCCGAACGCGCATATGAAAGATGGAGACCAGACCAACGTTTCAAGCCTATTGTGGTGTTTGTGCGCACTTTCATTCTTGAGATATCGTGTGTTTAATGTTTTATTCAAATAACTCTTATTGAATTTTTTTGCATTTTTTTTTTGTGAATCGGACATCGGAAAGTTGCTTTTCCCACATTGATAACAATCAGTGTGAAAGTGAATGAAAAGTGATTCTATCGAAGTTATTTACTTTCGCTTTGTCGTTTGATTCGCACAAGTAAGCTGACATAGGCGCTTGCCAGACAAAAAGCACCTACCCTAAGCGGAACAGATTGAGCTCAAATCAGGCAATCTTCGGTATTGGCCTGAGAGTGTTTCTGTGAAGTTTGGTCAAAATCTGTCTTCTTATTTTTAGGGGCAGCAACATAGGTACGCAAGATATCCGCTATAGACAATAATAAGGAAGTCTACTCGAACATATTGGCCAATAGAATTCTCGGGCACGGGCAAAGCCGGGCGTGTGCAGCTAGTAGGGTATAAAAAGGCAAAAACAATTTAACGTGCCGGTGCCACTGATGAAGAAAGAAAGAAAAAAAAAAGCCACAGCGTTGGGTATTCCTCCGTCCCCCATCCCACTTCATCACTGTTGCATTTGCTTGGCTATTGTAGGTGTCGTACGACTTTCGTATGTACACTTGTAACGGCTGAGTAAAGGCAGCACCAGACGGATAGCGGCCCGTGAGTTGTTGATTTTGTTGGTGGACCAAAAAAATTACCGTACGGGCAAAACACCTGCGGTAATTTGTTTTGGAAATCTAAGGCGGGTCTTCAATTCACGGTTCGCTTAGGTAGCGTCGGAGTTTGTGTTTTCATTTATGTTGGTATATTGTAATGTGTAGGAATTTTGTGGTGGATGTAAGTAACATTCGCGGCTTGAGGACACATTTTTTTTCGTTATACACTCACGCATTCCACAACAAACCAGCTGTTTTGGCACTTAATGAAACTCAGGTTAGCGTTGGCTCTGATTTATCAGAGTTTAGTCTACCTGGGTACAACTTAGTGCCATTATTCTTTCCCCATCGCGGCCTCGCCGTCTATATAAGTAGTGACGTAGCCTACCAACTTCAGCCTCAATATGGCCAAATTTCATGTCCGTAGGCAATTAATCCACTACTGTTTTATTTACAGAAGCCCCAATTTGGACAGACATTCAACTTATAATGAGTTGGATCCGTTGTCTGACTCCATTACAAGAATTGTGACCCTTCATCCTCATACTGAAATCGTCATTACGGGTGATTTCAATATACACAATTCACACTGGGTTCGACATTCTGGACAGACAATACCCGAAGGAAGGTATGTTGAGATTTTTGCTGAGGTTAACAATCTCACTCACCTTGTAAATGAACCAACACGAATACCGGACATAAGCAGTCAAACCGCCAACACACTGGACTTGTTTCTCACCTCTCACCCTGAAAAATACGATATAAACGTATTACCGCCTCTAGGTTCGTCAGACCATTGCGTCATATCAGCGAATTTCTCGTATATCGGCCACATAGTTAAAGAACAAACTCCTAAAAGAACCGTATGGCAATACGAGAAAGCTCGCTTCGAAATCGAGATTTGCAAGATCTCAAAATCAGAAAAGACTACTTTCTTTCTGTCCGATGGAAAGCGAACATTGATCTCAGAGCAAATAAAATCGCTCTGAACCTGATAAAATAGCTTTGTCTGTCCAATGGAAAGCGATGTAAGTGTCAAGGCACTGGTAGCTTTGTGGTACAAAAACCTTTGCTATTTGTTTTAATTTGTCTATTGTAAAAGACTTGTGGTTTTGTATAACTGGCCCCAAGTGTCTTTCATGTCTATTAAACCCTTTTTTTAATCTATTAAATGCTAGCTTTTGCCCGCGCCTTCATCTGCTTGGCCATTGATTAACTTTTACGATAGTTAATTTGAATGGGTTTAAATTTCACCATTAGGGTACGGAATCCTCATTGAACGAGCCCGACTCGCTCTTGACCGAGTTTTGTTGTTGTTTTTAAATAAAGTTCAAGCGGACAGAATCTCGGGCAAAAGCTAATTTACTACATTTTTCCAATATTTCCTTCATTTTTCTCTTCTTACTTAGCCGTTTCTGCATTTCATTTTGCTTTATCGTTCAGACTTGCTAATTAATTAAACCAAGAAACCCATTTAAACCAGCGAAATTCTTCAAATCATACCAATGGAAGATTTATATCGCATTAGAACTTTCGATTTCACCAAATTGATTCAAGTTCCGAGAGGATTATAAAAGACACAACTACCGCACTTTGGGCCAGAGACTAAGTAGAATGCAGTCGACTTGGATCGGAACATTTGGCATCATCTTAGCTTGCGCTCTTAGCATTGCTGGTGCTTTGCCGGTGGATTTTAATCAGCCAACCGACATTTTGAGTCCACGGATAATAATACCTCCCGAATTGCCATCGCTTCATTTTGAGTTGCTGAAGGAGAAGTCGCAGAAAGATCAGACGGCAAATGATACTGATTCGATTCCACTTGCTTTCTTAAGATCACCGGAAGACGCTACTAGAGTAAGAAAAAAATTACATATCTATTATCCTATGTAATAACTTCTATAGGTTCAGAACTCAATAAGCCAGCTGCCGACGGTGGCTTTTGAAGGAAACAAGCAAACGCCGGTTTACATCACAATTCCAATATACTTTAACACAGGCTACCCGGCGGGACCAACTATTGGCGTAGATAGTGGAGCTGTCGTTGCAACTTCAGAGAAAACTAATTTTGCTGATATGTTAGCACAAAGGACTGCGGACTTGACATCAAAAGATTTGCTGAGCGTATTGACAGCAATTTTAAGAGATTCATATGGGCAACGTAATCGGAAAGGGAATTTGCGAAGCAATAAGCGGGCAAACCGGCTTAAACCGTTTCGGATTTAAAAAAAAATAAATAAAATGAAAGGATATTTGAGTTTTCTTTAAATGAAACTGAATGATTTTTGCCAGGAAAGTAATTTCTGATCCCGGCTAGTAAGCCAAATTTGAATACGAGCCTTAACGTATGGAAGAATAGAGAAGGGAGTATAGGTACCTACTGATATGTGATAGGTACCTACTGATATGTGATAGGTATATATGCAGGAACAGGGAGTGTTGGGATTCCAAAATGGCAGGAAACCTGATGGGGATGAGAACATGGAAAGGGAAAAGTGATGGGAGGGGTAATGTTGTGCGCGAGGGGCATGATATGCTTGCACTGCAAGGCTGAGCTCGCCGGACTGGAAGGGGCTCCTTTCACCGCACAATAAAGGGTACCTTTGCACAAAAACATTTGTCGTGCCAAGACTTACTTTATCTTTTTGAAGTAGACGAACGTTGCAACACTGACTGATTGTAGCCATCGCGGCCATTAGCTGCTCTACCTAGCCTTGGTCATATTGAAACTTCCCCCAAATAAGCGCATACCTCAGCCGGATCAACCACAGCCGGATCATCCACCGAAGTACCTTAGCGCACCGTACTCCACTCCCTGAAAATAAAATTAATCTTCTATTAAGTATCTATGGCTAAGTAAAATATTAAATACGAAATTTAATTTTAACACTTTTTACTTCATTAGCTTATTTAGCATTAGATGTACCATAGGTACACATTATGATAAACTAGGGGTCGCCCTATGGTCGAAATTCGACCAATTTATTCTATAAGTTGAAAAAAAATAACTTCAAGTTTTGAAGCATTTTCAAGTAACTTCAAGCATTTTCAAGTAACTTAAAGTAACTTCAAGCATTTTCAGGTAACTTCAAGTAACTTCAAGTAACTTCAAGCATATTCAAGTATTTTCAAACATTTTCAAGTAACTTCAAGCATTTTTAAGTATCTTCAAGCATTTTCAAGTAACTTCAAGCATGTCCAAGCAACTTCAAGTATGTTCAAGCATTATCAAATGCATAACATGCACAGCAATGTTGTTGTTGGTAATTTCAAGTAACTTCAAGTATTTTCAAACATTTTCAAGTAACTTCAAGTATTTTCAAGTAACTTCAAGCATTTTCAGGTAACTTCAAGTAACTTCAAGCATTTTCAAGTAACTTCAAGTATTTTCAAGTAACTTCAAGTATGTTCAAGTTTTCAAGCATTTTCAAGTAACTTCAAGCATTTTCAAGCATTTGCAAGTAACTTCAAGTAACTTCAAGCATTTTCAAGTACCTTGAAGCATGTTCAAGCATTATCAAATGCATAACATGCACAGCAATGTTGTTGTTGGTAACTTCAAGTAACATGCAGTATTTTCAAGCTTTTTTAAGTAACTTCAAGCATTTTCAAGTAACTTCTAGCATTTTCAAGTAACTACAAGCATTTTCAAGTAACTTCATGATATGAAATTTTTCCGTTCCGATTGGCAAATTATTGCCTCACACAGCAATGTTGTTGTTGTTGTAATTCATGATGGTGTGTTATATATGTGGATAATTTTTGTATTGTGCACTTCTATGTATTGCCCCCTACCCAAATATATATAGTGTTGGCATATCTATGTGCCGTATAATAGCAAAAAGGGGGGGGGAGGGCAACACGTTATAGTCAACTCTGTATTAATATATAGATAAAACTGATAAGTTTGTGCATCAAACCATTGTGCCATACGGTGTCAAAGGCATTCTCAACATCAATTAAAACCATACCTGTACTTCTTCCCGAGTCCAAGTTACTTTTGATGAGATGCATGAAGTAAATAATCATCGAAAGACATTGCAGAGCTAGTACGCGAGGGATGCTTCTGCAATAGTGAGAGACTTTAACTCATCTAAAAAAAACTCCCGGGGGACTGACATTCGCCATCCCGAATGAGATTGCACCTAGTCGACGACTAATCGGCAATTTGTTTTTGAACTACATATTTGTTGAATTTAACAGATAAATCCGCCGTTTGTCGGATTTCTAAACTTTTTTCTTGTTTGAAATCAATACCTGAATTCTTAGCCCTAGCTAACTCTTATAGGTCAAGAGGTTTTACCCGTCTTAATCTCCTGATTGCATTGTCATTATTGAATAGTTCTGTTATTTCTGTGTTTACGTGGTTGAGAAGCCTACTTCTATGCCTTTGAGCAACTTTCTTAACTTCATCTTCAACCATTTCAACATTTAGATCTTTATGCAGATCGGCATTGCGTATGTACAAAGGTGCATTAACTATGTTCCTTAGTACCTACTTTATTTTGGAAAACCTGAATTGTTTGTAAATTTGTTTGGCATGTGCAATTGTGCATGCCCACAACTGGAGCCCGTAGGTCCATACTGGTTTCAGAACTTGCGTATAGCAATAACTTATTGTAGTTAGACAGGGATGAGTATCTCCCAATAAGCCAATACATTTTACTGTATCGCATGTTAAACTCATCTCAGTTTAGCGTCTAGCGCAGTTTAGCGTCTAGAGTCATGCCTAGATATTTGGCTGTGTTTGAATATTCCACTACATTGTTGTTAATGTAGACTGGAATGTGTGGTACGTTTTTATACGTAAAATTAATATGGACTGACTTAAGGTCATTTAATCTAATCTGCCATTTCTTAGTCCATTCTGAAATATTGTTTATTACTGTTTGAAGCTTTGTTGTTGCTATTTCGACAGTTGCTCCCACAGCAAGGACAGCTGTGTCATCTGCAAAAGTAGCTATGGTGGTTTCTTCACTTTCCGGCAGATCGCTAGTGAAAAGTAGGTATGGTTAGGTTAGGTTAGGTTAGAGTGGCTGTCGGCACAAGGCCGACACACTTAGACCAGGGTTAGGTCCATTGTGATGCCACACGGATCGAGTGGTTTCCCCACTACTAGTTAAACCATTTAGAGCTTCTTATGAAGCGCGATAAACTTCTAACGTCAGCGTTAGCCAAGTCGTTAAGATTATTAAGCAAGAAATCTCCCAGATAAAGATTTCTATTATGGGAGAGAGCTGGACATGTGCAGAGAAGGTGAAGTATAGTCTCCTCCTCCTCCTCGTCTCGTCCAAGCAACTTCTACAGAAATCGTTCGAATAAACGCCAAGCCTCGAAGCGTGCTCAGACAGTGCCCTGTAATTGCACCTATAGTGGAGCTAATATGCAGTCGATTTAGTGAGATCAGACTCTTAGAGCGTCGCAGATCCAGCTTTGGCCAGATGTGCTTTTTTTTTTTTGATAAAAAAGGAAATCCAAATCCCAGAGCACTCAGACTCGTTAACGGTCCATTGTACTACCAGGCAGAAATCCTTCTTTTGGTGTAAAGGCATGTGAATGGGTGGCGTATGTTGTTGTTCCCCGTGGGGATTGAACCTGCACCGCACGGGTCACAAGCCAACACACTAACCTCTACACCGTCGCCACCCTGCCAGATGTGCTTAGTCGCTAGACATGTATTACTACCTGTCCACCTAAGGTTTGTTCTCTCGATTGCAGATAGCTTGAATAAAAGTTTCCAGGTAGCGATTGGGATACCCAGAGAACCCTTTTCAGGTAAAAGGGGGAGTTTGGTTCTCTTTTTGGCGAGTTCATCAGCCCTGCAGTTTCCAGGAATGTCTCTATGCCCCGGCACCCAACAGAGGTGAATGTTAAACTGCTCCGCCATCTCCATAAGAGATGAACGGCAGTCGAGGGCTGCAATGGAATTTAGAGATACTGAATCCACGGACTTGATCGCGGCCTGACTGTCCGAGAAGATACGGATATCCTTTGTGGATATCACATTTCTCTTCAGCCACGTCAAGGCTTCTTTTATCGCCATAATCTCCGCCTGGAATACGCTACAGTGATTAGGGAGACGGAAAGAGAGACTCAGATTTAGCCTTTCGGAGAAAACGCCGCCACCAACCCCGTCACTAGTTTTTGATCCATCGGTGTAGAAGTGGATCGCTTTATCTTCCTCAAATTCAGCGTCCTCCCAAAATGATCTGGAAGGAATAGTGACTTAAAAGTTCTTCCCGAACTGTAATTGGGGTATGGTGTAGTCTATGTTTCCTGGTAGAGACTCAAATGAGTCCAGAATGATGGTGTGGCCAATATTGTTGTTGACCCACTGCGAGGTAGCCTTAAGGCGGACAGCAGAACAGGCTGCTGTTTGCCTACTAAAAATGTCGAGGGGTAACAGATGTAGCAGGATGTTTAGTGCTGCTGAGGTGGTGGTACGGAGTGCTCCGCTTATGCACAAACCCGCTGTGCATTGGACTTTGCCCAGCTTAGCAC
The DNA here is from genome assembly GCA_949715645.1 of Portevinia maculata. Lineage (NCBI taxonomy): Eukaryota > Metazoa > Arthropoda > Insecta > Diptera > Syrphidae > Portevinia > Portevinia maculata. The sequence continues at coordinate 187,928,416 of OX454527.1, read as the reverse complement.
AGCTTATAGCTTTATTTACTGCAGTCCACCAGACAGCAACCCCATATGTGAGAATCGGTCTTACGACCGATACATATAGCCAATGAGTTATGCGGGGTTGTAGACCCCACTTGTTGCCAATGGCTTTTTTGCAAGAGAAAAGTGCCACTGTGGCTTTTTTTACCCTTTCTTGTATGTTTGGTTTCCAACTTAACTTCCTATCGAAGATAAGAGCCAAGAACTTAGCTTCGTCAGAAAATGCTAATCTTGTACCACCAAAAGTAGGTATAGAACTGGACCTAGCACACTGCCTTGCGGTACACCAGCTTTAATTTCTCTTAATGTTGAGTACTCTGCATCTTGTTTAATTCTGAAGAATCTATCTGATATATTAGACTCCAGAATGGTCGCATAATGCTTCGGCAGTTGCTTTTGTAGTTTGTGTATCAGTCCTTTAAGCCAGACTTTATCGAAAGCTTGTGCTATATCAAGAAATACTGTAGAGCACACATTTTTCTCTTCAAATGCTTTTTCGATTCTATCTGTCATTCTATGCACCTGATCAATGGTAGAGTGCTTATTTTTAAATCGAAATTGGTGAATTGGGACTAGCGATTTTTCATCTATCATTTTTTGTAGACGTTTTACCAGCACTTTTTCGAATAACTTGGACAACATTTGTAGAATAGATATTGGGCGATATGAGGTAACTTCGTTAGGTGGTTTGCCTGGTTTAGGTATCATTATTACCTCCGCGACTTTCCACATGCTTGGCACATATCTTAATTTAAATGCAGCATTAATAATCTGCGCTAGTTTTAATAAACATTTTCGTGGAAATTGCTTCAAAATTTCTCCTGTAATTAAATCAAACCCTGGGGCCTTTTTTTTATTTATGCTTTCTTTAATTTCTTTGGCAAGTTCTTTAGCTGTTACCGGCCGAATAGGTCTATCTTCTTCGCACCTTATTTCGAGTCCTTGATAACCTTTGTCTTCATAAGGTTTGAATACGTCTTCAAGATACTCAGCGAAAGTGTTTGCTTTCTCTTGATTGCTTTTCGCCCAGTTACCTTCTCTGGTTTTTACTGGCGGAATGAGAGCTATTGGCCTGTTAATTTTCTTCGTTGCCTTCCAGAGCGAGTAGTCGGTACTAGCATCATTTGTAAGACCTGTGAGGTAAGTTTTCAAAGACTCATTATTGAATTCTCTTACAGATTTTCTGAGCTTATAATTTAAGTTGTTCAGTGTGGTCTTGTCGTTTGGCGCCCTTGTCTGTTGCCAGCGTTTTCTAGCTTTCCTCTTTTCTGTAATAATTTCACATATTTCGGGAGGATAAGAGTTTTGTTTGATCTTTTTTGTTGTTTTGGGAGTGGCAGCCCACGGACCTTTTTGTATTCTGAGCGTCAATATTTGGACTGCTTCTTCTAGTTGATCTTCTGTTTGAATAGCTGGTGATAGTTGGATACTTTCTTCCAACTTCCGTCTGAAGTAGTTCCAATCAGTCAGTCTATTTACTAGTTTTGGGCTATCGTCTTTTATTATTATTTTATCGCTAAGTGTTAAGGTCCTTCCTCTATGCTTATTTTATTTAAAGATATATTTTTTGATAGAAAGAAGTCGACAAGATCTGGGGTTTTATTTCTATCTGTTGGCCAATAGGTAGGTTTTCCTGTTTAGTGATATTTGGCGCCATCTTCTTTAATTGCTTCATATAGTTCTCTGCCTCTAGTATTAGTTAATCAAGATCCCCAATACTTATTTTTGGCGTTAAAATCCCCTCCCGCGATTAATCTATTGTGAAATATGCGGAAAAGACTTTTAAAATCATTTTTCTTTAGTCTATAGCTAGGAGAGCAGTATACTGCTGCAACAGATATTTGTCCACTGCTCGTTTCTACACATATGGAAATTCCTTGGATGGCACATGATTTTGATGAATTTTGCTTCTATGTGGTGTTTTAGTATTCTTTATTAACACTGCGGATGAGATGCGTAATTCGATGAACCTTCTGACTCGTGTTGTGGTGAGTCCTAAGACCAAACTGTTCTGGTGGAACGATATTACGGGAATATAGGTATACATGAGCTAGCAATTGACATTTTATAATTTTTTCAAAGCATTTGCTCAGGCTACTTAGCAAACTTATCGGTCTATAGCTAGAAGCTGTGGTAGCACTTTTGCCCGGCTTTAAAATTGGGATACCTTTTGCTGATTTCCATTCTTTAGGTAAGTATCCCAGTTTGATGCAACCATTGAACAGACATTGAAGAAATTTTATACCTATAATTGGAAGCTTCTTTAGGTACAAGTTCTTTATTTGATCTAGGCCAGCAGATTTATTGGTTTTCAAGCTTGACAATACCGTCTCCATCTCAGTAATAGATACAAAGTTGTCCCCTGCATTTAGTGGACTTGAATACAGAAGTTCCATAGAACGCTCAACTTCAGAATTTGTGTTATTACTGGTAGAAATGTTATTTGTTATGATGATTTACAAAAAACTCGCGGGCTAATGCATTTGCTTTTTCTGTATTTGTGAGCAAAATAGAATTTCCATCCCTGAAGGCAGGAATATAACCGTTTTTCTTTTTAATTATCTTAACGATGTTCCATAATGGTTTACTCTCTTTCTTTAAACCTTGGAGCTTATAGTTCCAGGATTGGTTTCTGAAAGTCAGTATTAAAATTTTGATGCGATCATTTAGGCTTTTCATGTCATATAGGTAAATATAGTTTCTAGTTCTAATCCAGTTTGACCTAAGAATATTTCTTATCTTAATCAGTTCTAGTATAGGAGATGGTAATAAACTTGCGTTGTCTCTAGATTTGACTTTTTTTGGCACTGATTGGTCAATGCTTTTCAGAACCGCAAGAGTAAAAAAATCTACAGCATCGTCAATTTCAGATCGATCAGTAATATCTTGAGCTAGCATTGTACTTAAACCTACTCCAGTTTGCATTTTCAAAATCAAGGACTAGATTTCTGTTTTGCGCCGATTCTAAAAGGACGCTACACAACACTACCTCCTCTTATAAATATTCTTCAGAATAATCTTTGAACGCGCACTGACTGGCCCATTTGTTCCACAATCAATGAACCAGTGATATTAGTTGAAGACACTCCATGATTCTATTCCACTGACTCTTAAATGTATTCAATTATTTTTCTCTCTTTAAATTTTAAGCTACAAACCATACCGCACGTAACGCTCTTCTCACTGTTCTTCCTTCCTGAAGGCAGCCAACAAAGCCATAACCTTCTCCCACTCCCCACACACTACCAGCCCATAAGCCCTGTACATCAATACCAGTTTGTAAGCTAACCGCTACCCAGATCATGCTACCCTTTTCAGAAAACCCCAACGTCCTGCTCATTTCAATTTTTCCATAACAAATCCATCCATCGCACAAGAACTTTTTTCCAGGAACCTATTACAATTTTGTTCGGCGTTTTATTATCTGTTCAGTTGAATTGAACTAACAGTCACTCAAAAAAATACATAACAAAAACGATTAATTTTTTTTTTTGTTCAACCATAGGAAGAAGAATAGGTCAACTTGGATTAAGATGTGTACGTCTATGCTTCGGGAAACACACCAGAGTTCACAGGGGCATTTGAAAGGTGCAGCGGAGGCAGCCAGTTATTTTCGAGGTCACAGATTGTTTGTACCTATCTATTGTTGTTGTTCCAAGCTTTGCCGCACTCCTTGGATTATACGACCATCACAAATATGATTGGTAGCAAAATGGGGTGACAAATATTATGTTTGTGTATGCTATAAAAATAAGTATATGCAAGTTAACACAAGCAGCAACTATCAACAAACGCACGAACTGTTTACATGCTAACAAAACACAATCGCGCTTCCGATGACGAATAGACAGGAACAACAAACAAACCAGAGATACCGTCCTTCAACAAACAAACCCGAAAAATAGTATCATCATCATCACACAACATCCTTATCTATGAGATACCGTCCTTCAACAAACAAACCCGAAAAATGGTATCATCATCACACAACATCCTTATCTACTTCTTTACAATATAAAGGACCAGGACATCAGACTCCGCATGTTCAGTCTCGCACAAGTAGCAGAGCGTATAACAGTAATATTATCTCTTGTAAATGTAAAATACAGTACCTAATAAAGTTGTATTGAAAAAGGAGATTATAAGAAATTATTAATTGGGGGCTCAACCGGGATACTTCACATCGTGTAATTGAAAAAGAAAAGTAAATTGTGTGAAGTGTATTCCAAGCCAAAATACTGCCAAAGTACTCTACGTAATATAGAAGAAAGCTGCATTAAAAGGAGTAAAGAAATCAAAACTAATTCTTCAAGATCCAGTATCCAGAACTAGTTCCAGTCTTGAAAAAATTACCGAAAAATATCCTGCGGAAACACCAGAGGAGAATTTACTTGTAAGCTAACTAAATTTAAGTAATTATTTAGATATGTACCTTATTCATGGAAAAAGAGAAAGAGAAATCTGTTGAATCAAATAGCATACACCAAAGTATAGAATCATTAATTAAGCCATTTAAAAAAATTAAAATAACAACAAACAGAATGGAGTCAGAACAGATCGACAACTTACTAGCTAGGGCAATTAAACAAAACAACGAACAAATTCAAAAATTACTTCTCGACCACGAATGTCGAAACCAACAAAAAATTTCAGAGTTAGAAAACTTATTGAGTATCAACGGTATTTCAAGCACAGTTACTGAATTCAAAAAGCAGACAATAGATCCATCAATTATTTGCTCAGAAACATTAGATGTGATAAAATCCCTTCCCGAATTCAATGGTGAACAAAAAGCATACGTTAGTTGGCGTGAAGCTGCACAAAATTCAATGGTCCTGCACACCATCGGTAGCTCCAAATATTTTGCAGCTCTGACTATATTCAGGAACAAGGTCACAATGAATGCTAATGATGTACTCACTAATCATGGTACTGTCCTCAATTTCGAGGCAATTATCGCCAGATTAGATTTCGCGTACGCCGATAAGCGGCCTGTACATATCATAGAGCAGGAATTGAGCGTATTGCGGCAGGGATCATTTTCATTAATTGATTTTTATAATCATGTTAACCAGAAGCTAACACTTCTGACTAACAAAACAATAATGACCCATGGATCCAACACCCCTATTACGAACGAATTAAATAATATAAATAGAAGAAACGCTCTACGAGTGTTCATCACCGGGGTGGATAGACAACTGTCCAACATCCTATTCTCATTAAATCCACAAGACCTGCCAAACGCCCTGGCAAAGGCACAGGAATTGGAGAGCAATAATTATGTTCGCTCTAGCTTTTCTCCCCAGTTCTCCTCCCATAGAAGGGATACAAGGACTAATCAAAATAGTAATACTCTTAGATTCCCTAAAAACACGCATAGCAATAATGAATTTCACCAGCAAATACCTCAGCAGAGACAGCAGGGCGATTACCGCCAACTGCCCCAGAGATTCGAACCCATGGTTCTCGGTAGTTCGGCCAATAGGCCAATCACACAACAGGAATTGCTACGTTTTCAGCAAATTCATCAGAGTAACCCGAATAATAACAATTATAACAACAATCAGCCAAATAATAATAATCCACATTGGCTAAGGCCGAAATAATAATAATAATACTAGGCCTGGATTCAAAAGAGAGCGAGGGTTAAGTACTCAGCATTCCATACAGCCACCACCGGCAAAGACCGAACGTATTAACAACCTCAACGAAGACAAGGACCATTTTTTAGGGAAAATGTGGGGTTGCCCCACATACGAAGATTATTAAATGGTAAACAAATGAGAATTCTCATCGATACCGGAGCTAGTAGTAATTACTGCCAACCTGGTATTCTCAGCAATAAGATCATTCTCCCAATCAAGAAACGCGCACGTACAGTTAATGGTGACATCATCATTGACTCTTGTCATGAAGTTCTTATTTTTGGACCGATAACTAGTTTCTATATTATAAATAATTTAGAATATGATGGATTAATAGGATCCAACCTATTAAATCGGGTGAACGCTAAAATCAATTTCGAGACAAGAACTCTTGTCCATAACAATAAAACCGAAACAATTTATTTTAACGATTCAAACAAATTGAATCACATAAACGAAAACAGCACTTTTGATTTAGAAAAATCGATGTTGGAAAAAATTCAAAGTATCCACCAAACCATCGACACTACTCTCCCGTTTCGGACAGACGTGCTTGCCGAAATCAGAACCAGTTCTGAAAAACCAGTTTGGAGCAAGCAGTATCCATACCCTCTTGCTGCAAATGATTTTGTAAACCAGGAAGTACAAAAACTTCTTGACGCTAAAATAATAAGGCCATCAAAGTCCCCATACAACAGTCCAGTATGGGTCGTACCAAAAAAAGGCACAAACGGGGACGGAAGTCCTAAACACCGAATGGTGATAGATTATAAAAAACTTAACGAACAAACGATATCTGACAAATACCCGATACCTAATACAAACGTCATATTATCAAATCTAGGGAAAGCCAAATATTTCTCTACCCTAGATCTCGAATCCGGTTTTCATCAGATTAAGAAAAAAGAATCTGACATTGAGAAAACCTCGTTCAGTGTTAATAATGGTAAATACGAATATATGAGATTGCCATTCGGTTTAAAGAACGCGCCTTCTATATTCCAACGTGCAATGGATGATATCCTACGACCATACATAGGCAAAATATGCCATGTTTACATTGATGATAGCATCATCTATTCAAATACCCTTCAACAGCATACTCAAGATCTTAATAAAATAATAAATGTATTAAAGGAAGCCAACATGAAGGTTTCTGTAGAGAAATCAACTCTATACAAAGAAAGCGTGGACTTTCTAGGTTATGTCATTGCATATAATGTGGTAAAAACTAACCCTAATAAGGTAATAACCATCAAAGAATACCCACAACCCGTTACACTAAGCCAGCTGCGTAGCTTCTTAGGACTGATTGGTTATTACCGAAAATTTATAAAAAATTATGCCAAAATCGCAAAGCCTTTAACCAAGTATTTGCTAAACGAGTCAGGACAAATTTCTACTCACATAGCAAAGAAAACAAGCATTTCGCTTGATGACGAAGCAATAGAAGCATTCAACACACTAAAAAATTATCTAATAACAGAAACCGAGCTTACCCAGCCCGATTTCACCAAGAAGTTTGTACTGACAACCGATGCCTCCAACGACGCAGTAGGAGCAGTTCTTTCCCAAGATGGAAAACCCATCACTTTCATTAGTAAAACGTTAGGTAAATCTGAACGTAGATATGCCGCTAATGAGAGGGAACTATATGCAATAGTTTTTGCATTAAAAAACCTACGGAACTACCTATATGGAACCACAAACTTAGAGATCCACACGGATCACGAACCCCTTACATTTGCAGTTTCACCTCGTAATCCTAATAAAAAAATGAAACGTTGGCACGCTCTAATTGAAGAATACGCCCCAAAAATGATTTATAAACCTGGCCCTACCAACGTTGTAGCTGATGCTCTATCTAGACAGAACTTGAACCAAATATCAGATAATGATTCGTTAGCTACACAACATTCTTCTGAAAGCAGCGAAGAAGAACAAGTCGAACTAATTAATAGACCTGTAAATGGGTACAATCAACAGGTAATTATAAATAAAGGATTAGAAACAATCCATGAACAAATGCAACCCTTTCCAAATAAAACAGGTCACTTGATATCCTTTAAGGAACCATCTGACATAATTCCTATTTTTAAGCAATATATTAAAGAAGGCATCGTAGCAGTCTTTGGCACAGTCGAAACTATTAATCAAATTCAACGAATTCTGAAAGAACACTTTAAAAATAAGTTCATACGAACCAAATATTTTGTAAACGACATAACAAACAAAGAAGACCAAATCTTCGTAATTGAACAAATACATAATAGAGCCCATAGGAATGCTCGAGAAAATGTCAAGCAAATTCTTGACAAATATTACTGGCCAAATATGCAAGATGAATTCTTGCAATATGCCAAAAATTGTGAGATTTGTAGTATAAACAAATACGACAGGCACCCTATGAGGATCCCAATTGGCGAGGCGCCAATTCCTAAGAAAGAGGGGGAGTCCCTTCATATTGACGTTATGTTCGCCGAAAATTTGAAATTTCTATTATTCAAAATTTTTGGTCATTAAGACATTACCTGATCGGAAGGATCTTTCTCACAAAGTTTTGGAAATTTTACAAAACTTCCCGGATTGCAAAAATATAACATGCGATCAAGACCCATGCTTCACATCAGCCGTCTTTACGACACTTATAGCTAGAAGTAATATAGATCTGTATCATGTACCATCCAACCACAGTACGTCCAATGGACAGGTAGAAAGAGCACATAATACCTTACAGGAAATCGCTCGCTGCATAAAGCAACAACATAGTTTATTAGACTACACTGAAGTCTTCATTAGAGCAGCAATGGAATACAACAAATCCATTCACTCCTCGACAGAAAGGAAACCTGCGGAAGTTTTATACAACAAAATATCTCATTCTGATATCCCATTAAAACTAGCCGTAGCACAGGACAAAATGATAGACTTCCATAACAAGAACAGGAAGATCGTCAAAATTAAGCCAACTACTAAAATTTATCAAAAAACAATTGGCGCTCACTGGGGTAAACTAAAACCTAAATATAAACCCAGAGTTGTAGTCAACGATTTAGGCAATAAAGTTAAATTAAGTAACGGTAAAACGGTCCACAAAGATAACCTGAAACTCTAATTTCAGGCAATGGACTTACTGCCACTCCTATCAATCATAATCACCTTCACACTGTGCGATGCAGAAATTATTGATTATACTAGAGACAACTATATGCTTATTGAAACAGGAGATACACTGATCTATGAAAATACCTCTAATATATTTCATGTGACTAACCTCACAAGTATACAACATTTCCTAACCACGGTGACAGAAGAACTGGAACGTGAAAAATACGAAACTGTACACACTAATACGCCACATGACAATAGACACGACAATAATTTGAACATCATACAAACACTACTCCACGACCACGACGATGAACTGACGATTGAAAACAAAATAAACGATTTGATTAAAAATAATAACAGACAATTTGTAACCAACACAAAACTATTCGATGCTATTAAATCTGTAAAGCATACGATCAAAGACGAGCTTATCGCTGAGAAATGTAAACTAATAATATTTGAATTACAAAATGTAATTAATACACTCACTCTAGCTAAATTAAATGTTTTAAATCCTGCTATATTGAACATTAAAGATATAAATAATATCATAAAAGAGGAACTAATTAAAACATTTACCATATCGGATTTAATCGATGTTTCCGAATTTAAGATACTCCAAAAAGATGGTATCATTGTAATCTTTATTAAATACCCTGTTTTATATGAAAAATGCAAATTGTATGAAACAAGAGCCATAAGCCAAAATTATGGTAAATTAGTTTTAAGCAAAGAAATTATAAAATGTAGATCTAAGTTTGTTAACATTAACACTTGTAAAAAAGAACTTAAGTACACGTTCTGTAGAATAAATAGTAACCAAACCTGTTTGTCCGGATTGCTTAACAACCAGAAGGTAATATGCAACAAAATTAAGGAAAAGAATCAAGACATAGAAATGATTAAAGATGGAGCAATACTGGTATCGGGGCAACACACCGTCAATAACGTCAAATTAAACGGAGTCTACCTAATTAACTTCGAGAACACAACGATTATAGATGGAAAGACATATGAGAACCCAACTAACATGATCCAGAATTATCTGAAGTCTTATGCTATTGATAGAGGGTGGCGACGGTGTAGAGGTTAGTGTGTTGGCTTGCGACCCGTGCGGTGCAGGTTCAATCCCCATGGGGAACAACAACATACGCCACCCAATCACATGCCTCTACACCAAAAGGAGGATTTCTGCCTGGTAGTACAATGGAACATTACCGAGTCTGAGTGCTCTGGGATTTGGATTTCCTTTTTTATTAAAAAAAAAATGCTATTGATAACTTTGAAATTGGATCCCACTTTGAATCCTTAGACGAGAAATTAAGATTCGACAATATAAACCTACTACATGCCTTGCGATTGGAAGCCGGCAACAGTCCTATCAAAACGACTATAGGATTATTATCGGCAACAGGACTTATTCTAACATTTGCTATAATCTATCTCAGAAAACGCAGAACACCTCAACTCACTCCTGAGTAACTCTTAGATCAACGGATTGAAAAAATCCACATACTAGTAAGGAGCTACGAAGACGCGGAGCGATCTTTTTAAACAAAGGAGGGAGTTAACACAAGCAGCAACTATCAACAAACGCACGAACTGTTTACATGCTAACAAAACACAATCGCGCTTCTGATGACGAATAGACAGGAACAACAAACAAACCAGAGATACCGTCCTTCAACAAACAAACCCGAAAAATAGTATCATCATCATCACACAACATCCTTATCTATGAGATACCGTCCTTCAACAAACAAACCCGAAAAATGGTATCATCATCACACAACATCCTTATCTACTTCTTTACAATATAAAGGACCAGGACATCAGACTCCGCATGTTCGACACAGAAGTGAGTCGACAGACAGCATTCACCACACTCAGATCTCGTTTATACATCAAACAGTGAAGTGAAGTGAAGTACAAAACTCATAAACAAAGGGTTCAGCAAAGGTTTACCTGCGCTACCTGTTCCCAGAAAAAATAATAAGAGGTTTTTCCATTGGGGATTATAAAACCAGAACATATTACCTGAAGGTAATAAACAAATAAAATACAGCAACACCCGGAAATTCAATCAATATCAATCATCAACAACAAGGCACGTCGACCTTTCTCCCAGTACCCATGGGTCAGAAAGAGAAGGTGAAAGCCGCCAGGGAGCAACTCCTAAGTACCATTCAACGGGAGGTTGTCATCCTAAGAAATTATTATGGAGAGGAGGTCTCAACTGACTTTGCCGTAAGACTAAATTACGAGGTGGACCAAATCCTCCATCAATTCACCGACAAGGACTTCAGCGACAACGAGGGCATGGAAACTTGCCAAATACCAGCAATCCAGGCCAGTGATACAGAGCTTCCAAAGGAGAAAAGGAATCAGCAGACTGATCATCAAGCAGCCGATCCCAGTAAAAGGCAGAAGTTAGCCAACCCCAGCGAAGACCAGGGTGAAGACGATGGCTTCACAAAGGTAGCCCCAGCGAAAAGGAAGACACCGACCAATCAATCGCCAACAACAGCAACAACATCACCAATCCCTTCTACCTCAGCAAAATCAGGGACAATAAAAGAGCCAACTAACCCTGGAAGGATGCAACCCCCGATTGTGTGCTACAATTTAGCAACGGCAGAAATGTATCGGCATTTCCAGTCCTCGCGAAAGAAGCCTACCTACACCGTAGTGAACGTCAACAAAACAAAGGCCATATTAAAGCCAGCAACGAAGGAAGACAGCGAAGTCATTAAGCAGTACCTAGTGGTGAAGAAAATTCAACACCACTCATTTACTTCGAAAGAGGACAGGAAGTGCATTATTTTACTAAAAAAAATACACTTCTCACACCATCCAGACGACATCACGAGCCACCTGGGAACTCTTGGTTTCAAAGCCATTAAAGCATCGCCATTCCGTTCCAGAAGGGACAAGACATCCGTTTTCAACGCCTTCGTCGTGGAATTCGACAAGAACACGGACCTGATTGCCGTAAGCCGAATCCGAAACCTGCTGGGCGAAGCAGTAAGGTGGGAGAAACTTCAGCCGCACACAACCACTCAATGCCGTAACTGCCAAGCATTCGGGCATGTCAGCGTCAACTGCCAGATGAGGCACCGTTGTGTGAAATGCAGCGAGGAGCACGAACAAGGCCAGTGCAAGAGGACAGATCCTAAGGTTGGCAAACCTTACTGCGTACTCTGCAAAAGCGAAGGACACCCAGCGAACTACGAAGGATGCCCCTACAGAAAGAAGATCGTAGCAGCCAAGAAAGAGAAGGAAGCAGCTAGAATAGCGTCAAAGCAGACCCCACCACTAACAACATCTAGGAAATTTACTCCAGGTAAGTCTTTTTCCGATGTCCTTAAAAATAACACATATATTTGCGCTAATATCCCCAAACCCAAGCCCGTAAGCAAACCCCAAACAAAAACAGCCCCTGTTGCTCATCCAGAGCTAATTAAACCACCGAAACCAGCCCCCTCAAGTTGTGTTAAAATCACAAGTGGTGCAAAAACCACAGCGAGTTCTTTCTTGAACGACTCGCAGAAATTCTTCGGTTGTGACTTCGTCACGCTCCTCTCTAAAATTTCCGACTTTCTCCCTCTCTACGAAGCCTGCCCCGATGAAACCGGTAAGAAACATATGTTTCTCGACTTCTGTTTCAAAGTATGTCTAGGACAATAAACCAATTGAACGTTATCTCGTATAACGTTGGATCCCTAGTTTCCCATCCTAAACGGATATCCTTCCAACATTTTCTAACGAAAAACAAACCCGACGTCGTTTTGCTCTCAGAAACTAAATTAGTGTCGAGACATAAACTTTACTTTGATAAGTACACCCTTTTCCGCACGGACAAGGATCTCGCCAAAACTGGCACTGCCATTTTGTTAAGATCATCTTTTCAATGCCAAAAGGTATTTATCCCAGGTTTGGTTACATTTGCAGTAACCTGTGTAGTCATCGCACTTGAGAACAACGAAAATATCCTTCTGATATCTTTGTACAATCAGTGCGGAGCTTCCCAAGCTGACATAAAACACGACCTGGACCTGCTTAACGCCTTCTGCCTTAACTTCACACAATTTATAATTGGTGGAGATTTCAATGCGCGCCATCAATTATGGATGGATACTTTAAGCTCCCCGCAAGGAGTAGCTATCTCCGACTGGCTCCTTGCCAATTCACACAACCACTCCTTCGAGATTGTATCTCAATCAATCCCCACATTCCCCAGAACTCCATCGACACTCGACTTTTTCATGTGCTCCCCTCATCTCATTTGTAGAATTCCTACACTCTGTAACTTCACCTGTACTGCAATAGTATCAGATTCTGACCACTTGGCGGTAAAATTAGTTCTTCGTCTTCGGACAAATCTTAACATTCTTGCTACTCCCCAGCAAGAATTCATCAATTACAAAAAAATTAATTGGGAAGTATTCCAAAGCTCCTTAACGGATAAGCTATGGCACAACTTGCCCAGCACATCGACAAATCTAAGTAATCAAGAAATCGACACCGCAATCGATACCATTGAAAACTCAATCTCTGACACTATTGCCGAACAAGCACAACCACGGAATTCCAAGTCCAAATACAAGGACCTTCCCCAGCATATACAAAATATGTATAAGTATAGGCAAACGCTTCGGAAAATTCTGCAAAGAGTTTTTCACCGTACTCTTAGTACACACGGTGATGAGTACCAGAGTGTTCACTCCCAACTCAGGTGCCTCAATACTCTCATCGACCAAAACACCAAAACATTCATAGACTCCCAGTTCAGGAAAAGACTTAACGTCATAAAACCTGGACCGGACACATTTAAGCTAATCAACCAAATTGTTGGAAAGAAATCTCCCATACTTGGCCAACTGCAATACAACGACACCTTTCTAACGTCGGACCAAGAGAAAACGAATGCATTTGCGAACTTCTTTGAAAGTAATTTTAAACCAAATCTCCCCACCCATCTACCCGACTTTTTCTTAAACGTGAATGACGAAGTTAGAGGTTTAATATCTCAGAACGCTGGCCACCTTACCACATTCTCTGAAGAAAATTCATCAGTCTTCACGACAACCGATGATATTTTCACAAACCCACTACACCTTCACGACACAATCCACTACGGAAACTCAAAAAAATCCTCCGGACCTGACAAGATCTCCAACTTCGTAATTAAAAAATTACCTCCAACTGCAATTGTTATCCTCACAATTATTCTGAATAACTGTATTAACAACAGTTATTTCCCAAACAAATGGAAAATAGCTGAGATATTTCCAATCCCGAAAAAGCCAGGGGCAAACTGTATAAGCAAATTTCGGCCAATTTCCCTCCTCCCGAACCTCAGCAAACTCCTAGAAACGCTGATTCTTGCCAAACTTCGCTCACTATGCTCTTCAATGGGAATAGTGCAGCATAACCAATTTGGGTTCAAACCATACCACTCTACCTTTGACCCGTTGTTGAAGCTTCACGCTGATACAACTCTGGCTCTAAATAAAAAAGAGACCACCGTGGCATGTCTGCTTGATATTGAAAAAGCATTTGACACTGTTTGGATAGATGGTCTTGTTCGCAAGCTGATGTCACTTCACTTGCCTAATCATCTTATCCGTATCATCCATAGTTTCCTCACTAACCGCAAATTTTACGTACGCGTGGGGAATACTAATTCAAACATTAAAAATATCCTAGCCGGAGTCGCTCAAGGATCACGCCTTGGACCCGACTTATTTAACCTCTATACCTCTGACCAACCAACAAACTCGTCAATGACAAAAACCCTGTTATTCGCGGATGACTCCATCACATATAGCTCATCGCTTAGCCCAGAAATAGCCCTCCGCAGAGTAAGGGCACACATCCTTAGACTCTGGGAATATTACCTCCAATGGGGAATAAAAATCAATCCCACTAAAACAGAACTCATTTGTTTTAGAAATCCGTCGCATAATGGCCTAGCCACGAAATGCAAGAACCTAACCCTGACGCTCCCTAATAACACAGATCTCACAACCACGCAAAGTGTTAAATACCTCGGAGTTCACTTCTTCGAGAGGTTCAAATTTAACCAACATGCCAAATTCACCCTTCGTAAGGCAAATCATGCCTTATCTCTTCTACGTCCTCTTATGAAAGTAAGAGGCGGTCTCCAAACTAGAACGAAACTTCTGCTTTACAAGCAACTTATTCGTCCAATTTTAACATATTGTTTCCCAATATGGTATACGATAAGCCCCACCTACATGAAAAAAATAAAAATTTTCGAGCGGAAAGCTCTCCGCCATTGCACCTCCCTTCACCGTAAGCCCAACTCCTACCGCTATTATAGCAATGAAAGGCTTTACGAAAAAGCAAGAATTGTCCCGATTGACAAACACATACATTACCTCAGCACCAGGATGTTGAGAAAAACCCCAACCCATCCCAGCCCTCTTATTAATTTAATTACAGGTAATCCAGCCACAGACGATCGATATCTCCAGGTGCTCTCCATGACGGACCCAGCATTTGGAATAGCAGAATCTGACAGCTTTGGGAACTTCTACGATGCTGCAGGAACGCAGCACAACAGAGGTTGAAGCCACTAGACGACTAAGAACCAACAAGGACCACCAGACGACCATACCAACCAATAAACAGCAAGGACCAAGACCTAAAGCCAATCAATATCCCCATATCAGCCAACGACCGTCAGCAGTACTCAAGCAGACGTTAAAACCCCACATCCTAAACAAACAAAATGTTAGACTTAAGAAACTTTTTATTTAAAAAATGTAAAAATAATCACTAGAACGAAGTAGAGCCCCTTCTGTGCTCACAGATAAAAAAATATTAGACTTAAGACATTATTAATTAATTGTAAATAGCATTAATAGACAATGTAACACAATTTGAGTACAAATAAAAAATATTGTATATATGTATATGACTCCGCATGTTCAGTCTCGCACAAGTAGCAGAGCGTATAACAGTAATATCATCTCTTGTAAATGTAAAATACAGTACCTAATAAAGTTGTATTGAAAAAGGAGATTATAAGAAATTATTAATTTGCATTTAATTAAAACTTCCCAGAGAAAGCGCACAAGTTTTGCATAATTGATTTTTTTGAAATGTAGATAATTTCTGACAAAAAGAGGTTTATAAATTATGACTTTTGAGTTTTATAATTTCATTTATTAAATAATCTTGCATTGGTTACTGATTTCTTCTCATATTTGCCACAAATCGCCGTTAAGAAGGTAAATCACCTCCGATTTGGTGTTATAATACAAGGTGGCGCACGAATCGTGCTACAAAAACAAATCGTAATAACTCTTTTTCTGTGCGTATATGTACTACTTACCTACCTTTATTTATAATACTTACCTTTGACTAATGGAGTACCTACCAGTAATTATGTTCTAACCTCCTCCCTTAAGTAATCATTTAACCTATAATAAATATATAGGTATATACATACATACCTACATTACATATATGTAAATATACAATTGTAAATACCTACAAGTGTGGGATTAAATCAACATCAAAGGTAAAAAATCAAAGCTACCCTTTTGGTTATGTACGAACATAATAGATGTCATAAGTTATTTGGTACAGCTGACCTTTGAGTCATTGTGAATAAAACAATTTACAACTTGGAAGCAGGTCCGTTCGCGTAGGTACTTTATGTGTACAAAAATAAAAACCGTCAAATCTCCAAAATCGAGAGAGAATCCTCTCATTTCAAAGAAAAGTACGCGAACGCTTTTGTGTAAAAAGATGAAAAACGTCTAAGTTTGGCTTGAAAAGAAGCAACGGCTGTTTTTTGTTTTGCTGGCAAACTCGTAGGATTTCATCATTAGACAGTTTTAATTTTTTTACCAGCTGAAATTCTGTGTGAAGAAAAATGGACGAAAGTATATTTTTCTTTTGTTCATCTTTTTACCATTTTCTCAGTAGGTACGCGAACGCGTTTGTGTAGTTTTGCACGAAAGTTTATATAAATTTACGTTTGCATATTAGTTCGCGAAAAGACCTATTGTGTATACTGTGTTCTTAATGGTTTGTGGGACGATCCTCAGTGCATACAAACTTTAGGTCTGTTCGCGAACTAATATGCAAACGTAAATTTCTATAAACTTTCGTGCTAAACTACACAATCGCGTTCGCGTACTGAGAAAATGGTAAAAAGATGAACGAAAGAAAAATGTAGCTACTTTCGTTCATTTTTCTTCTCACAGAATTTCAGCTGGTAAACAAATGAAAACTGTCAAATGATGAAATCCAATGAGTTTGCCAGGAAAAAAAACAGTGGTTGCTTTTTTTCAAGCCATCTTTTTACACAAAAGCGTTCGCGTACTTTTCTTTGAAATGGGAGGATTCTCTCTCGATTTTGGAGATTTGACAGTTTTCATTTTTCTACACATAAAGTACGCGAACGGACCTTTTGATCGTCAAAGGAAGTGCGATTCATCCGAATCCTAAAGCAAATGGTGCCCCTAAGGTTTTTCGATTCCTTTTTTTTTAAATTCGTATACATCAACAGCACGTCAAGTTTTGTTGTGTGTTAATTCTATGTAAAATATATAACCCCCGTGACTGAAGCAGCTAGAGATAATAGGTACAACGTGCGCATCGGTAATTTTGCTGAATTCCACCTGAGATAAAACCATATTACGGGTCAAGGTAAGCAATCTTGCTTGAACGAATTAAAATACATACCAAATAGCACCAAAACAGTCGCCAGTCGTTGTTTGGGGATGTTTCCTCTAATAGATCCTGTTATAAATCAGGTTTACACTTAGCAACAGCGGTATAGCATTCTAACAACCCGAAGTTATCATTAACATGGTAAGTGTTTTTGATTAAAATAACTTAATAATTACGAGTAAATCCAATATTTTTCCCAAAGCATGCCAAATTTTTACAAACTTATAATAAAATCAGTTTCAAATAAAATATTCAGTAAAGTTCGTTTTTATTTCAGAAATATACCTTTCGGAGTCTTTTCATGGTTTCCCGTAGACGTCGCATACATGGTAAAGACAGTTTGGACGCGGAAATGAAGCAATTACATGAATTTTACTAATATTTTACTTTTATTTATCATGGCACCTCGCAAGTGTTCAAAGCATTAGGCAATGCTACAGTGCACTTGGACGAACTGTTGGATACCCTCTTCCACCTCCCAATAATTGGCGTGGCTAAAAACTTTTGTAATAAAGGATACGTAGGTTTAAACCGAGAATTTCCCGCTATTTGGCTATTGGGATTTCCATGGAATTAAAACTGCGCTAACGGCTACTCTCAAGTAGATAATTTCTAATAGACGGCGCTAAATTACACTATTTTTGCGTTCATGTTACAATATATTTTGTTTTTATAATGATATATAGATTTTTGCCGCTTTTGCCCAAATGTAAGCGTCGCTAACGTTAAACATTTTTTTTCTTCAAAGCCAATGTTATGGAGCTGCGAATCTTTTGAAAAATCCTGATTTGACAAAGGTTTGAAGAATAGTAGGTATTGAAATACGTTCTGATAGTTAGAAGCAAGGTTCATATTTGGGGCTTTGAAATTCAATATTTATTGTGTTCGTGTTCGTAACGTTTAAAACGTATCCCGAGAAACTTAAATAAGTTTTTGTTTATTTCAGTTATGTAACTCGAAGCATATTATAGGCCAATCCCGCATATCTCCCTAACTCGTAGGTAAGGAAAAATTCTTGCAAAGGAACCCACTGCTCAAATATTCCTGATAGGGATGATACGGAGCTTCGACTCCGAATCCGATATGTCAGAACCTCCGGCTTAACCCTTGTGTAGGTGTCAAGGTACCTGGGTACTTTCTAAGCGTAATTTAAAGAAAAAAAAACAAAGGTTTCACCGGAACCACTTCTTAGTATTTTTAGTACCTACCTTCCTAAAAAAACATTTCTGCGTCAAATACGCTACTTATCTCCAAAATCGAGCCATATATCTCTTCTACAATTATTTTTTGTTGACATGTTCACCAATATAACATCAAAGTACCTCGTTACTCCGATATTTTTCGTTCTAAAATGCGTGCACGAATAAGTTCACACATTTTTTTTTTTTTTTAAATAAAATTGTAGTTGCATCGCTTTTGTTTTTTCACACGTCATTTTCAAATAAGTAGACTATCTGAGCAGACGTTGTAAAAAAAAAATGGCCTCATCATCTGATGTTTCTGGTTCACAATTTCGCTTTCGTTCAGCGCGCGCAGAGAATAAGTGATATTGTAGTTCTGGTATGTTTCCTATTTTCTTTACTACTTTTTCGGATTTCAAGCTAAGTGTACAGGAGCAGGATAACTATTGGACAACGCTTTTAAATGAAATGGAAAGTGATGGTTCTGAAGACGATTATGTACCGCCACCAACAGGTATGTCATTCGACAGTGGTAACATTAGTGGCGAAGTGGAAGAAATCGGTGAGGCTGAGGTGATGTAGAAGACGAACCTGAGGTCGAGTTTGAAATTGCTGATGAGGATGATGAGGATGCGACTACAGAGTTTCCCGATGCATGCGAAATCATGTCTGGTAAGGATGGAATAACGCAGTGGAGTACAGTTCCGCCAAATACGAGTGTTCGAACCCCTGCGCATAACATTATTCGCCAAAAAAAGGGGCCTATTGGAGAGCACACATCGGTCCTCTGGAGTTCGGACTCTGCTATCCATTTTCTTGCTGCAATGTCTCTTTGCCGTACTAAGTGTACCCAGTATATATGTACCTTCAAAACCAGCCAAATATGGAATAAAGGTTTGGTGGGCTTGCGATGCGTCAAACTATTATCCACTGCTTGGCGAAATCTACACTGGAAAGGAGGCAGGTGCAGCACGCCAGGCAACCGTTGGAGAAGGTATGAAGAATCAGGACGAAATGTAACTACCGACAACTTTTTCACTACATTGGAGATCGCGAAATACCTTCTCACTAAAAAATTAACTTTGGTGGGCACCGTTCTCCATAACAAAACTTTTATTCCTCCACAAATGAAAAAAAAAACGAACCGTGGAGAGTTGTCGAGCGTGTTTGAGTTCCATGAATCATTGGTATGTACCGGCACTAAAGAAGGCTGTGATTGTCTTATCTTCTATGCATCACGATATCTCTATCGCCGACGAGCAAAGTAAAAATAAGACGAAGAGTGGAGTAGACATGATGGACAAAATGACAGCATTTTACACGACAAAACGCAGAACCGCAGAACAGTGGCCGCTTGCAATATTTTATAATTTGCTCGATGTCTGCGGATGTCGTGTATTCTTTCAATAACCCGGATATTACTGCGACTAATAAGCGGATGATGTTTCTCACCAACATGGATTAACAACTCATGCTGCCAGGTATAGAAGAGCGGTCAAAAATGCATCCCGAGAGTGATGGCTAACTTCTTCACGTCGCATTGCATCCAGTTAGCACTAGGTAAGTCGATAAATCCACCAATGGCTGCTGTACCTACCTACACAATGCCACCTTTGCATTTCAGGTCGTAAACGCAAAACATGCAAGGAGTGTATGTGGTACACCAAGCCAGTAAGCGATCAGCATTGCAAAAATTTTGAAAAGTGTTTCGCTTCCGTCGCTGCCTATCCATAGATGTTTTAACAGTTCCTATACATACATATTAGTATTTCTTTTTTGTGTCCAAATAAAATTTAGTTTGAAATTAATAAACTTTTATAAACATTTAGCTTTGCAAAATAATCTTTTTTTAATCTTAATTCACAAATTAGCACACAATTGACATAGAAAATATTTAGAAGTGCCTGGGTACCACAGCACCCTTAAGTGTATCTTTTTTATTTATTTACATATGTTATCTATTTAACGTACAATCTATTGTCCGAGTGACAAGTGTTGAATGTACAAGAAATCTATCAAATAAATTGAAACAAATTGTTGATGGGGAATAACATAAAAGAAAATAATGGAAAAAAAAATTAATATGTACAATTATTTTATTTAAAAGCCAATGAAAGAAAAAAAAAATTTAATTACCAGTCACACAATGGTTAAATTGCACCTCCGAATCCGACTTCGGTTCCGATATAATTACATCAGAGGTTTTTCGGACCACCATCGGCTTTGTATATACATTCCTAATAGTAGTCTTATCAACACGAATTTGAAAATGGCAAACTCGACAGAGGCGGGGGAGCAAAAGTGGTGGCGTTTGAATGTTTGTGTATTAAATTTTGCTATTTCTCTTTATCGAATCATTCTGATATTATATAGCTATTTATTTTTCTGTGTAACAGCCGAATACTTTTGATGATTTGCAATGTTGCGTCGCTTCGGCAAATAGCATGTAGAATGAGAGGGATATGATGGAAAAATTAGAAATCTGCCTTTGTCGTCTGCGAGTAGAATGTATGATGGCAAAATTGAATAAAAGCTAATTTCGGTATTTTCCATCAAATAAGGAACTATGAATTTATGGATTTTTAGACTTTTGCTATTTTCGCTGTATCTCGTTCGAATATGTAACGATTTATATCATTTCTTCAGTATTTGATTCGGAAATATTCAAAGAATAATTAAAAAAGGAATAATTCAAAGAAATGGTTGTTGGATAGGTATATTTATCTATTAGCGAATTGATGACCTACATTAATATTGAGGCAGGTTACGTGTAGTTTTGCAGTTTTTTGTAATATATTCGTGGTCAGCATCGATAGTAATGTGCATCTACTATGTCCGTCCGTCCGTCCGTCCACCCGTCGGCAAAAATGAATTCCTTTACACGGGAGCTAGAAAGCTGAAATTTAAACCATATACTTTCTAGGTGCCCGAAATAATGAATTTTAAGAATTTTTAAAATCCGCCCACTGACACGCCCACAATTTCAAAAGAACAAATGTGTGAGCTAGAAAGCTAAAATGTTGTCTTAAGGCGCCCAAAATGCTGTCGTCGCCTCGGCAAGTAGCATGTAAGATGAGGGGGATGATGGAAGGGACGAAAAGTTTTGAAATGAAAAATTTAATAAAATCTGATTTCAGTCTTTTTCCTCAAATAAGAAATTTTGAGTTTATCGCTTTTTAGACTGTTACTATTTTGGCTCTATCTTGTCGAAAAATGTTCCGATTAGTATCATTTCTTTTGTAATTGATTCAGAAATATTCAATCTAAAATATAAAGAAATGACATGTTACTTTGTGTCAGTATTGCGCCATGCTGCACCACCACTTAGGGGTTAATAGTTAAAAGGTTTCTACCTATACGATCAATATTTATTTTATTCAAATTTTATTATATTTTCTTCTTAAGACAATTTGAAGTCTTTGACCGCCTTCCTAACTTCTTCAACAGTAATGTCGTGTATTTCTTCAGTGTTAGAAACGGCTCTCGGAAAGTGTATCCTAGGAAATTGTTCAATTAGAAGTTTTTCGTCATCCACAAGGAGCAGCCCTTGAGCATTGTTGATGAACTTTGGCGAACGGATTTCCTTCTCTCAGCGGAAAATTTTGAAAATTGTTGTGTTCCTTTATGGATGCGAAGTGGATCAGTTTTGGAGACTTATTATTTAAATAATGTAAAAGGTTTTCTTGATGTTCTTAAAGTGAAAAAAAACCTTCAAGGTAATTCCTATAACAGCTTGCAGAAGTATCTTCAGATGGAAAACAATGTTTCGCCGGAACCTTAAATGTTTTGCATTATTTACCTTAGTCTTTGTATATAGACCTGTTCCCGTCCAAGCCGCTTTGTCGGAATTCGTGGACAGCCTGGTTTCTGTCAGCAGGCGAAGAAGAATTTTCTTCTAACTACCGATACAGACCCTCCACAAATTTCATCTTTTGAGCGCACTTTCTCTTTGCGAGCCTCTTGTAAAGTCTGTATTCCGATTGACCTTTTTCATCTCCATAATTAGTGGATTACTTTGACTAAGCTTTGAAAGACACTTTTTTGTCACTAATTAGTAATTACTGCTTTATCTTCATCTGCCGACCGAAATATTTGTTTGCCGTATTGACAGCTTTGTTGATGCAGATAATTTTGCATAATTTGCAATAAATGCTTGACTTTTTTTTGTCCAGATTGTACCATTTGATTCTCACAAACACTTTTGTTTGTTTAGTTCTGTTCGTCCCCGCCGCCATAAAAATTTCTGGCAGGAGGAGGCGGTTTTGTTGGGCGATTGCCTCTTCCAGGATCACTTTCCAATCTTTAACCCGAGGCTTCATGAAACGTGCTACCAAATTGCAATCAATATGGGTTTCGTTTCCGCCACTGCTGTAAGTGACCAGGTGACGGCTTTGTTTGAGAACAATAAGACCTTATGACTTGCACATGCTTAGGCTACCCTCACCCGGAGAGTTCCTGGTGCCGTATCCCAGTCCTCCATGGCAGTCCTCATAGTCTTCGTTTGACTAACCGACATTACCGCATTTCTATGCGTCACAGGATTAACATTGCATTTAACAATTAATATTTGTTATAGACGTCTATTTTTCATGTATGTATGTGAAACATACCTAGAGGTACTTAAATTGTAAACAAAAGAGGAACAGATGGAGAGCGTCACTAGTCACTGTAACTTGTAAGTAGATAAACTCTGATATACACCTCCTACACCTAAAGAAGGATAATTTCTTTTAATTTTCCTGAAATGGACAACTCCCTTAGGCGGACCAAATCCTGCACCATTGATGTCCGCTCAAGTAAGATTTCACTGTATATACCTACCTACAAAACTTATATTATTTCTGGGGTATGATAAAAAATGTGTACTTCTTTAAAATGTGTTAACCCACTTCCTCCTACCGATACATTATGTAACAGCAAAATAAATCAAATCGCAAACGTCCATAGCAGGCTTTGTTTTTTTTCAAATTGCTGTCACATGACTCTATTTGTCGATCTTTCAGAATTAAGTCTTTTTCGTGTAATCGTGCGATCTGTATATTTTCCCATCGAAATTTTAAATTTTTAAAAAAGTTGAGAATGTGCAGTAAAAGGTAAGTAATATATTATTTGCTTATTGATGTGGAGATAATTTCGTGCATTATTTATATTTACAATAAATGCAGCTTTAAATTAGAAAAGTAATTTTTCCAATGCAGTTAATATTTCTTATATTATTGCGCTTGAAAAATTACTGTGATACAATGTATCAGTAGGAGTACTACTATTCTTTTGTGTTTTTATATTTTAAGATTTTTAACCGTTAACGAAATTCAGGATGTTCTAGAAGAGGACAATAAACTAGAAAATGAAAATTTTTACATTTTGCCACCCAATAATGCAAATGATTACATGACAGATGAAGACTCCGGTTATGACGATAATGTGATTGTTAATAATGTTACATCCAGGCTAGGATTCGAAAAGATAAAACGTAATTCTATTTAATTAATCTTTATTAGTTCTCTATCAATGTCTTCTTGATTATTATTCTAATAATTCACTTATTTAATTCAACTATTCACTTTCACAATTAATCACTTTAAATACACAAACACTTTTCCCTTACTGGATACTTATACTTATTCTCTATACTTTTCACTACTGTCATCTATCGTACTTCTTTATCGCGGTTCACAACTAGAATGTCTTGGGTGCTCCTGCGACATCTATTTATATCTCCTAGTGACACCTCTCGAAATTTCCAGATTCGTTGAGAAGGTTCGTTAAGTTCAGAAGGTTCGAGAACAACATACCAAGTTATACCACAGCTACTCAAACTGCTATTCCAATGCTGCCAAAATCGGTAATATGGCCACTTTCTACTAGATGGCGGAGTTGACTAATTAATGACACAGTTCAAGCAAACATGCAACAATAACTTGCCAAGACAACACCTCGAAGCCCCGGCGCTATTTGTACAGATGAGAGATGACGACAGTGAGAGTGAATGGGAATCAGAAGATGAAATACCCCTCGCTATTCTCAAGACGTCCATGCCAAGAATCCAGAAGCCCTATCAGAAGCAAACTTACAAATGGAATTCACAAGTTGATTTGAAGAGTGGAGTAAAAATTCATGATGTAGATATGGCTTTGGCAAAAAATCAGCTACTTCCAATCGACGAATTTTCGCAATTTTTTGACGCAGAAGTGTGGCATCTGATAACCCATCATACCAATGTATACGCTGCGAAGAAGAATTTAATTGGAAATGTAACTCTTGCGGAAATGAAGACCTTTGTAGGGATTCTTTTGCTTAGCGGTTACAATGGATTTTCCAGGCGATCAATGTATTGGGAGAAAGCTTTGGATACTTACTCAAAAGGAGCTGCAGAATGTTTGTCCCGCGATCGATTTAATTTTATCATGTCAGCATTACATGTTTGTGATAACAATAAGCTCGAAAGCAGTGATAAGTTCGCCAAAGTAAGACCTTTATTTGAAGTACTGAACAATAACTTCCTTAAGTTTGCACAACCAAAAACTGCATATAGTGTCGACGAAGCCATGGTGCCGTACTTTGGTCGCCATAGCACAAAACAGTTTATGCAGAAGAAACCTATAAGATGGGGATACAAAATTTGGGTAGGCGCAACTGTGAATGGCTATATAGTATGGTTTGATCCCTATCAAGGAAAACAGTCTACTGTGGATGATTTGTACAATGGTTACCCCCTTGGCTCGAAGGTAGTTTTGAAATTTTGTGACCGTCTGTTGAAGGATAGACCATTCCATCTTGATTGTCGAATTTCTTTCGACAACTTTTTTACGTCTATCAACCTTTGGGTTGAATTAAGATCGAGAAATATTGGGGCCATTGGAACCATAAGAAAGAATAGGATTAGAAATTATCCCTTCCAAAAAATTACTACAAAAACTAAAAGGGGCTTCTATGATTATGCTACAATCGAAAATGGAACAGTTGTACTCATTCAATGGAATGATAACAGTGAAATCCATATTGAATCCAACATAGTGCCGGCTCTACCTACACAAATGGCCGAACGATTCAGCAAATCGGACAAAAGGTACATTAGCATAGAACAGCCGAAAGCTATAAGTACTTACAATAAGGAAATGGGAGGTGTAGATCGGTCAGACCAAAACATAAGCCTTTACAGGTGTGAGATCCGAGGAAAAAAGTGGTATTTCCCTTTAATAACCCATTGCATAGAAATGGCAGCTACTAATGCATGGCAGCTACATAAGATTAATGGGGGAAAACTTGACCAGCTAGGTTTTCGCCGTCGCATTGTTCTATGTCTTATAGAAGAAAATAGAAACCCTTTCAAGAAGATGTCATCCCGCCCATCTACTGTAGAAAATCTTGCTGGGAGATATGATCGAATGAATCACATCATAATAAGGCAAGATAAGCGGACAAGATGCCGCGTGTGCCATCAAAAAGCACCATCAAAATGTAATAAATGCGATGTTGCATTGCACTATTATTGCTTTTATACATATCATACAAAAGAATAATTTATTTTCAAATATAAAATATATTTAAATAATTTTGACTTCTTTCATTGGTCTTGAAATTTTTTTTTTAGACATGTTTTAACACATAGTATTCCTAGTGTGACATAATGTCACATCTTAAAATTTCACTTTTCAGGATAGTTTTTGGTAAACTTAATATAAAATAAAATATCCGCTGACTAGATCAACTCAATGGAGCAAATATTAAGAAAATGAAAAAAAAATATTACCTGGAGTATGTGGGTTAATACTCGTATGCCTAACCATGCGCTTGACGAAGTTCAATACTTAACATTTTGTGCATATGGGTGCCTACCTATAAACATTCTTTATTGTACCTTCTTCAAAAGGTAAATGTAAACTACCTATACATACTTAATTTCTTTGGTACTCGGTCTTCCTGAAACTGAAATTTGCAAGAATACATTAATCAATTACATTTAGCTGTCCAAACTGTCGAAATCAATTGTTTGTGGAAACCCAAATGAAAAAATTCAGCTTGTACATAATATTCGGAAATTTATTTGTGCAAGATAATGCTATCGCAATATGCACATAATATGCTTTTTGATACCGATTATGAATGAATGAATACCTACCCCTGACCTACCCCAAACTTCCATCAAAACCAACAACTAATATACAATCCATATACTGCACCCCTCTCACCAACACATCATTCATATCCCCATCATGAGAAGTAAAAAAAAATAAAAAACGAAAAATAAACGACAAGACACTTATGAAAAACTTCCATTAAAAACAACAAATAATTTACCAACCATATCCCGCACCCCTCTCACCAACACATCATGAGAAGTAAACAAAATAAATTCCATAAATGAGGAGAATGGAATACAACAAAAATAACTACGAATATGCATATTCAAAGGCATACTAGCATTTTGTAGAAATGGTTCTACAATATGGTTGTATAAATGTAGCTTTTTTTAAGTACATACTTAAGTCGTAAGATGGTGTGTAAGTCGAATACTCGAAGTGAGATTACTATAATAGGCGTTTTTCTTTTTTAGCCCCGAGCGGGGAACAGAGCGGGGCCCGAGCGATCAGAGCTCGCTCCGAGCTGAACGTAACCTGAGCGCTCCGAGCTAGTTAAGAAACAGAATTGAGCACTGAACTGTCATTAGATATTTTTTTTTATTAATTTTCAAAATAGTCAGGTTTGCTTCTGAAATTGGTGTTTGTCAAGGATTGTTCTATTTAAATTATAATTTCTAGTAAATAAACTATGGAAAAAGCACAAATAATGAATGAAGTCAGCCGCGCTCAGCTTTTCGCTCGATGTGCTCGGTCATTTTCAATCGAGCTCATCGAGCGAGCCCTGAGCTAGCTCAGAGATAAAAAAGAAATACAAATTTTGTGCTCAGAGCGCTCCGAGTTAAAAAAGTAACACAGTTCTTTTTTTGACAGCTCAGTGCCCCGCTCGGAGCTAAAAAAGAAAAACGCCTAATGTGTATATCCAAAGCCATCGGTGACGAGTGACAACCTATGAACATGAGCGACAAGACTTATCGAGTTGCGAAATGTTACAATACGACTGTCTTTTCACTCTTTTGTTTATTTTATATAAGTAGGGGAGATTTGCATTGAAGTTGAGAGTGAGTGCGTGAGACGTGTGAGTTAGATATTGAATTAGTAAACAAATGACTTTCCGTTTATTAACTAAAGACTTTGATAACTATGAAGCCTAAAACAAGTGTAAATATGGAACTATTTTAGTGAAATTGATTCGCATACGGTGAAGTGCAATGTTTGTGAAAAAAATTCTCGAGGAAAGGTGTGTAATACTATTTTTCTGTTCTAATCTAATCCGCTTTTATTTATTTTTAGGTGGAACAGTACCTTTTATATGATTTGATCTACTTATATGCCAGCAAGCAAAAAATTCCACAAATTATAAACGTTATAAACAAAATTTGTTTAATGAGGTTGTTAAAGAGCAGGTAGAATCAAAATTATTCCATTTGCTTGATAAGTTTGACTGCACTGAAACTACTAAACTTGACACGGAAATTATATTAAGAAAGTCAATAAAAGGCCAAGAATTTATTCGGATGAGTCTGCCACTAGTTCTCAGTCTCGAAAGTTTCAAAGTACGTCAGTGAGTTTTCATTCTTGTCTATATTGGCCAGACAATGAACAGTGATGAAGAGGAGGATAGTTCCGACTTCCGAGACTGATTCTGTTGCAGGCAACAAACTTTTTATTTGGAGAGCGCTTTTAAATGAATACAATAGAGAAAAGCGTCTCAAGTGGGCAGACGGTCCTTTGGTGGTGTGGAAAGTAAATACTGTATGATCTTTTTATCGTTGTGTTGACCAAAGCACATAAACCTTGACAATGTTAGAACTTCTGGTACATGAACCAGAAACTTATGGCGGATGAGGTGATCGTCGCGTTGTAGCTCTCTTGCTCTTCTTGATTCTTGTACACGCCTCCTTACCTCGGGTGGGGGGCAGTCGTGTTTAGGTGGTTGCTAATGAAAACAACGATAGGTTTGCTGCTATAAAAGATTGTAATTTTATTTTATTGATTGGGTGGCTTATATACTAACATATTGCCTACTTCACTAAAAGAACAATTAATTATAAAGTGCTGAAAGTGCGAGTAAATACAATTAATTGCTAAGATCGCTGAAGGTGCAGAAAATATACTTAATTGCTAAGAGTGCTGATATGACAAACTTACATTCTGCCATGTTGCTTAATAATTACGTGTGACGTGCTGAAGGTGCAGTAAATAATGAGCCTTATTGCGAAGATCAATCGACAGTTGATAATTGACTATTTTCAATGTGTGCTATTGTGAACGAACGATTCTAAAGGATTTTGTCAATCGCAGTCAATTAAAAAAATGCGATTGACAAAAATACCAAATGAATCGATCGTTCACAATAGCACACATTGAAAATAGTCAATTATCAATTGTCGATTGATCTTCGCAATAAGGCTGACAATTAACTGCAGAAACAGCTGATGTGACAAAAGAACAAAAAAAGCAATTGTGTGTAGGGTGAATGAATTGGGAAATAAAAAATGCATAGCCACAGAGAGAATCGGAGGAAGCAAAAAAGGTGCAGTAAAATTTACGCTATTTTGTGTTGTGTTGTTCTGTGGGGTGATGGCCTATATAGGTAGGTCAGTGTTATGTGTAAACAAATACAAAGTTCCATGTTTTGAAGCCAATCGTGCTACAATTTTTGTCAGCTCCACCAGGGTCCGTTCCGAGCGAACAACTATTCAGTGGAGTTGGTTTGATTTATAGCCCACTATTTAACAGATTGGTTGGCGACAAAGTAGCTAAGTTACTGTTTATAAAATATTATTTACCCATTTTGCAGTTTGACTATTAGTTTGTAATTTTATTAAGTGACAATACAATTTCGTATTTTTTTTTATCAATTTTCTAATAAAAATGGATTTTTTAAAAATTTATTTTAATGATTTGTGTCTGCGTGCGACGGGTTGGGTCCGTTTGCCCGCATATCAAAAGCCCGCACACGAATGCCCGCATATCAAAAGCCCGCATCCCAAAAGCCCGCACCACAAAAGCCCGCATGTCATGGGGAAATATGAAGTTCCCCTTAAGTAATCTCTTTTCTGTGATTTTGGAAATTGAAGTAACCCAATCAAAACTCTTATAGAAAATATTTTGTGGCTTCGAAAATGGCTTGAAGTAGTTATTCACCACACTCACCTCTTCCCCTTTTTTTTTGAAAACGTGTAAAATCTCTTAAAAATTTTTTGGTCGTCCTAAAAAGAACCGATTTATTTACCATATCCACCTCTACCCCTCATTTCCCCTCCTAAATTGAAATTGGTCAATATCTCTCATTGAATATTTAGTCGTCCTAAAAAGAACGATTTTGGTTCATAGAACCCAATACACAAAATCACTTCACTTGCACTGTTTTGGGAGCAACCGCACTGCTCCAGGCATCGTCGAAGAATGCGACAATTCAGAAAAATACCACTTCTTATATACACTTTGTCGAAGACATTTCGAATTGATAATATTTTTGACAACCAATCAAAACTCTTGCAGGATATATTTTACGCAACTTCCCTCTCCGTGGTTCTCATGATTTCTTGCATCTTACAGATAGATTTCTGTGTGAATTCAATGGATTTTAAATGTACATTACTTCTATTTTAACACGCAATTGTTTAGGAAATAACCATAGCCCAAGTGCGGATAGTACATGTGTTGAATAGATGCTCTTACCATTGAAAAATAATAGCATTCCTCCCAATAAAAGAGAAAAAAGTTCATAAAATGGACAGAATTTGTATACATTTGATTAAAGCAGACCGCAAATCATGCGAGTAAAAGGAGTTCATATTTGGAATTATTCGTTTATTTAGTGGAAAAACCAGTTTAAATCCTAAGATTCCGCGAGCGGGCTACATAGACCCGACATGATGCGCATATGATGCCTTATCTTTTCAATTCGGCGCTTATTTGCATTGTTTATATACACTTTTTTTGTTTCGTTTTTTTCATCCTTTCATCCTTTTTTTCTATTCGAAACTCTGAAAATAATGAAGAAGGAAATCCTTTTAGTAATCATTTTTGCCTAGGTGGCCCGCTTCGCGGGTTCTTAGGATTTAAACTATCTCTCCGCAGGGTTTAGCACGCTCACGCAACTTCGTTGCTCCGCTAAGGGTATAAGCTGGCTGTCTGGCAGGCGCCATAAACACAAACAAATAAGCCCCCAATTGTAAGATAATTATTCGCATTATTTTCGTTCTGGGTGGCCCGCTTCGCGGGATCTTAAGATTTAAACTATCTTTCCGCAGGGTTTAGCACGCTCACGCAACTTCGTTGCTCCGCTAAGGGTATATGCTTATTGTCTGGCAGGCGCCATAAACACTTACAAATAAGCGTCAAATTTCATAGATAATGCCATTTAACTCGCATCATTTTCGTTGTGGGTGGCCCGCTTCGCGGGATCTAAGGATTTAAATTATCTTTCCGCAGGGTTTAGCACGCTCACGCAACTTCGTTGCTCCGCTAAGGGTATATGCTTATTGTCTGGCAGGCGCCATAAACATTTACAAATAAGCGTCAAATTTCATAGAAGTTAAGGATCTTCTAGGTCCTTTTATTAAAAAAATTTAATATCTGTACGACAAGTCGTACACCACGGATATTTCTTTTTGAATCAAACAACTATTTCACCACGTTATAAACTATTTATTCCGTACACCACGAGCACCAAAATTAGAATGCTTTACAAATTCAAAGATACTTAAAATCTAATCTCCACGAAAGCCTGGTTCCCAGGCATTCCTGCAACGTCAGCGTCTAGTGCATTGCGCGTGCATCCGGCAGGCATCAGGTATCCGGCGCGAGTATTCGTGTGACGGGAAATATGCTGACTCATCTGGGAACATGTTCGTTCATGCTGGATCAGGTGAGGACGGAGCATATCGGATCGTGTTAACTGCCGCCCCTTTAAATATCTGCGTCCCGCAGATCACCTGTTGAACATCTGGGGTTATTGAGGTCACGGCTGGGGTCGTTGGCCTCTTGTGATGTGCGTGGCCTAGGACGTGGAGTTTGTCCTCGGCGAAAGGATAGGCGGAGCTCCGGGATGCTAACTTTACCATAAATCTTCTTCCACAACAGGGAAATTGCGGCTATTACTGTTATGATGATAAAGATTTCTGTAAGAATAGAAGAGTTAAGATTCTTTTTTAAAATGTTAATGTGCTCGATATTTTTTGTGCTCAGGTCATGCACGTAGTCCAGGTTAGGTTTGATCCTGTTGCTTATTACGTTGGCTAGGACAGGAGGAAGAGCTTGTGGACTGGTAGCGGCT
This sequence comes from Portevinia maculata, assembly GCA_949715645.1. Classification (NCBI taxonomy): domain Eukaryota; kingdom Metazoa; phylum Arthropoda; class Insecta; order Diptera; family Syrphidae; genus Portevinia; species Portevinia maculata. Next base: position 187,896,381 of record OX454527.1, on the reverse strand, counting down.
TTACCGTAGTAGATTTTGTCCTTAATTTGAACCGTATCATTCTCCAACTGGATGAGGTAGGTACCTTCTAAGGGAATAGAATAATTTTTATTTAGGATTGTTCCATTAAAGTTTGTAAGGAAAATCGTATTTTCCCCAATCCATTCGACGACTTCTTCGTTTGTTGTTCTATAGTCGCAGTGTGCGTTACCTCCTTTGAGGACCCTGGGTAGGCAAGAATCTTCTGGTAGTCTTTTTAGAACGCTGTCTTCGCACACGGATGTGTTACTTATGCTAAGACATTGTCCCTGTAGTCCGTACGTCTCGTCATGTCTAATAAGGAGTTGAGTGTGATGTAAGTCAATCTGTCTACCGTTTCTAACTGCTGCGCGGGCAATAACCTTATGATAAACCTTCGGTTCGATTTTAGGAATTGATAGAACATATAGCATTAAGGTTCCATTGCTGTAAACTGAAGGCCGACTGTATTCAACAGCCTCGATGGCATTTTGATACGGCAATGTTTCAAGTTCATTTACGATAGTATTGATTTCCTCGGAATCCAAAAGGTTACTGTTGACTATTCCGTTCTTAGCCATTTGACATGCCCTTACTATTTCGTTCACCCCTTCCTTAAGGATAAGTACCTTATTCAGTAAGTCGTGTCTAAGGTCGTCTGTTCCCTCTTTCTGTACGGCATTGTTATAGCGCTCAATTATTTTGTTAAACTTCCCCGTAATCTCTCGCGTCGTGTCGAACAATTTTTCTTTATTAGTTAATTTAAATTATACAAATGCTTATTTGATTATGTTTTCAACATTACTTAGAATTAAGATTAGGTTAACAGTATAATTTTTATTAAAGTAGGTTAGAAAATATAATTTTATTAAAGGTAGGCTAGGGAATCATCCCTTTTTTTTTTTTTTTTTTTTTTTTTTTTTTATTGAGTTTTTCTGTGTTTTAAGTGGCTTTTATGTATTTTTTTACCACTTGCTGTCGTTATTGTGACGCGATTGTCCTTTGCGACAATTTCTTTTTTGTATAAAGGCTTGTTTTTACCTTTTATGCATTTAACTGCGGTATATACCACATCACCCTCGCAGTACTTCTTGGGCACAGTTCTTTTTAAGTTAAGCCTCGCATTTCTCGCATCCATGTTTCGTTTAATAACCCCCCTTAGGTCCTTATTGACCTTTGACCGAATATTTAGGAGATTCTGATAATTCACCCTCTGAGACCTGTTGAAGAATACATCAGTGGGTTTTCGTTTGATAACCGAATGTATGGTGTTGTTATAGCGATCTACTGCTATGTGAACGAGTTCTTTGACCTTAAGGTCTGGGTTTTCAACCTTGAGACACCGGTAAATCTCCAATACAGTGGAGTGGACCCTTTCTATTTGCCCATTTACTTCGCTTTTGTAGGATGGGGTTAAATATAGTTTAATGCCTAAACTTTTTATAAAATTCAAAACGATTGGGCTAAGGAAACCTCTCTCGTTGTCTGTCACTAGAATTTGTGGAACCGTAAAATAATGTAAGATCTTAACTAATCTTGACCTTATATAAATGGCGGATTTCTCCTTAATATGAAAGAATTTAGAAAATTTAGAAAACTTGTCGACCACAGTTAAGAATTCTTCATTCTGGACTTCCATAATATCCATGTGTAGAATCTCACAGGGATACTTGGGGAATGGTGTCATTTGCAATTCGGGAATTATCGGGTGCCTGTCATACTTATTCGCGTTGCAGATTTCGCATACTGCGCAAAATTTCTTTATTTCAGACATCATATGGGGAAAATAGAATTTCTCTAGGATTTGCTCTTTGTTTTCCCTAGGAGCGCGATGAGCTCTTTTGTGCTCTCTTTCTATTATTAGAAGCTTGCGCTCATTATTTGCGACATCCTCAACGACTCTTTGTGTCACCCGCAGCTTGTAGTTCTCAAAATTGTCCAGATAAACTCTTTGGAGTATTCCGAGATAGTTCTCCGGGATTTTTATTCCATTTATCACATTCGGGTTAAGATTTTCCCTTAGCGCTTCAACAAGATGGTCTTGATTAATTGTTCTAGCGGAGATATAATGGCGATGGTAGCCAGGATGTGGCTCCTCATGACAGCGTAATTCACTACCAATCTTAAAGATCAGTTGATTCCTGAAAACATTGATTGGCGCTTCTACATGCGGTATTAGGTCCGAGTTATCCTGATCGGCACTGTGTGCAGTACAGGAATCAGTATCACTAGGGGAGAGCTCACAAAGTCCCTCCTCAGCTGTATCAGTTCGTGAGCGATCTGCCCTTGGGACTCGGCCTTCACTAGCAGTGTCCGTGGCTTCATCTGGAAGTGGATTTGTCTGAGTTTCGCTAGCAGTTTCGGTGCTAGTATCTGACATGTGATTAACTTCTGTTTTAAGCCTTGAGAGAGCGTCGGCCACAAAGTTTGATTTACCAGGAGTGTAAATCAACTCGTAGTTATACTCCTCAATCCTTGCCTTCCAGCGCTTGAGCTTTGCGTTATGATTTCTATTGCTCAGTGCAAATGTTAGAGGCTGGTGGTCGGTGAAAATTTGTATTTTCTTGGCTCCATACAGATAATTTCTCAAATTATCGAGAGCCCACACAATGGCAAGCATCTCTTTCTCGTTGGTGGCGTAGTTCTCCTCTGTTCGGTTGAGGGAGCGAGAAATGTATGCGATAGGTTTTTCCTTGCCATGCTCCCCTTGAGATAGGACAGCCCCAATGGCATAATCAGAAGCATCAGTCGTCAGATTGAAGCCTTTCTCGAAGTCAGGGAATGCTAAAACATCAGCGGAAGTAAGAAGTTCCTTCAAGTTTTCGAAGGACTTCAATGCCTCTTCGTCAAGGGATATAAGAACGTTTTTCGATTGGTTGGCTTTCACATTTGAAAAGTCGCCACGCGTAATGTTAGTAAGAGGCTTTGCTATTTTGGCATAGTCCCGAATGAATTTCCGGTAGTAGGAAGTTAATCCGAGGAAGCTTTTCAGTTCCTTCAGGTTTCTTGGAGGAAGAATGTTCTCAATAGCTTTAACCTTTTTTTGGTCTGGGAGAATACCTTCCGGGGTAACCAAATACCCGAGGAATTCGACGCTAGTGGCCATAAAGTTGGTTTTCTCCAGGTTTACCTTTAGTCCTGCCTCATTGAGTTTGGAGAAAACGGTCTCGATGTCTCTCAAGTGATCCTCTTCTGATTTGCTAAAAACGATTATGTCATCGATATATACATAGCAGATCTTGCCGATTATCTCCTTGAGCACATCATCTATCATCCGCTGGAAGATAGCAGGAGCATTCTTGAGGCCGAAGGGAAGTCTCAAATATTCATACTTCCCATTCATTGTTGAGAAGGCTGTTTTCGGAATATCGCTCTCGTTCATCATGATCTGATGGAATCCTGAAGTCAGGTCGAGCGTTGTGAATAGTTTCGCTTCTCCCAGACTAGCCAGCGTACTGTTGATATCCGGAATGGGATACGTATCCGGAATCGTTACAGTGTTTAGACGCTTATAATCGATCACCATCCTATACTGCTTTTCACCGTTAGGCTTCGGTTTTTTTGGGACAACCCATATGGGAGAATTATACGGACTTTTCGAGGGACGGATGATATTTTCCGATAGGAGTTCCTTAATCTGTCGCTCGACTTCAACCCTCATACAAGCCGGGTAAGGATAGCTTTTAGCGTATATTGGTTCATCTGTGGTTGTGCGGATTCCTGCCCTAACATTAGTTTTTATTCGTTCATTCCCTACTGGACCAAACAGATTATTGAACCTGCCACAGATAGCTTCCAATCTAGGTCTCACAGATATTGAAATATCTTCATTTAAGGTAAGCATCTGATTGACCGCATTTGAAGGGCGATTTTTTAGAGCTATGATTATATTTGATTCGATGGTAAGCTTATTTTTATCCCTATCGATGACTGCCCTTAGCTGCTTAAGTGTGTCATCGCCGATTATACCATCAAATGATGTAAGGCTCGGGAGAACGAAAAACGTTATATTTAAATTGCAGCCTAGATAGTGAAAGAACTTCCCACAAATTTTGTTGGTAATGCGAATCTTCCCAGCGGGACTATTCACATAAAATGGTTTTTGGACGGGGTCAGGATGAGGAGCTAGATTGGATCCAATAAAGTTTTTATTGGCACCGGTGTCCACTAAGAATTTCAGGATGTCCCCGTCCCGCGTAACATACTCTATATATGGTACGCTGGAAACGAGGCCCCTATCATAAAATTTTCCGGTGTTGATTCCTCATTGGAAAGATCATCGGCTTCAGCCTCGACTGGTGTCTCAGTTTCTGCGGTTGTTACGTGGTACAACCGCTGCTGCTTCCGAGGGTTATGATTGTCCGATCCTGGTTCTCGTTTAAACGGATTAGGTCGATTCATATAATCAACTTTTCTGGTTTGGACTGAGTCCACCTCCATTTTAATTGGGGGTTTTGGGGCCCATGGCCTTTGTGGCGGAGACTGCTGCTGAAAACCAGAGTTCCAGCGCGGGTATGGCCTTTGGGCAAAGTTATTTTTTGAAACGAATGGCCTACCAGTGCTTCTTGCGGGTCCTGCGATTTCCCTGAAATTGTGGTTTACGGGAGAGGTTATTGTATTCGGTGCCTTTACATGCACCGAGTTGTTCCGGAAATTTAGGTTTTGCATTTCCAGGCAAGCTGAATATGCTTCAGGCAAGGTTTTTGGCTTTTGAATAATTAAAAGTCTTGCAAGGTCCCCACTAAGCCCTCGCACGAACACGTCTAATGCGCGATTTCGATACGTTTCAACCAAGGCATTCATCGTCTCAGTGGAGTAAACTTCGGCCCTGATCTTGCTAATGATCAGAGAGAATTGATGGTTTACGGTTGCGTAAAAATCATCAACCTTTGAATTACCTTGAGTTAACTGGTTTAATTGATGTTCGAGTGTCCTGATATCCCTCTTATCAGCATAATGAAGTGAGAGAATCTTCTTCATCTCGAACCAATCATTGTCAAACATATTATAAGAGACGAGGGCAGAATCTGCCTTGCCCCTAACCTTCTGACGGATATGCTGCAGTATTGCCCTGTAAATGGGCTTACTGCGAACTATTTCATAGTCCTTCAGCACCGTCTCGACACTATGGACCCAGGAGACGTAATGTATTGGATCCCCATCGAAGGTCTGAAGTTCCTTAACGGAATCAGGAAGTTTGGAGATATCCTTCAGGTCTTGTTCACAGGGTTGCTCTACCTGTTCCTCCTGTTCATTCGGACCACCTAAGGCAGATTGTTCTAAAACTAAGATGCGATTTGCTATGGCTCCTAGCCGATTATTAACTGATTGGATTGCCTCCTGTGGAGTGGATTGCTCCATCCTACCCATTCGGCTTTCCAATCCCCTAAGTTGCTCAATTACTGTATTAACTGCACCCGTGAGTTGCGTTACTGAATTTCGGAGTTCGTCCATCTTAATAGAGGGTGCTGTGGTTCAATTATTATTTAAAAAGAATTCTTTAAATTCGATATAGCGTCTAGCGACAGAGGTGGATGCCAATACAGATCTTTCACTTATTTTTTCTCTTTTCGTGTATACTCTTTAAATTTGTATACTTTTTTATATTAACTGTTGTTAATTTATTAGAAGGTTTTACTTCTTGTGTGCTCAGGATTCGTTTTTTCTTTTTAATTTCCCTAGATGCCCGCTAAGCGCTCTTCTTTAAAATTTCGGGGTAGTCACTTCGGTTTGGAAGGCTCGCATGCATCCGTTTTGGACGTTAATGCAATTAATAATATCTGCAGCGACCTACTAAGGTACGAGGATCTTCACTACGGATAATAAGGTTTAACTTATTTCTTGTGAACCGGCCCCTTTGTTCGTAAGAGTCAGCCCCTAGGCATATGTTTTTAGCTAATTTTGTCCTGAGCACTTGTTCTTTCAAATTATTTCTTCAATCATGTAGTTCTTAGACTAATGATTAATATTTAAAATATAAAATTTTAGAATAATATTTTTGAATTTAATACACAAGTTATTCTTGCAGATACAAATTGTAATAATTCCTCATTAGACATATATATATTTCTTACTACAATCCAAAAAGCATAGCACTCATTCTTGTTCGTTGATTTGGTTGATTTTCCGTTGTCCTCTGAATGTCCTTTTAGGTATTCGCCTTTAACGCCTTTCTATTGTCCTTTATTTTATATCACTATATGGTTCATGGGACCTGTGTCTTAGCACATTCACTATGAGTTTTTTCCTCTTTTTTTTATATTTTATTTCACTATTTTTTGGGGGTGCCCGTGTTTTAAAACATTCACTTTGGGTTTTCTTTTATTTTTTTTTTTTTTTCACTCCCGTTAGGGTATCCTTTCACTTTTGTTTTTAAGTAATTTACTATGTTTTACACGTTTTCACGTTTACGGGTTTTACACTGCTCGGGCGCCAGTTAAGGATCTTCTAGGTCCTTTTATTAAAAAAATTTAATATCTGTACGACAAGTCGTACACCACGGATATTTCTTTTTGAATCAAACAACTATTTCACCACGTTATAAACTATTTATTCCGTACACCACGAGCACCAAAATTAGAATGCTTTACAAATTCAAAGATACTTAAAATCTAATCTCCACGAAAGCCTGGTTCCCAGGCATTCCTGCAACGTCAGCGTCTAGTGCATTGCGCGTGCATCCGGCAGGCATCAGGTATCCGGCGCGAGTATTCGTGTGACGGGAAATATGCTGACTCATCTGGGAACATGTTCGTTCATGCTGGATCAGGTGAGGACGGAGCATATCGGATCGTGTTAACTTAGATAATGCCATTTAACTCGCATCATTTTTGTTGTGGGTGGCCCGCTTCGCGGGATCTAAGGGTTTCTACTATCTTTCCGCAGGGTTTAGCACGCTCACGCAACTCCGTTGCTCCGCTAAGGGTATATGCTTTATGCCTGGCAGGCGCCATAAGCACTATGATATTAGCGCTCAACTCCAAAGATAATGTCCATATATTCGCATCATTTTCATATTTTACTGTGAGGAATAGTGTCAATCTTCCTTTGAATAGACAACTATTGCACTCATGTACTTACGCACACTTGAGATCAGATTATTCCCAAGATAATTGCGTCTTAACGTCGAAGAAATGTTAAGCAGGCGCCATAAACACTGAAATTAGCGCCAAATTCTAAAGATTATAACCATATATTCGCATAATGTTCGTTCTGTGTGGCCCGCTTCGCGGGATCTTAGGGTTTCACCTATCTTTCCGCAGGGTTTAGCACGCTCACGCAACTTCGTTGCTCCGCTAAGGGTATATATCTTAGGATTTAAACTGGTTTTTCCACTTAATAAACGAATAATTCGAAATATGAACTCCTTTTACTCGCATGATTTGCGGTCTGCTTTAATCAAATGTATACAAATTCTGTCCATTTTATGAACTTTTTTCTCTTTTATTGGGAGGAATGCTATTATTTTTCAATGGTAAGAGCATCTATTCAACACATGTACTATCCGCACTTGGGCTATGGTTATTTCCTAAACAATTGCGTGTTAAAATAGAAGTAATGTACATTTAAAATCCATTGAATTCACACAGAAATCTATCTGTAAGATGCAAGAAATCATGAGAACCACGGAGAGGGAAGTTGCGTAAAATATATCCTGCAAGAGTTTTGATTGGTTGTCAAAAATATTATCAATTCGAAATGTCTTCGACAAAGTGTATATAAGAAGTGGTATTTTTCTGAATTGTCGCATTCATTCTCACTCACTGTCATTCAGTCAACCTGTGCGGACATAATTTCGTGCTAGTAAATCAAGTGCAAGTGAAGTTAAAAATAATAAAAACAAGCAGCCAGCGATACCTGCGAAGGATCTACCTGCGCTAAAAACCTATAGCAATAAAACCGACACAAACACACAAAATCAAAAGGGATTAAACCAAAAAGCAATAAAAGTGAGGTAAAATGCCCGAGCGATTCTCCCCAGAATCCGCCCTTGCGGCACTCGAGCAGTTACTTCGCAGAATTAAAAACGACCTCGGAGCTACATTTAGTAAAGAGGTCAATAAAATCATGACAAGGGTAACCAAAGCGGAACCTGAAGAATCTTCTGAGGATGAGGACAACAACGTCTCAATGACAAGTGATGTTAGCGAATCTTCGTCAACGTCGTCAAATATCGAAATTGCCACGGACGCAACCGCTACAGACGAAGACGAAAGCTCCTGCTCATTGCCATTACCAGGAAGGAAAAGGGCAAAAAAACCCAAGACTACATGTACAAAAAAAACCAAAACGGAAAAGACCAGCAGCCCACCAGAGACAGCCTTATTAAATACAACAACGAAGACAGCAGCAACTGCACCAAAAGTAGCAGCCCAAACAACCAATGCCAAGCTACCATTACCGACTACACCAAACTCCCAACCAGGAACGTCATCCCCAACGAAGAAAGTCGGAATGCCGCAAATCATTTGTTTTTCGGGGAACATTGCTGAAATAAGCCGTTTCGCCAAGGGAGCAAACATCGTGTTTACCCTAAGAAACATCAATACAATCAAGACGGTCATAAACGCATCTACACGAGATGGATTTGAGTCTATTAGAGATTTCCTCAAACAAAGAAAAATTCAGCACCACACCTTCACACCTCGAGAAGACAGGAAGATCATCATGCTACTAAAAGGTATCCACTACTCCTACAGCATATCTGAAATTGAAGAGGAGCTCAAAAATGAAGGAATCCCAGCGCTGAAGGTTTCATCCTTTAAATCACCAAGAGCTAACGGAAAGGCATTCAACAGCTTTGTCATAGAGATCGACAAATCTTGTGTAGTCAACGATATCTATAAGAAGACTTTCCTTCTTAACCAGCGAGTGCACTGGGAACGTCTCCAAAATAAAGATATCGTCCAGTGCAAGAACTGCCAGCGCTTCGGTCATGTCGCTTCAAACTGCGGCATGGCTTATGTGTGCGTGTAGTGCAGCCACAACCACCAACCAGGAGAATGCAAAAGGAAGGACACCACAGACCTGGATGTATACTGCGCCAACTGCAAAATTAATGGACACCCAGCAAACTACAAGGGCTGCCCATTCTACAAAAGAAAAGTTGCTGAAACTGAGAAAGCCGCCACACAGAAAAAGAAGCAGCAGGAGTTTGCAGAAAAATCCGCCTGCGTCCTCACACAGCCCGGAATCAGCTTTGCTTCAATAGCTAAAATGAGTGCACGTAGACTAAACGACAAGCCGCAAACAAGACCGAGCCCACAGCAACAATCCCCTACCATTGCGGCAAAACAAAGACAACAACAAGCAGCTCGTGCTAATCCAACCAGAAGAGTCGACCTCAATAACGAAGTCCACCGAGTCTTCGGAACAGATCTAGTCAGCATAATGAAGAAGGCCCGTAATGCTGTTCCCACGAACTACTCTGGATTGAGCGAAGAAAAAAAATCAGTGGCGCTAGCGACCTTTTTGTTCCAGTTATGCAGTACATAAGAAAACTGCGTGTGATAGCGTATAACGTTAATTCGTTATACAGCATCCATAGACGAACAGCCTTCCACCTCTTTATGAAGACCAACCAGCCAGACATCGCGCTCATTAGCGAAACAATGCTCACCAGCCGAAATAGAATAGACCTCAAGAACTACAACATCTTTAGAACAGATAAGATAGAAGGAAAACGAGGCACAGCAATTCTCGTACGAAAAAATATCACCGCCAGAAAATCAAGAATCGCTGGACTAACGACGTTTGAAGCAACAGGAGTAGTAATCCAAACAACCCCAACGGAAACACTAATGGTGATCAGCAGCTACAACAAATGTAAAGCAAGATCAGTCGACACCAAACACGACCTAGGAATACTAAACGGTCTTGTAAATCAGCACACATATGGAATTATTGGCGGCGATTTCAACGCTAGACACCAAGTATGGGGGGATACAATAATAAATGAGGAAGGCACAACAATAATGGAATGGATAGAAGATAACTTCGACCAGCATAACCTTGTAGTAATCTCACAAGGCAAACCAACGTACCCAAGGACACCTTCCTGGCTAGACTTTTTCCTGGTATCCTCCAACCTGGTGAACATCCTTCCAGAAATCCGGAATTACCAGTGCAAAACCCTCATCAGCGACTCTGACCATGATGCGGTGCAACTCACCATCAAGCTGAACCGGCCCATCTTCACCAACACACGGCCAGAAGGCGAATACATTGATTACAATCAACTTGATATCGAGCGACTGCAAAGAGACGTGGAAGAAAGGCTAATAATGCCACCGTCCAACAGAAACCTCTCTAATGAAGAAGTAGAAGCAGCGATCGAAAACTTTGAAGCAACAGTTAGCAGTGCACTCAACCAACAAAAGAAACCCAGGACATCTAAAGATAGGTACAGCCATCTCCCACCCCACATCCAAAACTTGTACCACCATAGGCAGCGTCTCCGAAAACGACTACAAAGAATAAGAGATCGTGAATGGAACACCGTTAACAGCAGCTACCAGATGGTCCTGAGCGAACTAAAATGCACTGACATCATGTTCAGAAATGCAGTACAACACTTTAATAACATCCAAATGCAAACTCGGCTGCAAAATATCAAACCCGGTCCGGACACATTTAAACAAATAAATCGAATCATCGGAAAAGGGGCCCAGATGCCGGAGACACTGATCACCAACCAGGGCTCAGCAACAACCTCAGTGGATAAAGCCAATGCACTAACAGATTACTTTGAAGGGAACTTCACTCCTTCTCCCCCAAATGACGCAGAGTTTAAAGCAGAAATCGATTCAACAATAGAAAATACTGAGCGATGGTCCAGTCAAACACCAAGGTTTAGCGAAACAAATCCAGCCGATGACCCAACGGAGAATGAGACCTTGTCCACACCTGAAGAAATCGCGGAAATCATCCATGGCAGTCATTCCAAGAAATCATCAGGCCCTGATCAAATTTCAAATTTTGTGCTGAAGAAGATGCCCCACGCCGTCATGATTCTACTATCCATACTGCTAAATAATTGCATCAGTAGCTGCTACTTCCCCGCAAAATGGAAAACTGCAAGGATAATAGCCATTCCTAAGAAGGGCGATCACAACAGCGTCATGGGATATAGACCAATTTCACTTCTCAGTAGGGTGAGTAAAATCTTGGAGGAACTCATACTGCGGAGATTGAAGTCAGTCACTAATGCACTGAACATCCTACCAGATATACAGTTCGGATTTCGCGAGAAGCACTCAACCTTGCACCCTTTGATGAAACTCCACCATGATGTTACAAGGGCCCTCAACAACCACCAAGTTACTGTCGCATGCTTGCTGGATGTGGAGAAGGCATTTGACTCCGTCTGGATACAAGGGCTTATTCATAAACTTACCCAGCTTAATTTCCCTACTAACATTATTAAAATTATTTACAGCTTTCTCCACTCTAGGTCATTCTTTGTCCAAGTCGGTAATAGCCGGTCAAGGACGAGACCTATCAGAGTCGGTGTAGCTCAAGGCTCTAAGCTAGGACCACTGCTCTTCAACATTTATACGTCCGACCAACCCCGTCTCCAGGGAACCACACAAAGCTGCTTATTCGCAGATGAATCCGTCACATACAGCAGTTCCTTGTCCCCAGCAATAGCCGCATCAAGAGTCGAAGACCACGTCAGAAGCATCTTTTCCTACTACCGAAAATGGGGAATTCGGATAAACACCAACAAATCCGAACTGTTATGCATACGAAGACCAATCACTGGAAGAACCCGAGGCCGGTCAGTCTCTAACTGTCGCAACGTTGTCATCAGATTACCAGATGGCACGACGCTATCCACCAAAAACGATGTGAAGTACCTTGGAGTCCATCTGAACGAGAGGTTCCGATTTAACCCTCACTCAAAGGCAGTGCTGAAGAAGGCCACATTCGCATTCCATCGAATCTACCCATTGATGAGGAAACAAAATGGTCTCAGCAAAAGTACAAAACTACTGTTATACAAGCAACTGATAAGGCCAGTTATAACATACGCCTTCCCAATTTGGTACACTATTTCAAAGACATTTATGCAGAAACTTGCCATCTTCGAGAGAAAAATGCTGAGGATTTGCACTGGACTCCAATTTGACCCAATCCGAAGAAGACATGTGCGTAGCAGCCGTCTTTACGAAGAAGCCAATATGAAGCCCTTGGAAAGATACATGGTGGAATTATCCCAAAAGCTGCTAGAAAGTATATCAACCCATCCAAATCCATTGGTAAGAAGATTAAGCGAGAGCCAACTCATACCAGAACATCGATATCTTGGCGTCATGGCGCTGCGAAACGAAGGCATGTTCCCGATAGACAACAACTGGATCAGCTATCCCTTTTACGACACAGTCGACACCAACCACCACCGAGGATAAATCACCGGTGACACCCTACAACCCACAACCATCCGAAATCATTGACAACCGTGTCCAAACAGCACGAGAACCGCAAAGCCAATTTTGTAATATTAATATAAATCAAGCCACTATTAATGTAATACATTTATAATCCACATAAAAAAAAATACATTGTAAACCGTTGGGCCCCTATTGTTGAGCCAACAAGCTATATATTATTAATAATTTGTCAACCTTTAGTAACTAGTTTTAAGCCAATTGTATAAAATTTTAAAGTTAAATAAAAAATATTATGTATTATGTATGTATGAATTGTCGCATTCTTCGTCGATGCCTGGAGCAGTGCGGTTGCTCCCAATCCAGTGAAAGTGAAGTGATTTTGTGTATTGGTGGTTCTATGAACCAAAATCGTTCTTTTTAGGACGACTAAATATTCGTTGAGAGATATTGACCAAATTCAATTTAGGAGGGGAAGAAGTGGATATGGTAAATAAATCGGTTCTTTTTAGGACGAACAAAAATTTTTTAAGAGATTTTACTTGTTTTCAAAAAAAAGAGGGGAAGAGGTGAGTGTGGTGAATAACTACATCCCCCTCCATATTACTCGGAACAAATATTTCTTTCAAGCGATTTGATTGGCTTTAAAAATTTTAAAATTGAAGTGATGAGGTGAATAACAAAACAATAAGCCCGCATCATATGCGGGCTAAATCTGAAAATAAATTGTGCGGGCTTATGGCATGCGGGCTTTTGTGCTGCGGGCTTTTTCATAATTTGGCATGCGGGCTTTTGTTACGCGGGCTTTTCATATGCGGGCTTATAGGGGTTTCCCGCGTGCGACCCCCGCCTCCGACTTCGATTCAACTCCGACTCCCCGGAGGTTTGTATTAGGCTTCCGACTTCGGTAAAACCACCTCCGTAACATCCCTAATTCTTGATACGCTTCCAAAAAAGGATTGGGAAATTTAAATTTTTTTACGACTGAAATATAAGGCAAATGAACCAAATTTTATGTGCTCTTGAGTCATTCGCAAAGCGATGGAGATATTTCCTGGCAAGAGCGCCCGCTCTTTCACTTCCCTTGAATCCCGTGTGTCCGGGAACTTAAAGTCAATGTAAAACCTTAATATTCTATTATTATTCTTCTTAATGATGACCTCCTCTACGATTTTGGAGATAACTGCAGAGTAGGCTTAATAGAGTGTTGGTTAGAAAGCGGAAATCGCAGATTTCTTCCTGAACAAATTGCTTTCCACCCAAGGCTTCAGATAATATGACGTACCTATATAATACGACAGTCTTAAGAGGCTCAAGGCGGACCGGCCATAAGCTAATCACCCGTAATGCAGAAGCTAATATTTTGAGCGCAATAGTGTTGAAATATGAAAGCACTAATTGGCACTGCTTCCGTCAGTACTTCTCAGCTCGAATAATCCATTATTATTGCTGCTCTTACAACATTGATTTATTTTTAAAACTTAAGCGCATTTGTGTAACAAATAAAAGGAAAATAAAACATTAAATATAAAATGTATACAAAAGCTAGATTCGAAAAATTCCAAGACTTGCGTACAAAAAAGCTGCACATCACTAAACCTATAGATTCGACAAAAAGTCTACAACTCTGGCCAGAACTTCAGGGCTATCAGAGGCATTGTGACCCCCGTTAAAATACTTGATATCAAGTTGACGCTGTGATTATCAAGAACATCAACCCCACTAATATGGTGAACATTAGGTCCCGGTGAATCGACAATTCGGCCTTCCTCATCGATTCCAGAGAACTGTAGCGTGGCCCCCAGCCACGAGTCAACTAGTGATCCAAAAAATCCAGCAAGTCCACCAAAAATTATTATTGGCCACTGCGGCGGACTTTGATGAAAGTCCTTCGCGTCCACCGTATACACGAGTGTAAGATAGTATGTTGCTCCTATCAAAATTCCGCCTAGAAAACTAACAATCAATCCGATCATAGAGACTCCTCCATTGGTTCCGCGAGGAACGCGCTGCCTTGTCGTCACAAGAATGGGATCAGATTTGCTGAGCACACAGCCGAGTTCACTAGCCCAAGTATCGCCGTTGCAACTTGCCAGCGAACTGAGAATCGCGATTCCGAGCCAACTGGATCTATAGTGTCGCGAGAAGTCAATTGGTCGTTCTCTGCTTCCGCAGTCGACTAGGTACAAGATTCCCAGTTGAGTGGCCATGCCACCGTTGCATAGAACCTGAACCCAGTTGCGTTGTCCTTCACCTGGAAGAGTATCTGTTCAAAAGAAGAAACCAGTGAGATCACGTGAAAGTTCGATTTACCATCTTTAAAGTCCTTTTCCATCTTCTTCTTTATGTGCGCCCGAAATTTAGTAGCCCTGGACGATGAGAAGAAAAATGTAACCAGACACGCAAAGAACATGTGACTGGAGATGGACAAAACCAATGCGACAATGATCCCCAGAGCTGCTCCAGATTTATTTACAGACTTCCTCTTGAGAGCTACCACAGCAAACAGTAACGGCGCAAAACTAGAGAATAACCATCGTGTGGGTGGAATAACCGATGGTTCTGCAAGAAATCAATTTGAAATGTAACTCATTTTTGAGCTGCTTCTATGTACCTTCCAAATCGAAGCCATGGGTTAACCTGGCAAATGCGACATTTCCCAACCACAGGAACATGGACAGTGGAACTGAGAGTCCACAAAATAGCACCGGCAAAAAATCTCTATAATCCAACATTTCGGCAGAAAAATCACTGCAACTGCAATAATTGAAGCTGACGATGACCTCGTCAATTTGGCTGATAAGAATGACAAACGATAATCAAATCACAAAATAAAACTTTCTTTTCTTCACACACAGAACCGCTGGGAGATCTTTTCACTTTTCTTCCACTTCCACCTACAAACGTTATTTCTGAATTGCGCTGTCAAAAATACAAAAAATAAACAAAAATTATGTGATAGGTTCACAATAGTGTTTGGAAAAAGTCTGTTGGAATTTGAAGCGATAATATGACATTTAAATTTAAATACCTATTGAGCAGGTTACGAGAAATACAGAGGTGAGACATGTAAGAAAAAAAAAGTTTACATGCTGATGCAAAGATGAATGGCTGAAACACAATCACATTTTGGCTCTTCGCGTTATCAAACGCACCCGGTTGAACCATAGGAAATCAATGAAACCTATCACAAAGTTGTGTTGTGTTC
Source organism: Portevinia maculata (assembly GCA_949715645.1). Classification (NCBI taxonomy): domain Eukaryota; kingdom Metazoa; phylum Arthropoda; class Insecta; order Diptera; family Syrphidae; genus Portevinia; species Portevinia maculata. The sequence continues at coordinate 187,880,787 of OX454527.1, read as the reverse complement.
CAACTTCAAAATGAAATTGCAAAATGTCCGTAATGTTCGTTGAGAATGGTAGGGAAAAGTACAGACTTTCCAGTTTTTTCTTGGTATAGGACACGAGTCTTCGATAATATTTGAATTTTTGGTTTGATCCAAATGTCAAACCGAACGAAAAGTCTTTGGACGTAATGAAAGCACGTGCAAAAGCGAGATTATGGTTTAGGCATTACATAACCGACGTTCGATTCTTTAGGCGAATGTCTCGCACTTAAGGCAGTACTCATCGACAAATCTTAAAATATCAGCACCTTTAACCTATTCACTAAGCATTATTAGTGCAGTCTTAGGAGCGCTCAAAAGACTTATGAGTCGCCCCTATTCACTCTGAAGTTGACAGCAGTAATTTCTAAAATATATATATATATAAAGCGCCGAACGAATATCCAAATGCAAATGTTCTAGCATGGGTTCTAATAAAATATATTTCTACATTATATACTTGCAGGGCGTTATTCATCGACAAATCATTACTAACCGGCAGACGGCTATTTCTGCCATGCTCGTGTTCTCAAACACAAACTATTATACATATATTTCATGAAATAAAGAATCTAATCTAATCTAAATCTAATCATTAACTTTAAGATTCGTTAACCTATTTCTCAAGCGGAATTGGCGCAGATTTACGATCGATCTCAAGTTGACAGCAGTAATATCTCAAAAATTTCGAAAATTCGAAATAAATTGCCAGTCAGTTGACATGTAATGTAACGTTTATTATCAAAATGGAACAAAATTGTAGTCTGGTTTTTGTAAATATAAAGCACCGAAAGGATATACAAATTCTAAGGTTCTTGCATGAGCAAACTTTTAATCTAACTTTTATTTTCCGTTTAAATTTACAGAGTTTAAGTTCTTGTGGGCACGCTAGGCTAGGTTAGGTTGAAGTGGTACGGGTACACTAGTAATTCATATTTCTGCCTTTCACTTTTTGGAAGTCTCTTTTATTTATTGGGCCGTATGAATAAAACGTAGCAATTGCTTCTACTCAGACTAAATGTCAAAATGGAAACAATTGCTAAGCATCGTATGAATAAAAACTGATTTGTGTTAACTCCAACTTTTAACATCTACGAAAAAGCGGGGCTACCGACCTTTTACTCAGATTGGGATTTGCTAAATATTTTGCGCGCGAATTTTTTTACAAAAACATTCTAGCCTTGTGAGTGCAGTGTTTTTTTATTATAAACACATAGTTAAAATAATTTTTGCTTGTGAAAGAAACCATTAAGCTCTTCCAAATACTCTTCTTCATCATTCATCTCCCAGGCCATAGTTTTAACTTTTTTTTGTATTGATGTGATTTTTTTTTGAAATAACTTTAGCTAAATTAAATAACTTTCTAAATTCGAATTCAAAATAAAAATAAAAAAATAAAAAAATAAACCACATGACAGTTGTCACTTGCAAATTTTGAAAGAAACTGCAAGGGAAGGACACATGCAGTGAAGTAAATGCTTTGTTCATATTTTCGAACTTACTTTAGCAAAGTTAGATTTTATTCATACCAATTTAAAGCATTTGCTAAGTGCTTTACTTTCCTACCACCTTTTACTCAAAGCAAATGCTAGTTTTTATTCATACGACCCATTGTGGAAACAAATCGTCGCCTGAGAATTTTTGTTCCATACGCCACTTTTGTCGTTTTTGAGTTAGGAACGTATTCTATGGTAATTTTATATGCTCTTTTTAAATCTGTGATTCGATTTGCTCTAAGTCTTTACAATCCCGAGATGCCATAAACCATTTTTGGCGTTTGGGACAAATTTTCCATATAATTTATCGCAACTTTTTTGTGAGAATTGTTTTGTTCCACGTGCATATCACTGCGACAAGAAATACAGAAAATATTAACAAAGTTGAGAATTGGTTTGTCCTACGTGCACTCGTGCTAAAGAAAAGCTATGTATATGGAACACAGATCGCAAACAAAATTTTAGTATTGGTTTGTTCCACCTCCATGTAGAATGTGTCAAATTTGAAAATTCAAATTGTTCTGATGCGAATTGATTTATTTGTTTGGCATGAGATATCGTATTTCTTAGTTCAATGTTACTAATATTCGCATACCTATAAATGAAAAAAAATCGAAAGAATAACATGGAACGTGTTCAAATTGTGATCAAATCGACATCAGGACAAACATTGACGGTACAATGCTCACTCAAAACCCGAAATTCACTAGAAAACAAAGAGGATTATCTATTTGAAATTTCGCAGCTGAGAGGAGAACATAATGACTCGAAGCTGTAATTTTCTGATCTGATTTGATCTGACATTTTTCACTCACTGGTTTATTGCTAAACACTTTGAATAATTTTCTTATTATACCTACCCTATTCTAAGCGTATATTAATTTTGACGCACAGTTTGTAACTGTAGTAATTATTGTAAGAGTTAAGCATGCAACTCACACTGTCAGACCATATTTATACTCATGTACCTTCATTTATAAACTGTGATTATATATATACACATAGAGTATAAGATATCTACTTAAATTATTATATTATATTTATATATACACACACATTCATATATATGTTAGCTTAAGAAAAAGAATAAAGAGAGCGTCAGTTTTATGATCGCGTTAAAACCAAATGGACGTGTCATCATTTAGTGAAACAGTACTACAAATTCCTCAGAAGTGGGATTACACAAAAAACAAAAAAAAAAAAAAACAGAACAAACAAAATAATAGCTTGCCACAAGTGAAATTGTGTGAAAAATAAAATTGGCGTTACAGATTGTGTGTTTACCACAAAGTTGGTTGTGTCGCCGCGAAATTTTTTTTGTCACCGATTGTTCAGTCACAGCGAACATTTTTTTTTATTATTCTCTTCGCAATAACAAACAGTATTGAATTCAAACGAATTCATAGCAGCAGATGTGCGAGGAGAACATCCAAGTAACGGACGACTACAAGAAGAGATCGAAATAGCCGCTAGACACTGCAGCTGAAAAAAAAAAACAAAACAACGTCATAATGAGTGAAAATGAACTGTGGCAACGGATCGCAAAATCAAACGATAGAGCAGAAGCTAAAGCAGAAGGTGGGGAAAAACGGTACGACAGGGGAATTTAACGTGGCGAAACAAATTGGATTGTGGAAGGAAATGTTGCCGGAATTTAGCGGAACGGCAAGTGTTGATGTGTGGCTGCACAGCTAAGGAATGTCGAAGAAGTGTACGGTGTGGAGAAAAAAAATTTGCACGCACTTTTCGTAAGTAAATTGAAAGGCAAGGCACAGGAATGGCTGCACGCACAAGCAAATTTTTTAGACGACGACGTAGACAACCTGACAGAGGAGTTGAAAGAAGTTTTTGGTACAAAACAAAACAAGATGGAGATGAGAAAAAGATTTGAAAACCGAGAGTGGAAAGTGAGCGAAACTTTCAGTGAATATTTTGACGACAAAGTGAGACTGGCGACTGGATTGAAAATGGACGAAGAAGAATGGATTGAATACGCGATTGAGGGATTTTCTGATGACAACATAAGGTTATATGCCCGTGTCCAGGGGTATACAACAAAGGCAGGACTACTTCGAGCGTTCGGCAAAGTAACTCAGCGGAAGGTGCAAACGAGATCGACTGCTAATACATTTAGCAACAAACAGACGGGATTGACAGCAGATAGAACGGCAAAAGATAGACAAGTGGAAGGACAAAGAGTTGTAATCAGGTGCTATAATTGCAACTTGGTGGGACACATGGCAAATGGGTGTTCTAAGACAAAGAGGAAGTCAGCAGTACATCAATTGTCAGAAGATGACAAGGCCAATGATTACGTAAGACGTTTGTATTTTAAGTTTATTGTTAATAGTGATAGTATCCTCTTTGACTGCCTCATAGAGTCTGGAAGTCCGATAAGTATGGTTAGAAGATCGTGTATACCGACTAATATATCCATATATAAATGTAACACACGGAAAAAATATTTCGGGTTAAATAAAAGTTTGCTTAAAATATATGGAATGGTGTCGTGCGTCGTTTTTTATAAAAAAAAGTTGGAATTAAAGTAAATTTTATGGTAATAGACGATGGATCGACGAGTTATGAGGCAATCTTGGGGAGGGATTTCCTAAAAAGTGGAAAATTTAAACTAGTTTCACAGTTAGAGAATAATACAACTTGCTCAAATGAAATAGAAAATGATAGTGAACGTTTTGAAAAACAGCTCTTGTTAATCGACTGTAAAGATAATGATAGTTCAGAATTGGATTTAGAAGTTGGTGAAGACGTATGTTATGGTCATAAAGAAAAGCTTAAAATGTTATATAGGTCAAATTATTTGCTTGCCGATCGCCCTACGGAACCGGTAATAAAAACTAAAATGAATTTAACGCTAAATGACATAAAACCGTTTCAGTGTCGACCGCGTCGTTTGTCGTATGCCGAAAAAAATGAACTTAGTTCGTTACTAGACGAATATATCAGTAAAGTTTATATTAGAGAAAGCGAATCTGAATACGTGTCGCCGATAGTGCTGGTGAAAAAGAAAACAGGGGATCTTAGAATGTGTATAGATTTTCGTACGTTAAATAAAGCCACTGCAAAAGATAGTTATCCGATACCGGTGATCGACGATTTGCTAGACAAACTGGTAGATAAGACATTTTTTTCTAAACTAGACCTCAAGAACGGGTTTTTTCACGTATACATGCATGAAGACGCAGTAAAATATACGTCGTTCATTACGCCGTTGGGGCAATACGAATTCTTGCGAATGCCGTTTGGTTTGAAAAACGCGCCGTCAACGTTTCAAAGACACATTAACAAGATATTTGCAGACTTGATTAGGAAAGATGAAGTTATAGTATACCTAGATGATATAATGATAGCTACGACGACGTACGAAGACCATTTTAGAATACTCTCTGAAGTTTGGAGGAGGATGGTAGACAATAGATTGGAACTAAGGATAGATAAATGCAAGTTTCTACAAAAGAAAATAAAATATTTAGGTTTTACGATTACGGGAGCGGGTATACAGGCAGATGATAGGGGTATCGAAGCTATAAAAAAATTTCCGGTTCCACAAAAAACTCATGCGGTACAAAGTTTTTTGGGTTTATGTTCTTATTTCCGTAGATTCGTTAAAGATTTTTCGACCATAGCAAAACCACTGTACGATCTTACAAAAAAAGATTGGGAATTCAAGTTTGGTGACAAACAGTTAGAGGCCTTCGAAAACTTGAAAAACAAATTGATAGAAGCTCCGGTCTTGGCACTGTATAGCCCAAAGGACGAAACAGAACTTCATTGCGACGCAAGTGCACAGGGATTTGGAGCGATTCTGCTACAAAGAAAGCAAGACGGAAAGTTACATCCGATTTTTTATTTTTCAAAGAAAACGACAGATTACGAAGCAAAATTGCATAGTTTTGAGTTGGAGGCGCTGGCAATAATAAGTGCTTTAAAACGTTTTAGGGTATATTTAGAGGGTAAACAGTTCAAGATCGTAACTGATTGTAATTCATTGACCCTAACGCTAAACAAAAAAGAACTCAACCCTAGAATTGCCAGATGGGCGTTAGAACTGCAAAATTGTGATTACACTCTAGCACATAGGGCAGGTACTCGCATGCAACACGTCGACGCGTTAAGTAGGTCGACAAATATTCTAACGATCGAAACGAATACTTTCGAGGAAAATCTGATAGTATGCCAAGGAAAAGACGGAAATATAGTTAAGATTAAAGAGTTGTTAGAACGATCGAACCATAATTTATATGAAATGAGAAACGGAGTGGTATATAGAAAGAAAAATGATGGCAGTGTCGTGTTTTGTGTACCAACAGAAATGGAAAGTCACGTTTTGTATAAATATCATGACGAAGTAGGTCATGTAGGAACAGATAAGGTGTTAGAGTTGGTGTCAAAAAGTTACTGGTTTCCCAAAATGAGAGAGAAGATAGGATCGTACATAAAGAACTGTTTGAAGTGTATTGCTTTTTCGGCTAAACAGGGACGTGAAGAGGGTTTCATTCACAACATGCCTAAAGAAGAAAAACCGTTCGTGGTAGTACATGTAGATCATTATGGTGCAATAGACAATTCAAGGACGGTTAAAAAATATATACTGGTAGTAATAGATGCTTTTACAAAGTTCGTGAGACTCTACCCGACTAAAACTACAAATACAAAGGAAGTAAATCGAGCGTTAACGGACTATTTTAGAGCGTATAGTAGACCAAAGTATATTATTTCAGATAGGGGTAGTTGTTTTACCTCGGCAGAGTTCAAGGACTTTTTATCCAAAGAAGGTGTTCAACACATAAAGATTGCGACAGGTTCACCCCAAGCAAACGGACAAGTAGAGAGAGTAAACAGGAGCTTGGGACCAATGATAGCAAAGTTACTTAAACCAGAAGAAGGGGTATTTTGGGACCACGTTTTAGAGGTAGTCGAACATACACTCAATAACACGGTGGGCAGGACTACAAAAGAACATCCTAGTGTAATGTTGTTTGGAGTGAATCAAAAAGGCAAATGGTCGGATGAACTTAGGGAAAATTTGACAGAACTAGAGTCAGGAGACGTACGCGACCTGGCAAAGACACGTAGCAAAGCAGCTCTAGAACAAAAGAAGTCACAGGCATACAACAAACGATACGTAGATAAAAAACGGTGCAAGCCCACGAAATATAATGTAGGAGACTACGCTATGATAAATAATTTTGACTCGCACCCGGGGGCGTCTAAAAAACTGATACCGAAATTTAGAGGACCCTACCAGATCGAAAAAGTCCTACGAAACGACAGATATCTGCTTAAAGATGTTGACGGTTTTCAACAGTCGCGACTACCTTACCAAGGAGTGTGGGCGGTTGGCAATATGAAACCATGGCTGAACAAGAGTAAAGCAAATAATTGATTGTAAATTTGCAAGATCAGGTGATCTTAATGGTCAGGATGGCCGAGTTGTAGTAATTATTGTAAGAGTTAAGCATGCAACTCACACTGTCAGACCATATTTATACTCATGTACCTTCATTTATAAACTGTGATTATATATATACACATACAGTATAAGATATCTACTTAAATTATTATATTATATTTATATATACACACACATTCATACATATGTTAGCTTAAGAAAAAGAATAAAGAGAGCGTCAGTTTCAAATTTTAGCATCCAACTCCATGCTTTATTGCCTTTCAGATATTTTGGATAAGAATTGCTTTGTGCCATATCCATTTTTTGTGTTCCACGTGTATGAAAAAAAAAAATCAGTTTCAAAATGTATGAGGTGGAACACAAGTCAAAAAAGGAGACTTTTACGTTAATTAAAGTGGCTTGTTAACGGTTTCGCAAAACACTTTGAAAATTGGTAGGTGAACTCTTTATAAGACTAACTTCAAATTAAAAAAATAAAAAAAAATCGTATCACACAGTTTTGGAGTACCAAGTACGCAAACCTTTAAATGCGTTTTTCTCGAAAAAGTGCCGATGGCATATGGAACAAAACAATTCTCAGGCGACGAAATCAACAATCCAACTTCGACTTCGACTTTGACAAGAGCGAGAACTTCAGCGTTTAAAGTCGGGCCGAACACATTGAAAAATGCAACTTCGGGAGCGAAACAAAAAATTGTTATAAACAAAAGAGAAAATTATGTCAAAATATAAGCATTTGCATGTTGGGAAAACTGAAAACGCCGTCCAAGTTTAAGAGTTTATGTGTATTACAGAACATTCGGACATTGTCATGTTCGGGTTCGAAAAAGAGAGAAATAGAAAGAATGAGTTCGAAAAAAGCTCGATTCGCTCCTATGAACTAGGATATATATACAACCCCATTTGTGTTTGGTGAATACGTAGCAAGATTTAAAATCTAAGAGCCTTTTAGACTGTAAGTCGATTTATGAGTGGTCGATGAATACCAGCCTAAGCCGGTTACATTGATTTATGAGTGGCCTTATTACTATTCACTTATTTTATTTACCTAGAAACAGAATCAAAAACAAATTATTAGATTATTAGTGAACAATATATAGCGCAGGTATTTATTTTTGAAATAATTTGTACTATACAGAAAAAACAGGCGTTGAAATGAAATACGACATTAGACATTGGAGACAAATCTTAGAGGGATTAAAAATATCTAAATAGCGAGAATATGAGCCTGGCGTCACTTGTTACACAACATTCATTCGTACTGTACATAGCCGGCATTTGACACAGCTGTCAGAAACCACGCGTAAGTTCTCGTTACTGAACGAGCTTTGCAATTTTAAATCACCAAAGTAACTTTATTTACGTTTCCAAGCAACATTCTAGAAGTTTGCTTGATTCGAAAATTGCAGGAAATAGCAATCTCACGTATTTCTTAAGTTAAACTATATTTCTTTGACTATGGCAGCAGATGGTGATAAAATCGAAGTTCGCGACGTAACTCGCATCGAACGTATTGGCGCTCATTCTCATATCCGCGGACTGGGTCTGGATGATGTGCTTGAGGCCAGAGCTGTATCTCAGGGCATGGTCGGACAGAAGGACGCACGTCGCGCTGCAGGTATTGTTGTTCAGATGGTTCGGGAGGGTAAAATTGCCGGCAGATGTATTCTCCTCGCTGGCGAACCAAGTACCGGCAAAACTGCCATTGCTGTTGGAATGGCTCAGGCTTTGGGCACTGAAACTCCATTCACGAGTATGTCTGGCTCGGAGATATACTCTCTAGAGATGAGCAAAACCGAGGCACTGTCACAATCTCTGCGCAAGAGCATTGGCGTTCGCATCAAGGAGGAGACCGAAATCATTGAGGGGGAGGTTGTGGAAATTCAAATCGACCGACCCGCCACTGGAACCGGCCAGAAGATTGGCAAAGTAACGCTCAAGACGACTGAAATGGAAACCAACTATGATTTGGGCAACAAAATCATCGAATGTTTCATGAAGGAAAAGATTCAGGCCGGAGATGTCATCACAATCGACAAGGCATCGGGTAAGGTGAGCAAGTTGGGCCGCAGTTTCACACGTGCGCGTGACTACGACGCCACTGGCGCACAGACTCGGTTCGTCCAGTGTCCGGAGGGTGAGTTGCAGAAGCGCAAGGAGGTCGTGCATACAGTGACCTTGCACGAGATTGATGTCATCAACAGCCGCACACATGGATTTTTGGCCCTGTTCTCCGGAGATACGGGCGAGATAAAGCAAGAAATTCGTGACCAAATAAACAATAAGGTTCTCGAGTGGCGCGAGGAAGGTAAGGCAGAGATCAACCCTGGCGTTCTCTTCATCGACGAGGTGCACATGCTGGATATTGAGTGCTTTTCGTACCTCAACCGCGCCCTGGAGAGTGACATGGCTCCGGTAGTCATCATGGCAACAAATCGTGGCATCACACGCATTCGAGGAACAAACTACCGCAGTCCCCATGGCATTCCCATTGATTTGCTCGACCGGATGATTATCATTCGTACGATCGCATACACTGAAAAGGAAATTAAAGAAATTCTCAGGATTCGCTGTGAGGAGGAGGATTGCCTCATGCATCCAGACGCACTATTGATTCTCACACGCATTGCGATCGACACTAGTCTGCGATACGCTATTCAGTTGATAACTACAGCAAACTTGGTGTGCCGCCGCCGCAAGGCTACTGAAGTCACCACGGCGGATGTAAAGAAAGTTTATTCGTTGTTCCTCGACGAACATCGCTCGAGTCAAATACTAAAGGAGTATCAGGATGAGTACATGTTCAACGAGATATCCGATGACCTGAAGAAAGAGGCGCCTCCAGCCATCACCGGAAATACCCAACCGATGGACTGCGGCGATTATTAAAGAAAAACCGAAAAGGGTGCTGTATTGATTCCTTAGATTTAGAATTAGTTTTTAAAATAAATTTGTTGACGTTTTGTCAAATAGATTGCATTTGTTTGTTGTTTTCTTTGGGATTGAAGCGGTTAATTCTTGAGCTCTTGAAGTTGCAGTTGGTATACCGCAGAAAAGAAATCGTATTGGGTGACGCTATTTGATGGTAGGCATGCTAGGGTTTCAAAAATAGGTCGGAGCTGTTTAGTTGTCGAAAAATTAAGCCGAAGATGTTTAGAATATCCTCAAGGTGCCCCGAAAAGATATGAAATGAAATTCGACGTTTGTATTTCATTTAATTGAGCGACCTTATTATCGTTATAGAGTTGTCTTCATAAGCCCAGAAATGTATTTTGTGGTACCACAGATTCATAGATTCCTAACCTACAGGCGCTCTGATTTCAAAAGAAAAATTGTACGAAGGAGGTCAGTTCCGCCAGGTAACCAAGATTGTAGATCATACTTCCTATTACAGAGAGTAGGATATGAAAATAGCTACATTCTTCTTCCTCTTTGCCTCTGCTGAAATCGTTAAAGAGCTGGCCGATCTTATTGACATGTATTTTCTTGACTAAATGTAAGTAATGGATTACTGGGCATTGCAGTTTTTGAATGTTTGCTCTTTTGCTGATTAGTGTTTGAATTTGTTTTATGAGGAACAAAGATTTCAAAGTCCGAACCTCAAATCAAAACACCAAGCTATCTCGGATGCAAGAGAGCTTGGTCTAGGCAACTGGAAGCAGCAGGCGCGTGTTAGCCGAGGGTGGAAGGCTGTAGTGTAAGGCAGAACCCGTTTAAACAAAAAAATCCTAGAAATGATAAAATTCGTCTTCATGGACTGCTTCTGAGAGTAAGTTCAAGCTAATTTGTCACGTCGTGATCTCTAGTAGATAGACTTCCTCCGAATCATAAAGAATCGAGATTTACTTACGGAACGGGCTATTCTTCCCAGGCTACACACGATAACTCAAACGGCACAGACCGCAAAGTATAGTCAGTAGAGTTAACAGTTTATCTAGGGAAAATAAAAAAAAAAATTAGACCAGATAAGTCAGATGGGCAATCGGCTTATTTAAACCATTTTAGCGCCATCGGTGACTGTAAATTGCCAGCTGTAATTGAGAGAGTTATACGTTATACTGCTGTCATTTTTCGCTTTATTTAGACCAAGTTACAATTATTGGGGATACATTCCATTCTCCTGGCGTCAGATAAACGTAATCTTTATCCTTAAAAGTGGCAACAGGTCAAGCGAACCGTCAAATCATACAGAACTATCAATCTTACATCTTTGTTCTTAAATCCATGGAAAGACTTATAGATGTTCATGTTTGAGTACAGATAAAAATATCTAGCACCCTGCACCCAAATCTATTTGAGTGCAGAAATGGCAAATCTACTGAGGGTGCTCTTCATTGCGTTGCTAAAAAGGTAGGAAAGCATTTTATTTTAAGGCAATCGCCCTATGTGCCTTTTCAAAAGTTGAAGGTGCTTTCGACAGCACCGGATACGTCCCGATTGCCAGGGCGATCAGTAGTGAAAGTATCGAGGATTCGACAAATCAATGGATCAGAGTCATGTGGGAAAGTCGAATTATAACCTCCTTCTCTGGATGAATGTCCAGGAGGGATACTCTCTCCCCTCTTATTGACACAAGTCATCGACAATCTATTAGGTACTCTACACAGACTATTCTATTACGTCATAGGTTATTCCGATGACCTGGCGACTTTTACTGCTGGTAAGCTTAGCGCAACCATACCTGGTGGCGTGCAGGACGCATTGCTGCACGTTTTAGAATGGTGCACAAATAAAGGACTATCCATCAATCTTAGCAAAACGATTTTAGTTCCTTTTACTAGAAGGAAACTGGTTAATCTTGAACCTATCACCATAAAAGACACCACCATTAGTTACTCCAATGAAGTCAAGTAGAATTCGCCCGTCAAGTCCGCCACGGAGCGTGCCACTAGAGCCATGTGAGCCAGTAAGCGCCTCTAAGGCAAAACTTGCTGTATTAGCTCCAGAATAATAATGATAAATCTGGTTCGGTACACCGACGGATCGAAAATAGAATCTGGAGTTGGAGCTGGTGTCTTTAGACGCAATACCAAAGTCTCGATACCTATGAGAATGTGTCTTACGGTATTCCACGCAGAAGTCCGTGCCATTGAGATATACACTGATTTAAATTTAAAAAATGGAATTAAAGGCGCCGGAAAGCATAACCTTTCAGATAGTCAAGCAGCACTACAGGCACTATCGTCCAATACAATGGACTATTATGCCTGTAAAGAACTGCAACACTGCCTTACAAAATCCAGTCAAACACAACAAGGTCAAACTTGAATGGGAACCTGCCCACCAATGTATTGCAGGCAATGAATCTGCACACGAACTAGGTAGAGCTGGATCGGAATCGGCGTTGTTAGGACCAAAACCTTATTGCAGAGTCAATTAGGCTACTCCTTTAAGGCTAATTAAAGATTGCGAGCAACAGCTTCGTCTTTTCGACCTTGAAATTGTCCCTGGTTTAAGACCATCCAATCCAAACAATCCAAAGCCTTACAACTACAATGAGCCTTACAACTACATAAGGATAATGCTAAATAAGGAAAATATTAGGAAGCTGGTGAGCTTTCTTACAGGCCACTGTGACTTGAGATATCATTTCACCAAAATGAATTTGTGGCCGGGGATGGAATGCAGGGTATATACGTAGGATGAAGAAACCTCTGAAAACATTCTCTATGAATGTCCGGCACTACATTGGCTAAGAGGACGTATCCTTAACAGGGAGATACGTTGACAGGCGGAGCTAAGAAACTTTGACACTCAAGACGTAGTGGCCTTCACTAGGGAAGTCACTCGTCTTTACGTTAAAGCAGGCCGTTTTGATACAAAAGATATTCGAAAAGATATCGAGAAGACTGTTTCCAGTTGTCCAACTCAACTCCCTTCGAAAGGTAGGTAAACTGTCTTAATACCTCGCTGTCAACAGTGAAGTTTTGTCCAGTCGGTGGACAGATCCTTGTTGACTTTAAGGCCAATCAATCGGCATGAATTCTTCCAACACGACACGCTGCGATGATGTCGATATCGTTTGCGTATCCCAGTAGTTGGACGGATCTGTTGAAGATAGCTCCTCCAGTGTTGACACCTGCCCGGCGCCCTACGTGCTGCAGAACACGATTAAGGAAGTCACATGACAGCGCCTCTCTTTGCCGGAATCCGGTGCGACTTAGAATAATTCAGAAGAGCTGGGCAAGATTTACATTCACAAATAAAACAAGCATAAAAGTAAACAAATTTGGTGGCGTTCCTAATCCTAATTTTCAAGGATAAATTTGGTTGTGTGAATATAGGAGAATAGCACAAGTAGATCCCATATACAGTAATGTGTATGGCGGGGCATGTATATGTAGGGGGCTGCCTTTTCCTAAATAATAATCGATTTTAAGTGTTGCGAATTACGTGCTTTGCGAGCTTGTCGAGCATCACAATGCTCTTTCATCCTTAAAATGAGTGATTAGAGAAACATTATTGTTTTTTTTTATCGAATCTTGCCTCATGAGTTTCTATAGTCGCAGTATTCTTACACAGCTAACTTTGGACATTATCGACTTTAGAAGTCCTTGTCAGGTTATCAGAACTTGTGCCGTAGCAGATGTTCACTATCAATTCGATACCAGACGACAAAGATCTCTCTCTGGTTAGACACCAGCTGCCAATTTGGTAGTTTTATGTCCAACGTTACTACGACGGCGGTTATCGTTGCTAATTTTACTCTTCTAAGTTATGGGTTTCTTTTGCGTGTCTGAGTTGACTCATTTTGAACTAAGGAAGGTTCCATGAGTTCGTATGATTTCCCATTAAATCTCTTACCTCACCTGGAAGTACTAAGGAAAAAGCTTCACCCGACATTATAGTAATCCTAATACTCTTTCTCAACTCAAATGAAATAACATATATATATATATGAATGTACTATAATTGTATTTGATTCCATGTAAATAAAATCTACGTTCTACGTATGTATACCCCATCTATATCAAAGTCGTCCACTTTCTTATCTAGTCCAAGCTCGCGTTCTCATTTCAGTTTAATCACAATATAAAGCAAAAAGAAAACAAACAGCACAAACAGCAACACGTAACACATCTGCTTGTTGCCACCGTGCTTCCCCAGTCGAATGACTCGTGACATTGTTGTGCCCAGGAAACCACCGGTTCTGTCCATGTCATCGTCGATGCCACGCACAAGTTTATCCTGGTAGCGAACTTCGTTGCCAATATCAATTGTAAGTGACTTGAGAGCGCCAATTTTTTGTTTTAGTTCTTCGGCGGCTCGTTCATTTTCTTCTTCCAGCGAGTCTTGATTGAGGCGACTTGGTCCCGGATTCTGTGGAATAGGTTGGTAAGTATAGTTGGATCGACGCATGCTGCTGTTAAATGAAGCCAGTGTGATGAATTAACTTCACCTGTAGATGAAAGTGGATTAATGCAAGTTAGAACATACAAGATTTGGTGACACGTACCTATCACGATGAAGTTTTTTTTTTAAAATTCAGCGACGTAGCAATTGAAGTGTGTAAATATCAACTGTGCAGCAATGTGTTGTGCGGTGTTCAAGTCACTGATTTATCTTGCTTTCATCTTAATTAAGCGACATACCTACTAAAAAAAATTGAAAGGAAATCAATTGATTTTGTTTTCATTAGACCTTTGACAGATATCAACCAGTTGGCAAAATGTCAAAGTGTGTTGATTCACAGTGATAAGGTTCGGTTACAATATCTGAGAGTGATTGTGCCAAATGTGAGCGATGTTTAGAGAGTAGTGCATTAGTAACTATGCTTTTTTTGAAAAATACTTTTTATTGGATATCCAATGCTTTTTCATGGGATTGAACACATTAGCACCTCAAACTCAACGTCAACTTCGACTTTAACGTTAAACCCAAGTCCTAAACTCAAAGTTGAAGTGCAAATGCCACCAACCTTGCAGCGATATTTTCAACTGCAAATTTTGAACGAATTTTCTCTCTTGCTTGTATTTTGACATAATTTTTTCTTTTGTTTACTCTCGAAGTTGCATTTTTCAATGTGTTTGACTCGACTGAACTTCTCGCTTCTGTCAAAGGTCCAAGTCAAAGTTTAACACGTTCGCGCTCACTTTTAAATGCGTGGAGTTGCTAAGATATACACTTTTGGTAATCATGGTAGAAATATCATTTGAGGCCTTGCAAGTATGCATAAATGTCTGAAATTGGGATCTAAATCGACTGGAATAATAAAAACCGTTTTTTAAAATGACTGCTATAGCCGTCATTTGTGCCACTAATAAGCGATTGCTAATTTGTCATGCAAATGACGGCTATGGCCGTCTGACAGCTATAGCCGTCATTTGTACGTTTGATATAGCTATGATGGGCACTAATGTTAAATGCCGGCTGTAACCGTTAAGTTAAATTCTCAAATAACATGTTGTAGTTTAGTTAAAATTGAAGAAAATAATATTTATTGACATAAGAATGAACAAAGTGAAATATGTTTCAGTTCTTATGAAAATGATCAAAGCATTCAGCACATAAAGCCGGCTTCTTTGGGCAGATTTTACATCTGTATTTAGACTCCTTTCGTAATTTGAACATAGTGAACCTCGAGCACCGAAGAAAATAATGACTTTCGTTTGTAACCTTGCGTTGCTGGAATTTTTTCAATAAAATGTTGTTCTTGAGTCCAGGAGGAAGAAGCAAGTGAAGGACTTGATGGTAGAGTAGGTTGAAGATTGTTTGCTTCTCGAGGCCGACCGCGTTTGGGTATATTTCTTACAAGATCGGTTCCACAGTATGTCAACAGGTAACTGAATAAGTGAAGCTATCAAATTGTCTCTGAAGTCAAGGAAAACCATATGTTTTTGGTAAGACTTTTGATAAAGGAGGTATGCGTTCCAAACACTTATAGGTATCGAGTAAATGAAATATCATTTTTTTGTACCACCTAATTGTTTTTCGTGGAGAAGAATAGTACCATTTGATCTCATCTGTGCCTGACATAAATCAGGAAAATTGAAATATGGGATTAAAAGGCAACGGATGGTTCCAAAAACGCTGTCGTATAGTAGGGCAGGGATCATTTCCTTGCAAAAGACATAGGATAAAAAATTTCATCAATTCAGCGTCACAAACTTTCCTGAAAGAAAGTTTCACTGATGAGCGCGTCTTTGGCTTACTGCTAGCACACATGTTTTCAGCATAAGCATTTATTGAATTCACTGGCAACTCAACTATGTTGTTTGAAAATAACTGGTCAAAAATGCATTCGTGACATCTATTTGTGTTAAATGGAAGTTCAGCAATTCTTACTTTGTCCAGACCGTTGGTATTACCAGCTTCCGTAGGTTGGAATTCTTGAATAATTTCCTGCAGCATATACTCTTCGCTTTGCCCGTCCTCACTTTCTTCTTCCAGTTGACCAAGATCGTAGTCTGGGTCATCACCAAATGTGCCATCATCACAAAATGAGTCGCTAGTTTCACTGTCGGAATCTATTTCCAATTCCGACCCTATTTCCGATAGGCAGTCACTGTCGACTTCTTCAAACACCTTAAGAACTGCTCTTTCTTTTTTATGATATTCCTCCATAATTCTGCATTCAAAATAAATAGAAAATCTATTTCCTAAATGCTACATACTAATTATTAAAATTATCCTTACCAGAAAAGTTCATAAAAACACACTTTCTTCCAACATGCACTACTTCAAATGAAGAATATGACGGCCAATGCAGTCATTTCGTTTAACGAACTTCAAATTTAAATTTCCGTTGGACATAGGGGATTTCCCATTTTAAAAGCAAAACGCAATACATTCGAACCGAACTTAAACGCAAAAGGTGTTGCCACATCATATGGTATCGTACTCGATAGTGTAAATTATAAAACTGGTTACGTAGGACACAAAACTCAAACGACGGTTATAGCCGTCATATGTTTTTTTGTTTGTCAAAATATGACGGCTATAGCCGTAATAAGCGCAAACGTGTTAAGTGTTGATCTGTTTCTACCATAAGCAATTCCACCATTGCCATTCAAATGATATTCGTATAGATATACAGACACAGCTACATTAAAATCGATATCGTCTGTCGATTGTCGCCTCTAATCTCTAATTCTCAATCGGAACGTCTGACACTTGCCGTTGTATACTTTTGATTTGATACTCGATGAGTATGTCAGTAAAGTAATTAGTACTAATATCGGTACTGCCTTGGTATCGAATCAATTCTATCCAGTGGTAATCTGAGAATAGTTTTTCTCAGTAATTATGTATAATTAATTAATAATATGCAGTTCATTGTCAGGGACGATTGCCACCAGTCTACTGATTCAACATCTTATTTCAATGTGGCAAGCTTGCAGTCCCTCTATTCAATTTGTCAATAATTTGTTTAAAAAAATTAGTCAGTGCGTTTTCTCCATGCCATTTGATGATACAGGGGCTTCATGTTCCACGCCGAATATGCCGATGCCAGTGTAGCCAAACGTCAAAAAAGGACCGGCGCAAATGGAACTTTAATGTTCCCACAGCATGCCGGTACTACGACCAGATATCGCTGTACAATTACTGCAGGCTCTAAAATTTTGTGATGAGAACATTCCACTTCCGCTGACTACTCATTGCCACTAAATTGTGAAGTTTGCCGGCAAAGCAGGCAACTGTACTGAAACGGCAACTAAATCGCATATTAGTGAAATTTTGGGGTGGGATGGAGACATTTAAATTTTAAAAGTTGTGAGCAGACCTTCCAAGCCAATGAAAATTAAGCATTATAAACAAAATACATATATATGTTTTACTTTTTTTCCAGATTCCTGTGATTTTAAACTCAAATAAGAAAATGAGTCAATATTACTCGCACAAATATGTTATAGGCCTTTTTTCTTTTTGACAGATGATAGTTTCCAAATGCAAGTTTCCAATAATTGGCATTGGGTGCGTTCAATTTGCAAGGCAACGCAAGTCGACTGCAAGTTAACTTATTTGAACGCGTTGCCTTGCCTGTCTGTCAAAGTTCACATATGTTTTTTTTTTATTTTTCTCAAAAAGAATCCAAACTTAAGTTTTCAAGACGTTCCACTTTAAAATGACAAATTCAGAAGAAGATTAAGTTCTTAGTAAGTTATTTTAATCTTTTTATACGTTGAACCCCATTTAATCAAATTACGATTTTAGGTAGGGTAGTGTTGTTTGTTGTAAATGACCTACTGTCGCCTGCGCTATCGCTGCATCATGGGCGTCTAAACGCAATTGAAGAAAAGCAATAAATAAAAAAAATCAAATAAATAAATACAATGCACTTTTCGAAATCTGAAACCAAATGAATCAGATGTTTTTGACATCGCTTACGAATTAGGGTTGATTTCTTTAACTTGCTCGAAGGGGAAATTTGAAGTGAACAGCTGATAATCACGTAGTCGACTTGCAAATTGAACGCGCCCATTAATAGGCGGGAGAACTGGCGCGTTCAATTTGCAATGCAACTGCATGTTCCCGACTAATTAAATTTCTTTCACTTGCCAATCGATGGTCACGTGACTGCGACCTATTGTTCTATTGTGTCCCCTGCTTGTACCTCGGACAGGTTCATGCCCTCTTTCAGAGCCCCCTCTAGACACACTTCTTTTATGAAGCGTATCGGGGTATTTCTCTGATTTATCATTGACAGGTCACACTACTTA
Organism: Portevinia maculata; assembly: GCA_949715645.1. Taxonomy (NCBI): domain Eukaryota; kingdom Metazoa; phylum Arthropoda; class Insecta; order Diptera; family Syrphidae; genus Portevinia; species Portevinia maculata. The sequence goes on along the minus strand of OX454527.1, from coordinate 187,862,185 downwards.
GAGCACAGCGTCCAGTCCAGTTTCCTTGATGAATCTGAAAATGTGCTGTGGGTCCATGGTTTATATGTCCTTGTCTGTTATTTGGTGCCTGCCCAAATAGCTTATCCTTTTGTGGGCCAGTGCCCCACAGGATTCCGGTATGTGATCTGGAGTTTCGGCGGTTTCACTGCAGAATCTGCAGAGCCCGTCCTCTGATATACCCATTTTCCTCAGGTGCTCCTTGAATCTGCAGTGCCTCGTGAGAAGGCCTGTTAGGATTCTTATTTTGTTTTTGCTAAGGCTGATACAAGCCTTGAATCTCTTTTGGTTGTAATTCCCTAAGAGTTTCTTTGCTTGCCTCAGACCTTGTGTGTGTGTGTTCGCCTATACCGCAGACCGGTTCAGGACCTGTGAAGGGTTCCTCTGCCCCTTTTCTTGCCAGAGAGTCCGCTGCCTCATTGCTTGTAATTCTTGCCTTCTCTGTAGGCGTCAAGAGCCTTTATGGCTGCTTGACATTATTGCTATGTTGCAATTCCTGTAGTTTTTCTCGAGGTTGACTTGAACGCACCTGTCTTATATCTCCAGGAAATCGAAAAGTCTTCCGATCGAAGAAGATTCGGAAATTTTAGAAGAAAGCAAAGCAACTGGCTGCCGTATTTAAGACCTAAACGCAGGCTCATCAAAACAGCGACGGAAACCTAGTCACCGAAGTGCAGGGAATAGTTGATGTGTTGAAACAGCATTTCCATATAAAGAGAGTGATACGGCAGGGGAATAACGTCCTGCCAATGAAGATCCGACCACCAATCAGTACAGAAGAGCGTTGGCTTAGCTATAAAAAAGCTTAAAACTAACAAGACCGCCAGCTCTGATGGCTTTCCTGCGGAGCTCTTTAAATATGTAGGTGATCATTTTGGTATAGGGCGGATGCGCCGATTCATCAACCAAGTTTGGGTGAAAGAAATCACGCAAGTGACTGGACTATCAGCTTCATATCAACCTTTAACCTACCAACAAGAAAGGTGATTCAATTTGTCGGATATTTGGTCCTGTGTGCAAGGATGGTGAATGAAGGAGAACAGTGACTAACATACACTGTAATAGCTTGACGTTGTTTTGTTTTGTGCGCGTTTTATTTCTTTTATTTAGCTTCTTTTCTGTGAAAAATTTAGTGTTTAGTGTAGTGTTCTAAACGTTTTTAATATCTGATCATTTAGTTTGTTTTAATTGTTTATTTTGGTTGGCTTTTTGTGTAATAAAAGTTGTCTCTTTGTATTTTTGGTAAGCGGTTGTTACTGTTCTTTTTTTTCTCTTCCTCTTCAATAATATGTATATATGTGCAGTTTATTTCTTTGTACCTACTTATTTCTAAAATTTTGTTCGCAATTATTACTGACCCCTTTGGTGCAGCTGAAATCCCAGTTTAAAAATGGATTGCAGCGCTAATAAATGCTTGGAATCTAAAAATTCCTCCAATCCTCTCTTTGCCTGTTATGGCCCTTGTGGCATGATGTTCCATGCTAAATGTGTTGGTTCAACCAATGCATTTATGGATAAAGTTAAAGCTTCAGAGATCGCCTTATAGTACTGCTCCCCATGTCGAAAATTGTCACTGTCTACCCTTGCTTTCAAAATGTCAGTTTTCAAGGCTGACATGCTGAAATTATCTAAGGGGTTTAAAGACTTATTCGACAATTTTAATACCACCGTCCTCAACGTATCAACATTCTCTGATCTTCATTTTTCGGCAGACGCCTCAACGTCTACTGACCTTGAGTTGCCGACTACTGAAGTAAAGCAGTGTACCCAACGGGCCATGGATACATTGACTTCATTTGACACAACAGGTTCCCCAACTGTTGAAGCTACCCCTGAGCCCATTGTTAATTTAGCATCGCCCTCATCTATTCTACCCGCAGGCAAAAGGAAACGCGATATGCGTTCCTCTGCGTTGAATCCAAAGGCAAAGAGGTTCAACCTTAGGAGTCAGCGAAAAAACTCTAACGAGGCGCCCACTCTTAATGTTAGCCCCACATACATAAATCATTCCTTAGGTACAGAATCTGGAACTATTGAATCGATTGCCAGGCCGAAATCTATTTTCATTTCTCGACTTAAACCAAACACTTCTTCAGACGATGTTTTGAACCATTTGGTCTCGAGAAACTTGATCCCAAAAGATGACTAAATCAAATGCACCAAAATCAGCAAGGCTGAAGGGTTTGTTGCGTCTTTCAAAATTGTCGCCCCTTCAGTATATTTCGAAAAGCTGTGCAATAGCACTGCATGGCCTCAAAATACGTTAGTTAAAGAATTTACACCCCGTTCGACAAAAAGTCGCAGGAAAGATTGTCCGTCCGTGTTAAAAAACCAAGTAGGCTGTCCCTCTACTATCAAAATGTAAGGGGACTCTGCTCAAAAACCGCTGAAGTATATTTAAACTCCCACGCCCTCTCTCATGATATCTTCTCCTTGACGGAAACATCGCTAAATGTTCTCCGTATTCAGAAACTACCGTCATAACAATGACCTGAAAGCGCTTGGAGGAGCTGTCCTGATCGCTGTTCGTTCCAACCTTGAGTCACGAAACATTGACTTTCCATTTCAACTTAATGTCGAAGTTATCGTGTAATTTACACTTAAGAACAAACATTTATATGTTGTTAATGCGTACATTACATCGTCTCGTCTATGTTCTTTGTATTCGGAACTTTCTATGGCACTAGACCATATTTTTGACATATCTTGTTGTGACAGCACTGTCTTATTTATAGGCGACTTCAATCTGCCACATATTGGATGGGTACCTTCTGAGGATGATTCTCATTTCATTCCATCCTTTGACTCTGCCCAACAAGAGCTCGCTTTACTATACAACATTTTGTCTTTTGACTTACAGCAAATAAGCTGTATAAAAAATTTCAGAAATCGAACTATCGATCTTGTTTTCTCTTCTGACTCTGTTAGTATTGTGGTTCTGAAATCCCACTTCAGTATAACTAACATAGATAACAATCATCCACCCTTGGATGTATTTATTGAACTAGGCGCACATTTGTACGAAAATAGTAATTCGTATGACCCTTCGAAATCTTTTGACTTTCGGAAAGCAAATTTTCAAAGGCTTTCTGATGAAATTAACAACTTTAATTTTAACCTTACTGCATTATCTAATATTGAAGATGCAGTAGGTTCTTTTTATTCTTTGATGGATAACTGCATGAAAAAAGTGATTCCTGTGAAATCCTCTAGGAATCTGAAAACGTCCCATCCCTGGTACACTAAAGAGCTCAAATCGATACGAAACAGACGTAATAGGGCTTGGAAGAACTATTTAAAAAGTCTCTGCCACTTAGATCTTGAACTTGAACTCTATTTCACATTGTTCAATGAATTCAAATCTTTATCCTGCAACTTATATATTGACTATATAAGTAAAATGGAATTCTCTTTAAAATTGAACCCCAAACTTTTCTGGGGTTTTGTCAATTCTAAGAAAAAAACCGATGGTTATCCATCGAAGCTTACTTACAATAGTTCTACAACTGCTGATTCGCTAGATGCAAGCAATATGTTTGCAGATCATTTCAGTAAGTCATTTAGGGAGACCCCTCTTCACATTGATGATCAATATTTTAGTTATCTAACTAGCTGTTCCCAAATAAGTTTTAGTAGTATCTCATTCGATTTGGAAACAATTTTAAAATGTATTTCTTCTCTGAAGAATGATTATTCATCAGATCCTGATGGCATTGCACCGATTGTTCTTAAAAAATGCAGTCATGCATTTGCTCCATGTCTTAAGTATATGTTTGAATTGTCCATTAGTACAGGTAAATTCCCTAATCTATGGAAAAGTGCTTTTACCACACCTGTATTTAAAAAAGCCGAACGTGGTGATATCAGTAATTATAGGCCCATCTCAAAGAATTTCGTGTATCCCTAAGCTTTTTGAACAAATTGTTTGTGAAAAGTTAATATTTCTTAGTCGCAATATAATTTGTAATGAACAGCCTGGATTTGTAAGAAACTGATCCACTGTCACTAATCTATTAAGTTTCTTGCATGATTGTTCTAACGACTTAGAGAATAAGGACGAAATGGATTGCATATACACTGACTTCTCTAAGGCTTTCGACCAGCTGTCCCATGAAATAATCGAATTTAAGCTCAGGGCTTTTGGTTTCCCACCATGTTTCATAAAATGGGTGAATTCATACCTGAGATCAAGGGTTTATCAAGTGAAATTTAGAGGAACGCTATCTGTATCTTTCACAGCTCAGTCTGGAGTTCCCCAAGGAAGTCACCTCGGACCAATTCAATTTATACTTGCCATTAATGATGTTAAGTCATGTATAAATCACAGTAATATCCTGGGCCCCTATTCTGGTTCTATGAAAAGTGCTGTGAAAACACTTTTCACTGAAAAATATTGTTTTGCGATTGCTTTTCTATTCAGCGATGAAAGCTTCTGTCAAAAAATTTTCATATGAAAAATTATTTATCATCGATATTTTTTTGGTGAAAAGGCCGTGGAAAATTTAAAAAAATGGAAATGAATAAAATTAATAGAGGAAAAAGACCAACCGATGAGCAAAAAAGTTATCTAATCGATTATTTGGAAAATAACATCGATTTAGCTCACGATAGGTAGCACCTACATATTTAAATATTATTTTTTAGGACAAAGCTAAAGGGTATCGTTTGTCGTTACTTTAGACGCTTCCTATTTGATATACCTAATAATGCATTTAAAAATATTTTTAGATTGGAATGTGCTGACGGTGGAAGGACGAGAGAAGCCATTTGGAGGTCATTGGCAGAGCAGTTGAATGGCTTGAGCGGGGCCAAGAAAGATGGCTCAAAATGGAGGAAATGTTGGCAAGATTTGAAGTAAGCTTCCATTTAAGTAAATGGCACATTCATTCCCAGAATTGGTATTATTTCAGGCAACATGTGAAAGAACGCAACTCCGCAATTAATGACACACTAACAAAAAGTGGTATTAACGGCACAAAACAAATAAAACCTCTGTCTGAATTAGAGTAAAGAATTCTCACAATTTTAACACCGCAGGCAGTTGATGGTGACGAGGGAGTTCAAGAATGTGGAATTACAATGGATCATTGTGAGGTTTGTTAAGATACCTACGAATATTTAAAACTTTATGAGAAGGACATAATTTCTTTTCAATTTAAGACCATTGTTGTGGCACTTTAGTCCTGGCTCGCGGGAGTATTCAAATAAGAACACACAGAGATTAATGGTGGTGATTTGATGTAGAGTGGTGTGGTTTTATTTCCTAAGTATAAATACTTTTAGATATGTGAAATAGTGCAACAATAACAACTTACGTCTTTAAACACGTCCTCCCGCTTCGAGCTCAGAAATAGTACAAATAATTTAAGTGAAAATGAAATGACAGCTCGTCAGGCGAGTTCACAATAGACTGTAATAGTTTACGTTAACAAATACAAGATGGCTCTGCGGGAGTGTGCAAGTAATGGGACAATTACACTGAATACAATAATATGACAATAATAAAGTCTCTACAACAACCATTGTCTTGGCAGATTTTCCTATCGACATTAATGTTAACGAAACAAACAATATCTATGCCCAAGCAATGGAAGTACAAACTGCAACATCAACACCAAAAGATACTCTACCTAAACTTATTCCGAAAAGAGCAAGGAAACGTAAAATACCATTTAACACCGACGCAAATTTTGAAAATTATTTTGAAATCGAAAATAAAAAATTGAAAATTGAAGAAGAAATGTTGAATATTAAAAAGGAAAAGTTAACAATTGAAAAAGAAAAAGTAAAAGCACTTAACTGTATTGCTGAAATATTAGAAGAAATAAAAACAAAGATTAATTGTTATTATTTATTTTTTATTTAAACTGAAGTATCATCTTGACCACCTTCAAAATCTTGCAGACTATGTCTACAAGAATGTTCCTTTTATTGTATTTTAACGAAAATATTGGTTGACTATTGTGGTTTGAACTCTTTTTCCTGCAGAAAGTAAACGTGAATCAAACAATGTTGAATTTGATTTTGTTTCACTTTCCCCTATTTCTATTTCATCTTCAGGCAAAGGAACTCGGGCCTTCATCAAAATATTATGAAGCCACAGGCATTTATTATTTTTCCAGCTGTTTCAGGAGAATAATGAAGCACTCTATCTTTTAACAAACAACGAAATCTGCCTTTAAGAATACCTATACATCTTTCAACAATATTTCTTGTGCTTTTGTGTGCCACATTGTAATTTTCTTCAGCTTCACTTGTTGTTGTTAAAATTGGTGTCATGAGCCACGTTTCCAGAGGATATCCGCTATCTCCAAGCAACCAATAATTTCTTTCACCTCTCTGATGCTTTCCTTCCAAATACCGTTTTAAATTTGAACGTCGCCAAATATAAGCATCGTGCGTAGACCCACCAAATTTTGCATTTATATTAAGTATAATGAAATTACTATCGCAAACTATTTGCACATTTTTAGAATGACCACCTTTCCTGCAGTAATAAACATGTTCAATATCTTTGTTCGGAGTAGTAATCTTAACATGGAAATTTAATGTATTGGTCTGAGATTTCGTTGAGCACTGTCACCTCATGAACGCAACGGCTGACGGAAGTTTGCGATAGTGCCAAAAGCAAATCCTGTCCAACAAACCGTTGATAGCTTCCACTAGCAAAAAAGGTTAGAGCCACAAGGACTTTTGTATGCGAGAGCAAACCATGAACGCGACTAGGTTTCTTCAATAATGGTGAAACTTTATCGATTAACTCCCGACAATGGAATTTGGGAAAACGATAAAGTTTTATGAAACCTTCTTCGGAAAGAGTTTCAAAAGGATTTATGTTGTCCCTCATACTTCTTCGTAAAGTTTTAATTTTAAATCTATGTAAAAGAAGGGAAAAATGTTACTTAACCCATTTATATAAGTAGATAAAACAAACCTTCTAGAGTTTCTGCGCTCTTCATCCACTACTACATACATAAAAATCGAACTCATTTTTTGAATGTACCGAAATATTTTGTATCAATCACTTTTAATAAATTATTATCTATAAATTTGATGGATGTCAGATGATAACTTTTTCATTCAGCACTAAATTCAGCATACTTTATCATAAATGTAACAAGAATCAGCTTTCTGAGTAAAATGAAATGATAAAATGAAAACGTAGAATGAAAAGTATGATGAAAAAAAGTTTATCATTTAATTTTTTCACAGAACCAGAATAGGGGCACTGATCTACGCTGATGATATGAAAATATATAAATCTATCACTAGTCAGCAAGACAGAATTTTTCTTCAATCTGACATTAATAGCTTTGCAAATTGGTGTGATAAAAACGGTTTATCCCTGAACCCAACTAAATGTCAACATATGACATTCTCTAGAAAGACTATCCCTTCCACCTTTCAATATTCACTGTCTCAACATATTCTTTGTAATGTTGATAATTTTAAGGATCTTGGGGTTTATTTCGACCCCAAACTGTTTTTTGCTAAGCATATTAATTCTATTATTAATAAATCTAATTCTATGCTGGTCTTCGTAAAAAGGTGGGCCGAAGAATTTAATGACCCTTACGTTTCTATGTCATTGTACAATTGTTTCGTCCGTCCGATTCTAGAGTATGCCTCTCAAGTTTGGACACCGTTCTACAACATTCATTCAAATCGAATAGAGGCCATTCAACGTAAATTTATTCGATTTGCACTTAGAGGGCTTCCATGGGATGATCCATTTAACCTTCCTCCCTACAGGCAACGTACCACGCTTCTTTAAATGTTACCCCTTTCTCAACAAAGGCTTAATAGCGATACCATTTTTTTACAGCAGCTTATATCCGGTCAAATAGATGCACCTGACTTGCTGTCGTCTATTGGCTTTAATTTTCGTGGTGGTGCCCATAATTTACGCAGTGTTGAATTATTGTTCAGCCCCCATCATAGAACGAATTATGGGAGGCATGAGCCTATTAGTCGCATGAGTAGAATCTATAATCTAAATGATCATGTGATTGATTTGCATATTAGTAAAATTAAGCTAAAAAATATTTTGCGTAATACTGCTTTAATGTCTTAAATTGTTTGCATTATTTTGTGTCTGTGTTAGTATTTTATAGGTACATAATTATTGTATTTTTAATTGTTTTGTCCTTACTAACACCTGCACTAAATCATGAGCCTGTGAGAGCACTTTTAGTGCCGGCAATTTCTGCTCGTGATAGTTGCTTGCTTTAAGCACTCCACGACACAGAGCTGATAGTGTAATTATAAGAAGGAGAAGGTACAATCGCGAACTATGAGCTGTGCCAAGATGTGGATTTACCCCAAAAAGCTAAAGCACGTCACGTCGTCTACATCGGCTCATCCATATCGAGCAAATGTACAATAATGCTTCAGTCAAGAGCATGTTTGACTCCCAGCCAAGAGACCGAAACTTCGTTTTAAATACCAAGTCGTCGTGGATGCCAAAGCGCTTGGTGTACACAACTAGAAGCAGTCTGCGTGGATGAATGGAGTCTCCTCACTGACCGGAAGCCCGTTAAGTAAGTAAGTAAGTAATATACCACTGGGAATGTTTTCCGCCGTAACTGAGACTTCCTGGTTTGGAGGCTGGGAAAGCCAGGCGAAATCGCTGAGATCGCCACTACGACTCGAGACATGGTAATTTTATTTGTCGGAACTTGGAAACAAAATCAAAACACAAATCGGGTGAGCATTAGCTTTTGTAGCAGAAGTATAAATTACATGGCCTTGTATTGCAAAATAGGAATAACACATTGAAGCAATCGATTAAGATTATCCATGTAGAATAAAAAAAGGAATACCTTTGCGATACCGCTTTAAGCATGAGAGCTTATCAGAACTTTTTTATTTACTAGTAAACACAAAGCGCTTATGGATGAGCTTTAATTATATTCTTGATCCACGGCCTTAAGTTATAAACGGATGCGTAGACTCCAGCCAGTTGGTTGTTCACGACTAAAGGACCACCAGAATCTCCTTGGCATGCATCAACACCACCTTCTGTAAAACCAGCACACAGCATACTGTCGTTAATCCTTTCGATGGATCCATAATTAGCTTCGCAAAAATCGTTCGACACAATCGGAACATTAACTTCTAGGAGAACTGGTGAGCCGGAACCACCTTCTTTAGTTACGCCCCAACCAGTAATTGTGCATTCAGCTCCATTTGCTGGATTCCCATCGGCCAATGCGATCTCCTTGATGGTAGAATTATTCAGCGGCAACCCGGTAGCCAATACCAGGATAGCAACATAATTTTCGAATGCCACCGTTTTGTCAAAATCCTCGTGGGAGATGACTTTATCAACTAACACCATGGATCCATCAGTCCCGTTGCGATTATTTGAGCTGGCAACAACATTCAAACGATTTGCATTAATACCGCTAACGCAATGAGCGGCAGTTAGAATATTTTACGGTGTTATGGTTTCGCCGCCGCAGCGATGGTTAAAGGGACAGGTATCACACTTTTTGTATCGCATCGAAATCTGATGAGGATGTTTCGATATGTCAGTGACGGTTCCGCCAACAATGCGGCTGTCGAACAGAGCAGCAAAGGAATCATCTGGAGTGGGGCTGGAGGCGGATGATGTCAGCGTCACAAGTGCGACTAACAAAACAAGTGCTAAGCGAAACATAGTGTTTGAACTTAAGAGAACCATTGAAGTTATTTGGCTTTTATACTAAATCGTATCGCCTGGCCGTTGATAAGGTCGTGGTTTTAAGTACTCAATAAATCAACTATGGCACCATAAAAATATAGTAGCCTACAATTACATTTATAGACGTTATTTCCAATTTATGCAGTTTTAGTTAGTAAGTCTAGATGTTTTGAGTGGATGCATCTTATTTAATAAATTTGTCTGGGGTGGGGTAGTGTGAAGATAGTTGGGTCATTCTTAATAGAATTAGCAACTAGGAGATATAAGAAAAAAGAAATTTAGTAAGAAATTCATTTATTTAACATGTTCTTATTACATTTTACAAGTAAGAATAAATTTTAAAGCTATGGCTTAGCCGTCAGCTTGGTTAGCAAAATGCTTATACATGTACATTTGTAACTTAAACAATATAGTTATTTTTTTTGTTAATAAACTTAATCAATCATACTCTGCTATTAATAGCGACCTGTATTTGTAGATGGATTTAATATAATAAAATAACTTTTTCTAATCACACTCGTTCAGAATTTGTATTGTCTCCTGCATGGTAAGGAATTTTTTTCCGAAGTAAGCTAGTCTCTGTGGTTTGTAGATTGGACAAACACTAATAATGTGAAAGCAGTCTTCTTTCGCTTTTAAGTTGCAAATATTACAAAACTGGTTGAAGCTTCCATTATATGGGCTGCCATTTAAACCAATCAACTCACACCTTGTTTTGAAAATAAGAGATATTTCACTATAGTTGAGTAAGTCATTGAAATAGTTCTTATCCTTTAGATTGAAGTTCAGGTGAGATTACAATACTCTGCTATCTGATTCACGAGCTTTCTCTATAAATCGCACACGAATAGCATCTTCATTATACCCTATTCTAAGGGTATATTAATTTTGACGCATAGTTTGTAACATACCTTAATATTGCCCGTAGACCCCTAAAAGTTACTATATTTATGATCAGCATCGATAGTAATGTCGATCTAGCCATGTCCGTCCGTCCGTCCGTCCGTCCGTCTGTAGCCAAAAATTAGGCCTTTAAACTAGACCTAGAGAGCTGAAATTTTAACCATATACTCTCTAGGGCCCCGAAATAATCAAGTTTACGAATTTTTGAAATCCGCCCACAGACACGCCCACAAACTCAAAAAAACCAAATTTTGGAAAAAATCGAATTTTGAGCTAGAAAGCTGAAATTTTTTATATATGATCTATGACTCCTAAAACTGCTCGGGATAAAAAATTTTCAAAATCCACCCACTGATACGCCCACAAATAAATAAAATAATTTTTTTATACCCTATTCTAAGGGTATATTAATTTTTGAAAATCCAAAGTTTCAGCTAGGGAGCTGAAATTTATAGTATATACTCTCTATGGGCCCTTTATGCTCATGTGTAAATATTTTCAATATCCGCCCACTGACACGCCCACAATTAATTTTTTTTTTTTTTGAGAATTCAAAGTTTGAGCTAGGGAGCTGAAATTTGTAATATATACTCTCTAGGGGCCCTTTATTCTCATGTGTTATTTTTTTTTAAATCCGCCTACTGACACGCCCACAATTAAATAAAACAATTTTATTGAAACACCCAAGTTTGAGCTAGGGAGCGTTTTTTTTTGATAAAATCCTTTAAATGTTATATAACAAAATATGTAGAGCGTTCTTAACAATTCAACCATACTTAGACTTTTGTCACGCCCACTTATGAGGGATAGGAATAAGAATAGGGTATCCAACAGTTCGCCCAAGCGGACTGTAGCCCGTCCCTATGTTTTTTATTTATTATTCGATAAAGTTCGTTCTTTAAGTTGTCCAGGTTGTTTAGATCGAATAGTTTCTCCACACGCGTTTCCAATTCTTAACCATCTTGACGCCCACCATTCCTTGTTTCTTAATTCATAAGATAGCATTTTTTCGGTTATTCGGGAGTCTGGATACGAACCTATTTTAATGATGTAGGTAATCCGCTTGCGATTTGAGAGTGCTTGTAAAAAGCATTGGAAGACCCGTTTCCAAATAGATTGTAAAGTTCGGCGATTTCATTGGTAAGTTGAATAATTTTTTTTAAGAAGTTCCTGTGGAATTTCTCGATTACTTCGTACTTGTCTGATCCCCAAACTTGAGAGGCGTAACAAAGAGTTGATTTAACAACTGAATCAAATATTCTGTATTTCGTTGAGAGGAGAATCCGCTTGTTTGCAAAAACATTTTTCCATGATAGATTCACTAAGCTTTGAGAAGACTTGGCTTTATCCGTTAGATGTTTACCAAATTCTAGGGTTGGGTTCAGTTTCACTCCTAAATATTTGAGTTCCTTCACAATCTCTAATCAGCTTCCATTATAAAACCATCTATTTCCAGTTTGCACTCGTGGTGAACGGGAAAAGACCATAATTTTAGATTTTTCGGTGTTGATGGTTAGTCCCCATTTTTTGCAGTAGCTGGCTAGACGATTTATCATCAATTGGAGATTTTCAGGCGATTCAGAGAGCAGAACAAGATCATCGGCATATAACAAGACATTGACCACGATATTAGCAATTCGTACTCCACCAGGTAAATCTTTTTCTATGTCGTTTATAAATAGAGAAAACAATAAGGCACTAAGAGGACATCCTTGCTTTACACCAGTCTGTGTTTTAAACCATTCTGAGAAATCCTTTCCATCCCAGACTGCTGCACTTGTTTCGTCATACATTTTTTTAATGGTCTTAAGGAATTTTGTAGAGATACCCAAGTGAGACAGTTTATAGAAGAGTGCGCTTCGGCTAACAAGATCAAAAGCTGCCTTGAAATCAACAAAAAAGCTATACATTTTCTTGTTTCTGGCTTGAAAGGCTCTTATAATCGAAGATAATGTGAATATTCGGTCAACGGTTGAAAAGTTTTTTCTGAATCCTACAAAATATCTTGGCTGACACATTCATGAATGAGATTCCACTGTAGTTTTCCACGTTTTCCAGCAAACCCTTTTTGTGGATGGGGAATATTACAGACTTCTTAAACGATGAAGGGATGTCTGCACTCGAGAACACACTGTTGAAGAGAACTTTCAAATAGTTGATTAAGGTTGGACTAGCATTTTTGTAGAATTCGTACGGAATCCCATCTTCGCCTGGCGCCTTTCCATTTTGGGATTTCATGATAACAGCATTAATTTCTTCAGTTGTTACCTCACCATCTAGGGAATCGTCGAAAATGAGCGGGTCTGCATACGACAAAAAAAGGTTTGAGTTATCCAGTAGAAGATGTTTAAAATATATGGATAGATCTTTAGCAGATACTCCTATACCTATTTGATAAACTGTACCATTAATCTCCCTTGCTATTCTCCAGAAGTCCTTCGAAGACTTTGTTTGACTAAGTAAGAGAGCTTGCCGATTATCGAAACCAGTTTTCTTAGCTAGGCATAGATTTTTGTAGTGGGTATTCACTTGGTTATACCACTTTTTAACATCAGGGTCATTACAAGTTCTCCAGACACGCAAAAGGGCAAATGATTTCTTCCTAGCATTTATGCATTCTCTATCAAACCATTTTTGTTTGAGTGGTGACCTTATATTTGAAATATTGTTCGATGCAGCACTTCTTATACAACAAGTTATTTGATTTGCAAATGTTTCTTTTTCTTCAGGTATCGAATTATTTGCTGAGAGCAAGCTGTCTAATAACCTGTGGTAGGTATTTGTTTTTTCGGATTTCCATTTAAGTCTTGGTAGCAGGGGCAGGTTTTTGTGATATGAGGGTGTTTCACCATCAACTTCAACCACGATTGGCATGTGATCCGAAAAAGTTTTGTATTGTACCTCAATTTTTTTAATTTTCCCAGTCCAGTCGTTGTTAACAGTACAAAAATCAATAACTGAATTGCCTTGCCCTACGACAAATGTGTAATGCCCTTCTCTATCACCTTCGGTACAGCCGTTTAACACAATAAGATCATACATTTGGAGCAGCTCTAGTACATCTGTTCCATTTTTATTGCAGACTATGTCTTTAGATACCCTATTGGTACAGCATATACTAGGGTTTGTTACAGTTTGCACTATAGTGGTTTGTGAGTTACTTATTCTCGAATTCCAATCTCCAATCAGCATAACGCTTTGCTAGCTAAACATGACATTGTATTACACAGCTTCTCAAAGTCGTGAGTCCATTTGTTGCAGTTTATATACGAGTATGATGGAACGATATATGTATTATTATTTTGTGTCACACATTTTACTACGTAAAAATTCATCAAAATCGTAAGTTTTTAAATGTGATTTTTTTATCCCGTACAGGCTTCCTCCACTTGCACGCCCCTTTATGTAGGTTTTACTTGCTTCGCTCCAAATTAACTTAAAGCCATCGAAATCTTTATTAAAATTACTTAAATTATCACTTATTAAATGTGTTTCAAATAAAAAGAAAATTTCAAAGTTCTTAACATAGTTAAAAAAATCTACAAATAATAATTTATTACTTAATCCAGATATATTGTAAGATAAAATATTTGCAGAGATAAATTTGTTTGAGCTGACGACGCTTAATTCTCAGTTTTGTATGACACTACTACCTTCCGAACCTTCGGTGTAAAGTGTCATCACTGGTGCATCTGGTTTGGGCCATTCACGCTGACGTCTGTTTGACAACATAGTTTCGTTGACAGCATTAAAATTGAGTTTTCCGTAGATATTCTGTAGTTCGTTTTCTCCGTTTGTGTTATTATATTTAAGTTTGTTATTATTATCTAAATAAAATGTTCTATTACCAATTAATAAATTGTTGTTTTTAATCAATACTGCTTCGCTTGGTTTAATTGTTTTGACGACTTTTCGATACCCGAGTAGAATTCGACGTTTGATTTGTGATTGTTTGCTAAGGTCTCGTTGGATATAGCAGCCTGTGCCTTTTAGCTTCAAGGAATTTTTTAACATTTGCATTGCAGTTTCATTGGAACCAGTGCTAAGTTTGAGTTTAATTATATTCTTGTTTCACTAAGCTTTACGGCTTGTGGCATTTGTTGTTGGTCTGCATCATAGCCTAACAAAAGTGTGGTTATGTTATGAATCCTTTCTTGGGGTTCAGATCGGTCGTTTGGAATCGTGAAAATAATATTTTTCCCTCTGATCTCTCGGCTCTGCAGTTTAAGCTGCTCTTCTAGAATGCAACATCGATTTTCAAAATGCTGAACTTTTTCAGATAATTCCTGGTTTTGTTGTATTAGCGAGTGTATCTCATTGCTAAGTTTGTTGAAATCGTCTTTTGTTGCTAGGTTAGCCGTCGCTTTGGAGAGTCCTGTATTGAGCGATGCCTCGATAATGGATTTGATTTTATCTATGTCAGATTGGGAGATCGACATTGTCTGTTGGGATTTATAAACCTTTGATGGTCTGTTGATATTAAAAAGTGGATAAATATTTTTTTCAGGTGACGTTTGACCGATTTTCCTTTTGTTGTCAGTCATGTGACTTAGGTGTCTACTTGGAAAGATTATTTCACAGCTTAAGAAATTAGGATTACCTGTTTTTGCTGTTTTATTTATAGAAACAGACAGTCGACACACCTGTTTATACACTTTTAATTATTAATTAAGAGATTTGGCTAGCTTTATTTAAGAATTTTAAAAGAGCAGATTTGTAATTGGACTATACACTTTGTCGCAGAGTTGCCAACCCACAACTAGGAGATATATGTGAAACAACTTTTGTTTTCATTTTATTCTTTATTTTGCTTCAGCTATTTGTTACAATTTTTAGATTAAAACTACTTAAGGTAGCTGGCTAGGCATATATGGCCCATGGAGTCATATAAAATATAGTTAAATGTCTGCATGATTTACTCTATGCCATATAAATATGTACTATTGGACTTTTTCAAGGCCTTTAATACGGTTAATCATAAGCTGCTTGTTTAAAAACTTTCAACTTTCAACTGCGCACAATTTTTCTTCATCAGCTGCAAACTTAATTTGTTTTTACCTGTTTGGAAGAAAACAAACAGTCTTAGCCAACAATATAATGTCTGCCCATTAATAGAAGTGTAATTGGTAATTGGTAAGTAATTTTAAGGACAGTTGATAATAGTCGACTTTGTTGGTCAAGTTGGTCTTGCAATGAAACTCTGTTATTTCATTTACTTCGCGACGTTTACGACGTTTCAATCACAAAATCCAATTGACAGTTGAGGTGGAAAGAAATAGGGCGACAGAGTTTTTGGATGTTAAAATCCATCGAGAAAAACTGCATCGATTCCCAGGCCAAAATCTAATTTCATTTCCCGACTAAAACCAAACACTTCTTCAGACGATGTCTTGAACCATTTGGTATCGAGAAACTTGATTCCAAAGGATGACTCAATTAAATGCACCAAAAGGAAAGATTGCCTGTCCGTGTTAAAAAACCCAGTAGGCTGTCCCTCTACTATCAAAATGTAAGGGGACTCCGCACAAAAACCGCTGAAGTATACTTAAACTCCCAAGCCCTCTTCCAAGATATCTTCTCCTTGACGGAAACATGACTTAATGCCGGAATTTTGAGCTGTCCAATCATGAGTTCTCCGTATTCAGAAACGATCGTCATCAAAATGACCTGAAAGCGCTTGGAGGAGGTGTCCTGTTCGTTCCAACCTTGAGTCACGTAAGATTGACTTTCCATTTCAACTAAATGTCCAAATCATCTGTGTAAAAATTACACTTAAGATTAAACATTTATAAGTGGTTAATGCGTACATTCCATCGTATCGTCTATGTTCT
The DNA here is from genome assembly GCA_949715645.1 of Portevinia maculata. Lineage (NCBI taxonomy): Eukaryota > Metazoa > Arthropoda > Insecta > Diptera > Syrphidae > Portevinia > Portevinia maculata. The sequence continues at coordinate 187,845,748 of OX454527.1, read as the reverse complement.
TTGTACTTAGAACTTTCTATGGCGCTAGACCTTTTTTTGACAAATCTTATTGTGACAGTGCTGTTTTACTTATAGGCGACTTCAATCTGCCACATATTGGATAGGTACCTTCTGAGGATGATTCTCATTTCATTCCATCCTTTGACTTTGCCCAACAAGAGTTCGCTTTACTAGACAACATGTTGTCTTTTGGCTTACAGCAAACAAGCTGTATAAACAATTTCAAAAATCAAACTCTCGATCTTGTTTTCTCTTCTAACTCTGTTAGTACTGTGATTCTGGAATCCCACTTCATTATAACTAACATAGATAATAATCACCCACTGTTCATGTGAAAAGCATATAATTACCAGTATTTAGAATTATGATATCGATAATCGATGATTATCGTTAGTAAGATTCGATGCAAGAGGTCGCCACATGATCTCTATCTATTTCCTGATCTACTAACCCAAAAATATTTCCTTCTTACAAGTTTTACACTCCTCGAGGTAAGATCGTTTCTGCTGTAATAAAGACCAGATAGTAAAACCAGAATTTTTGTCTTTCTTTAACTCCTCTACGAGGAAATCGATCGGATCGACTAAAAAGCAACCGCACATTTTGGTCCAATCGAACCGGAGAATCTCAATAATTCATCGATTATTGAAAGAATTCAAGAAATATGATTACAACTCATCCCTCAAAAGTACAAAATCGGATTCTTCAAACCACTCTTTAGACAATTCATCATTTCATCTAAGTCGATAAAATTAAATCACGTTTAATTTCATCGACGTCATCATAAAATTATCATAAAAACGATCAGCGGTCAGTGAACAAGATCATCAGAGCTTGCCCCGCAAACGCATAGCAGTCATACATTCGTATTTTTGGAGAGAGTCAGTTTAATTACCTTAATTGTCTCTTCATCATAGACCAACACGATCAATTCGCTCTCAGTGTACGAGAAAAAACCGTTTGTCCATTCAACTGCATCGGGCGACATCCACTTGAGCCTGCAGTTCCTTCGTCGGCGTGACACTCAACTCATCGACTCATCTCCGACATCCAAAAAAGGCAACAAACATTTCGTCATTCTTCAGTTGTTCTATAACTCATCCGAAAACCTAAAATCGAGCATCACATCAACATCTAGTGTAACAGGTAGGTACGTGAATCTAATTTAACAAGTGCAATCTTTTTCCTATACAAAACAAATATATATACAAATATATTATTAATCGCTTATTAAATTCGTGTGTAAAGCAAAAGGAGGTATTTTCGTAGGTTAGTTTTTCTTTCGCATCCATTTTTACTTCTATTACCGAATCAAAAAGAAAGAAAACGTGTGCCTGCGTCTGTGATTCAAGTGAGACTTTCCTTTCGGTCGTTGTCTGTACGTTTGTGCTGGAAATTGCATTCTTAGATTAACTAAACAATTGGTCTCGATGATTTTGTGCTCGCTGCCGATCAACTAACCGAATTTCGGAAAAGCTATAAAGAAATTCCAATCGTTGATCAAACCATTGCGTCACTACAGGCTTCTAAAGTTCAGCTGAAGGAGCTGTGGTCGGAAATCGGTGAATCATACACCTTCTGCTTGCAATCGGAGATTTCTGCGTCAAAGGAAGATATTCAAGCTGTTAAGGGTAAATACCAGTCATCGTCGTCTCTTTATATAACATGCCTTAGTGACATAATCGACTCACTTTGAAAATTAAAGTTAATAAATTCCGATCGGGATGATAATAAAGTGAACAGTTTTCCACAAAAGGAGGCCGAGTCGAAAAGTGATCAAGGCGAATCTCATGATTCTCTGTTGTGTGTGAAGGTTCCTCCGTGCGACACGGAAATTTTTTACGGTGATTATCTGTATTGGCCATCTTTCCGAGATATGTTTACGGCTATTTACACAAATCAGCCGAAGTTATGTGCTGTCCAAAAGTTGTTTCATCTACGCTCTAAAACAAAAGGGGAAGCACATAACATCGTTTGTAAATTTGCACTTACTGCTGATAATTTCGATCTCCCGTGGAATGCTCTTTTTGAACAGTATGAGAATAATACCATGTTCCCACCAACGTGATTTAGCTAGATCAACTTGATTTAGCTAAATCATTTCATAAATTACGTGATTTATAATACATTTTCGTAATTAATATTTACGTGATTTATACGTGTTTAAATTTTAATTACATATCTGTCATCGCAAATACACACAAAATAAAATCGAACATACACAAATAAAATCAAACATACCTGTTGTTTACTTCAGCACTTTATTCAGCAAAAAGAAACTGTCAAAAAAATTATTTCAAATTCAATTTCCTAATTATTTTCTTCGTGTTTTTCGGTGAGTTTTTGATATTTTTATTAAGTAGGTACATACAATCAAAAATTGTTTTATTCTGGGCAGGTATGGAAACAAAACAGAAACAACAAAATAAAAAGAACTTCCTGGTCCGAAGTGGACGAAATGTTTCGGGAAAACCGAAAAAATAATCATATTTATAAGGAGATGGCGAATTCCTTCCAACGCAGGAATTGTTTGTTTTCTCCTGACGGGGTAAGGGTTAAAATACATAATCTTACCAGTAGATACAGGTAGATCCCTTTTTGAGCAAATTTGTTGTAACCGTTATTCATATTTTAATATCGTTACATTCTAGAAAGGAAACACAGCTAGTCGGCCCATCGGGAGGTTTGCCGTCGGAATGGAAGTTGTACCACAGACTGCATGCTATCCTTGGGCAGCTAAGGATTAATAACCTGGAGTCTGTCGTTGAAGACAGCATTGAAATAGGTAAACAAAAACAAGTGCTTTGATAGGCACACATATTAGTGCATATTGCTTATTTTTTATTTTTATGTCTAGATTACAATTCAACTGAAATATCGATGTCGGACATACCACCACCGTCACCGCGCATATTTCCCACTTCTTCAGGCTGATTTCCGTGCATCGGAAAACCGTATTAAAAATCAAATAAAACAAATACAAAATACGGATCAGGAACTCATTGAAATAGAAAGAGAACGCAATGCAATTCTGGAAAGATTTGTAAGCTCGTCAGATCAGTTTCAAACTGATTTGATTGCACTTTAAAAAAAAAAAAAAAAACAAAAAAGTTGGTTTGAAAATAAATTTGTTTTTACCCAAGTATCTGGTTATCGCATTTCTTATATTAACTGCTGTGGGATTGTTGTCGCTGATAGACGATGTATGTTCCGGCTGCTCTCTGTGTCGGAACGTGGTTTCATCCACATTTTGCATCCATTGGATATTAATGTCATCGTTGTGAACGTTTAAAAAGTTGTGAAGTACACAACAAGACTTTATAAATAAGGAAGTGTTGTCTATGTGGTTTTCCAAACCTTTCCCAATTCTTCTAAATCTGGCCTTCAAATGACCAAAGGCGTTTTCTACCACCCTTCGACATTTGGATAGGGCATATTTAAAGTTTTTTTGTTCTGCCGGTGCAACGGCACTAAACGGATAAGGCTTCATTACTCTATCCGAAAATCTGAAAGCTGAATCTCCAATCAACAAGACAGGAACGTCTACACCACATAGATAAATAGTAATTAAAATCGTATTCTAATCACATAATTCAATACTTACCGGTAATCAACTGCAGCAAATAGTACAGTAGAATACCAACCCTTATAATTGTAGTAATCAACAGCGTCTTCAGATCTAGGGCTAACGTCGATATGACAGCCATCTCAAAATACATTGAGATAACTTTTTTTTAACTAAATTTTAATATACCAGTTTACTTACCGATAGCCCCGAAGCACTGAGGCAAGCCCAACTTTTGGAACGCATTGACATTCTCCACTATTGCTGCCTCGGTAAGAGGGTAACCTGTCTGTATATTGGACGTAGCACATTCCACACCTCCTGGCAGAACATTTTCAAAATGTTGAAAACTGTTGCTTTCCCGACTCCAAAAAGGTTTGCAATACTTCGGTACTCAGCTGAAGATCCAACAGTGTAGAGTGCGATTGCAACCCTCTTTCTTAAGGGTATCGCTTTAAGATAATTTGTATCTTGCTGTTTCATGCCTCTTAATTTGTGGCATATTTTATCAAAATTTGCCCGGGACATACGGAAGTTTTCTTTAAAAAATACATCATCATTTTCCGCTACATCTCTTTCCCAGAAAGATTTTGAACGTATCTGCAAATAACGCGTTCTTATTTATAACTTTATTTAGGTACGTGTAAATTTAAACGACACTCACCTTAGTCCAGACTCGTTGTTTTTTTCCAACTATTCATTTTGTGCGATATAGTCAAATGCCTACGTAGGAGATGCTGCAATCTGATGATATTTTGTTGGTGTTTCTTTCGGAGAACATTTCTCCTGATAGAAAATGCTGATAACAAAATGTTTATATCATTTTTGGCTTTAAGTTGGTAGATGGAAACAATATCCAATGCATTTAAACTCATTTTCGTTGCTTATAATTTTTTTGTCGCACTTTTATACATATGATATTGAAAATTTGATGCCTAATGTCAAAGATGACGGAACTGTCAAATTTAAACACGTAAGGGTCGGTGGAAACGCCTTTCGTGTTTTACTAAACACTTCGCCTTAAACACGTCGGTGGAAACAGGGTATAAGCGGATTTTGGTAAACAACCAACTGAAAATTCTTTTTAATCTTCCTACCATCAGTGTTGATTCTGGGTTCTGACATGAATGATTGTCTGTCCATATTAAAGTTGATACTACATCATGGGATCCAATTTTAGTTTTTTTTATGTTCCATTCGCCTTCCCGAGAAAACACTGTCCCAGTGGGAGCAGTCAGTACAAATGCCACGCGATCTCCCGAGCTGGTCAGAAATGGATTTGTTTTCTGCAAGCAGTACCAAATCCTAGAATCGGTATCTGATATTAGAGCGGCAAATTCTAAACCTACAAAACAAAGGCCAAATCCACAGCAACATCGTGCCTTTCATACTAAAACCAATAGTTTCAGTTGCCGTTTATGCAAAGCTCCTCATCTACTTCGACTCTGTTCAAAGTTTTTGCAACCCTCTATTCCCGATAGGATTGCAAGAATCACAATGTTTAAATTTTGTGGAAATTGTCTTTCATCTAATCACGTAGAGAGCGAATGCCACAGTCAGTTTACATGTAAGCTATGTCGGCAACGACATCACACACTCTTGCATAATCCCGCGCAATTACAAAGGCACCCAGTATCATCCGTTTCTAATTCAAATACGCCAGGTCCCAGCTCTTCACAATAAGTTTCACCACCAAATATACAGTCCACTACTCATGCCCCTAACCTACAAGTCCAATAATTTTTTTCCAAAAACAGTGAAAGTGTAATTCTGGCTACAGCATTGATAGAGATATGTCATCTAGGAACCAAATTCGCTTTATGAGCTCTTTTCGATCGTGGATCGGAGGCTAGTTTCATCTCCGAGGATGCCCAGCGAAGACTCCCGTCTTCCAGGGAAGCCTATTCAGGCCAACATTTCAGGTATGAGTGCGATGGTTACGACTACTTCCTCAAAACTATGCTCCGTACTTTTGAGTTCCAAATACATGGAGTCGTTTACCGCGTGCGTTAATGCCATTGTTTTAAAACGCCTTACATGCAATTTACCATCTTTCAATGCCAGTCGCGAATATTTAGCAGAGCGTCTCGAATTCCAACTAGCTGATCCCTTCTTTTACCAAAGTTCCAACATAGATTTTATTATTGCCGCAGATTTATATCCCTCAATTATTATTCTCGATGGTGTGAAACCGAACGCTTTTGGTTCTCTGGTTGCTTAAAACACAGTGTTTGGGTGGATATTATCCGGCCCTTTGTCTCAAGCAAATATTAAGAGCTTCAGTACCATCCTTTCATATTTTTCTGAGACCTCTTTAGATAAACAGGTTTCTAAATTCTGGGAACTTGAGGAGATCCCAGCACACAAATATGTAACCGAAGAGGATGAGTAGGTACTGCGAAAAATTATATTCGGAGACCACCTCTCGTGACCAGATTGGTCGCTATATAGTTCGGCTTACCTTTACAGACCCTAGTCCTATGTTAGGTGATTCACGAGCGATCGCATTTCAGCAGTTTCCGCGTATCGAAAAATCCTTATCCAGAGACAACGATCTGTATGTGAAATACAACGAGGTGCTCGAGGACTACCTCAGCCTGGGACATATGAAGGCTGTTCAAGCGTCTGAAAATTCCGAAAGGCAGGCAGCATCCGTTTACTATTTGCCTCATGATGCTGTAATAAAGCCCGAAAGCCTTACCACTAAACTTAGAGTATTTAATGCTTCATGTTCTTCCAGCAATGGTTTAAGTCTAAATGATATTCTCCATGTTGGTCCAGTGCTGCAATCCGATCTCATGAATCTCATTTTACGGTGGCGCCTCTATCGATATGTTTTTAGTGCAGACATCGAAAAGATGTATCGGCAGATATGGGTTCATCCTGAGCACACGTCTTACCAAAGAATCCTTTTTCGAAAGTCGGTTTCTGATCACTGTCAAGACTACGAGCTGATGACAGTCACTTTTGGTGTGAACTGTCCAGCCTATCTGGCTATTCGCACATTAAAACAACTTGCCACTGACGTCGAATCTGAATTCCCAATTGCTTCTCCAATCCTGAGGAACGGTTTTTATGTTGACGACGACGTTTTGTCGTGTCGGGTGCGCACTATCTTGTCTGCAAGTGCAACGGGAGTTGACATCGGCGTTAGGTTTCGCAGGTTTCTCGTTAAGGAAGTGGACATCAAATAGTTTCGAATTCATTAAAACCCTTCCACAACCCTTTCTCTATGATGACGACTTCTTGAAATTTGAAGAAAAAATTGTGACAAAGACATTAGGTATTTCATGGAACGCCAAGCTGGACTCGTTTTAGTTTTTTTCAAAATTATTTGGTAGGATGGTTAGCCCCAGTCGTTGTAACGGCTAAGCTTATCTTGCAGCAAATCTGGAGGGATGGGACGTGTTGGGACATGCCGCTTATGCCCTTCACGTGTCAACGCTGTATAACGTTCTTTACTGCACTACCCAACATCGAACTTATTCAAGTTCCTCGGTGGGTTGAATATACTCCCCACAGCGCCGTCCAGGTGCACGGATTTTGCGATGCTTCTGGGCAGGCTTATGCAGCCGCCTTATATTTGCGTATCCAGCTAGATCCTGGCAATCGGTCCACTCATCTACTATGCGCGAAGAGTAAGGTAGCTCCCGTTAAGCAAATCCCTTTGCCTAGACTCGAGCTATGTGGTGCGGTTCTATTAACCCACCTGATGTGCCATACCCTACCACATTTAAGAATTAATAATTATCAGCAATTTCTTTGGACTGATAGTACCATTGTCTTAGCCTGGCTAAGCAAACCTCCATATAAATGGAAAACGTTCGTTGCTAATCGAGTGTCTAAAATTCAAACGCAACTGCCAAATTCCCAATGGCGTCATGTCCGTTCAGCAGATAATCCGGCTGACTTAGCAACCAGAGGCGTATTAGCACAAGACCTCCAAAACAACAGCTTATGGTGGAATGGCCCTCAATGGCTACAAAAGCCAGAATCTACGTGGCCGGTATCCACTACCGGCTTTAGGGTCGGGCGACCCAGGCGGTCGCCCGGGGCGCCGTGTTCTACAAGGCGCCACAAGCGTCAGCTTAACTTTACCACTTAATTTAATTTTAATAGCTATTAAGAGATGGCTTAAAATAAGATTTCTGACAGAACTTTTCAGTTCATACCCAACGTTTTTACCCAGTTACTAAAAACATTTTTTTATTGCTATAGAGCATAGTGAATAATGTCAGAAAATAAAGAAATAATTAAAAAAGCTTTGTGGTTCAAAAAATCGTAAAAGAAACGCTGAAAAAGTGAAAGTTTTTGAACAAACTAGAATTCATATAAATATAAATAAATACTTTAAAGGAATTTCTAAGCCGAGTAGGTACTTCAGATGCCGAATCCAATAACACCAGTTTTACAACAGAAACCGCTAGCCGAGGTAACGAGCCAATATTAATTTTTCATTTCATTACATTTCATTTATTTTATTTTATCTTGTAATCCCTATACACTTTAAGATATAATATCTTATAAACTAGTGATAAGCTAAATTTTCAGATGAAAGCTACAAAGAAAGACGAACTAATTCAATAATATTATGTATCTATTAACACTACGTGGTCAATACTTAAAATTAATAATAATTAATCCAATTAAAATTAATTTGAGTGTGCCAGATAGTTTCTTAATTAATTTTTAAACCTTCTTGTGTTATTGATTCTTCTAATAGGAAGCGGTAAAAAATTCCAAAGACGAATGGAGTTAATAAAAAAGCGGTCAAGTGCGAGTCGGACTCGCTCATGAAGGGTTCCGCGCGAATTATAATTATTATTTACTTAGGCACCTATTACAGATTTATTATTAGAAAATAATGGTTCACGGTTTATGCATAAGGTTTATGTTTATGAAATTAAATGTTTTTGTTTTATTTTTTATATTTGAGTTGATTTAATGAAAGGTAAATTGCGGTTTACGATTTATGACGTATTAAAAAAAAACGACTTGCTGGATCTCGTTCAAACCAATTTTCGGTGGAGGTTTGCATGGTAATGTACATCATATATTTTTTTTTAGTTTTATCATTCCCTTATTTTAGAAGTTAGAAGGGGAGGGGGGGGGGGGCAACATTTTACCACTTTGGAAGTGTCTCTCGCGCATACTATTCAGTTTCGAAAAAAATGATAATAGATATCATTTTTGAAGACCTTATGGGTTTGATGAAAAAAAAAGTTTTGAAGTATGGGGAACCCCCAAAATTTATTGTTTTTTTCTATTTTTATGTGAACATCTTAATGCGGTTCACAGAATACATCTACTTACCAAGTTTCAAAAGTATAGCTCTTATAGTTTCGGAGAAAAGTGGCTGTGACATTCCCGGACAGACATGACGAATCTATAAGGGTTCCTTTTTTCGCCATTTGGCTACGGAACCCTAAAAAGTGACGCTCAGAGGTAAGGGAGGAGTAACGCGAAGGAATCAAGTGACTAGACCTGTCAGAGGAACACCTAGCCAGTTTCTCGTACAAACCGGGAGGTTGTCGTGTTGTCAGGATGATGGAGAGAAAAGTTAAAATGCGGAACTGAAGTAGACTGTCAAACGACATGTTAAAAAGGCGCATAGAGAAGTGCGACAAACGATTGTACCTTCTTAGTCCAAAAACATACCGAACGGTATAGTTGTAAGCGACCTGTAGTTTCCTTTTACTGGCGAGGCTGCACTTGGCAAAAACTTCGCACCCTTACATTAAAGTTGGTATGACCAGCGTCTTGGCGAGCATGAAACGTGTTTTTAAGGGGGTGAAAGCTTTGGTAGCCCATAATGTTCGGAGTACAGCATACGTTTTACCGGAGGCAACATTTATGTGGTTATCCCAGGTCAGATTTCGGTTAAAGACCATACCAAAATTTTTAGCCTTCTCAACGTATTCTGTAGGAGAATTGCCTAAAATCACAGAAGGAAAGTACGACAAGTCCAATGAAGTTCTTGAGATCACCAGACACTTCGATTTTGCAGGGCTTAACAAAAGACCATTCGTTTCAGGCCAGCGCGATATATTTTCAAGATCCTCATTAACATAAGCAGCACCATGCTCAATAAGACAGAGATCGTAACTCATGCACAACTGCACGTCATCGGCATACATCTGAACCTTACTATGTTTGATAATGGATGGCAGATCATTGACATACATCGATAATAGCAGTGGCCCCAAAATGGATCCCTGTGGGACACCATTTTGGATCGAAATGACATCCGATTGAATGTCCCCAACTTGAACAATTTGCCTTCTACCTGAAAGGTATGAATAAGTAGTTTGACTGCATCATGTGAGAATTTAAATAGCTGATGCAGCTTATCACACAAGTTTTTATGAACCACGGTGTCAAACGCTTTAGAAAAGTCTAGCAACACTAAAAAGCTTACCTTATCTTCATCCATCTTTTGCCGTAAATCTTCGACGACGTTCACTAAGGAAGTTATACAACTGTGACCCTTCCCAAACCCCGATTGTTGTGTTGTCATCAAACTATGGGTGTCAAGAAATAAGTTCATTTGCTTTTGTAAGATTCTTTGAAATGATTTCGATAGAAAGGGTATTATTGAAATGGGCCTAAAGTCATTGCCCTTTGCATTTTTTGGTATAGGTACTACTTTAGCCAGTTTCCATTGTGATGGGTATTCGCCAGATGTTAGAATCGAATTGAAAATATGGGAAATGTTTGGTATGAGAATTGGCAATATGAGCTTTAAAAATCTGAGATTAATATCATCAAGCCCAGTCGCAGAAGATTTAATATAGAGCAGACTTTCAACGACTTCAGCACAATTGACATTTCTAAAACCGAAAAAAGGTACTAATGATTCAGCTTGATTTAATAGAAACCTGAGGGGGCCACTAACCGAGCTCAGCACATGAGAGGTAGAGGATGCAAATTGCCGATTAAGAGCATTGCAATCGACATTTGCAAAACGATTCAAATTTGGCTTAGCGATTCCAATGCTACGTAGATTACTCCACAGTTTACGGCAGCCAAGAGAGGTATTGAGTTGGTTCGAATATACTTCGGACTTTGAATTCCTATTTGCCATTACAACTTGGTTACGAAGAGAACAATAAGTTCGTTGGCGAATATGAGAAGTGAACCAAGGCTGTTCTTTAGACTGGAAGACTTTTGTTCTCAATGGAACGTGGTGCGTAAAATGTCGTTTGATGTTTTCGTTCAAAAATTCGACTTGTTCATTGCGTGATGTTAAGTAATAGACACAGTCCCAGGATAAGCCTCGTGAGTGTTCTTCAAGTAAAGGGTAATTAATGTTACGAACATTTCTATATTGAAACGTATTGACAATGGTAACAGTAACAGTTAAGTCGCACCAAAATATATATACTCAGCGATTCAGGGTGAACAAATTGATCAGTCCATTCATTTCTTGCATGAACCGTCTGAATTGTCTCTAAGTCAAACTCAAGATATGACTTCTCTGGCTGTTTCTGATCTAGCTACGTTGCCAAAAGTACTTAATACGAGCAATATAGATCACATTATTCTGTGTGGGCCTTTACAAGTACGTCTAAATTTTATGTCGGCTGTTTGATTTAAAGTTAATTACAAAGTTGACCACTACTGAAGGTTACAAAAGTTTGAAACATTTAAGCGAAGCTTTAAAAATGCACGAAAATAGTCCTGCACATAAAAAAGCATTTTTCCTATGGGCTGAAGCTGAAATCAGGTTTAATTCTGGTTCAACTATTGACAAGGAAGAACAGAAGTTAATTTCTAAACAAAAATTACGATAGAACAATGTGCTTCAAAGATTGATGCACATAACTTTGTATTTGGCTGAAAACAATATTGCATTCAGAGGGTCATCTGATAAATTATTTACTCCAAACAACGAAAAATTCTTAGGCCTTGTCATATTGTTGGCAATGTTTGACTCCATCATGGAAGAGCATGTCAGATTGGTAGTAAACGATGATTTGGCTTACCATTATTGCGGCAAAAATATACAAAATGAATTAATAGAACTCATGGGATCCAACGTTATATCTACAATATTATCCCGCATTAAGGCTTCAAAGTCTAATGCAATCATAGCTGATTGTAATCCTGATATAAGTCATAAAGAGCAACTTTCAATCACATTAAGATGCGCCGATATAACAGAGGATGCCGTAAGCATAAAAGAATATTTTATTTCATTCTTACAAATAGATGCTACAACGGGTGCAGGTCTCACAGAAACTTAACATTAGTGGCTGCAGAGGACAGGGTTATGATACCGGCGGCGCGAACATGAATCGACGAAATAAAGGCGTACAGAAAAGAATCATAGATATAAATCCGATAGACTTTTTCGTGTCATGTGGAATTGTGGATGCCATAGTTATAATTTAGTATTTCCTATGTGATGCGGAAAAATCATCAGTAAAATCTGTTACAATTTTACAAAAAATTGTTTAACTTATTTGCAGGATCGGTAAATATATGGAAAATGTTTACCGATAATTCGAAAATATACACCCTCAAAAAATTAAAAGACACGCGTCGGGAAGCTCGCGTTGAAAGCGTCAAAGCCGTTCGTTATCAGTTATGTGAAATGCACGATGCTTTGGTTTCTTTGGCCGATGTTACCGAACAAAGCGATGTTGCGACATCACAGGAAGCGACCACACTTGCAGGACTAATAACAGATTGTTTTATTTTTTCTATTATAGTTTGATGTTTTATTTCAAATAAACGGTGTGAGCAAAGCAAGTCAATCAACTCTACCGAAATGGTTGGTAAATGTTGTTCTTATTAAGAAATATATAGACAAACAGGTTTCGAACAAGCTATTGTAACAGCAACTGAAATAGCATCGGAACTTGATACCCAGCCATTTTTCAAAAAAACAAACGCGAATAAAACGCATTGTAGAGTGGGTGAAGAGACTGTTGATGAACCTGTAACTGATCCAAGAAAAAAGTTTGAAGCAGAGTTTTTTAATGTTCTTTTGGACACCGTGCTGAAAGATTTCAACAGTTGCAAGGTTTTTCCGTCCCGTGAAGTTTTTTGTTTAACACAAAAAGAATAAAACATAATGAAAAACGCATGCGGCATTGTTCTGGACTGCAAGAAAAGTTAACGGTTAACTCCAAATCTAATATTGATGCTCGATGAAATTTAAGGTTTGCAACACTATCTTGAGGACAGTCAGGCGACACCTATCGAAACATTAAACTTCCTCAAAAAACACAATCTACAAGAATTATGTCCTAACACCTGAATATTACTGCGTATTCCGTTAACAATACCGGTGACTGTTGCAAGTGGCGAACGCAGTTCTTCGAAACTAAAGTTAATAAAAACTTACTTGCGGTCTACAATATCTCAAACAAGATTAAATAGTTTGGCCTGCTGTCAATTGAAAATGAAATTGCAGAAACTCGATGTTGCCATTCCTATTAGAGAGTTTGCTGTTAAAAAAGCAAGGAAAATAAGACTTTATAATTGTATATATTTTTGATTACTAAAATATTTCGTGAATAATACAATAAACAAATAAAATATTTAGTTTTTAATAATAATAAATATATGTTGGTAGTTGTCTATAAATTCCATAACAAATATGGGATCTACAAAATAAATAGTAAGTCGAAACTAAATAAGGCGTCGCTTGCGTATAGAGCATAACACAATTTGCACGATATCTTTATAATTTATAGCATATGTGTTATTCCGAAGTATATGCTATATGAGTGCAAGGTTTCATCAAAGTCTGTTCAGTAGTTTTTGCATGGGAGAGTAACAAACATCCATCCATACATCGTAACATAAGGCATACGTTACAAATTTCAGTTTTATAATATTAGTGGGATATAAAAGGGCCCCAAATGAAATACTTGCCCGGGCGCGTAGATGGTTAAGGCCGGCCCTACACGTGAGTTATTTGATCAATGAGGAAAGGTAAAATAGTAGGGACTAGTAGTTGCCTAGCAAATTGAACGCGCCCAATCACAGGTTCTAGTTCGATTAGCCAAGTTTTTTAGTACCAAGTCATTTCTATTGTTTTCTCGCACTTTTCAAATTCATTTCAATGTTTGCGCCATTGTTGTGCTTACGTTGAAGTGCGGAAGATTATTGTCAGAGTTGTCGAGAAGACCCGATAGTAAATATATGTTCTTTTTTTTATCATATTCGTCAATATTTTAGAGCAAACAATTTTTATTTATTTTAAATTATTGATAAATGAACAGATATCCGAAAATATTACAAACATTTCAAATTCTACAAGGAAAATATACGCATTTGAAAATTGACTGGCACAATTACGCTACTTCTCTCTCATTCTATGTGTGGATTACCAGGGAGCTCTGGCCCCTCGTTAGGGTTGGGTTCAAGTGTAGTTTTGCGTTTAAGGATCCGATGCAGTCCGTCTCTAGGGAAAGCAAAAAAGACAGATATCGGATTAATCTGCCACGTACTGCTTGATCGATTTTGACCAAACTTCACAAAATTCAAGGGCCAATACCGAAGATTATCCAAAAATGTCAGCTCAATCGTTTCGGCGATTTTCAAGACTATTAATCTCAAACAGATATACCAACCTCTATATTTAAATATAAAGATACCAAACTGAATTAAAAAAAAACACATTTGTGTATCAAACAATACCAACCCACACATACTCGTATGTATGGGTCCATTTTTGGGGATACTAGGAGCCCAGCTTCAAAAATAATTTCATATTTTTTTATAATACAAGGTGGCGCAAAAATAACCTTCCGATGTTTTTTGGTCACCGACCGATTATTGCTCAAATAAATAGTCACCAATATTCCGCGTTCTGGAGCAGTGTAGCGTAACATTGTTTATTAACGTGTATTTCGCATGTGTTTACTACACAAATGTCAAAACAGAACTGACATTAGGGGCTAATCGCAAAATTTATAGCATTTTCTGATAGGAGGATTACTTTTGCGCCACCTTGTATATCTACATATATAAAATGCACCGATGTTTTAAGTTGTCGTCAACTGAAAAGGTTATGCCACTTTTTGTGTACGGCCTTATTAGGTTTCGGGCTTTATTTGAACCGCCTACCTTAGTTAAAGGTAATTAATGGCCGATTTACTTATTAACTACGCGTAGTTAACCGTGTAGAAAACGTGACGTAGTTTACCCTGCCATCTCCTCTTTGTACCTCAATTACCCATAGAAATCTGTGTAGGACAGGACAGAGTAGAAAATAGCATTTTTTTTAATGGGGAGAACATTTTTTTCTCTCTCAATGACACTCTCTTTTGCAACTTTTCTGGATTGGAAAACAGAATTTTGTGGAAAAATGTACGCATTCCTATAAATTATTTACGATTTTTAAAGTACGCGAACAAACCTTTTAATAAGTTCTTTTTTCATTTATCTTTCTGTTATGTATACGTTTTTTTAAATACAGTTTTTTATGAACCTAGGTACCTACAGTTTAAAAAGGTTTTGTTTTACTTTGGTAAAAAGGCACACTAGTGTACGCATCTATAAGTAAAATTTGATAGTTGGCACGGGTATATAGACTTTTAAATATTATTTGTTTTAGGTCCGTTTTATAAAACGGAAAATTAATATAAATAAAAGCGCAATGTGCTACCTTTTCCTCCGCGTAAACAGTCATATAAGTGCTTATGTCGTAGTCTCCCAGCTCAAGGAGAGTGTTTTTCATGGGATAACCGTTCTTCTTGTAGGTAAATACCTATAACTATTAGTATTGTCTAGTCATCTCTGATAATAGGGATCCACCTAACAACCCCCTATACCGATCCAATAAATACAAGCAAAATGCTTCTCCTGGTTACAATATTATCTAACCTTCATACAAACTAACGATGAAATATCTAAACCGATATACCTACAGTTAAAAAATCACTTTTTCATTTAGTTTTCCTGCTTCCCGCTCACATCACTGTCATATGGTTTTCAGGACATGCACTTGATTGATATTTTTATTCCAATAGAGTACTATGTACAGAACACTTACCCTTAACGAGGTTTAGCCATTGCATTACTGAAGTGCAGTCACCCCAGTTGCAAGCACACAGTCCTTCTCCTTCCTTTAGGTCGAGGTTATGCCCAGGATTAAAGGATCATAACCCTAAATTTTTACTGAATCCCACTGGTCCGCTTGAGGGGTACGCCAGTTCGACCTTAATCGACATCGGCGGGGTTCCCGAGTGCAGATCACTTCATCACTGAGGCCGATCAAATGCTGGCATTGTTGCATTTGGAGTTATTAGGCCTGCCCCTTTTCTACGATTTCGACACGTGCATGCTCCCTTGATTGATTATCTTTTAATGCAAGCAAACAGACCACTGTTGTCTATACTAATGTTATAAAAAGTATGAAGAGGAAAGATTTGATTGTTTGTTTGTTTTGAATAGGCTCCGAAACTACTGGACCGATTTGAAAAACTGTTTTACCATTAGAAGCCGACATTATCCCTGATGAACATAGGCTACTTTTTACCACGGGAAAATGCTTCATTCCTACCGGAAAACGGGTAATAGGACAACGGGTAGGGTTGTGACCGATATATTAGTATGCATTAAGATATCCTTACTAGATATAATAAAACTATAACTTTTTTCCTGGCTGTAAGGTGTTTGCCCGGATTTGATTAAAAAAGTACTGCACGAAATTGATTCCGGTTTTCACAGTTGCATTGAAAATTGTCGAGATTACAAGATATAATATGTTTTACCATTATCCGCTGTCCGGAAGCGAAGATCTTAGCTGATATCTAAGAAAAGTTGAAACTCTCGAATGCCTTCTACCTCCTAGCTTTGGAATGACTCATCCAAATGAAAAAGGATTTTTTTTTAATATAAAGTTTAATTATGTACAAAGATTTTAAGATATAAATCATCTTTGTAGGTTATCCTGAAGTTGAACAATAAGCATTAAACTATAGATTTTATACAATTCAAAAAAGTAAAATGTTTGATTGAAGCTAGATCGTTGGATTTTCAAAGCGTGGAGGAAAATTTGTGTGTGTGTGCGGCACAAATCTGTTTCTCTCTCTGTACCTTTTGTGCTGTGTGCTTTTTATTTCTTTTTTTTATGCAGCTTTTGTAGTTTGTGTTGTTTTTTTGTGGCGCATGGGATTGAGAAAGATAGGGTATGAAATGTAATTGAGATTGAGAGGGAGTCACACTCAGAGTATATCCATATAATGAGTACTAGGGACACTGTCGACGTTTTCTCTATCAGTTTTTATCAGAAAGTATTTTGTTTTAAATTTGAAAAGTGGCAGACTGGTGAAGCAAGGCGAGCACGGGTCAGCTAGTCAAAGATAAACCCAATGCAACCACCGTGTAAGGGTCGCCAGACCTTTTTTCTTCCGTAGAATTTTTATTTTTATTATGCATGCGAATTACTGGTAGATTTTACATGTACATATGTACCTACCGACGCAAGTTTTTTATGACCTTTACGATTCTAAAATAGTTTATGAAGTTTTATTAACATTTTAATCCTTTCTAATCATTAAAAACATTGTGAAAATATAATAAAATGGAAAAATAGATTGGTAAAACGATAAAGTAGAGACAAGCATTAAACATTTTATTTTATTTCCTTAAGGGAAATTTTTGGCTAGTTTCTTTTATTTTTGAACAGCCTATACATCTTTTAAGCCAAACAAG
This sequence comes from Portevinia maculata, assembly GCA_949715645.1. NCBI lineage: Eukaryota > Metazoa > Arthropoda > Insecta > Diptera > Syrphidae > Portevinia > Portevinia maculata. The sequence goes on along the minus strand of OX454527.1, from coordinate 187,828,509 downwards.
CACTACATGCACGAACTCCTCACAAAGTCATAAGGTGTGTCATAAAATTATTCCACACGAACTACAAAGACACAGTATCCTTTTGATTTGATCCTTTGCCCTTTTTTCCACACAGAAAGACACAGAGTCTATTTTTTTACTTCACATTTTCAAACTATATAAAGGCCGTGTCGGTGTCGTCGGGTTGGGTTAAAACAAAAATCAAAGTCAATTTAAATTTACCTAAATCGCATTACTCCAATTACTCGTACCACAAGGAAGGAAGAAAAATATGTTAACTAACTCCCTTCCTTTTCAATTATCCCAGTGGTGCCGGAAAAGCTGATTAAATTCAATTGGACTAATTATCGCCACGGAAATGCCACCCACTTCACTGACTACCAGAAGACACCTTCTAACAGTGGAAATATAAGTTCGCTTATCCTTGAAGTGATCCTCTTCCTCCTTAGTGTTTAAGACGTAGTAGTAGAACTTCATGTTACATCTAGCTATGGTTCGGATAGTGCGAAAAACGATTAAATAAATTCTCTCAAAGCCACTTGAAATTAATAGAAGAGCAAAAATAAATAGCATGAAGTGGCATTAGTGAACGGAATGTGTGCTTGGGGGTTTGGGTAAAATTGTAGAATCTCTGATTTTTTATTCAATTCATCAGGTAATTTGTAACGCAGCAGGGGAAAGCAGTAGAAACAGTTTTATGTCCCATCAGACACACTGTCCTTTGGAAAAGGATACTTTTTTATGTTTCTCTTGTTTGATCCCATTGTAAAGTACGAGTATACCACCATCATCATTTAATTTATCTACGTCTTTGCTTTATTATTTCTGTTCTTTTGAATGAGAAATGAGACAAATATTCTCGTTTTTAGAAGACCAGCGGCGAAGAAGACATAATAATAAAAATAATAATAACACAAACCAAACAGGATATTACGGCAGACAATATTGTGTCGGGTTGGGTGACTGGAGTGTTATTGTGATATTTTGATGTTGTGCTCTTAATTTTACAGTAGGTCTGGAAAACAAGGTTGACCAGAAGGTTCCTGCAGCAAACAAAACGAATTAAAATGCGTACGAATCGGGGGCAACGTAGCATCCACTCGCCGATGGTTAAGTCAAAAATTGCGGTATTGAGAAATAGGGTTATTACATCCAAAAGAATTTTACTAGAAGTTTAAATAAAGTATGCATACAAAATTCCCGAATTAAGTATTTTCAAGAACTGTTTTTGAATACTAAAAAGTAAAACACACCATATATATTGTGTTAGGCCCCATTCAGGGCCTTAAACCTAGCTTTTCCAACCATTTGCTTGTGCAAAGTGGAAGTGACCTAAAGTTTTAAGCCAACACCGATCGGCAAATTTGAAAAACTTTTCATGACAATTGAAGAAGTGGTTAGAAGTTAAGATACTACTACTGTGCGCTGCTGCGCCTACAACAAAAATAAATAATAAAAAAAACATTTTCAATTTTAGGCATTAAAGACTCAAATAAAGGCACATCTCAAACACGGCTATATCTCTAAGACCGGTGAAGTTACTTCAAAGAAATTTGACATTAAAGCTAATAATAATAAAACCATAGGGACGGGCTACAGTCCGCTTGGGCGAACTTATTCCTATACCTCATAAGTGGGCGTGACAACAGTCTTAGTATGGTTGAATTTTTAAGAACGCGCTACATATTTTGTTATATAACATTTAAAGGATTTTATTGAAAAAAACGATTCCTAGCTCAAACTTGGGTGTTTCAATAAAATTGTTTTATTTAATTGTGGGCGTGTCAGTAGGCGGATTTAAGAAAAAATTAACACATGAGCATAAAGGGCCCCCTAGAGAGTATATATTATAAATTTCAGCTCCCTAGCTCAAATTTTGGTTTTTCAATAAAATTGTTTTATTTATTTGTGGGCGTGTCAGTGGGCGGATTTTGAAAATTTTGTATCTCGAGCAGTTTTAGGAGCCATAGATCATATAAAAAAATTTCAGCTTTTTAGCTCAAAATTCGATTTTTTACAAAATTTTGTTTTTTTTGAGTTTGTGGCGTGTCTGTAGGCGGATTTCAAAAAATCGTAAACTTGATTATTTGGGGACCCTAGAGAGTATATGGTTAAAATATCAGCTCTCTAGGCCCAGTTTAAAGGCCTAATTTTTGCCGACGGACGGACGGACGGACGGACATGGCTAGATCGACATTACTATCGATGCTGATCATAAATATAGTAACTTTTAGGGGTCTACGGGCAATATTGAAGTATGTTACAAACTATGCGTCAAAATTAATATACCCTTAGAATAGGGTATAAACAGATTTTTAATAAATTTGCGTAAGTACCTACTTAGATTTTCATAAGGTTTTTCATTTAATAGTTTTAAATTATCTATATAACAGTTTCTAAAACAAAAAATTTATCCCGTGCAAGGACGGGCTAAGAACTTCACTACAGCGCCCTAAAAAACAAAAGGTTCTAGGTATACCTATTGCTTCATGTAAACTTATGTTTAAGCTATTCGCAATCGAGAGAATAAACGTTAGGTGGACAAGTAGTAGTATCGACTAACATAGCAGGCCAAAGCTGGACTTGCGACGCTCTAAGTGTCTAATCTCACTATACCGACTGCACATTAGCCCTACTTTAGGTGTAATTACAGGGCCTAATATACAAGCACGCATCAAGGTCTGGCGTTTATTCAAACGACTTCTATAGACGCTGCATTTAGGAAGAGGAGGTACATGTCCTGCCCTCTCCCAGTAAAGAAATCTCTATCTGCAAATCTCTATCTAAGATTCTTCTTCCTTAATGATCTTAGTGGCTTGGCTAGCACAGTTGTTAGAAGTCTATCGCGATTCATAAGAAGCTTTCAATCATTTAAGGGGTAAAGGGGAAAATCTCTCGATCCACGTGGCATCACAATGGACCTCACATTGGTCTAAATGTTTCTGCTGTAGCTGACAACCACCTCAAGCTAACCTAGCCCAAAAAACTTGTCGTAAGAGGCGAATATGGCTGAGAACATAGTTGAGCTACGATTACAGTAGACAGTGATGCGAGAGTCTGTTAGGGATAAGTAAAAGAGAACACGACTTTTCGGCTAGCAGTTTATTTAACAACTCAAACTTCGAATTCAATGTACATAATTATATAACATTTGTTTCCATTCCAAACAATCCATTTATTTAATTTATCAAGAGTTACCATTGCAAACAAATGTGAACAAGAAGAAATAGTTATAAGTATAGATTTGGGATCATTTATATACAAATTTCAACACGACTCCTCAAATGTATACTTTCGTATGATAATGTAATTGTATATTTATGTGTGTAATTAGAAAAATAATTATAGCAAACTTAGCTTTCGAGACAATGCGATATGTTTGTTTTTATTAAGATTCTTTGTTAATATATCCGCAATCATCTCTCCAGTTGGTACATAATTTAATTTAATTAGATTAAGATTGAACACTTCCCGTATATAATGCATTCTTATGTCGATATGCTTACTTCGTGCATGATAAATAGGGTTCTTAACTAGTTGTTGTGCACTTAAGTTATCGCCATTTAATTCAGTAGGCCCTCGGATAAGTTTTGAAAAACCGAGCTCTTTTATGAAGTTTCGCAAATACACTACTTCCTTAGATGCGGACGATAGTGCCATATATTCAGCTTCTGTGCTGCTAAGTGCCACGGACGGTTGCTTTCGTGACTCCCACGTAATTGGTCCACCAGCAATATAAAAAACGAAACCAGTATATGACTTCCGATCATCACAACTTCCGGCCCAGTCTGCATCATCATAGCCAGTTAAGCATTCACCAGTTTTTCTGAAAGATAAATTAAAGTGTATAGTACAAGGTGGCGCAAAAATAACCTTCCGATGTTTTTTGGCTGTAATTAAAAAAAAAAAATGAAAAACTTTGATTCTTCTTGTGGATTATTTTTATTTGGTCTTTTAATTTTTTTTACATCAAGTCGAGAATATGATCCCAAGTAAATGGCCGCCGCCACAGTTGATTGTCATTTGAGCCCTTTTTATGGCATTTTCCATCACTTTGGCCAAAACTTCCGGCGATAGGTCCTCACATTGTTGACGGATATTGTCTTTAAGAGCTGCAAGAGTCTGAGGCTTGTTGACATAAACCCGCGACTTCAAAAAGCCCCACAAAAAGAAGTCTGGAGCGGTCAAATCAGGCGATCTTGCTGGCCAGTGCAAATCGCCAAAACTGGAGATTAGGCACCCGGGAAATGCATCCTTCAGCATATCGGTTGTGGCACGTGCAGTGTGTGCCGTTGCACCGTCCTGTTGGAACCACATGTTTTCCAATCCCAATTCATCAAGTTGCGGCAAAAAGAACTCGTTGATCATTGCTCTGTAGCGCTCACCATTCACAGTAACCGTTTGGCCCGCGACGTCTTCGAAGAAAAAAGGTCCGATGACTCCTCCAGCGAAAACAGCACACCATACAGTGACTTTGAGCGGGTGTAATGGCTCTTCGTGGGTTACACGCGGATTTTCAGTGCCCCAGAAGCGTACATTTTGCTTATTTACGTACTTGCTAAGATGAAAATTGGCCTCATCACTCATGATTATTTTTGATGAAAAATCATCTTCCTCTTGGTGGTGATTAAGGATGGCTTGAGCGTATGTTAGACGCGATTGGCGGTCAGCAGCTAACAGCTGATGCACCGTCTGGACTTTGTACGGAAACATCTTCAAATCTTGTACCAAAATTCGCTGTAAACTGTCGTCGACTGATACCCATTTGCGTGGCACGTCGTCTGGTCGATGTCGCCGGCGCTTCCAAGACATCTTCGGCTACAGCAGCAATATTCTCTGCAGAACGGCTACTCCGGGGTCTGCCACGCCTGGCAGCATCTCGTGTTGTGCCAGTCTCTTCGAGGCGAGCGGCTAAACGTCGCAGTGTTTCACCAGTAGGCGTTGGACGGGTAGGAAATCTGCGACTAAATTCACGTTGTGCCAAAGTCACCGACCGATAATTGCTCAAATAAATAGTCACCAATATTCCGCTTTCTGGAGCAGTGTAGCGTAACATTGTTTATTAACGTGTATTTCGCATGTGTTTACTACACAAATGTCAAAACAGAACTGACATAAGGGGCCAATCGCAAAATTTATAGCATTTTCTGATAGGAGGATTACTTTTGCGCCACCTTGTATTTGCTAAGTACCTCACAACATGCTTCGCGGCTGCCAAGTGTTCTGTATGCGGGTCCATATTGAATTGCGCCAGTTTGCTAATTGAGTGCACAATATCGGGTCTGCTCGATATTCACAGGTACATCAAGGAACCAATTAACGATTTGTACTTCTTCGGATCCACTTTAGAGCATTTGGAACAGGTAGTACAATTCTTCAGCTTGCATCCGGAATCCAGAGGCGTGCTGCATCTCCTTGTATCCGTCATATTGTAAGTTTGAAACAGATCACGAACAAACTGTTGTTGGGATATGCTTATAGTTTTTTTTTGTTCATCTCTTATTATTTCCATCCCCAGGAAATAGTCCACTGGGCCTTTATCGACGACATCAAACTCCATCCCGATAAGATACTTAATTTGGTTCAAGTACTGAAGGCTGGAACACGCAATTAAAATGTCGTCGACATACACGGCTATGATATTAATCTCGCTTCCTCGATTCATCGTGTAGACGCAGGTATCGGAGCTACAGCGGTTAAATCCCAGGTTAAAATCCAGCTTCACATTCCACTCCCGTCCTGATTGCTTGAGACCGTACAATGACTTCTCCAGCTTGCATACCTTATCAGGATTTTTGGGATCAACAAACATCTCTGGTTGAATTATGTGCACGTCTTCCTTCAGATCTCCGTTGAGGTAAGCGGCTGCAACATCCATTTGATGAACTATTAAGTCATGTTCAACTGCTAAAGCCAATAACAGGCGAATGGATGAATATCGAACCACTGGCGAAAACGTCTCGCTGTAGTCAACAACAAACTTTTGACTGCATCCTTTGGCTACCAATCTAGACTTGTAGCGTTCAATTCTCCCATCTTTGTGGCGTTTGATGTTAAAAACCCATTTCGATTTTATGGCTCTACGATTTGTCGGTAAATCCACGAGGTCCCAGGTGTTGTATTCCAATTTCATAGACTGTAGCCACTTGTCGCCATCACGTCGATTCAACGCCTCCTCCACTGTTGTTGGATTTATAAGGGCGTTATCGAAATTCATCAAATAATTCGAGGAAGTGGAACCCGCATTTTCCCTACGCGGACGTAATTTCATTGTCCACTTACTTGTATGAGAGCCCGGTACACCAGTTTCACTACCACCGTCAACGTTCCCCGAGGTATATTCTTCCTGTTGGTCGTGGGTAACAGCAACACTTGGTATATCTCCGTCAACACCTTGATCAGCTTCGGAAAAAATTTCATCACTGCTGGAACTAAAACTTTTTCGGTTGGATTCGTTTAATTCGAATACGTCGTCGAATGAATTCTCCTCGCTATCTTCTTGCTTCATAACAGCGTCGTTTATATCCTTTCTCAGGGTTTGCGTTGGTGCAAATGATTCGGTTTCTAAAATACAATCAACATTTTTAGATAAAGTAATCTCACCTATATGCTCCAAAAATCTAACGCCTCGGCTTTTGAAAACTTTTTGCGACTTTGTCTCATACAAACGATAAGCTTTGGATTCAGACGAGTATCCTACTATGTAACACTCTATCGCTCTCGCTCTAAACTTGGGCTTCCCTGGACGTTTATTCAACATGAATGCCTTACATCCAAATATCTTTACATGCGATACAGTTGGCTTTTCGCCACTCCATGCTTCACACGGCGTCATATTTTCCAAGATCTTAGTTGGGGAACGGTTGCGCAAATAGGTTGCCGTGTTAATTGCTTCCCCCCAAAGCGAATTCGGTAGTGCTGAGTTCAGCAGTATACACCTTGCCATTTCCACTAACGTTCTGTTGGCACGCTCTGCAACTCCATTTTGCTGGGGTGTATATTGCACTGTCAGCTGACGTTTAATGCCCGCAATTTGCAGGAAGCGATCGAATTCTCCACTCAAATATTCACCGCCATTATCAGTCCGAAGGGTTTTTATCTTCTTAGACGTTTCAAGTTCGGCTGATGCTTTAAATGATTTAAACGCATCCAAAATGTCGCTTTTATTTTTTAAAAAATGCACAAATATCTTTCGACTAAAATCGTCGATAAACAATGCGAAATACCGTGCACCCCCAATTGAGTTTGTTCGCATTTGGAAACGGCATGGCACACATTTTACCTTTTAAGCAAATTTCACATGTCACCGAGTCAAAAACATTTTGTAAATCAAGGCCTCTAACCATATTTAGTTTCACTAAGGAACTTAGACTCTTTGCATTTAAATGCCCATACCTTTCATGCCATTTTACAAACTGGTTGTGGGATAATTTTGTATTTAAACTAAACAATTGATGTATATTCATTTTAAATACAAACAAATTGCCAACTTTATCGGCCTTCAATATTGTTTTCCCTTTCGTGTCTCTTATGAGTTATGACTGCACTTCGTTCATTAAACTCCACTACGTGTTTCTTATTTGTGACTTTGCTCTTTGATAAGAAGTTCGCTTTCAAACCTGGAACAAACAAAACGTTATATAATTTAACTTTATAAGTATCTGTTTCAATTAAAACTGTGCCAATCCCTTCTGAATTGATGAAATTATCAGCTGCAAGTTCAATTCTCTCCTTATGTGCATGCATTTGTGTAAACAATGGGCGCGTTCAATTTACAAGTCAACTACTAGTGACTACTATTTTACCTTTTCTCATTGATCAAATAACTCACGTGACTATCGTTTGGCGAGTGATAGACAGTTAATTAGTAGTGAACTTGCAGTTGACTTACAAATTGAACGCGCCATATGACCTGTCACAACACATGTGGCAGGTTGTTCCGCTATCAAGAACCCATGTGTCTTTATATAATATTGGCAAGTGCGCGGCGTTCAGCATGGCAAATGATGACGTCGGCTTAAAACCTCCTGATTTTTTATATCAAGCTCTGAGAGTTTTTCAAACAAATCGAAGAATGTGTTTAAATGACTCGATACCGATGCATTTTCTGCCATTTTCAAGTTTATCATTTTTTTTTTTTTTTTTTTTTGAAGAGCGTCACTTTTCTGGCTGGTCCACTCGGGCGGTGGACTTCTTGGAGTTTTTTCCATGCATCCGAAGACGTTTTGCATTTTTTGACATGCAGAAGCTGTGGTGCTTTTACACAAGGCAAAATTGTTGCCAATGCTTTTTCGTCTTTGCGTTTTCAAGTGTTTGCCTCTGTGGCGTCAACTGGCATCGGTATTTCACCTGACACATAACTCCAAACTTCACTATGAATGAGAACTGATCTCATCTGCACTGCCCATCCATCGTAGTTGTCATCAGACAGCTTATCAATCTGATATAACTCCGAACTCATTGTTTTAATTAAATAAAAAAACCTTACTTTTTACCACGTGGAATCTGGGCCCATAACCTTTGTTAGGGATAAGTAAAAGAGAACACGACTTTTCGGCTAGCAGTTTATTTAACAACTGAAACTTCGAATTCAATGTACATAATTATATTACATTTGTTTCAATTCCAAACAATCCATTTATTTAATTTATATCCAAGAGTTACCATTGCAAACAGATGTGAACAAGAAGAAATAGTTATACTCGTAAGTATAGATTTGGGATCATTTATATACAAATTTCAACAGACTCGAGTCGTTGCGACCGGAAGTTGCAAGCGTTTAAGCGACAGCGGTCACCGGAAATTCGATAACGCCAAAGCGACACCATGCAGATTGATTATTGTTCGTTAATATGCAATTTGGGAATGCCGCTTTTATTTGACATTAGGTTATTTCATCGAGAGGTGTTTGGAAACCAAAGAAAGTAACTTAAACCCGAAAAGATTATTTTTTAAATATGTCCCTGACATTTGACCAGAAATCGGTTTAAGTTTTAAATTATCCTGACAAATAATTTATATATATTTAATTGGCTGCATCAGCTGGAACGTTATTTTACCGCTGGTCATTACTCTTACCCAAATAATAAAATTGCACGGTCATTTCCGGTAGTGTTTCTACTGGTTTCTAAGGGTAAGCTTCGTCCCTCAAAAAAGCATATAGAACTACCATTCTTGTTGAAGGCAAAACAGTATTTGAAGGAATATGAAGGCGTCAAAATTCTAATAAATGAGATGAAAATGAAACGCGAAAAGTGTCTCCATTACTCTGTTTTCCATATCCCCAAACATATTTATAATTTGGGTAAGCAACCGCTCACTAACCAAATTTCAAAAGAAAAATTACAGACAAGTAAATCCATGTTTGCAGATTTCAATCTTATAAAAGAATAAAGCGTCTTCATTATGTGCTACCTACACTTTGGTCAGTGAACACTTTCTTAGACACTCTCCTCGATTTTCGTGGCTCCACTATGTTCTCAGCCTAAGGGGACAAATTACATCTAGCCAATTTTATATTGAAACTTTCCCACAAGTATGCATGTGGAGCATACACGCGTCGGAATCTTAGAAAAGAAGGAGACTGGGATTATATAAATGGAATAAGACCAGTATTTGATTGCTATCAGTAAAAAAGTAATCTGAAACCGAGAAGCCTGCCGATGTTTATTGAGTTCGAACCGGCGAACCCCACAGGCGGACCAGTAAGGGTGCCATAAAGTGAGTGGGCTACGATCTCTTTAATTCTAATTATACAGTCTCACAGTGAAGGGGAACAAACAAATCACTTTCCCTTAAAAACTGATTTAACGATTTTGCTTTGTATTGGCTCAAAAAGTTAAGTGATTTTAAAGAAGTTTTGACCTGTCACTTAGGGTGACGACGGTGTAGAGGTTGGTGTGTTACCTTGTGACCCGTGCGGTACAGGCTCAATCCTCATGGAGAATAACAACATCGGTCACCCATTATTGAAGAGAAACGAATGACACCTTGTTTTCTCCAACTTCAACACCAAAGCGAGGATTTTTGCCTGGTAGTACAATGTACCGTTGCCGAGTCTGAGTGCAAAACAACAAATTTGCATGCCAAAATTGTTTAAAGAAATTTTTATATATTTTTCCATGATTTCGAATTTTGGAATTTTATTTGCTTCAAAGTGGGTTGCTGGCCTTGCTATATTGATGACCAGAACTACTGGCTATCTTCCTTTGTTGGTAAGTTATCTTCTTCAGATCCCGTTTTGGTTTGTACTGTACTTGCACGGAGAACTTTTGCTTTATTGTGTCCATTACTCGTACTTTAGTCAATGGGTCGCCCCATGGTCGAAATTCGACCAATTTATTCTATAAGTTGAGAAAAAAAACAAAGTCGACTGTTATACATATTAATCGGAAAATAACATTTTTCGACATTGCATTCTCTGATTTCACATGATATAAAATTTTTCCGGCATTTTCAAGTAACTTCTAGCATTTTCAAGTAGCTTCAAGCATGTCCAAGTAACTTCAAGTATGTTCAAGCATTATCAAGTTACTTCAAGTTTTCAAGCATTTTCAAGTAACTTAAAGTAACTTCAGACATTTTCAGGTAACTTCAAGTAACGTCAAGCATTTTCAAGTAACTTTAAGTATTTTCAAGCATTTTCAAGTAACTTCAAGTAACTTCAAGCATTTTAAAGTACCTTCTAGCATTTTCAAGTAACTTCAAGCATGTCCAAGTAACTTCAAGTATGTTCAAGCATTATCAAATGCATAACATTCACAGCAATGTTGTTGTTGGTAACTTCAAGTAACTTCAAGTATTTTCAAGCATTTTCAAGTAACTTCAAGCATTTCCAACTAACTTCAAGCATTTTCAAGTAACTTCATCACATGATATAAAATTTTTCCGTTCCGATTGGCAGATTATTGCCTCACACAGCAATGTTGTTGTTGTTGTAATTTCATCCAATTCGCTTCATTTTACCTGCTGTAATTCATAATGTGTGTTATATGTAGATAATTTTAGTATTGTGCACTTCTATATATGTATTGCCCCCTACCCAAATATATATAGTGTTGGCATATCTATGTGACGTATAATAGCAAAAAAGGGGGAAAACACGTTATAGGCAACTCCGTATTAATATATAGATACTAGTACCGCCTTCAAGTTGTTGAGCTCGTATCCCGAGTGTCTGTTATGTCTTTCGAAGACTCTGCGTATTTTATGACTAATCCTTCTTAATTGAATGCCAATTATGTATTTTTTCATTCTTTCGATATCATTCATAATTTTTTTTATTTTCATTGATATTGGTCACTATTTGAATTTGATCTCGAGTGCCTGCTACTTGTTGTGGTAGCAGGCACTCGAATTTCTTAATTTACTCATCTTCGATGTAACGTTCGTTGTGGGAAAACACATGTTGAGCCTCTTGGTTGAGAGCGGTGCAATCGTGTAAGTATTGCCTCCACATTTCTTTCCTTGTTTGATGCCAGCGCAAACAAGGCAATTCCAAGTAGTCTCTTTTAGTGGCTAGATAGAAGGTGGTTTTTGTACCCTTATAGTTAGATCTTGCGGCGTTGTTTGCTTGGTCATTTCCGGTGCAGGGAAATAAGTCCACGGGAACTAAGTCCACTGAGGGACTTAGTTCCCACATAGTGGGAAATAAAACCACTTTCGCGAAGTGGACTTAGTTCCCATGTAAAGTGGGAAATAAATTCCGAAAATTCTGAGTGGTTTTAGTTCCCTTTTAATATGAAGTAAATTCTCACTGTCGACTAAGAACAAAATAAAATTAAAGAGTCAAGTAGGTACTTTGAAATTTTTATTAACAAAAGAGAAATTAACTTTCAACTGAGACAGAGCAATATAGGTACCGTGACCTCGCACCTACTCCAAATCAAACAGTGACCCCAAGCAGGGAGGTAGCAGGGGGGCAGCATGCCCCCCATATGCATTGCACTGTTTATGGGATTAGTTACGAAATCGCAAGTAGATTCCATAAATAGTATAATGCATATGGGGGGCCATGCTGCCCCCCTGCAACCCCCCTGCTTGGGGTCACTGTTTGATTTGGAGTAGGTGCGAGGTACGGTTTTGAAACTTTGGCTTTATGTCACCATGATAAGCTTAAGATTTTGCTTAAAGAGTGTGATAACTAACTGCACTTTACAGTTTTTTGTCTACATCTAAATGTTGGATGCTAGTTCCCTCTTCTTATTTTTGAATGTGTACTAAGTTCTCATAAAACAAATGGACTTAGTTCCCACTTTACAGGGGAACGTGGTTTTATTTCTCACTATGTGGGAACTAAGTCGCTCAGTGGACTTAGTTCCCGTGGACTTATTTCCCTGCACCATAAAATTATTACCCGCTTTGTCACAACTAATGTATGTATTTCTTACCGACTTCTTCATGCATTGTTGAAATGTCGAATTTCTATAGAATGTCGTTTAATTTTAGGCAATGTTTAAGAAAACGATGTTTTTCAAACTATTATACACTCTACCTATGCGTTCTGTAAAGTTCCAAGTTGATGTCGGGAAAAGTGTTAAACAAAAGAGAAAAAGAGACTGCATTGTTCATATCTAAATAAATCCCGTTACAGGTACAATGAACTTAAGCCCAATGCAATTAAGTATAAAAACAATTTTTAGCCTTTATTGCATTCATCTATTCTTCACAAAATGGATAGTTTTTTACAATTTCTTGATTTTCCGCTGCACGAGATAAAGGAATTTCAATTTTCCGCCGCATGGCTAAGCCCGCTCCGCTAAGGGTAGGTGCCCCCCTCTCAAACCTCCGGGATTCTATAACAGCATACTTTTCTTCGCCGAACTATTCAACATCATCAACAAGGGATTAGATTACATTTCTGAAAAACCTTGGAACAGTCGAGTCCGACCAAGGCCCTTAATGTACTTCTACACCTCCTCCCTCTTGACATTCACGTCATATTTATTGCATCTTGCAGCGGAGTAAGTTATCCGCGGGTATGGCTACTACTGCAATCGACTACCTACATTACGCCGAAACACAACCCTGACAAAGCCGCTCAAGTATATTTCCCATCCAGGGCAGAATGGAAAAATAGACGCGATTTTTACCAAAAGTTCGAAAATGGAATTTTGAGTCAGCGCGGGTATCTTCTCACTGGAACTGAACATACCCAATCATTGCGGTTTCATTTAGTGTATTCCAGGCGGAATCACTGAGGCTTGTAGGATACTCACTCTTTACTCCATAACGAAGCGAAATGTTGCTTTCTTATATAAAAGCAAAATAGCTCTACAAGCACTCGACTCATACTCCATATTATATAAACTAGTCGCACAGTGTAAAGACGTAATCAGTTCTTTAAGCGACGACGCCCTAGCAAATGTAGTGCTTTACCCTTCGCAGCTCGCTTTTAGAGACAGTCTCTCCTCCCGAAGAAAAATATATATCATTATTAACTACCGTTCGAGGGCGAACTCCAGATGGAGCACCCTAAGCACTTGCGTCATATCCAGGAAGGCATGAGCTGCCTGCTTCAACGCAAAAAGGACTCATGATCTGACAAAAGGAACCCGACAGGATATTGACAGAATTTTAGGAACACGCATTGGACAATAATCTGTTGGCACCCAAGTTGCCCAGTTGGTCATTCCATTCAACCCGCACTGCTGCAGTTGCAAAGCCCTATTCGAAAAGGAAACCCTTCAGAATTTCCTCTGCGAATGTCCGTCTCTAGCTTGAATTAATCGCACACTCGGCAAAACCTTCTTTGACGGCCCATCAGAAGTTGAAACACGAATTGACACTCTTAGTCACTGGAGTGGTTCACACACTTATTGTGACCTGGTGTACTACCAGGCAGCCACTCCTAACTACCTACCTGCCTGGAACATTTTAAATAAAGCGGCCTGCTTATTGGCAACACTTCAGAAAAGCGATCTCATCGTTAGTCTCTGGGTTTATGACAGTCTTTTCAGTTTCACGCTGTCTTTGTACGTTTGAGAGCAAGAAAAATTACGTAATTTTTCATCAGCAGTAAAGCACGTTCACGAGATTGTGGATAAGCTTTAAGGCGAACCAAACAAATTTAGAAATATCATGCCGGGAGAAGGTGGCGACGGTGTAGAGGGTAGTGTGTTGGATTCTGACCCGTGCTTAGGTTCAATTCCCATGGGGAACACCAACATACGCCACCCATTAATGGAGAGAAACGCGGCGCCTTGTTTCTATACACTGATTTAGAATTTGTCGAACACATTTCTAAATGATAATGCGGGAATCCTTTTAAGCTTACAGATACGTAAGCTTGAAAGATGCCGGTTGTTTGAAAATTCTGGATTTTTGACAAATCAAAACTTATATACGGAACTCAACGGGCAATAAAAGACTCAGTATACTCGCCATACTGTCAATCCATGGGGACTAAGTTGTTAATCCGAATGAGGTTCTTGAGATTATGGCAGCAAAGAAATCTCAAAGATTGAAATCTTGAATTTCTTTATTTCGATCAACCTCATTAGAAAAACAGGAATGTGCGCAATTGATAGTTGAAAATAAACTGAGGATCTCAATGAATAAAAAAAGATGATTTTATTGTAAAGACCGCATAAATTTATATGCTCCAAATGTATTAATGTTATTCCTTTAAGGCATAAACTGTTATTATAGAATATTTTCAGCGATTTTGTGATAAAACTGAAAGTTGATACACATTGTCCCTAAAGCGATTCGCAATGGCCTCATCCTAGTGGCGTATCGTTTTATACGCTTTATCAAGTAGTTCATTGTTTGATCTTTGGAAAGCGGTCGTTTAATATTAACCCACAGACAGACAGAATGCAACTTTTAAACTATTTAACCGACAGTTATCGGCGCTATTGGATAGATCACCCACCTAATAAGTTACTAAGAACATTAAATACTGGCTACTCTTATTTGGTTATTATATTATGAAACGCATATGGTGGATGCTATATGCTGATTATGTTGCAAGAAGTTGCTTTACTTTTACTGTAGACTTCGGGTCTGTGAGACAGGTAAAGTTTGAAGTCTTAACCTCATCTTATTAGAAGACTTGCTTTAATGAGAAGCTACTGTTTAAGGTTCAATCAAAAAAACTATGTTTAACATTGGACCTCCTACCTGTTAGCCACAGTTTAACATTTTATTACAGTCATTCCTTTCTTCCGCCAAGGATCCACCCTATTTTTCATAATATTATTGCTGTTGTAATTCAATTGTAGGGTCCTTTTTTGGTAATTTTCTCTATCTCCTGATTTTCACTTTAACAAGTAATTTTGGTGATTTCCATTAAGAAATGAATTTCCTCGCCCCACTTTAAAAAGAAAGTGTCCATAAATGCTTTGAGAAACTCCCAAAATAGTGGTAGGATGTCGTTTTTCGTTGCCCTTGCGACTTGTTGTCGTCTTTTGTGTTGCCAAAAGTAAGAAGGAGGGATTCCTTAAAGCTATTTCATTTCTATTGCAACAGTCATTATGATTTCAGTCAAACCTAATATTCAGTTTGTTAGTTTTTATGAAGGAGATTTTGCACCTCAGTCGGAGGGGGAGATGTACTACCGATGTCCCTGTCACTACTGTTTATAGAGACATTTTGAATTATTTCGAGACAGAGCGGACAGCTTTGTCGTAAACTTAGTTGAATATTTACTTGATTAAAGTTTCTCGTCGTCGAAAAACTTGATTAAGCAACTTTGTGCAGTGGACTGCAGTTTTTTGTGTTCACCTCACCATTCAAAGCAGCTCGTTGGCTGGAGGAAACAAAATTAACTTTTTTAAACAGATGGGAACGTGGATGAATGAAGTTGCAAGTTTTGCCAGTCAGCAGCTGAAAATTAAGTATGTACGAGTTCGCGTTGTATTTCTTCATTAAGCATGGGGCTAGCGGTCTAATTTGCCTGGTAAAAGAATTTAGAGGAGGATTTACGAAAATTGCTAAGATGTCTAAATGTTTGTGAATTTATAATACAATTAAAAGTTGTTTGTTTTCTGCTTGTTTACTAACTGATTGACTTGGGTTGCATAGTTGTTTGAAATTGGATTGCAATTTGACGGACAAGGAATGCTTAAGACTGAAAAGTTTAGACGGGCAACGAGTTTTGTGCATATAAGCAACATTTTGCCTACCCATCCCATTTTCAAATAAACTTGGACTTTTTGGGAGTGGAACATTTTTCTTATGAAAAAACTTGTTGTTCTTGCGCCTACGCTATTAAAAGAAGATAGCTCATCCTTTATACATTAGATATTACATTCATTCGCTCTCTCCTCTTACTATAAATTCATAGCAAAAAGCAGAAGCAAAAGAAAAAAGTATATATTATAGAACAATTGTCAAATTTCGTTTACTGGGCATTTCAAAGCTTACTATGTTCGTTTAAGAGAGAGAGGCAACGATTTTCACCGAGAGCATCACTGCACAAAAGGCATTATAGTATGCGATATATAGTATGTGATAACAGCATGCTTCCTATCGCAAACTATAGAAATATAGTTACTATTATGTTGTCCACTTGATATAATGAAAGCATCCATTATTGTGTACTATCAATATAGTGCAAGTGGAGACCGCGTGTAAGGACAACGTTTGAACTCGGAGTTCCTGGAACCATACCTTACAAAAAAAAGTGCATGACTGGATTGTAGGAAACATTATGAGTTGAAAAATTATACAAAATTATTAGAATGCACATTTCTTCTATATACCAAACGTTTTTGAAAACACTTCGTCCGCTTTGTAATATGGCCGTTTTTATAGGGTACCGGTATTCGACTTTTTTTGGGTATACCGTTTTCTTTCATTCACAAGAGTGTAAGTACATATTTTTTAAATATCAGTACATAATGATTTAAATCGTAAAACCCGGTTTTGAGATGTTTTGCCTTCTTCTATTCAACGTAGTGTGCGAAAGTCTTAAAACCGGTCTGTAACACACAGTAATCGGCAGTTACTATTGTGGCCGGCAAGAAAGATCGACAATAAACCACATCTTCAGACTTAGGCAAATCCTGGAAGATACCAATTAATTTCAAGAAGAGACCCACCATCTTTTCATCGACTTTAAAGCCGCATATGATAGCATTCATCATCAGGAACTCTACGTGGCTATGGCCGAATTCGTGATCCCGGCAAAACTGAACCAGCTGTGTCGTGTGAAGCTGAAAAAGACGTGGTGCAATGTGGAAACAGCTTTTTGGAACTTTTCTAAGCCCTCACCGGATACCGGCAAGCAGATGCGCTTTCATGTGACTTCTTCAATCTTATTCTTTAGCAAAGAGTACGCAGAGCAATCTTCAACAGATCGGTTCAACTACATACGAGGATACGCGGACGATGTCGAAATCATCGGCTGATCTCAGCGTGTCGCATTGTAGGCTTCCATGGCGACTGAACAACATTCAAAATTGGTTGGCTTGAAGTCAAAGAGCTCAAAACGAAGAAGTTGCTTTAAATATCTGACCACCGATTAGGACGTTCCTCTTCCTGTTGATAGCAGCAACTTCGAGGTAGTAAGGGAGTCGGATTTTCATGCTCGGATTTTCATGCACTTAAAATCTGAATATATGCGCTTAAATTATGAACTTAAAAATGCAAAATATGCATTTAAAATATGCACTTAAAACCAATTTAACTTAATTTCGGTTCAATTTAAAAATACATTTTCTTCAGTTTTTAACAATAAGTTCAGTTTTTTATTTTTATTATTAAATAGATCAATAGATTAACATTTAATAAAAAAAAACGCAGTTAACGTAAACATAAACATCTTTATTTGTTTAATTAAAATAAATAATTAAAAATAACATAAAATCATGTTTCCTTAATTGTTCTGATTTTAAAAAGTATTATTTGCATAGATCATACAATTTTTCTTAAAGTTTTCGTAATCAAAACGTTGCCGATTTGGTCTTAAGAATGCCTTATACAACTATCGCTCGACGTTAACTGAAGATAGTTACGCATTTTTTAAAGAACAAATCTCATCGACGGTAAAGTTCTTCGGGTAATTTTCGTCATTGCAGTGCAATGTGAGCGTCTGCTTACATTGTGCATTATAGAAAATCCTTAATTTTTTGCCAGAATGCACTGAAGTTTTTGTTAATGACTTCCCCTATAAGTCCTTCAACCGCATTTATCTTTGCAACAACATATTCAACTAAATCAATCAGATTTTTTCAGGTTGTCCTGCCTTCTAGCTTTGTGATGGTGTCACATAGGAAACTAAAGTTTGAACTTATAAATATTATTTGGCATTTCATAACTGGTTCATAACTTCCTTTGCATTTTTTATCGCAAATGCATCGGAGTCATCGAACCCATTGACAATGCTTTCAAACGCTTTATAATGTTTTGCATAATACTCAACAGCCTTCAACCAAGTTCCCCATCTTGTAATAATAAGCTGAGGCGCAAGAGGAAGCAAAGGATATTTTTCTTTAAAAATTTCGACGAGTGAAATTAATCCATCGACGACGTTCCGAAAATTACTCCTTATTTCTTCTGCAACTCGGTGCATTGCATATGCTAACCAAGTGACGTGCAACGATTTTGGATAAAACAGTGTTAATCCACGAGTTGCCTTTACAATATATGGCGCAGAATTCATTAAATGTGCGAGCGATGGTGGCATGGTTCGTTTTTTCTAATTAGACTATATTTATTAAAAATGTATCTATTAAGTTTTAATAATTCTTACTATTCCTTTAGAATTGCAATATAGTTATGTTCAAATAGCGAAATATACATTTTTGCATTGTAATTTTTCCGCAAAATGGAATCATACGGTATAATTTCTTTTGTATATTTTTTAAAGAAACATCTTAATTCAGGGTTACTAAGCTTACTTAAAGGTATATCGGCTGCAACAAAAGCCTCACATAAATCCATTGAAAAGGTGTTACATGCATTGGTAAAGGACAGTAGTTGTTGGAATTTCTGGCAAACTTCAGATCTTCCTTCAAATTCTAAGTGCTTGACAATTGCTGATACAATTGATTTTTTTCAAAGCAAACGCTTTTGTTACAAACTTTGCAGAAATATGAATTTATTATAAAAATATGCAAAACTATGCAAAATATGCATTTATAATAAAATATGCAAAAATATACACTAACGAATGAATGTCATTTTAAAGGAAATTTCCTGATTCGTACACATATTTCGTTGCCTTGCTTCTAAGGTGTTCCTAAAAAAATATGCATTTGTATCGAAATCCGATCCCTAGTCATAAGTAATCAACATATGTAGGTTACCGTATTGGTAACTCAAAATTAATAAATACATAAAACTTTATTAACATTCATCTCATCCTCAGAAAAAAAAACGTTGTCTACCCTTGTGTGTAGATTTCTACACATACGGGATTTTAGTGTTTTCCATCAATGTTTTTTTTTTTTTTAATAAAGATAAATAAAAAAATTACTTCTTCAATTTTATTCTAAAGAAACAAGTGAAAATAAATTTAAATTAGTTTTTCTTGAATGCATTTTACACAAACATTTCGATTATGTTGGTTTTTACAAGCAGCTTTTGTTGAAAAACAACAAATTGTCTCGTATATATTATTATTTTTGGTGGCAGACTTTTCTTCATAGCAAATGTGACATCTTGCTCCACCTTTTATTTGTAGTGGATTTGATGAAGATGATGCAGAAATATCATCTAAAGATTGTGCTGCTGAACTTTCTCCTGAAACAGTTGCAAGCAAACATGCTGATGATGCCTATCTTGGTTTACCACTTCTAGCTGCCCTATATGGTTTTGCAATTGAAAATCCAAGTTCACGTATTGTTTTTTTTGTGTTGCCAATTCGGATTCACTTCTTTGAAAATAATTACTGAATTCAAAGCAGAAATATCAATCATATTTGCAAATACAGCCATTGGCCATCTATTCGTTTTTCTTTGACAGCTGTAGCAAGAAAACATTTTGTCAACTGTATCTACACCGCCTACATCGAATGAAAACATAAATCATTAGATAACTTGAAATTTGAAGAGGCAGTGTATATAAACAAACCTTTTTTTTTTATTGTAATACTCTATAATTGATGGTAACTTTTTTTCACCAGATCCAATTTGAATAGAGTTATGCGTTATACTTTGCAATACAGTACATTTATTTTTCCTTCCAATGTACGAAACAAGTGCTATGTTGTCGGTAAAAGCGAATGTAGATTGATACAACGGTGTTTTTTACATTCAAGAAACTTTGGTGGAATGCTTCTTTTATTTTTTCTCAAAGTGCCAACCATTGTAAGATTTTTTGACAACAATTTTTGACCAAGATCATACGAAGAGAAGAAGTTATCCATTGTTATGTTGTGAGCTTTCAAACCATCAACGATATCCAAAACAACACGTTCGCCTTGTCCTTTTTCACATGAACTGGCACCAATTGCTTTTTCCAAATATGGTTGAATTTTCCAAACAAAACACACCAGCAACCAGAATTTCAATCCATATTTTACTGGTTTCGACGGCATGTATTGACGAAATCACCAACATTTTCTTCTGACACAAATTCGTCATCACTGTCTCCAGAAATATCACTATAATTACCATCACTTTCATTCAAAAATGCTTCCATTTCTTCAATTGTACGATATCTTCGTCTTGACATAGTTTTTTTTATTATTATTATTAAATTCACAATATATACGCACAATGTTCACTTCCGAAAAGATTCAAAAAAACTGGCATTTTATATGACATGCACTAATTATTCATATGTGTAGAAATCTACACAAGCAGGTAGTTAACGTAATTATAACAATAACAACCGTCATAAATTTTTTTTTATGGGGAAATACGTTTTTTTATGTAAAATAAGGGTTTTAATAAAGTCAGAAAATTCTGGAAATTAGTAATTAGTGGTTTTTGAAAAAAACAAGAAAAGAGGTAGCTTATGTGTAATTTTCTACACAAGGGTGGGATGAAGGTTAAATAAAACAAAATGAAAACAAAATGTTGAATATGTTTCAAATATGTGTGACTCCTTTCACAAGGGTACATTTTCAGTTAGAACTGAAAACAGTTAGGAATCTTTATTTGATTGTCTAAATAAATTAAAAGCGAAACAATTCCTATTCGGCTTTATTTCACTTTGGCAAAGTGAAATAAGACCGAACATGGAAATTCGGCGTTATTTCGCTTTCATAAAGTGAAATAACGCCGAATTTTGGAATTTGGCGTTTTTTCGCTCGGCGTTATTTTACGGCATCCATATTAGCTCTACTGTAGGTGTCATTACATTACAGGGCACTGTCTTATAGTTATAGGCAATGTCGCATCAAGGCTTGGCGTAAATTCAAATGGCTTATGTAAAAGCTGCATGAACGAAGGAGAGAAGAAGACTATACATCGACTTCTTTGCAGTTCTCTCCCATAACAGAAATCTCCTTTAGGTTGTTATAGCGACAGACACTTGAATGGTGAAAAAGAATATTTTAATATGAAAAATTGTCGAGCAATGTTGAATGTGCTTTTCGTATCATAACTGCGAAATTCCTGATTCTATGGCAACCACTAGACACATTACCAGAAGTTTGAGAATAAATTATATAAATGCATTTGTACTCGTATAATGCATCATGTTTTTATTGATCTTGAAGGAACCGACCCTCACAGCGACTAGCATGCAGTTGAATCATTTGGAAAACAGTAATTGTAGAAACAGATTAACACGGAGACTCCGGCTTCAACTTTGACAGCCACGCCGCACGTTTTACAACCATTGCTTATGGGATGGAAAAAAAACTATAAAAGAAATAAAAAAAAGGAAAGTTGTGAGAAGAGTTGACACAAAGGCGTACAATATCTACCCAGTTGAAAACAGCTTTTACAAAAAACCTTAAAAATAGATACTCACTTAAGGATAAATAATGTGTAATAAGATAAATTTAAGAAGCTTGATTTGAGATTAGGGAATTGTCGGAAGATAAACAAGAAATGTTATATCGTTGACTTAACTTTGAGATTCTGCTCGATACCATTTCGATGTTGGATAAAGCGTGCAATTCAGTTGTTGAAAAGCGTAATGGACGATTTAACATCATTTTCAGGAGCTTATTTTGTGAAATTTGAAATCTTTGCACATGACTTTTTGCACAATAACCCCAAGCAGGCGATCTGTATAACATAATCGCCTGAAAAATCGCTTTATAAATCAGTAATTTTTTGTCACTCAACTTAGATTTCCTATTTATAAAGGGGTAAAGTATTTTTATTGTTAAATTCATTTTTTTTAATGATTTCTTGTACGTGTGTACCAAAAGTTAATTTCTTATCCAGATCCACCCCAAGATATTTAGCACTAGACTTCCGATCGGTTCCGCAACCATTGATAATCAGACTATTGCTAGGTAGGAAACAGGGTTTTCTTTTTCGGGTGAAAAAGACAGCCTGAGTTTTAGAAGCATTTATCTTTATCTTCCAGTCGCAAAAGTAATCTTGCATAATATATAAGATTGCAAGTTAGTTCCAATAGTGGAACCAATAGTATCTGTTGAATAAATACAAATATCGTCAGCAAAAATAGCTGTTTCACAATTATGAAGTCTTGGGAAATCAGACATAAACACATTATAGAGGATTGGACTAAGGACTGAACCCTGAGGGACCCCTGCAACACAAACAAAGACTTGAGAAAGACAATTGTTGAAGACAAAAACGATTTTATGATTTTAATAAGGTACATTGGGAAATTAAGAACTAATAGCTTATGTAGAAGTCCTTAATGCCAAACAGTCCTGTACTTTTGCCTATACTAAAATTACTTTGTATGTGCTTTGTTATACGCTGAACCTGTTGCACAGTACTGTGAAATTCACGGAACCCAAACTGCTCTAAGGGCAAAACATTATTTGAGTTAATGTGCTCAATTAGCTTTTTCTTGATCACTTTTTCAAAACATTTACTAAGCGAGCTCGAAACTTATTGGTCTGTATTTACCATGCAACTAAGCGATCTTACCAGGATTCAAAATTGGAATTACCTTTGCTATTTTCCATTCACTTGGAAAATATCCGAGCTGAAGAATTAAACAATGATTGTCAAATATTAAGTCCAAGTGACCTTGGAAGATGTTTTAGATACAAGTTTTTTACATAGTCAAAACCCACTGACTTTCGAGTCTTTAAAGAAAGCAGAACTTCCCTTATGTCGTTAGTTGTGACGAAACCTACATCATTATTTACATCAGAGGTGTTAATTAAATTAACTTGAATTTAGAACTGAAGATTCAACAGTGATATTACTTATAGCACTGCTAGGTAGCTAATAGTTAGACTTTACAAAAAGTTTCTGCCAGTGCATTTGCCTTTTCAGTGCCCGACGTCATTACCTTCAGTGCCGGAATATGGGAATTACGCTTTTAAATTATTTTTAGGACATTCCAAAAGGATTTGCTAGCTTTGTCCATTCGTAACAATTTTCGGTTATAGGAATTATTTCTAAAAGTCGCAATGCCTTCTTTAATCAGTGCATTTAGGACTTTCATTTCAGCCAAATAAAAGCAATTTCTCATTCTTATCCATCTGTTTCTGTAGCTGTTCCTTACTTTAATTAGTTCAAGTAAATTACTAGGTAGGATATTAGCGCTTCCAAGTTTAATCTTTTTTTTAGGTACGGAAAGTTCAACGCTTTCAACTAAAGCAGATGTGAAAGATGCAACATTTTGATCAATTTGAGATTGATTGATATTTGCATTTAAAATATCAAGAAAGTGACTCAATTTTGTATTCATTTGGCTCTTAAATGTTTCCCAATTAGCATTTTTAAAATCTAAAGTTTCACTTCTCCCACATAAAGGCAAAGTGAAGGTACAGATAGCTATGGGTAAGTGATCAGAGCTCATTTCATTAATAACCATAGGTTCGGTAAACAATCCTGGCATATTTGTCAAACATAAATCTAAAGTTGAAGGATTGGCTCTGTTATTTGCAGGATAACAAGTGGGATGAGGTGGAAACAAAATATCAAAAGAGGTCCTTGTATTAAGATGTTCAAGTATCAAGGTGGCATTTGTTATTGAACAGAAAGTATAACCTAGCAATGACGCATTTAGGAAGATTAAATAAATTGCTTAGTTAGATCAAGTTTTGTCGCATAATTTAAATCATGGACTTCGTCAATTTTCCTTTCAGTAACCTTCCAATCGGTAAGTGAATACTGCGATGCTAGTACTACCTACTCATAGATAATGCGAGACTATTCGAGTTTCGCTTAAATAATAGACCCTAGCAATGTGTTCACGAGGCATGAAAGATGCTTTCAAGTTTGAAATTCATTGAACTAAGCTAACGTTACCGTTCCAGTTTCACCATCGAAGATAAGGGACGAGAACATGGAAAAGAATATGAAAAGCTGAGGATACGGAATGAATTAGAGAAAAAGTAAAAGACGGGACATCATTTAAAAACAAAAAAATAGGAAAGGCTACAGTCCGCTTGGATACCCTGTTCCTATCCCTCATTAAATGGGCGTTAAAAAAAACCTAAGTATGGGAGAATTGTTCAGAAGGATCTTCATGTTTTTTTATACAATATTTAAAGTATTTTATTAAAAAAAGTTTTTGTTTACAAACGCCCCATAAAAGTGGGCATGGCAGAAAATTTTAAACAAAGGAATTGTTCAAAAGGACTTTAACTACATATGTACTTTGCAAATGATTTCTTCAATAAAACGTTTTTTTTTTAAGTGGGCGTGTCGGTGGGCTGCTTTTTAAATTATTTACACATAAGCATTAAGGGCCCCTAGAGAGTATACATTAGGTCCGTTCGCGTACTTTATGTGTAGGAAAATGAAAAGTGTCAAATCTCCAAAATCGAGAGAGAATCCTCTCATTTCTAAGAAAAGTACGCGAACGCTTTTGTGTAAAAACTTCTTAGTTTGGCTTGAAAAGAAGCAACAGCTGTTTTTTTTTGCTGGCAAACTCATACGATTTCATCATTTGACAGTTTTCATTTTCTTACCAGCTGAAATTCTGTGTGAAGAAAAATGAACGAAAGTACATTTTTCTTTCGTTCATCTTTTTACCATTTTCTCAGTACGCGAACGCGTTTGGCTAGTTTTGCACGAAAGTTTATATAAATTTACGTATGCATATTAGTTCGCGAACGGACCTAATATAAATTTCAGCTCCCTAGCTCAAAGTTTGACTTTTCGAAAAAAAAAGTTTGAATTAATTGTGGGTGTGTCAGTGGGCGGATTTCTAAAATTTTATTTAGCGAGCATTTCGTGCGCCTAAAGTAATTTATTAAAAATTTCAGCTCTCTGGCTCAAAATTCGGATTTTTTGATAAATTAGTTTTTTTTTCGAGATTTTGGGTGTGTCACTAGGCGGATTTCAAAAATTCTTAAGCTTAATTATTTCGGTCCTCTAGAGAGTATATGGTTAAAATTTCAGCTATGTAGCACGAGTTAAAGGCCTAATTTTTGCCGGCGGATGAACGGACGGACGGAAGGACGGGCATCTCTAGATCGAAACTACTATCGATAATGATCACGAATATAGTAACGGGCCTACGGACAATATTAAGGTATGTTACAAACTATGAGCTTAAATTAATATACCCTTAAAATAGGGTATAATGAGAAAGAGGTCGTAGACAAAACAGAGCGTTGGGGAACACCAGCGTTTATTTGGTGCGATGCAGAATTGAAGCCGTCCAAAACAACTTAAATTGGACGATCCGAGAGGTAATTTCTAGTCTTTTGGAAAAGGGTATTCGCAATTGTAAATGCACGCATTAATGTTCAAGAGAGCTTGATGCCAAACTCTGTCAAATGTCTTGCAAAAAATAAAATAGTATTAATTGTAGAGAGAAGCTGAAACAATACCTCGGAACAGATTTAGTTGTACCAACTTGGGGAAGGCCTTTGATGATGTAAATGGAGATTACCAAAATTAAGTAATTAATACTACTTTACTTACTTAACTGGCTCCCGACCCGTGAAGAGTCTCTGCCTGAGACACTACAGCCTTCCATCCTCTACGATCTCGGGCAAGTTGCATCCAGTTGTCCAGACCAAGTGCTCTGGCGTCCGCGTTGGCTTGGGCTTTGAAACGGAGGTTCGGTCTTCCTTGTCTTCTCGAACCTGTGGGCTGGGATTTGAAGACCCTCTTAGCTGGAGCATTCTTGCCTATTCGCTCGATGTGGCCGAGCCAATGTAGTCGACGTATTTTGGCTTTTTGGACTACATCCACATCTGGGTACAGCTCATAGAGTTCGCGGTTGTATCTTCTCCTCCATTCGGCCTCCTTGCACACAGGACCAAAAATCCTAAATAAGTAATTAATAGGAGGATTATTATTGGCATCATTAAGTAAAATAATTGTTTCGCCTCTGCTAAATAACCTCAGTACATATCAAATAAGTTATTCTACGACCGACCATCAAATATCCTTTCATTTCCTTATGAAAGGGAATTGATGGAATGACTAAATACAATTTTTCATCCTTAGCCTTAATTAGGACAATTTCCGATTGATGTTAAGAAAATATGTATAGCTTTGCTCGCCCTCAATATTACATGTTGCGCCACCCGTAATTATTCCGTCATAATTATTGCGGCCCTCTGATAAAAACAATAATTCATCTTTCAATTCAAATTAAAACTTAATATCCGCATTTCGAATAAATTATCACCCTCACTTAATATTCACTGACTCAATGTTTGAATTTTTTTATAATTTAAATAGCAAAATCCCATATAATAAAAAAATATGTATAACAAAAAAAAGTTCCACTAATTGTCAGGAAGGCGCAGCATTCTCATAAAAATACAACAGACATATATTTATGAAAAAAATACATAAAGCGACCGATGTCATTTGCCGACCCGGGAAGGACACAAAAAAAGAGGTTTAATGAAAAACGAAAAAAAATCGTATCCTTTGTTTTCACTTGGTCCATGAAAAACGTCATTGAATAGAATAAAATAATAGCAAAGAAGAAAAGTGCCATCCTAGCCTCGCCACCGAATAACAGGCGTAAATAATTTCCATTTTTCTCAACATGACATTCTAATTCCAGGAAACGCCGTTTTGCATTCATATTTAAGCTCCGAGATGGATGTGATTGACTATGACGGCTGCCGCATGCAACCCACATTTAACCATCCGCCACAGATGATGATTATCATAGTCATTACTATCGCGATGAAGAATAAGTGGAAGCAACAAAAGCAGTTCTTGTGGTGTTAATGCCACCAATGAATAGTTCCTGCGACGTAATCCGTTCTGCAGTGCAACGAAGACAAAATGTCGTGCACTGTGGGGCGGATAAGTTGTTCAGCCCACCAGCAGACCGACCAATATTGTCTTGGATCTCCGTAGCTGTTGCTTTCCATTCGACATTGCCTTGACTGGATGAACTAAAATGGAATTCCTGATTCCTGGATATGTAGGATACGGATACGGTACATAGGCACATACAATTTACTATTCTACGACAAGTTGCCATATTTCCGAAGGGAACCGACCATGGACTACGACCAATTGTAGTCGCATTTATTAACGCGATAAAAAATGCACGTAATTCGAAAGAGTTTATGGAGTTTCATAGACACTTGGTCTACATCTTTTGAATGTACAAGTACCGTTAACTTGCTATTATATTTTCCTGAGCGGATGAGTGGAGCATGCGGTCTTATTGAGTGAGGATTTGTACTATGTAGCCATATGCGGAGCCCCTTGAGATATATTCTCATAATTTATATCTAAGTTATTGAAATTTGTATGATGCCGGGCCTAAATAATTAATATTTATACGGCTATTTGCAGGAGGCGAGGCCTTGAAGTTATGATCAACATATAAATTATATAAGCGAAACGTGCGACATGCAAATTTGATTCTTTGCTATTTTATATTCATGATGTAAGGACATTGTATCCCCGTTATGGAAGCAGGTCGAAATATTTTTCTTGGCAAGGTTTTGCTTAAGTTGTTGATGCCGACTAAAAGCTGCTCTTTAATAGAAGTTCTTGTTTTTGCTTGGAACGCGCGCCGGTCGTAATTTTATTTCGTATTTTTATTTTTAATTTTAACATAGTGAGCTGTACTGTAAGGTGAGGGCTTGGAAAAATTAACAATAAAATTAGCATAGAATCAATTGTATAAAATAAAAAGATTTAATACGGAGTTTTTTTTTAAACAGGAAGTGCAGTATAATATTTCGACAAAGTAATTTCGAATATGACTACCTGCAAACAAGAAGGAGGCCATTCAGCGGATGAATTCAAGATATTGCAATAGTCAGCATAGAAGAAAGCAAACATACACTTTGAGCTGCCTTAAAGCATTTGGAGCAGAGAACTTAATTAACGGCCTAAAGAGGGCATATGACCTATCATTTCCAGACATTCGTGCGTGTGATGTAATATGTTTGGCTTTAATGGAAGGGAACTACATTCTTAAGCGGACTCCGAATGACAAAATTGAAAAGCTTCTGTTACTCTTGGATGTTTGGCAGATATTCGCGAGAGGTGGCGCTGTGAAAAAAACGTTACGTGTTACTTGGACCCGACGTGATTTGTACCCCCGGTCGGTAGTCCAACGCACATACCACTAAGTCACTTTCCCACAAAGTCGTCAAATATCAAATACTAGCCAGGGTGTGGAAAAGAAGATTGTGGTGGATGATTTCTTATGAATCAACGGCAGCGCTTACACAAAGACCACGCCGTGTCGCTTGACATTGGAAAACAGGCAGTGCTTTTTAAAACTCGCACTGGAGCTCAGCCATGAAATGCGCCATCATGTGACATATTCAATCTTGTTCAGTAGCAGATTAAGTGAAGAGCAAGTATCAATATGGTAGATACTCGACCCGATCGAGTATGAAGTATATTACATATGTATGTAGGACAAAACGTCACTGTTGATAGCAGCTTATTTAGCATGGTTAAGTAGAGTTATGTTGTTTCTCCTTTTTTCAATCAACTAAATTATCTGTCTTCCACATGTCTACCTATGCTGTTATGCAAGAAACAAATTTGCAAGAGTAAGAGTACATTTTGGAAAAAGAGAGCTTCTTCTTCTGTTGTATCGAATGATCAACACATCATAAAGCCAAACGTATCTCTTTTTTTTAGGATGTGCATTAACTACTTACCCTCTGTTTTTATGTGTGCATGTAAGCGTAAGGTATCAAATGATTTATACTATTATTCCCTTGGCTATAACTTTGTAGCCGTTTAATATATCATAACGAAAACAATATGGAATTCGAAGTGAATAAAGCTGATTCCAATGATAGCATTAACTCAATTTCGATATAATTGGACTTATGCTGTTATGCTTTTCGCCACAGATATATTTCCGAAAATAAAATGCTTTAAGTTTAATTTATTTTTATTTTAATATTTTGTCTTGACAACCCACAAGCCGGGAACCCGTGAATTAATGTAAATAAATAAAAGGGACTACAGTAGAATATATTGAAGCTTATCGTTTTCATTACTTGGTTAATAGATGTCTATTTGTGGTCTTCGATGCCAACGGAAGTAATAATAGTCTCCTTTCCTATTTGGTCGTTTAAATCACCATGAACTAAGTCCTGTTCTGAAGCTCGTGTATGTACTTCTTGATATAAGAATTTAGTGATTTGCTAATATTGAGTATGTATCTGCGAGCCCCATTTGTCATGCTCGAAGAACAAAGTTTTATATTTGTTTTATGTAGGTACTAAAATCCGTGAACTGGCACAAAAAAGCTTGAACCGGGGGACAACCATTTTCAAACTAGCTTCTCAGAGAAGGAGAAATGCTCTGCAGATCCGTTCGCCAAAGTTCATCAGCAAAGCTTAAGGGCTGCTTCTTGTAGGTGACAAAAAATATTACACAGGTGGCAGCAGTTTTGTGAAGGACAAACCTTCCTAGAGCCGTCCCAAACAATGAAGAAGTACCCGGCATTAATGTCGAAGAAGTAAGGAGGGTTTTGACTTCAAAAACGAAAAGCAAGAGGGCCGGACCAGATACCCTCTGAGTTCTGGAGAAATATCGGAGTCATCGGGTCCATATGGCTCATGATTCTTATATCTAACAAACTGATGAGATCCGAACCAATTCCTCTCCAAAGTGCCTCAGTTATACTTTGCTGACGTGACGATGAAACCATGATAGCCTTTTCCAGACATTAATATGAAGGAAGAGTGATTCCCAAGAGCGAAAATTTCTAATACCTGGGATCTATGATTAATAGCAAAGCTAGTTGTGATGACGAGATTAAGCATCGCTAAGACGTAGAGTGAATGAAGTGTCGGGAAAACGCAGCCATATTCTGTGACAGAAAAATGCTTTACACGGTAGTTGTTCGTCGGCGCTCATATACGGTATACAATGTTCGACAGCGTTCAAAAGTATGAGGATATTGTGCGATGGTAGCCTATTTACTAACTGATTGGCAGGTCGTGTGTTCGAATCTAGACCAGGGTTATGATCTTAAATTGAATACTCACACGAATACAGAACACTCTAAGCAATTTAGGCTCCATCCATGGAGAAAAAACCCTACCCAAACCTCAGTTGGTTTTGTCATGTTTGTTTATTTATTTACGATTATGTTAACACGTAGATACAAAATCCATTAATTGTGTAACAGTTATAAAGGGCTAATTTGAAAAGTACATAATTTCAAGTTAAAACAAGAATTTAAAACAAAATTGAAACTATATACTGAACCCTATCAAAAAGGCAATATCAATCAACTTTCCCATAAAATCGCGAAAAAGAGGCAGGCCTAAAAACTCCTTAATCAAACAAATGCAGCAACACCAGCGTTTGATAGGCCTCAGCGACGAAGTGATTCGAAGTCGGGAGGCTTGCCATTGTTTTTTGAGGTCAACAGGGAACAGGCGAAATAGTAGGTATGCCGCCAGACGGCTATTTCTGCCATGCTCGTGTTCTCAAACACAAACTATTGTACATATATTTCATGAAATAAAGAATCTAATCTAATCTAAAAATCTAGTAGGTATGCAGTGAAGTTTGAGGGTTATGATCCTTTTAGTCAAGATGACAACCTCGTAGATAAAGAGAAAGAAGACGAACAAGAATTGTCTTGCGAATTAGGACTCCACTACGTGTACATATACATATTTTGAATAGCTCTAAGAAGATACTTCACTTTGAAAATGTCCGCATCATTCCTGTCCTGATTTAATTTTGCAGCTAACCACGCATTGCTTAACACCTTGCATTAGTCCTTGTTCCAGGCACGAAGAATAATAATCCCTTACTTGTAGAAAAAGGAACTATTAGGTAATAAAGGAAGGATGATAAGGTCAACGTTGTTGTTGGCCGATAGCTATAGCACTATTTTATTCGTCCATAAACATACGGTTGTTACGAGAAATTATTACCAACCGCAAAGAAAGGGTTCTTTCTTCTGAAAAGCAACGTTAAATGTAACAACTGCAATAGAAAATCTTTAGCAGCAATTTACGATACTTTATTAGAGTGCGGAGAGAAAATCGACGAAAGGAACATTTAATTACACTAGGACAGGCACTGTTCCCGAGTGTGTTAGGGAAAGTAACACTAGAAGAAAACTTCAATTAATCGAGCCTTAATATGTTCCATACATGAACATAGCTACAGGGAAACCCCAGCACTATATACAAGGAGTTATTTTGTTGAATAAGAAGAAAAGAAAACAGATTGCAATTGTTTTATTTACTGTTATTAAGGTCAATACAGTGCAGTTTTCATAAGGATCATAAACAAAAGCTATTTCGAGTAGAAAAGAGTTAATTTGTCTATGTTTTTGTTAACATTTTTAAATACTTACGAATTAAAATTGAATCAACTTTAATATCATTTTCGACACGAAATAGTTCAATGCTTTCATATTCGAGGTTCGGTTATTATTGGAATCATTTTTGGAAAGTGGGAATCTGAATCTTTTTCGTACAAGTCCGTCAATAAAACTAATATTTCTTATTTAAGTACGTAAATCTATGGATATGCTGTTTTGAGAGAACTTTTGACGAGTGTTGATTTTAACATAAATTAATATTAAAAATATTATTTTACGATATATTTTGTAATTATAGTTACTACTGTTTTAAGTAATAAATCGAGAAAAATTGTATGACAAAATAACCCCGAATAGTGGCGCTGCAAACAACTCTGTAAGTATATCATTAAGAAATACAGTCTTGTGTCTTTATACATACTTTGCGAAGAAGACGACCTTTATTTCCATATAATTATACCATGGGACGTTTATCTTTAAAATAGTGAGCGGATTAGACAAATCTTTACGCTTGATCATTTCGGCCCTATAGAATTTCAGCTTTATACCTCAAATTTGGTGACAGACAGAATTTGTATACCCTATTCTAAGGGTATATTAATTTTGACGCATAGTTTGTAACATACCTTAATATTGCCCGTAGACCCCTAAAAGTTACTATATTTATGATCAGCATTAATAGTAGTGTCGATCTAGCCATGTCCGTCCGTCCGTCGGCAAAAATAGGCCTGTAAACTGGACCTAGAGAGCTGAAATTTTAACCATATACTCTCTAGGGTCCCGAAATAATAAAGTTTAAGAATTTTTGAAATCCGCCCACAAACTCAAAAAAAAAATTAATTTTGGAAAAAATCGAATTTTGAGCTAGAGAGCTGAAATTATTTATATATGATCTATGTCTCCTAAAACTGGTCGGTAGATACAATTTTTAAAATCCGTCCACTGACACGCCCACAATTAAATAAAGCAATTTTATTGAAAAGTCAAAGTTTGAGCTAGGAAGCTGAAATTTATAATATATACTTTCTATGGGCCCTTTATGCTAATTTGAAAATATTTTCAAAATCCGCCTACTGACACGCCCACAATTAAAAAAAAAAAACTTTTTTGAAAATGCAAAGTTTGAGCTAGGAAGCTGAAATATGTAATATATACTCTCTGGGGGCCCTTTATGCTCATGCGTAATTTGTTTTAAATCCGCCTACTTTCACGCGCACAATTAAATAAAACAATTTTATTGGAAAACCAAAGTTTGAGCTAGGGAGCGTTTTTTTACAAAAGCTTCGTTTTTTTCGACAAAATCTTTTCAATGTAATATAACAAAATGTGTAGAGCGTTCTTAACAATTCAACCATACTTAGACCTTTATCACGCCCACTTATGAGGGATAGGAATAAGAATAGGGTATCCAACAGTTCGCCCAAGCGGACTGTAGATCGTGCCTAAGTTTATAAGTAGAGTAGAGCGTCGATTATCCGAACTAATGGGTCCGAGGGTTTGATCAAAAAATCGGATAATCGAACACATAAGCGAATAGAACAAAAATCAGGTGATTGGTCGCTCTTCAAATGCCATGTAACTGAAACCAAAGAAAAATATGTACATATGTAGACTTAAAGGATTTCATGTCCGCACATTATGTTTTATATATTTCACATTTCGTATCTGTGTTATACACATTTACAAGAATATGCATATAAACAAACCCAAACAAGCGATATAAATATACGACAAAGTTAAAGTTGAGGGGAAAATTAGCCATATTTTTTTAATTTATCTTTGTCGCATTTTCTTCGCACCCACATCACATATTCTCTTTAACAGCAAAATACACGAATAAAATCAAAAATATTTTCCCGTGCATACGAAATATAGCAATCGCTTCAAAGTGTACCGTTAAATCTGTTCGTTCGTTCGTTTTAGTTTTCTCCTTTTGAAACTTTCATCGGATTATTGACTTTGAGGCTAATTGGCCTTCGAATAAATGAAGTCAATTTGGTTCTGATGTTGCGTTTGGATTACTGACGTTCGGTTAATTGAAGTTCAGATAATCGACGCTCTACTGTACCCTTATGCTTAGGAAAGGCGCACTACGACCCCCCACGATCTGTTTAATTTCGAAGAGGTTTACCACCACAAAATTGTATATTTTGTTTGTTGCTTTATTGCTAACAAAATTGATGCAAACTGTGGGTGTAGGGATTCAGTGGTTGGTACGTTGAACTACTGATGGAGGCGTCTCAGGTTCAAATCAAGCTGGGGTCCAGTAACACCTAAAGTTTTTGCCACTGTCCCACCTTTTACGAAAGTTTGACAAACATCAAAGAGTATCAACCGGTTTTTTAGGTCGTAATCCTTTTATGGGTAATTTTATGCCATTAATGTTTAAATATGATGTCAGGCATATGCGCGCCACGGCTAGCTCGAATGAAGCACGTCAATACCATTTAACTGAGGAACGAAGAAGTCAGAAATCATGTTTCTATAGCGCTCTCCATTCACGGTAACATTCTGGCCGATGAGTCCATCAGCCCAGTGAGTTTTACTAGATGTCAGGGCATCTCGACGAAGGCTTCTGCGTTTTCTCCACTCCAAATTCAGCAATTTTATTTGTTAACATATTCATTTAACCAAAAATGGGCAACATTTTTCGTTGAAATTGAGGATCAAGCTGAATCATGTTTCCGGCCCATTCACCGAACCTACGACGCGTATAACGGCCTCGCAGTTTCAACACTTACAAAAGCTATATCTTATAAGCTTTTAAGCCAAGGTCTAACGACCATACCACGTCGAGTTAATCGGTTCTCGTCAGATCACCGTAATTAAACGACGTTGGGCGCGGTTAGTACGTAGATGGGGGACCGTTTGAGAACAACCGTGTGTCGTTGGCCAGTCCCATCTACAGAGTTGAGGTAGACAATATACGTGGTATCACAATGGACCTAAATTGGTCTAAGTGTGTCGGCTTCTGCCGACAGCCACATAAACCTAAACCTAACCAAACCTAGGCCAAGGTCTTTCCGTAAAATCGCCCACAAAGTGAATGGACATAGCTCCTCTGTGAATGAAGGCGAATCGACTCATTCGTATTCTTCTCAACACCGCACTCCACAACGGCAAGAACTTCTTTTTTTTGCACTGTTTGTGGTCTTTGGGGATGCATATTATTATAGAATGGTGGTTGAAAAACGATCCCTCGTGTTCCGAATAAGTTGCTCAGATGGACGATTATGTCGACCGTAAAATGGACGCTCGATAAGTTTGGCTAACCGAACCATTGTTTTCAAAATAAGTTTGACAATTTGCACGCGTTGTTCTGGCGTTAATCTTTTCACCGTAAAATGGCATAACGTACTAACCACAAATCAACTTTCAACTGTTAAATTGCAATCTTTAGAAACAGTGT
Organism: Portevinia maculata; assembly: GCA_949715645.1. Lineage (NCBI taxonomy): Eukaryota > Metazoa > Arthropoda > Insecta > Diptera > Syrphidae > Portevinia > Portevinia maculata. The sequence goes on along the minus strand of OX454527.1, from coordinate 187,793,342 downwards.
TGCCAGTTCAAAACCCAAACCTTTTAAAAAACACCCTTTAGTTATTCATCTGAGAGACACGGTCCGCTCGTATTCGACTAAGTGGACGACTCACTCATACGTATTTTATAATGCAAAGCTTTTCAGCATGCGGTAAGATAATATAAAAAAATCGAATGTTTTATAAATTCTTACATTTTACTTAGGAACGGTGCCATGGAAATCATTTACTTAAAAATATATGAAATACTACCTTCATTTCTGTTTACGAAAAGTTAGCTATTAATAATATTATTACTACGGCAGATATTATTACAAGCTGAACACTCGCAGACACACTCTAATTTGTCCCTGCCACATCAATAATTTTTCTCCTATCTCTGCCTCAATGAATTATTTTTCAAATGCATATTTGATTTGTAATTCTCCTGAGAATTCTCAGTGCCGAAATGCTGAGCTTCATTTAATCAAAAAAAAAAATTATTTTTCAGAGCATAAGAGAGAATGAGAAAATGACATTTCGATAGCAAAACTACCATATACAGGCACTTATGTACTAACCTCCAATGGTGTTTAGCTAATGCAGCCTCTATAGCTACAACGTTGCATCAGTTTTATGAATAAGGTTTTTGCGTTTGGAATAAGGCTGAAAGTCTTTTTTAATAATTCACACATACAAAGTTGTTTGCCACGCAGACTTTTTGCGGTTTTTTTGACAACAACATGCTTTTTTTAAATCATTGTTTAAAACCTGAAAGCAAACAGTAAAAGCAAAATATGCAGACAATATCCTTTTTAAAAATTCGCTGTAACTAAGTTATTTTGCCGGGCCCACTTTTGGATGCGTTTTGATAAAATTTGCAAAAAAAAAGAGAAATTGATAAGGTTTTTAACCTTATGCCAGGCCCACTTTAGGGGATGGGAATGCGGATATAGTCATAGCCTTTCCATATGCTTATATATATAATACTCGTACACTACCTAACTACCACTGTACAACTTTTCATCTTGTTATTCTCGTATCTTTTGATTTGAGTTGTATATCGTATTGTTTGTCTGTAATTTTTCAAAAGATAAACAATTTGAAGACCAATTGGCGCGTTCAATTTGCCAATCAACTGCAAGTTCACTACTAATTAAATGTCTATCACTTGCCAAACAATGGTCACGTGAGTTATTTGATCAATGAGAAAAGGTAAAATAGTAGTCACTAGTAGTTGACTTGTAAATTGAACGCGCCCAATATCACTGTGGTGTTTACCACACGAATAAAAATAAAGACATCGCTAGATATTTGAACGCACTCCTTTTGCGGAACGTAAAACATATTGCAACAACAATACGAAGGAAGATGACAAAGAATATTTCCATGAAAGGATTCATGGATGTGAAAAGTTTTCACTTTGAAACAACGCATCTTTTCATGGTAGGGTTATGTGTTCATGCCTGTAAATACAACAATGTTGTAAAATCAAATTCTCTAAGGAAGCTCCAAAGGAAATTACATAAAGAAATCAGTTTCTTCAAATTCAAATTGTTTGCGTAGAGATGCCTATCTATAGATAAATCTTTGCAGATGTGTGATGTGATTGCGTGAAAGTTTATAGAAAAGTACTCGTACTGGCACTATTCGTGTGTGGCAATAGTTACATGATGTTGAAGATGAGCATCTAATTTCAGACGTCACAGAACCAATTCAATAAGAGTTATGCATTTTGATTGACTGCCTAAATCAATAAATCGTTGAAACCAGACGGTTGCGTTTGAATAATTCGAATAGCTCAGATTTGTGCACGAAGGAAAATCAATTTATTTTGCTGTTGATCCATTGTCATTGGATTGCTGTTCCTTGTATGTACTAGGATAAAAGTTTGGTATTTTGTATTGAAGGATATTTATCTGCATTGGGGACTTGATAAATGAATGACATTGTGAGGAAATCAAGTTATATGACACTCTTCAGAAATTCATTTCTATTTGTAGAGCTCAACAAACGATTGACAAACACATTTAATATTTAAACGATGTCCAAGGAGGAGAATCGAATTCGATTTTTAATGTGACGCATTAAATATATTAAAAAATGTTGATACTTTGATAAAGAAGCTACATCACTACGTCTCAGTGATGGAAATCAACTTTTTTCGAGTGGACTAAATACTGAAAATAAATTTACCAAATCGTACAAAGCGTAAAGGTGAAAGAAAAAAAAGCATATTAGAATCGTAATTAAAACACATATGTATTTTCAAATTTCAAGGTCCACAATATGTTTTTCAAATATTTTTAAGAAGATGTACGAGTATATGCGTGTGCGTGTATACGTTCGAGGTCAATTTGTTGTCACGGCATCTCTCGCATAAAAAATTAAAACGACGCGTATAAACGTAAATATGATCTCAAAAAATTATACTGAATTCCCTCCAGCCTTTTTTTGTTTTGACAAAAAGACTGATTAACTTCACATCATTCATGTTATTTTAATTGGTCAATATGTTTTTGAAATAATTAACAGGATATATCTGTGTGTGCATGTACGTACTTACGTAAGTACGTTGGTGAACAATTTGTTCGTTCAGTGTACCTATCTGGCGTATAAAAAATTATATCGACTGCGTTCTGGTCCCATTCGATGCGTATTGACTGCGGGTGGCAACGGTGCAGTAGTAGTGCATTCGCTTACTGAATGGAAGTTCGTGCGTTCGAATCCCGGCCAAGTCCATTATTTTATATCGAATACATGAAATCGTAATCTTCCTAAGCATCTTAGACACCACCCGTGGAGAAAACCCCTACAACTGCACCCAAACACTTCTTTCCTATCTCTCTAATTTTTCCAATAGTAAGTAGCGCCGAAAAGCATGCAAAGACATACGATATTGCCAGGTGCTGCTTGCTGTTAAAATACGAATGCGTACGCTGTGTTTTTAGCACTATAATGGTACTGTAACAACAGAAACAAATTCGTTTAGCTTAAGCAAATTATAAAAAAAAATATGATCTGAAAAATATAATTACTTACTTTGAATTCTTTTCAGCCAATTTTTTGTTTAATCAAAGAGACTGAAAAATATGGATTTTAGAATTTCTTGAGAAAGATTTATCCAATCTTATTTGTTCTGGTTACAATCCATAGGTATACCTCCTTCAAAATATCAGATAATTTCATTGAGTTTTTTTTTATCAAAGAGCAACTAACAGTTTTTTGTAATATCTATTAAAAAAATGTAAAAAAAAACAATACATGTAAATATAATCAATTTTAATTATGAATGTGGAGAAGAATCAAAGAATATTGATTTTATTGAAATTTCGCGAACGCTCCTTTATTATTATTTATATTATTACTAGCAGACACCCCAAAAAACCCAAGCATATTTTCTATTTCAAGCCTATTAATCTCTATTCTTTTAATTTGTTATTCAAAGCATATTCATATCACGCTGGGAAATTGATCGTTGATCGTGTAGCCCTACTGTGTCGCACTCACTCCACTTGTTTACTTTGCTTTAATCCATTTAGTAAAGTACTTATTTAATAGGAAAAAGGAACAAAAAGTGTTACTGAATCCTGAAACAAATTCTACTACCTACGTAGACAAAGTATGAAGATTTCCATGTAACACTTTGATTCTTATAAACTACAGAACTAATGAAAAAAGTGTATGTGTGTAGTCATGAAGACGCAAGAAGTTTTACTTCCTTGGAAATTCTGCGCGGCTTCTAAGGATATTTTGAAAAAAAAAATCTGTTTTAGGGTTCCAAGGAACTCTTCATAACATTGAACACACAAATATTTGTTTCTCGTTAAGGACATTTTTAAGGTTCCAAAGATCTCTTGGTTAAGGAACAACGCAGAAATACTGGGCAGGATCATTTTTTTGGGCCGCAAGGGGTTCATGGTAGTATCGAATTAAAGCGACATTATCAAATTGGCCATCAGTTTCCACGGTACAAATTTGATTTTTCCTCAGCCGTACAACTGAAGCATCTATACAATTATTACAATTATAGTTGTCCTTGTTAGTTTGGTGTGTTTGGGTGTGTGGTTGAAGTACCTAATTGCCATAGTGCTTGTATTATTGAAATTACAATTGGTGTGTTTGGGTCTGTGGTTAAAGTCATCGTTAGACTGTTTGCCTTATTTTTATTGTATTCTCATGCATAAACATGATCAATCTATTCAATGGAATATTGTAATAAGCGGACTATATCTATTAATTTCCAAAAATGATCCCGGTTAATTTACAACAAAATTCATATCGTTTCGTTAACGGAAGTAAGTGGGTTCTGAAATCCGAAAAGTCGCGACAGCGGAAATTCTAAAATTCTGGAAATAGCGATGAGGCAATTGGGTTCAGAAATCCTATAATTGCGAAGTGGGTTCCGATATTCGGCTGCCTTTGCCACATTGCTTCCGCTACGATTCTCCCGATTTAATTTAAATTTGACTTCAAAAAGTCAAACTGCGGTAGTGTTCGGCTAATAATGTGGAATTAATTAAAAAACATAGGGAAAGGCTACAGTGCGCTTGAACGAAATTTCCTTTTCATTGGAGGGAAAGGGACTTAAAATTTAAGTTTCACACCAAATTTATTATTGGTACCACCCTCTGGCAGGGGAATAAGTTTTGTTAAAGTTAAATCCTATTAAGACACGTTTTTAAATGACCAATCTTCGTGAGAATGTGGCCTTCAGATTAATGTAAAAAGCATACAAGCATACACCTAATTTTTACAGCAAGCTTTATATTAAAAATGTATGCCCTCCGCCGCTCTACCCACGCACATAACCTCTCGTTGAATATTCTCAAAATTATTTTCGCAATACATTTAATGAAAGAGTTACCACAATTATTGCTTGGATTAATAGTATTTCCATGTTGATGGTACAGGACCTTTGGTTAATTTTAGTTTTGAAACCAGATCTGCAAAAAGATATTGTACATATCTATATAGCTTATATTTTGGCTTCATCATTGATTAATAACGCAGTTATAGAATCTTATCGTCCCGAAACGACCACACCACAACTACAAAGCAGAATTAAATGTTGAAGAGTATGGAATTACAAATCAAAATATAATAACAGAAACAAACATTTCCAACATTTTGAATAAAATCAATGATTTCACAAAACCACATAGATAGCTACTCGTATAAATCATTTGATATTCTGGTTCCAGCATTCTCCGAACGATGCGCCACTTTATAACTGCAAAATTTTAACATCCTATGCAAAATTTCAAAAGATACCATTCGTGTGAGTGTAATACGGATGCTTAGTCTTAAGGTGAGATATTTCAAATGTGTGTCGCAAAAGTTTTGCTCTGAATGCATATCTGAGGAGGCGGGCGAAATATTTGAAATAAATATGTAGGTAAATATGTAGATGGAATATGTTTTCGCAATACCGTATGAAATCCATAGTCTATCATTACATCTTATGCAAATGTGTATGAAATTCTGTAAATCCATTCTTGTCATGAGTTCAAAAAGCTTAAATACGTCGACTACATTGGCTCGGCCACATCGAGCGAATGGACAATGATGCTCCAGCGAAGAGGATCTTCGATGCCCACACCCCAGGTTCGGGACGACAAGCCCTGTTTAAGCTGGTTTGTTGAATTTCGTGGATAGCCTGGTTTCTATCAGCAGCCGAAGAAGACATTTCTTCTAACTCCCGATGCAAGCCCTCCATACACCTTCCTTGAATTTGAGCGCACTTTTTCTTTGCGAGCCTCTTGCAAAATCTGTATTCCAATTCGAGGCGAGCTTCTTCACCTCTATTATTAATGGAGCACTTTGTCCAAGCTTTGAATGCCGTTTTCTTTTCACCTAGCACTGCTTTAGCTTGATCTCTCCACTACCATGTTTCTTTCGTGTTGATAGTGTCCTTTGAAGCCCCTAGCACTGATTTGGCTCTATCCAAGCACCGTCCATAGAAGGGAATTCCATATTCTTGTGCTCTGCACTCTACATCCTCAATTTAGTTGATGCTTCACCTTCATCTTTGTCCAGATTGAACCATTCGATTCTCGCAGACACTTTTGTTTATTTAGTTCTATTAGTCCTCGTCGCGTAACAAATTTCTGTCAGGAGGATGCGGTAGAATCACTTTGCAATCGTTTACACGAGGCTTCATGAAGCGTGTTACTAAATGATAATCAATCTGGGTTTCATTTCAACCGCTGCTGTAAGTGACCATCGTTGGTTTAACTTTTTTTAATTCAACGGCGATTCTGCAATATTTTTCAATTCACTTTGACTTTAGACTTTGGATTTTTCTTGGTTACTTTATTTCATTACAAATAAAATTAGCTACATTTTTTTTTTTTTATTAAATTCTGGCTCGCCAAGGCGATTTATAAAAAAGGGGGAGGGGGGGGGGGGGGGGGGGTACTTCGACCTAAAAGATCTTTTATACCATATGGGCCAGAAAATTTTTAAACTAGTAAAATGTCCACTCTCCGTGTAAAGCGGACAATTTTACCAGTAGAAGAATTCTTTATGTCCTCGGGGCTCAATTGTTCCCTGAGAAAGATCTTTTTTCTAATTCCATTAAGGGCTGGGCATTCACATAAAATGTGTTCAGCTGACTCGTCCTCTTCAAGACAGAGTCGGCACTCAGGAGAATCTGCTATTCTCATTTTGTGTAGATGATATCTTAAACCATGGTGACCAGTAAGGTAACCTACTAGGTTTTTGATATCATGCCTGCTTAGGTTTAGACATTTGCTGGCATTATGATTGAAGGGCCGAATGGCTCGTTTGGCCTGTCTTAGACCTGGGATGTTATCCCAAAGATAGGTACATTTTCTATGTTCCCAGCTTTTAATTGCTGCCGTTGCTGCTGATCTAGGAGTGCAGCAGAAAGGTTCGGGACCTATGAAAGGTGTTTCTGAACCTTTTCTGGCCAGTTCGTCGGCCTTTTCGTTACCTTCTACCCCGACATGACCCGGAACCCACCATAATTTGGTCTTGTTTCTTGTTCCGAGTATTTGTAGGGTTTTGAAGCAGTACATGACTGATTTGGAGTCAATGGTATACGAGCTAAGGGCGTTTATAGCTGCTTGACTGTCCGTGAAAATATGGATGGTTGCACCTTTTATACCAGATAAGATAATGTGGCTGGCGCATTCTTGAATGGCGTGGAGCTATGCTTGAAATACGCTGGGACTTTTTCCCATGGGTATCGTAAAGCGTTTGTGTGGTCCGTATATTCCCGCTCCTACCCCCGTTTCCATTTTAGAACCATCCGTATACCACTTTATGCCGTTATGGCTGTTTAGTGGGTTATTGCTAACCCATGCTTCTCTCTTGGGTATCTCCGTGGAGAACCGTTTGTTGAAGCATAGTGTTTTTTGAATGCGGTCTGTGACCGCTCTGTTCATGTTAAGTTCTAGCAGTTCATCGAGAAGGGTCTTAAGTTCCGGATGATCATTAAGACTTATCTCGTTTAGCTGTATTAGACTTATTGCACTGCGGATCGCCACTTTTTGGACGTATATGTGGAGGGGTATAATTCCTGTTATTGCCTCTATGACAGCTGTTGGACAGGTACGCATGGCTCCGGAGATACCAAGGCACGCAAGCCGTTGTACCTTTATGAGCTTCTCTATTGCGACCTTTTGTGTGGATTTTGTCCACTATACTATGGAGGCGTATGTTATGATGGGTCTTATCATCACTGTGTAGATCCAGTGGACGATCTTTGGAGAGATTCCCCAGGTTCTACCATATGTGCGACGACAGGCCCATAAAGCTCTATTAGCTTTACTGATTTTGTTGTTTATGTGAGAGTTCCAGTTAAGTCTCTTGTCCAGGATTACTCCAAGATACTTGACTTCGTCGGAATACTCTACGACCGTGTCGTTTATTGTGATTAGGCCTAGGTCTAATTTCCTCCTTTTAGTGAAAGGAACGATGACGGCTTTACTGGGATTTATGGAAAGATTTTCCTTGATGCACTAGTCTATGGCTGTCTTTAGAGCATTTTTCATTTTTGATGTGACTCCAATTGAGTCTTTGCCCCTGACTATGATGACAATATCATCGGCGTACCCAATTGTAGTGTAGCCCAAATTGCCCATCTTGTGTAGCAGGTCATCGATGACCAATGACCACAAAAGGGGTGAAAGTACTCCCCCTTGTGGGCAGCCCCTTACGGCTGTTACTGATACTGAGGTCGTTCCTGACGAGGCAGTTATTTTGCGACTTTCCAGCATCGCTTTGATCCATTTAATAGTTGGTTTGTCTATGTTTCTATGGTACAAAGCATTTGATATGGATTCATATCCAGTATTGTCAAACGCACCCTCTATGTCCAGAAAGGCACAAAGTGCGATCTCTTTGCAACGGTAGGCGTTTTTTATCTCTGTAGTTAGTCTTAACAGAGCGCCGTCCGTGGATTTGCCCTTTTGGTACGCATATTGGTGAGGGTGCAGAGGCATGCTTTTTGATATGCATTCTCTAATGTGAATGCCAATAATCCTTTCCATTGTTTTCAGAAAAAACGATGTCAGGCTTATCGGACGATATGATTTAGGTAATTCTCTCGGCTTGTTTCCCGGTTTAGGTATAAATACTACGTTTACCTCCCTCCAGGTAACTGGTATATACCCCCAGTTGAAGCTGAACCTAAATAAGGCAATCATGGATGGTAGTAAAAATTCTATTCCATTTTGAATGAGGGCTGGAAAAATACCGTCTGTACCTGATGCCTTGAATGGTTTAAAAGAGTTAATTGCCCATTTAACCTTATCCGGAGTAAAAAGTGTTCCGGATAAATTATTAATTCTGCTGAGGTTTCTTGGAATTGAGACCTCCGCTGTATGGTCGTGTGTAATGACCATCGTGTGAGAACCTGGGAAGTGAGCCTGAAGCATCTGATTTGATTAACAATCCCATGCCTTTTTCTTGATCCGTTGACAGGGCCCTTTGGAGGCGTGCCACCTCTGGAAGTTTTTCTATCTTCTCACAGTTTGCACGCCATGAGGCTCTTTTGGATCTGCGCAACACTAAGTTGTATATGGTCAGCATGGATTTATATTGTTCCCATGTGCCGGTGCGTTTGGCTTTGTTAAAAAGCTTTCTCACCCTCTTTCGAATAGACTCAAGGTTATCGTTCCACCATGGTACGCACCTTTTAACCACGGTTCTTTTAACCTTGCAACTATTTTTGAATGAGGTAAGAATAATATCATTTATTTGACATTGCGCAGCATCTGCATCAATTGTATTTGATGGTGCTTCTGGCATCATGTCAGATCTGACCGCAAGATTTTCGCGGTAAGTTCTCCAATTAGTCAGTCTGTTGTCATAACGGACTGACGCGTGTTCGGCATTGCATCTTATCTCGAAACGGATGTGCATACGATCCGATAGAGATGCCTCGCCAGACACGTGCCATCCCTCTATAATATCCTTCATAAAAGGAGATGATATAGTAAGGTCTAAAACTTCTTCTCTTATAGAATTTCTATGTGTAGGACTATTTCCCTTGTTTAGAAAAACGAGATTATTGCTATATAAATATTCTAATAACGAATCAATTAGCTACATACCTCTGTTTTGATTTCTTTACTTTTATGAAACAAAAATCTTTCATGACTTAATTACCTATATAATTATTTAACGGACCTCCATGACACTTAAAACAATTATCAAAAATAAAGCAGAACTGGTTTTTAACATCACTACATAATATTATGACCCATGTTTCTTTATTCATACAAATGGCAAAAAGAATAAAGTAGAGTCCAGCATTATACCTTTAATTTTATCAAAAATGTGCTAAGAGAAAAAAAGTCGCTTAAGGGAAATTTTTGGTTTGTTTCTTATGTTTTTGGACAGCCTATACTGAAGGTGACATCACACCTCCAACACTTAACGAGCTTTCACGTGAGCGCGATTTGTGCATTGAACGATTATACAAACTGCGGAGAAGACTACTTTAATTGCATTTATAAACAGAAAAATGCAAATATTACTATTTCAAGAGCGGGATATGTTACTTATTCATCAAAATATATTTTTAAAAAACATGGTTCAGCACGGTTTAATTAACTAAATGCCGAATTCCAAACTTTTTGCCTCGATTTGTTAAAGTTTAGTCTAAATCTACAACATTTCCTTACTAACCTTTACCTACCGACGCGACACACGTCTTAAAAAATTGTTCGAACTTAACCTAGGAACCCGAATTTCATTAGGAGCGACCTAAAAATTGTGTCATGTGAATGCAGTTTCATACTATAAGGATAATCCTTCGGACGCGGGTAATTGGTCGCTCTCATATGAGTAATCCCCACCATGGGACTATGCATTCATTTTCAGAAACACAACCACCCATGACAGTGACACTTCCAATCACATCTAAGCTAATGACACAAGGAAACAATTCAGCATTATGTCAACCGGAGTGCTTGGCCTAGCAAACACTTTACTTCCTTTTGATGCAAACGAAGAAACGAATGAGTGCCGAGTGTACGAGTATTCATAGTTACCACTAAAAATTCCCTTTGTTTTTATACCCTATTCTAAGGGTATATTAATTTTGACGCATAGTTTGTAACATACCTTAATATTGCCCGTAGACCCCTAAAAGATACTATATTTATGATCAGCATCGATAGTAATGTCGATCTAGACATGTCCGTCCGTCCGTCCGTCTGTAGCCAAAAATTAGGCCTTTAAACTGGGCCTAGAGAGCTGAAATTTTAACCATATACTCTCTAGGGTCCTGAAATAATCAAGTTTACGAATTTTTGAAATCCGCCCACAGACACGCCCACAAAATCAAAAAAAACAAATTTTGGGAAAAATCGAATTTTGAGCTAGAAAGCTGAAATTTTTTATATATGATCTATGACTCCTAAAACTGCTCGGGATAAAAAATTTTCAAAATCCGCCCACTGACACGCCCACAAATAAATAAAATTTTTTTTATACCCTATTCTAAGGGTATATTAATTTTTGAAAATCCAAAGCTTCAGCTAGGGAGCTGAAATTTATAGTATATACTCTCTATGGGCCCTTTATGCTCATGTGTAAATATTTTCAAAATCCGCCCACTGACACGCCCACAATTAATTTTTTTTTTTTTTTTGAAAGTTCAAAGTTTGAGCTAGGGAGCTGAAATTTGTAATATATACTCTCTAGGGGCCCTTTATTCTCTTGTGTTAATTTTTTTTAAATCCGCCTACTGACACGCCCACAATTAAATAAAACAATTTTATTGAAACACCCAAGTTTGAGCTAGGGAGCGTTTTTTTTTTTTGATAAAATCCGTTAAATGTTATATAACAAAATATGCAGAGCGTTCTTAACAATTCAACCATACTTAGACTTTTGTCACGCCCACTTATGAGGGATAGGAATAAGAATAGGGTATCCAACAGTTCGCCCAAGCGGACTGTAGCCCGTCCCTATGTTTGTTAGTTGTGTTCTCCTGCCAGCTTATTTGATCACTCCACTGGCCCTGCGGCATCATGTATTGCATTTACAATGTGGAACAACAAACAAGCGATTTTTTGAACACTTCCAATTTAAGTACGTAGCAAAACAAAATAGGATTACGAAAGAATGGAATGGGATTAAGATTCTATTATGTGCTGGCACTCAAAACTGACTTGGATCGAAATGCTCTTTTGTCGTGCGAACCATTCGTTCAGTGGAACATAGGACAATTCAAGCTTACAAGATTATCAAGAAAAAATATTTGGGTAATATTTTTATTTATTTTATATTTATGCCGATGAGAGCGAACTCATTGCAGGTTGTACGTAGGTTTACAATTTTTGCGAGTTTTGGAAAATGTTTCTCAATTGAAAGCCAATTACATTACATACTATGCGAAGAATTGAATTTTCTTTTCCAATGATAAAACATTTTTTTTTAAATAGTGTGCATGTTAGCGGATATTTAAAATCTTCGAACTTGAACATTTCGCGAATTTCAGCTATCTAGCTCGAGTTTAAGGGTCTAAAAATAGCGAACCTAACGGACATTACTACCGATGCTGATTACAAATATAGTCATTTTTAGGGGTCTACAAGCAATATTAAGGTACAAACTGAAACTGAGAAAGGAGTCAAAATTATAATACCTTCATCGTCGGTTTGCTGCAAAAACAAATCCATTTTTGATGAGTTACGTTCGTTGCGTTAAAAAAAAACACAACGGTCTTTTTCCTTTTTTTATTTATTTGTTTTTTTATTTTTTATTTATAAATATTATAAAAAGAGAAAAAAATATATCGTATCAATAGCTAGCTATTCGTTGTTTTTTTTTTAAAGATTATCCGTCGACGAATGAAAACTGATTAAAATAGTCTTTAAGAACCACGGAATTTGAAGGTTCCCAACAATCTTTATTAACGTCCCCCATTTCTTTACACAAAATAATTTGTTTAAAGTGGTTGACTCTCTTAGTCATCATCGCAATGTCTCCTGTCTTTCGTTATTTTATCGGTATTTCCACCGTAAGTGCTCTAACGAAATAGGCAGTTGCATTCCACCACTTGAACATTTCAACCGCAATACCCGCCATGCAATGAATGCCCATCAGTTCACCCACAAACCTCTATTCGGACGTACAGTGAAGTAGAAAGAGTCTTTCCTCAGCCGTACAACGCGAATGTGGAATACTCTTCCACGCTCAATTTTTCCTTTACATTATAACCTACAAACATTCAAAACCAACGTGCATCGGCAACTCTACTTTTCTTCTAAAAAAAAAAAAAAAAAATCCTAATTTCCCTAACGCCCGCGCTGTGTAGCTAATACATGATAAGGGTACCAAAAAATGAATTTAGTGCGCGTAAATTATAAAAAAAAACAAGTGTGTCCCGGATTTCTGTCCGTCGCACGGAGTGAGAATATACCAATCTAGCGGTATTTGATCGAAAAATCGACTTGCACAGATATATGCAAAAAATGTTTTTTTCTTGCAGCTTTTACTTCCCATGTAACGTTAATGAAGAAACCGTTATGTGGGTAACATGAAAAATACAAGTTATCTGGTCTTACAGTTGGGGTTTGTTAATTGCATTGAACAGAGTTTTAAGAAGATCGATTTTTCCGCGTGTTTTGTACCTTTTTCGTCAAAAGATTTGTTTGAGGTTTATAAATATAAACTCGAAGAACTTTATGTTGAAATTTATTTTAAAGTGGAACAGATAAAAGGAGATATTTTCTTATTTCAACACTCATTAGAGCAATACTATACTTTATCCAACAAAAATTGTCAGTACAGGCCTTATGGAGGAGCTTTTTTTCTACCAGTAGTGCCTGCAGATACTCTCACGGCACTCAAACGCTTGTTGTTGTAATTTTTCTAAAATTCGCATACAACCACCACAACCAGTCTCCCACACATCCGAATGGGGAATGAGCATGATCGTCTTGTGTTCGGTTGCTAGTATCATCCACCAAAATAAGCAGTGTGTGTGACTGAAGCATATCAGAAGAGTATTACCATCTCTACAATGAAGCATATCCATTAAGGGTTTTTCTATGGATTTTGTCAAAGAACTTTCGGTTTTGGTGCTTTTGAGAACGAATTATTACGTGGGGTGTGGCCATTCGGTTTTAATTTGATTTTATTTCTATTGTACAGCTGCACAAGTGCAGTTTTTTTTACCATCTGTTTAGGTATATGCCATTGCGTCGTGGTAATATAATTTTCTATTCTAATCGCCTGATTGTGTTTATAAGGCGGAAACAATGGTTGTCATCTAAATCGCCGATAGTGCATCTAAGCAATTGGTTTACTTTATTGTTTATATGAATAAAGAGAAACATGGCTACAAAGGCTTCAAAGGATCTAAGTGTAGAAAAGAAACAACAAATTGTTGATGCAACTGCAAAATTCTATGGCCTTTTTAAAAGTAAATCGAAAGTCGTAGGAAATGCAGCTAATATTTTTTCTGTTACATGCTGCCACAATGCACCACCAAAGAAGAAAGATAAATCCGGTATCAAGAGCAAGGTCGATGATATTGCCAAATGTGCCATTAAGCAGATAGTCCATCAGTTTTTTATGGATAATGACCTTCCAACGCTAGACAAGATTTTATTAGAAAAACAAAAAAATGCAAATATAACAAAAATAAGCAGATCAACTTTGCATACAATATTACAAAAAGATCTCGGACTTAAATTCGTCAAACGTCAGCGAAAGAATCTGTTGTTGGAAAGAAGTGACATTATTTCTTGGAGACGAAGATATTTACGAGAAGTAAAAAAAATTAGAGAAAAGAAAATAAAAATTTTCTTTTACTGATGAGACCTGGCTCAACGAGGAAGTTCTACAGGTTTCGTCGATGGAGGACTTTTATGCTTCATTTCGGGAAAAACCGGAGACTACCACGAGGACCGCTGATGTTTACGAGAAATGGTTTAAAGATATTTTAATACGCCTGGAACCCAACTCCGTCATAGTTTTGGACAATGCTTCCTATCGTTCCCGAAAGCACCATCCAATTCCACGTGAAAAGATGAAATAAAAAAGTGGTTGAGGTCTAATGCGATAAGTTTCGAGGATGATATGGTAAATGCAGAGTTGCTTGAAATCGTTAAACGTTATAAAGTGAGGTATGAAACATACGTCATGGATGAAATGGCTCAAAATGCGGGACATAAAGTGCTTCGCTTGCCGTCTTATCACTGTGAGCTTAATCCAATAGAATTGGTTTGGGCTCAAGTGAAAGGGGTTGTAGCAAGCCAAAACAAGTCATTTAAAATGGCTGAAATAAGAGACTTACTAAAGACTTAATTACTCATCGGATTAGTTGAGTAGTGATATTAGAAATTAGTATTTTATGTTTTACAATATTTATAATGAATAAATTGGATTACAGTGATATATTTTTCGTTTTGATTTTTTTTTTGTGTTACGAAATTTATATATTTCGTTGGTCTACTGGAGATACCCTTCAACAACTTATTATCTTACCAGAAAAGGAAAAAGGTGGTAACCCTAATAGAATTGCTCTCTGAGTTATGGCGAATTATCATACACACTACGGCAACCCTGTGAGAGCTTTAAAGAGGCACCGATTTATGAAAGTCATTGCAACCAGACTGAGAGACAAACATCCTATCTTCTCTGTACTGACAATTTTTCTTGGACAATGTATAGATTAGACAACATTATTCAAAGAGCAGATAGCCGAGTTATCAGTTAAAATTTTTGCTCACAGGTGCATTCCCATACTATTCAGGCGCTTTGATGCAGTCTTTTAATTTATAATCAGTTTTTATACCCTATTCTAAGGGTATATTAATTTTGACGCATAGTTTGTAACATTCCTTAATATTACCGTAGACCCCTAAAAGTTACTATATTTATGATCACCATCAATAGTAGTGTCGATCTAGCCATGTTCGTCCGTCCGTCGGCAAAAATTAGGCCTTTAACTGGACGTAGGGAGCTGAGGTTTAGAAAAAAATGATATTAGAAACCTCAATATCATTTTTGAAGACCTATCCATAGATACCCCACACATATAGGTTTGATTAAAAATTTGTTTGAGTTTCAGTTCTAATTTATTGTTTATACCCTATTCTAGGGGTATATTAATTTTGACGCATAGTTTGTAACATACCTTAATATTGCCCGTAGACCCCTAAAAGTTACTATTTTTATGATCAGCATCGATAGTAATGTCGATCTAGCCATGTCCGTCCGTCCGTCCGTCCGTCCGTCGGCAAAAATTAGGCCTTTAAACTGGACCTAGAGAGCTGAAATTTTAACCATATACTCTCTAGGGTCCCGAAATAATCAAGTTTACGAATTTTTGAAATCCGCCCACACGCCCACAAACTCAAAAAAACAAAATTTTGGAAAAAATCGAATTTTGAGCTAGGAAGCTGAAATTTTTTATATATGATCTATGACCCCTAAAACTGCTCGGGATATAAAATTTTCAAAATCCGCCCACTGCCAAGCCCACAAAAAAATAAAATAATTTTATTGAAAAACCAAAATTTGAGCTAGGGAGCTGAAATTTTTAATATATACTCTCTAGGGGCGCTTTAAGCTCATGTATAAATATTTTCAAAATCCGCCCACTGACACGCCCACAAATAAATAAAACAATTTTTTTGAAAATCCAAAGTTTGAGCTAGGGAGCTGAAATTTATAATATATGCTCTCTATGGGCCCTTTATGCTCATGTGTAAATATTTTCAAAATCCGCCCACTGGCACGCCCACAATTATTATTATTTTTTTTTTGAAAATTCAAAGTGAGTTAGGGAGCTGAAATTTATAATATATACTCTCTAGTGGCCCTTTATGCTCATGTGTTAATTTTTTTTAAATCCGCCTACCGACACGCCCACAATTAAATAAAACAATTTTATTGAAACACCCAAGTTTGAGCTAGGGAGCGTTTTTTTGATAAAATTCTTTAAATGTTGTATAACAAAATATGTAGAGCGTTCTTAACAATTCAACCATACTTAGACTTTTGTCACGCCCACTTATGAGGGATAGGAATAAGAATAGGGTATCCAACAGTTCGCCTTAGCGGACTGTAGCCCGTCCCTATGTTTTTATTCTATTTTTATGTGAAAATCTTAATGCGGTTCACAGAATACATCTACTTACCAAGTTTCAACAGTATAGCTCTTATAGTTTCGGAAAAAAGTGTCTGTGGCATTCCCGGACAGACAGACAGACAGCCAGACAGACGGACAGCCAGCCATGACGAACCTATAAGGGTTCCGTTTTTTGCCATTTGGCTACGGAACCCTAAAAACCTTTAGGAAAATGAGGAAAAGAGAAACTGCTGCTGCATTAAAAATGTTTGTTTACGAAATTATTTTATTGTGAATTTTAAGTTATTTTTTTCTAATGGACAATAAGGTAGAGTAAGTATACCAAATATAGCCCACCCTTAACTTTTTTCTAATGATAAATATTTTTTTTTTGTAATTAACAGCCAGTGTTAAGTTAATTCACTTCTGTTTTTTTAAGTAGTTAGAGAAGCTATTGTATTATCAGTCCTCATTTTATTGCAGATTCTCCTCAACACATTTGCTGTTTTCAATATTTAATTAAGAATTAAGAGAAATTTCATTTAACTCTGAAAGGATAATCATTGCCTTAATCGGCGCTGGTGTGAGTCACTTTCATCGTACCTGTAGCTGTCAAATGAATTTTAATTGGACTTTCCAAATTATTCGTTAGAATTAGAATGTCTTAGATGAGATAATTAATAATAACTTTAAACGTCAATCAGAGGTCATAGTTGTTGAATGTTATGAATGAACTAGAAGGCCAGCTGACTCGATTGGCAATATTCAATCTTGAACTGCACAGGAGGACTCGTGTACAGAACACACTTTCATACGCAAAGGAACACATGCAAATACATAATATGGAATTCCAATAAATATATTTCTGTAATATTTCATATCCTGAAAGCATCTTTAGGGACTTGCGTAGGTAATACGTCTTACTGTTATGAAATTGGAATTTGAGTTTTGGATTGATTTGTTAATGGAGGATAGGAGGGCGCGTAAGATATTGGATTAATGTCTTGTTGCATACAGGTAAAGAATTTATTTTTATAATTAATATGAGCTTTGTCATTGCTAACTAACAGAATTTATACATACGAGTTTAATATGACAATAATTATGAAATTAATATTAAATATATTTGTTATTGTTACCCATAATAAAATTCCAGGATCAAACTCATTTTTTAATATTTGACGTAACCGAATGTAATTTTCAATAAACATAGATCATGCCCTCTTGAACATGAAAACATAAGTCCAAGACGTTTTGGACGCACCGAAGTCTGTGTCAGACGCGACCAAAGTCCAGGATCAAACCCATTTTTTAATATTTGACGTAAACGAAAGCAATTTCCAATATACATTATGTTTTCATGTTCAAGAGGGCATGTTCTATGTATATTGAAAATTGCATTCAAGCCTGAGTGAGCAAGGCGGGATGAGTACAGAGGGATCAGCTTGTTCTGACACAGCTGCCGAACCTTGTCTTGCTAATTCGTCCGCTTTCTCGTTGCCCGGAATGCCTTCATGTCCCGGGACCCAGCAAAGCGATACCTTATGCTGGGCACCAAGAACCTTGAGTTCTTCGCGACAGCATTTCACAAGCTTTGATTTTATTTCTGCTGCAATTAAGGCTTTTATTGTTGCCTGGCTGTCGATATAGAAGGTAATACCATCGGGTGGTATTGCCCTTACCACAGACTCACGGGCTGCTGTTGTCACTGCCAGGACCTCTGCTTGGAAGACGCTGCTGTGGTCGGGTAGGCGTACCGATTTTGATATACCCAGTGGTGCGGAAAAGACGCCTGACCCCACCCCCGTTGCCATTTTTGATCCGTCCGTAAATACGGCTATGGCTTGTGTGTCGGGGACGAGTCCGCTTCTCCATTCTTCCCTGCTGGGATAATCACTCGAGAAAGGTCTTGTGAAGTCAAAGTATGGCGTGATGTAGTTCGTAGTTGGTACATGGCCAAAGTATTTCTGTAGGATCAACGAATGACCCATTGCATTTCGTTTCCAGTTCACTGTTTGGCAAATTCTCATGGCACTAGTCGCGGCTGTTGATTGAACAAAGATGTCTAGCGGAGGCAGGTTGAGGATAGATTCCATTCCTGCGGTTGGAGTTGTCCTCATCGCACTGGTTGTGCCGATGTACGCTAGTCTCTGAACTTTTGTAAGAGCCTTTAGGAAGGTGGCTTTATTGGTTGCCTGCTACCATACGAGACTGCCATATGTCAGTATATGTCTTACTATTGACGTGTACATCCACAGTTTTGGGAGAGGGTCCCCAGGTTTTCCCAAAGATTTTGCTGCAGGAGTAAAAGGCTATTGTGGCTTTTTCGATTCTTTCATTGGTATTGATTTTCCAATTTAGTTTTTTGTCTAGTATGAGTCCCAGGTACTTCGCACTGTTAGAGATTCTGAGGGGTGTACCGCCAACAGAAGGCGTGACAAACGGTGGTATTTTGCTTTTATTTGTGAAAATTACCAGTTCGGTTTTCTGGGGATTTACCGCTAGGCCGCAGTGCCTGGCCCAATTGTCGAGGGTTTTGAGAGCCCCTTTGATTTGTTCGGTGAGTGTCTACGTTACCTTCCCCCCTCCATCCCCCCTAATCCAGAGTGTGCGCGACCCGTGCTCATTGGATGGTTTGCAGCCAGGGGTAACCGGCTGTATTATCACGGGGAGCCTCTCTGATACCGGGCCACCTCCGACAGTAACCATGGCCTTACCACGTTAATGCGGGGCTCTGGCGTGGTTGACCGTCTTTCCCGCGCTACTCGTGGGATTATGCCCAAAAACAAAAACAAAAAAAAAAACAAACAAAAAATAAACAAAATGCGGGGACAGACCGCAGACGAAGTTATCGGTCGAATGGAGCAAGACATCCACGACGACTGCCTGGCACATGAGAGACCCGCAACTAGTCGAGAGGGAGGCTCTAAGCCGGTGCAACCCAGCACCAGCCAAAGAACCATCACCAAATCACGACAAGCTACGGGGGTGCCAAAAGGCCCGGGAAGAAGCCCGGTAGCACCCATAGGTGCATGCAGTGGGGGTGGGAGTCAAATCCTTATCCACTCCCTGTCCGGTAAATCAATGGTAGAGGGAACTAGGGCAGCGGGAACGAGCACAGCTCAAGTACCAGCCCCTGAACCCCCCCGCACGGAGTGAGAATATACCAATCTAGCGGTATTTGATCGAAAAATCGACTTGCACAGATATATGCAAAAAATGTTTTTTTCTTGCAGCTTTTACTTCCCATGTAACGTTAATGAAGAAACCGTTATGTGGGTAACATGAAAAATACAAGTTATCTGGTCTTACAGTTGGGGTTTGTTAATTGCATTGAACAGAGTTTTAAGAAGATCGATTTTTCCGCGTGTTTTGTACCTTTTTCGTCAAAAGATTTGTTTGAGGTTTATAAATATAAACTCAAAGAACTTTATGTTGAAATTTATTTTAAAGTGGAATAGATAAAAGGAGATATTTTTTTATTTCAACACTCATTAGAGCAATACTATACTTTATCCAACAAAAATTGTCAGTACAGGCCTTATGGAGGAGCTTTTTTTCTACCAGTAGTGCCTGCAGATACTCTCACGGCACTCAAACGCTTGTTGTTGTAATTTTTCTAAAATTCGCATACAACCACCACAACCAGTCTCCCACACATCCGAATGGGGAATGAGCATGATCGTCTTGTGTTCGGTTGCTAGTATCATCCACCAAAATAATCAGTGTGTGTGACTGAAGCACATCAGAAGAGTATTACCATCTCTACAATGAAGCATATCCATTAAGGGTTTTTCTATGGATTTTGTCAAAGAACTTTCGGTTTTGGTGCTTTTGAGAACGAATTATTACGTGGGGTGTGGCCATTCGGTTTTAATTTGATTTTATTTCTATTGTACAGCTGCACAAGTGCAGTTTTTTTTACCATCTGTTTAGGTATATGCCATTGCGTCGTGGTAATATAATTTTCTATTCTAATCGCCTGATTGTGTTTATAAGGCGGAAACAATGGTTGTCATCTAAATCGCCGATAGTGCATCTAAGCAATTGGTTTACTTTATTGTTTATATGAATAAAGAGAAACATGGCTACAAAGGCTTCAAAGGATCTAAGTGTAGAAAAGAAACAACAAATTGTTGATGCAACTGCAAAATTCTATGGCCTTTTTAAAAGTAAATCGAAAGTCGTAGGAAATGCAGCTAATATTTTTTCTGTTACATGCTGCCACAATGCACCACCAAAGAAGAAAGATAAATCCGGTATCAAGAGCAAGGTCGATGATATTGCCAAATGTGCCATTAAGCAGATAGTCCATCAGTTTTTTATGGATAATGACCTTCCAACGCTAGACAAGATTTTATTAGAAAAACAAAAAAATGCAAATATAACAAAAATAAGCAGATCAACTTTGCATACAATATTACAAAAAGATCTCGGACTTAAATTCGTCAAACGTCAGCGAAAGAATCTGTTGTTGGAAAGAAGTGACATTATTTCTTGGAGACGAAGATATTTACGAGAAGTAAAAAAAATTAGAGAAAAGAAAATAAAAATTTTCTTTTACTGATGAGACCTGGCTCAACGAGGAAGTTCTACAGGTTTCGTCGATGGAGGACTTTTATGCTTCATTTCGGGAAAAACCGGAGACTACCACGAGGACCGCTGATGTTTACGAGAAATGGTTTAAAGATATTTTAATACGCCTGGAACCCAACTCCGTCATAGTTTTGGACAATGCTTCCTATCGTTCCCGAAAGCACCATCCAATTCCACGTGAAAAGATGAAATAAAAAAGTGGTTGAGGTCTAATGCGATAAGTTTCGAGGATGATATGGTAAATGCAGAGTTGCTTGAAATCGTTAAACGTTATAAAGTGAGGTATGAAACATACGTCATGGATGAAATGGCTCAAAATGCGGGACATAAAGTGCTTCGCTTGCCGTCTTATCACTGTGAGCTTAATCCAATAGAATTGGTTTGGGCTCAAGTGAAAGGGGTTGTAGCAAGCCAAAACAAGTCATTTAAAATGGCTGAAATAAGAGACTTACTAAAGACTTAATTACTCATCGGATTAGTTGAGTAGTGATATTAGAAATTAGTATTTTATGTTTTACAATATTTATAATGAATAAATTGGATTACAGTGATATATTTTTCGTTTTGATTTTTTTTTTGTGTTACGAAATTTATATATTTCGTTGGTCTACTGGAGATACCCTTCAACAACTTATTATCTTACCAGAAAAGGAAAAAGGTGGTAACCCTAATAGAATTGCTCTCTGAGTTATGGCGAATTATCATACACACTACGGCAACCCTGTGAGAGCTTTAAAGAGGCACCGATTTATGAAAGTCATTGCAACCAGACTGAGAGACAAACATCCTATCTTCTCTGTACTGACAATTTTTCTTGGACAATGTATAGATTAGACAACATTATTCAAAGAGCAGATAGCCGAGTTATCAGTTAAAATTTTTGCTCACAGGTGCATTCCCATACTATTCAGGCGCTTTGATGCAGTCTTTTAATTTATAATCAGTTTTTATACCCTATTCTAAGGGTATATTAATTTTGACGCATAGTTTGTAACATTCCTTAATATTACCGTAGACCCCTAAAAGTTACTATATTTATGATCACCATCAATAGTAGTGTCGATCTAGCCATGTTCGTCCGTCCGTCGGCAAAAATTAGGCCTTTAACTGGACGTAGGGAGCTGAGGTTTAGAAAAAAATGATATTAGAAACCTCAATATCATTTTTGAAGACCTATCCATAGATACCCCACACATATAGGTTTGATTAAAAATTTGTTTGAGTTTCAGTTCTAATTTATTGTTTATACCCTATTCTAGGGGTATATTAATTTTGACGCATAGTTTGTAACATACCTTAATATTGCCCGTAGACCCCTAAAAGTTACTATTTTTATGATCAGCATCGATAGTAATGTCGATCTAGCCATGTCCGTCCGTCCGTCCGTCCGTCCGTCGGCAAAAATTAGGCCTTTAAACTGGACCTAGAGAGCTGAAATTTTAACCATATACTCTCTAGGGTCCCGAAATAATCAAGTTTACGAATTTTTGAAATCCGCCCACACGCCCACAAACTCAAAAAAACAAAATTTTGGAAAAAATCGAATTTTGAGCTAGGAAGCTGAAATTTTTTATATATGATCTATGACCCCTAAAACTGCTCGGGATATAAAATTTTCAAAATCCGCCCACTGCCAAGCCCACAAAAAAATAAAATAATTTTATTGAAAAACCAAAATTTGAGCTAGGGAGCTGAAATTTTTAATATATACTCTCTAGGGGCGCTTTAAGCTCATGTATAAATATTTTCAAAATCCGCCCACTGACACGCCCACAAATAAATAAAACAATTTTTTTGAAAATCCAAAGTTTGAGCTAGGGAGCTGAAATTTATAATATATGCTCTCTATGGGCCCTTTATGCTCATGTGTAAATATTTTCAAAATCCGCCCACTGGCACGCCCACAATTATTATTATTTTTTTTTTGAAAATTCAAAGTGAGTTAGGGAGCTGAAATTTATAATATATACTCTCTAGTGGCCCTTTATGCTCATGTGTTAATTTTTTTTAAATCCGCCTACCGACACGCCCACAATTAAATAAAACAATTTTATTGAAACACCCAAGTTTGAGCTAGGGAGCGTTTTTTTGATAAAATTCTTTAAATGTTGTATAACAAAATATGTAGAGCGTTCTTAACAATTCAACCATACTTAGACTTTTGTCACGCCCACTTATGAGGGATAGGAATAAGAATAGGGTATCCAACAGTTCGCCTTAGCGGACTGTAGCCCGTCCCTATGTTTTTATTCTATTTTTATGTGAAAATCTTAATGCGGTTCACAGAATACATCTACTTACCAAGTTTCAACAGTATAGCTCTTATAGTTTCGGAAAAAAGTGTCTGTGGCATTCCCGGACAGACAGACAGACAGCCAGACAGACGGACAGCCAGCCATGACGAACCTATAAGGGTTCCGTTTTTTGCCATTTGGCTACGGAACCCTAAAAACCTTTAGGAAAATGAGGAAAAGAGAAACTGCTGCTGCATTAAAAATGTTTGTTTACGAAATTATTTTATTGTGAATTTTAAGTTATTTTTTTCTAATGGACAATAAGGTAGAGTAAGTATACCAAATATAGCCCACCCTTAACTTTTTTCTAATGATAAATATTTTTTTTTTGTAATTAACAGCCAGTGTTAAGTTAATTCACTTCTGTTTTTTTAAGTAGTTAGAGAAGCTATTGTATTATCAGTCCTCATTTTATTGCAGATTCTCCTCAACACATTTGCTGTTTTCAATATTTAATTAAGAATTAAGAGAAATTTCATTTAACTCTGAAAGGATAATCATTGCCTTAATCGGCGCTGGTGTGAGTCACTTTCATCGTACCTGTAGCTGTCAAATGAATTTTAATTGGACTTTCCAAATTATTCGTTAGAATTAGAATGTCTTAGATGAGATAATTAATAATAACTTTAAACGTCAATCAGAGGTCATAGTTGTTGAATGTTATGAATGAACTAGAAGGCCAGCTGACTCGATTGGCAATATTCAATCTTGAACTGCACAGGAGGACTCGTGTACAGAACACACTTTCATACGCAAAGGAACACATGCAAATACATAATATGGAATTCCAATAAATATATTTCTGTAATATTTCATATCCTGAAAGCATCTTTAGGGACTTGCGTAGGTAATACGTCTTACTGTTATGAAATTGGAATTTGAGTTTTGGATTGATTTGTTAATGGAGGATAGGAGGGCGCGTAAGATATTGGATTAATGTCTTGTTGCATACAGGTAAAGAATTTATTTTTATAATTAATATGAGCTTTGTCATTGCTAACTAACAGAATTTATACATACGAGTTTAATATGACAATAATTATGAAATTAATATTAAATATATTTGTTATTGTTACCCATAATAAAATTCCAGGATCAAACTCATTTTTTAATATTTGACGTAACCGAATGTAATTTTCAATAAACATAGATCATGCCCTCTTGAACATGAAAACATAAGTCCAAGACGTTTTGGACGCACCGAAGTCTGTGTCAGACGCGACCAAAGTCCAGGATCAAACCCATTTTTTAATATTTGACGTAAACGAAAGCAATTTCCAATATACATTATGTTTTCATGTTCAAGAGGGCATGTTCTATGTATATTGAAAATTGCATTCAAGCCTGAGTGAGCAAGGCGGGATGAGTACAGAGGGATCAGCTTGTTCTGACACAGCTGCCGAACCTTGTCTTGCTAATTCGTCCGCTTTCTCGTTGCCCGGAATGCCTTCATGTCCCCGGACCCAGCAAAGCGATACCTTATGCTGGGCACCAAGAACCTTGAGTTCTTCGCGACAGCATTTCACAAGCTTTGATTTTATTTCTGCTGCAATTAAGGCTTTTATTGTTGCCTGGCTGTCGATATAGAAGGTAATACCATCGGGTGGTATTGCCCTTACCACAGACTCACGGGCTGCTGTTGTCACTGCCAGGACCTCTGCTTGGAAGACGCTGCTGTGGTCGGGTAGGCGTACCGATTTTGATATACCCAGTGGTGCGGAAAAGACGCCTGACCCCACCCCCGTTGCCATTTTTGATCCGTCCGTAAATACGGCTATGGCTTGTGTGTCGGGGACGAGTCCGCTTCTCCATTCTTCCCTGCTGGGATAATCACTCGAGAAAGGTCTTGTGAAGTCAAAGTATGGCGTGATGTAGTTCGTAGTTGGTACATGGCCAAAGTATTTCTGTAGGATCAACGAATGACCCATTGCATTTCGTTTCCAGTTCACTGTTTGGCAAATTCTCATGGCACTAGTCGCGGCTGTTGATTGAACAAAGATGTCTAGCGGAGGCAGGTTGAGGATAGATTCCATTCCTGCGGTTGGAGTTGTCCTCATCGCACTGGTTGTGCCGATGTACGCTAGTCTCTGAACTTTTGTAAGAGCCTTTAGGAAGGTGGCTTTATTGGTTGCCTGCTACCATACGAGACTGCCATATGTCAGTATATGTCTTACTATTGACGTGTACATCCACAGTTTTGGGAGAGGGTCCCCAGGTTTTCCCAAAGATTTTGCTGCAGGAGTAAAAGGCTATTGTGGCTTTTTCGATTCTTTCATTGGTATTGATTTTCCAATTTAGTTTTTTGTCTAGTATGAGTCCCAGGTACTTCGCACTGTTAGAGATTCTGAGGGGTGTACCGCCAACAGAAGGCGTGACAAACGGTGGTATTTTGCTTTTATTTGTGAAAATTACCAGTTCGGTTTTCAGGGGATTTACCGCTAGGCCGCAGTGCCTGGCCCAATTGTCGAGGGTTTTGAGAGCCCCTTTGATTTGTTCGGTGAGTGTCTACGTTACCTTCCCCCCTCCATCCCCCCTAATCCAGAGTGTGCGCGACCCGTGCTCATTGGATGGTTTGCAGCCAGGGGTAACCGGCTGTATTATCACGGGGAGCCTCTCTGATACCGGGCCACCTCCGACAGTAACCATGGCCTTACCACGTTAATGCGGGGCTCTGGCGTGGTTGACCGTCTTTCCCGCGCTACTCGTGGGATTATGCCCAAAAACAAAAACAAAAAAAAAAACAAACAAAAAATAAACAAAATGCGGGGACAGACCGCAGACGAAGTTATCGGTCGAATGGAGCAAGACATCCACGACGACTGCCTGGCACATGAGAGACCCGCAACTAGTCGAGAGGGAGGCTCTAAGCCGGTGCAACCCAGCACCAGCCAAAGAACCATCACCAAATCACGACAAGCTACGGGGGTGCCAAAAGGCCCGGGAAGAAGCCCGGTAGCACCCATAGGTGCATGCAGTGGGGGTGGGAGTCAAATCCTTATCCACTCCCTGTCCGGTAAATCAATGGTAGAGGGAACTAGGGCAGCGGGAACGAGCACAGCTCAAGTACCAGCCCCTGAACCCCCCGGGAAAAATACCGGAAGGAAGAGAGACAACCCAGCCTTATCTCCACCTGGGAAACCGGGTGCGAGGGACGACCCTCTCCGAAGGGGACTTAGTGGTGCTGGCACCAAATGGTACCTCCGATACCTCAACAAAGGCTTCGGGCCTGAGGAAGCAAAAAGGAGGGCTGAGGAGCATCGGGCCAAGCCCGAAAGCACAGAAGTGGCGGCGGGAAAAAGGGGGAACAACAACATCACACCACCCACCACGACCAAAGCCAAAAAACAGAAGGTAGACGAAGGTACCGAGAGGGCCACGGGTAAGCCTGCGAAAGTGAATGCTACCGTGGTTGGTCGAAGCTATGCTACGGCGGTGAAAACCTTCCCGGCTAGCGGTAGATATGACACAGGTGCGATTGCTGAGCAGGTTGCTGTTCTCCCGGTGAAATATCCGCAGGAGATCCTCAGCAACTCAGACCTCACGGCACTGAAAGATGCCATTGTGGTGCAAATGGCCTTGGGATGGGAGCATAAGCTCAAATTCCAGGGCATACATTTCAGGCATGGAATGCTACTGGTTGACTGCGAGACTCTGCAGACAGCTGAGTGGCTAAAGGCATTTGTCCCAAAGCTGGGAAAATGGAAGGGGACATGCCTCAAGGCATGCAGTGGGACAAATATACCACGGTTCTACTTCATCACGATCTTTCTTCCACGCAGTGCAGAACAGGAAGTGAAAACCTCCTCGGCACTGCTGGAAGCACAGAACACGGGACTTAACGTCAAGACGTGGAACGTCCTCAACTGTCGGAAAGGGGGAACCGGGCAGTTACTGGCTCTTGGCATCGACAGAGAATCTTTCAACGCCATAAAGTCCCAGAAAGGATCCATGAGCTACCGATTCGGCAGGATTGCGGTGTGCGGACTCAAGAGGTCGGACGAGATCTCTGGGCATACAGCCCAGTCAAAATCGGATCTGAACTCGCAGAGCGCGCAATCCGAGGTAGAGCATATCGCTCCTCCGAAGATTATAACACCTTCTTCCACTGTCCAATCGGCGGAACAGGATCCCGAGGAGGCCGAGGAGTCTATTTCCGTCTCTGAGAGCATAATCTCGGAGGGGGAAATGGACAACACGGTCATCGACCTTTTCCAGGACGTCACCCAGGAGGAGGAAGATTCGCTGCTGACGGAGGACGGGGCAATAGCCCCGCGCGAGCAATAGCTCGCTGAATCCCGTCAATACAAAAATTACACTAGCACAGGTAAACATTCACCACGCTATAGCCGCCTCGGCGACTATATCTAGGATGTTTACCTGCCAAAGCCTAGGGCTAGTACTTATCCAGGAGCCATGGATCCTGAAAGGACAAGTCAAAGGATTGGCAGCAAGAATGCAAAGGTAATATGGGACATTCGGGCCGAGAAACCGAGAGCTTGCATTCTAATAAACAATAAATATAAATTTATTTTACTTTCAGAATACGCGACACGAGATCTGGTGCCAATTCAGGTACATCTGGATGTTGAGGGATGTCACCGCACCATTATCATCGTATCGGCGTATTGTGCAGGGGATGAGCCAGTTGTATCATCCCAGATGCAGCGATTGGTGGAGCATTCCAACAAGCTCCAATGCCGCTCTTTATAGGGTGCGATGCGAATGCCCACAACACCATATGGGGGAGCACCGACACCAACATTAGGGGTGAGTACCTACTAGAATTCATTTTGAGTTAGTCACTTGATATCATAAATGTGAGAAATACCCCCACTTTTGTAACCAGGGTCAGGGAGGAGGTACTCGACCTCACGCTTGGTAGCCCAAGCGTAAGTAAACTAATTAGCAACTGGAGAGTATCTAGTGAGCCGTCATTGTCTGACCATCGAATAATAGTGTTCGACCTGGACAGCACAAGTATCACGAGAAATCCAGTAAGAAACCCAAGGAAAACCAACTGGGAGACTTATAGAAATGCTCTAGAGAGCAATCTGGGGCGCCTTGTTTTGAGGAAGGCTCCGGGCCACCACCTAGAGCTAGAGAGCGCAGTGGAAAGCGTAACAAACGCCATCATCACTGCGTTCGAAGAAAACTGCCCCCTTAGTGGAAAAAGGGACAGGAAACAGACGCCATGGTGGAGCAATTACTTGTCAAAACTGAGATCCGAGGTGCGGAAGCTATTCAACAAAGCGAAGCGCAACGGAGACTGGCAAAGCTACCAGATGGCCCTTACAATATATAATAAGGAAATTAGAAAAGCTAAAAGAAATAGCTTCAGGAAATTCTGTGAGACAATCACCAGCACTCCTACTGCGGCAAGGCTACATAAAGCTCTTGCGAAGTCAGGAGGAGTACCGATGTCTCTGAGGAAACCAGATGGCGAGTTCACGGAAGATGAGGATCAAAGGGCACTATTGCTACTAGAAACTCACTTTCCTGGCAGCTCGCCTAGTACTGAGCCAGGAATCAATACCACTTCAATCAGACCTCGGAGGGAAGACTGGGAAACAACATCAACCATCTGTTCTGAGGGACGGCTGAAATGGGCAATAAATTCCTTTCAGCCTTTCAAATCTGCCGGAGTGGACGGCATTATACCCGCCCTTCTTCAAGAAGGGCAAAGGGTACTAATACCACACCTGCTAAAAATAACAAGGAGCAGTATTACCTTGGGCAATATACCAATGCAATGGAGACGAGCAAGAGTTGTGTTTATACCAAAAGCAGGGGAAAAAGACCCCACACTGCCAAAATCGTACAGGCACTACGTCATTTCTTCTAAAGATGACAGAAAAGGTTGTGGACAATTATTTAAGGGAAGATGCACTGAACACATCCCCTTACATCATCGTCAGCATGCATACAGAGCGGGCAGATCAACAGAGACCGCCCTATATCAGCTGACGGAGATAATTCAAGTGCTTTGGAAGCAAAAGAAATAGTACTGTGCGCTTTCCTAGACATAGAGGGAGCATTTGATAACACCTCGCATGAGGCGATTAAACGATCCCTGGATAGGAAAGGAGTTAACAGTACAGTATCCAAACGGATGTGTGAGCTGCTGAGCACTAGATCAGCAGAGACTCAAACATCATCTGGAACCATCAGAGTGAACACAACAAGAGGATGTCCACAGGGAGGGGTACTATCACCCTTAATGTGGAGCCTAGTTGTAGACGAACTGCTGGAAAAATTAACCAACCTTGGCATCAACTGTCAGGCTTACGCTGATGACATTGTATTGATTGCCAGGGGCAAGTTCGAAGAAACCCTTGGGGACATTATACAAAGGGGGCTTAAAGTAACCAAGGAATGGTGCTATACTGTCGGACTTAACATCAATCCGGCGAAAACAACGATAGTACCATTCACAAGGAAAAGACAACTTCAAAGACTTAAGGACATTAGCCTATCAAGCCCGACACTGATACCAGTC
The DNA here is from genome assembly GCA_949715645.1 of Portevinia maculata. Classification (NCBI taxonomy): domain Eukaryota; kingdom Metazoa; phylum Arthropoda; class Insecta; order Diptera; family Syrphidae; genus Portevinia; species Portevinia maculata. Next base: position 187,763,433 of record OX454527.1, on the reverse strand, counting down.
AAAGAAGTAAAATACCTAGGATTCCATCTAGATAGTAAACTCCTCTGGCGAAAACATACAGAGGAGATATCCAAGAAGGCCACCCGCGCTCTCATGATATGTAGGAGCCTAGCGGGGAAGGCATGGGGATGCAGCCCAAACATCCTGCGATGGATGTACACTGCAATCGTGAGACCAATGATCACATACGGAGCGGTAGCATGTACGAAACGAACCAGTCTAGTCACAACACGAGAAACACTCGGCAAAGTGCAAAGACTGGCGTGCCTGTGCATTACCAGAGCAATGCGTAGCTACCCAACCGCAGCCATGGAGGTGTTATTGGAATTGACCCCTGTACACATCATGGTGATGAACGAGGCAGACAAAACAATCCTTAGGATGGCAAAGGAGGGAATTGGGAGAGGGAAATGCAAAGTGGTACACGGACGGCTCGAGGACCGAGGAGGGAACTGGTGCAGGAGTGTTTGGGCCAGGAACTAAGCACTACGAATCCATGGGCAAATGTACCAGCATCTTCCAGACAGAAATATGTGCCATAGACAGGTGCGTTCGAATCAACCTCGAGAAAAACTACAGGAATTGCAACATAGCAATAATGTCTGACAGCCAAGCAGCCATAAAGGCTCTTGACGCCTACGTTATCAAGTCAAAACTCGTGTGGGAATGCCTACACGGACTGAATAGACTAGTCAAGAATAACAGAATTTCCATCTGCTGGGTACCTGGCCATGTTGGCATTACAGGCAATGAGGCAGCGGACTCTCTGGCAAGAAAAGGGGCAGAGGAACCCTTAATAGGACCTGAACCGTTTTGCGGGATAGGAGAACACACTATACGCGAAGAGTTCAGGAAACTGGAGGAAGAAACAAGGGCAAAAGCCTTTCTCAACCTCCAAGGTCTGAGGCAAGCAAAGAAACTCTTAGGAAATTACAACCAAAGAGATTCAAAGCTTGTATCGGCCTTAACAAAAACAGCCTAAGAACCTTAACAGGCCTCCTCACGGGGCACTGCAGACTCAAGGAGCACCTGAGGAAAATGGGCATATCGGAGGACGGGCTCTGCAGATTCTGCAGTGAAACCGCCGAAAATCCAGACCACATACTGGAATCCTATGGCGCACTGGCCCACAAAAGGATGAAATATTTGGGCAGGCACCAAATAACAGACAAGGACATACAAACCATGGACCTACAGCTCATTCTCAGATTCATCAAAGAAACTGGACTGGACGCTGTGCTCTAAGGAGTGTGACCTGCCAAGGAAAAAAATCAGAGCAATTCCTCGATACGCTTCACAAAGAAGTATATAGAGAGGGCTCTGAAAGAGGTCACGAACCTCTCCGAGGTACAAGCAGGGGACACAATAGACCAATAGGTCGCAGTGTAACATACCCTAACCAATATTATTATTATTATTATTAGCGTTCTGCGTACGGCGCCAATATTGACATTGTTGAACGCTCCTTCAATATCTAACAAGGCCGCTAGAGTGTACTCTTTGTCCTTTAGTGTTTTCTCAATTGTGCCGACAACACAGTGTAGCGCGGTTTCCACACGTTTTCCTTTTGTATAGGCATGTTGGGCCGGGGATAAGTCTTCCGGACGAAGCCTGCTACGAATGTGTATGTCTATCAGTCTTTCTTTCCAAAGTTTTCAGTATGAAGGAAGTGAGGCTTATTGGTCCTTCCTAGACTTTACTTTCTGTTTATATATATATTTTTTTTAAATAATAACAACTGACATCAAATTGTTTTCATTTGGATTTGCTCGTCGATATTGACAGCCACAGCCGAAGATGAAGGACCTGTTAGACTTTGCATTCTTTTATTGGCTCTGAATTCGTGAAAGAAGCATTAATACGAGTAGTATCTACGACATTCCGAAATGCACATTCGCTGCGATAAGGTGAATAAGCAGTATTTGCGTTTGATACTGCGAATTTTGTTCGTCATGAAATGTGTTTTGCATGTCATTGAGTGGGTTTGCGTTGGGCAAAAAGAAGGATGTGTTCGAAGAAATATTTCGTTGAAATTCATTTGTAGTGGCAAGGGTTCTGCTGAATGACCGAGAGCACACAGTCGGGGTAGGAAATTCATACCTGTCATACACATGCTATCTTGTTCAGCTGTTGTACTTTTGACAGGTATTGGCGGAGTACTGGGGCCTGTAGCACAATATTACAAGTACTTGCAATACAAGTGAATTAAATCAAGTGTATCACATTTCTGTAACACGAAACTACTAGAGCAACAAGTGGAAAACTCTACGTCTCACTTTTACTACGTCTCACTTTTACGTCGATTATTTCTTGCCTATTTCTATTAATAAAAATAATTTTTGGATCTCAATTATGCGCTATTAGCATATTATAATCAATAAGAATTCAAAACGTGACACACCTCTTGTGTTAATGTTAGTACTACCCCATAGAAGGTGATGGAAGTTAGCATCGCATCGTATCCCATCACCAGGCCCCATTTATTAATTTTTCTCTTGTAGCACGTTGAACAAGTAGGTGGGTAAGATGTGACGGTAGTCACAGTAGCTAGATATCGCACTAGGTCGATAGAAGAAAGAGGTTAATCTGTTTCATTCCACTATAGAGCTCGTGGTCATACTGCGCTGTTTTATACAGAACAAGTCCCTTCGAATATAATCTTTTTATTCTGCCTATTGATATCCACGGCTCTTGAATAAGGCCCAGGTGCAGGTCTATTAGTCTATCCGTTATGATGTAGATCATTTTAGCGCGCCGTCTTACTGTAATGATGTTCTACTTGTACTACTTTCATTACGGTTTTTGTTTGACGTCTCCCCCTTTATATTTTTATTGGCCGAGTGGGCAATGAGCCTAAGCTTGCATCGGTTTATGCCGACGCGAACTTTAAAGAAGATCGCCTTCAGCAGCGGCATAGATTTCTGACTGAGTAACACTACCGCTTTCGTAATGGAGTCACTATATACCCCAATTTGGATCCCTTCGCAAGCGGTATTTAAGGATTGTAGGTATATTTTGCTACGATCTCTTAGCATGCAGGTTCTCGTACAAAATGTGTAGCTTTTGGTCTTTTCAGACGTAGATCAGACAAAATTCGGCTTTTGGTCAAGGAGCTTTTTTCATTGAAATAAATTCTTGGAGTCATGTGAGAGTATGTTTCACAGTGGTTTAGTTTCAACGTTTGAATAGTATTGAGGGTACCAAAAAGTGGCACTGGTCCCTTATTCTTAAAGATTCGAAGCTGGATTAATCGACATTGATCCTTAGTAGGCTTTCATGCAGGATTTTCAGTCTACTACAACAGCTTATTGACCGACTATGGTTAATATGGAGATTCTGGATTTTTTCCGAGTACATACTTTCAATCAGATTGGGATTGGATTGAGGGTCCGCGCTCATGTTAATTGCGAGCTTTCTTAGTTTGTGTGCAATTTTGGTGGAGAGTAAGAGGCTCTCCTCACCCTACTAAGCCGTCTTTTGGGAGCTGTCATAGAGCTGTGGTCTTTGGTCTGGCATTGTCTAAAGTCATTCTTTGGCTTTGTCGGGCACTTGTTTTCTTCATTGTACTCAGTTTTTGGTTGGAAGATCCTTACTGCGTTCCGCCTTTGCCTTCGCAGGATCTCATGTTCGTCAAGCAGTTGCAAAGTTAGGGACTCGTTTTATTTCCCGCCGAGTAATACTAGGGTGAACCTCTTAAACTGTCGTGCATCTGTCCATGTTCGAGTTATCCCATGAGACGTCAATACCATAATTACCTGGTTCTCCAGATGGATATTCCCTCTTTTACCTTTCCATATATTATTTCCTCTCCTTCCAGCCCGTATGACAATGCATAGTCTGAACTGTGAATTTGCTACCGGTGCACGGTTCATTCGTACGATCAGTCTCTGTGATGTCATTGTTTGGATCCGAACATGTTGTCGGTGGGGTTGTCTATCGTGCTATTCCAGCACACCATCTCCCCTTTTGCCAGACTCGTACGAGCAACAGCTTGAAGCAACGTCTGGTTGAAGAGATCGATATTCCTAACGCAAGAGCGTTATGTAGCCGTATACACTCATCCCATCTTATTAATTCAGATCATAACCTAGTCGTAAGGGAATAGAAGAACAAACTGTTCCTTAAATGATACTCCCCAAATATCCTTAAGTCTCCATGTTATTCTTCATCATAGTGATTCATCACATCCAGGGCAAAGTCAAATGCCAATCATCTTTCCTGCCACAAACTCCAAATCAGTATCAAGCATTACAAAAGATAAGCCAGAACACACCAAGGGGTTTACTGTCGAATTGGACATCACAATTAGTGAGTGTTGTTCTCCGGCACACGAATTAATTGTTTTCACTTCACTATGTTGTGGTCATTACAAATCGTATATTCTATTACCCATGGTTATCCCTGCCAAAAATACGTACAAGAATCAACACACACAATACATACTCTTCCAAAACCTTGCACATAGCAACTTTAATGCTGTTGGTAATCCATTAAGGTGCACTAAACAAACATGAGTACCTTCCTTGTGTTTCTCAAGGATTAGGGATGGTGGGGTGACAATGGATGGAAGGAACGTAATTAATCATAAATAATGTTATTCCCAACAAGCATGTTAAATAGAGAACTTTCCACGCCATCAGCATGATGCTGCAACGAATCTATAATACACCAACCTACACTCCTCCATAATCTATTGGTATATGAGAATGTTGAGTGCATTAAGGTCCTTTAACATGATATGATATACTGCAGCTGGGTTTGGTTAATGGCGAAGTCGGCTTACCATTGGATTTACATTGCTGCAACAATTTTTTGTTTTCGTTTCGCCAAATAATCAACAATTTCCTATTTATATATTGGTGGCGTTGTTAACATTTGCACGCATGCACTTTGCATGATAGTAATAGAACGAATTCTCGGCACACCTCACTTTGAACAAAGCGACTGCGTCCTACCAAGCCAAAGAGACCTAATCGTTAGACAAGACAGCTTGGAACGGCATTTGATTTTACCTCAAAAAACAAACAAAAAAACAAATATTCTTGACACCACTGTATGTGAGCAGTTACCTACAAAAGTAAATGAGTGCTTCCAGAACCGGTTATTGGTTTTAAGGTTAAGTGGAACAGATTAAAATGAATCTAAGTTGTAAGACAATGAGATTGGCTTGTTGATGAAAAGATGAAGTCTCTTGTTCTTTAAGTGGATATAATGGCTATTTTAGAATTTTATTCTTGTTCACCCGAATGTTGTACTGGAACAAAATGCTAGAGAAAGCAACAAGTTCTACGGCGGCAGTTGAAAAGAAAGCAAACAAGTTAATTCTGAATAAATAGTATAATTATTGATTCTGTAAAACCAGCTGATAGTATTACAATTTTATTATTACTGGTCCAAAAGCATTGTAGGGCCTTGTTATGGCCACTGGCAGTCGTATCAACTTCGTTTGTGGTTTTGACTGCACATTTTCTCCATTGTCCTCAGAATCTTTAGCAGCGGCGTTCTCATCAATAGGCGTCGATTCCAAGTTAACGTCAGACTTTGTTGTTGGTGATCGTAACGAGATATCAAGTGTTCTCTCCAGTTCATCTAGCGACAGTCTACGATCTTGCCCATATTCATCCCAAAATCCATGTGGTGAACTTTGATAATGTTGTTGTACTGGATTATAGGAATCCCATGATGGATAATAAACATGTTGATATGGTATTTGCGGATAGTACTGTGGGTAATGACCGAATCCATTGCCACCATATCCGCCTCCATGGTTACCGTTATTGTTATGGTGACCATTGTTGCCATTATTACCATTGTTACCATTATTACCATTGTTGCCGTTATTTCCATTATTACCATTGTTACCATTATTATTACCTCCATTATTACCATTGTTTCCATTATTGCCATTGTTACCATTATTGCCTCCATTATTACCATTGTTGCCTCCGTTGTTTCCATTGTTTCCGTTATTACCATTGTTATTACCATTATTACCACCATTATTACCATTGTTACCATTGTTTCCATTGCCTCCATTATTGCCCCCATTATTGCCGCCGTTATTGCCTCCATTGTTGCCTCCGTTATTGCCGTTACCATTGTTTCCTCCATTATTGCCTCCATTGTTTCCTCCATTATTACCGTTGTTGCCGTTACCGTTGTTGCCGTTACCATTGTTGCCTCCATTATTACCATTGTTTCCGTTATTACCGTTGTTACCATTATTGCCATTATTACCACCGCTATTTCCATTATTGCCGCCATTATTACCATTATTACCATTGTTTCCATTGCCATTATTTCCACCGTTGTTTCCATTATTACCGTTGTTGCCGTTACCATTGTTGCCTCCATTGTTTCCTCCATTGTTTCCTCCATTATTACCATTGTTGCCGCCATTATTTCCTCCGTTGTTGCCCCCATTATTGCCGCCGTTATTTCCATTATTGCCGTTGTTGCCGTTACCATTGTTGCCTCCATTGTTTCCTCCATTATTACCATTGTTGCCTCCATTGTTTCCTCCATTATTACCGTTACCATTGTTTCCTCCATTATTACCATTGTTGCCGCCATTATTTCCTCCATTGTTGCCCCCATTATTGCCGTTGTTGCCGTTACCATTGTTGCCTCCATTATTACCATTGTTGCCTCCATTGTTTCCTCCATTATTGCCATTGTTGCCTCCATTGTTTCCTCCATTATTACCATTGTTGCCTCCATTATTACCTCCATTATTGCCGCCGTTATTGCCTCCAGTGTTACCTCCATTGTTGCCTCCATTGTTACCTCCATTATTGCCATTGTTACCGTTATTACCATTGTTCCCATTGTTACCATTGCCTCCAGTGTTGCCTCCATTGTTACCTCCATTGCCTCCAGTGTTGCCTCCATTGTTACCGTCATTATTACCATTGTTGCCTCCATTACCATTGTTACCATTGTTGCCTCCATTATTGCCGCCATTACCATTGTTTCCATTATTGCCGCCGTTATTGCCTCCATTGTTACCTCCATTATTACCATTATTGCCTCCATTACCATTGTTACCATTGTTGCCTCCATTATTGCCGCCATTATTGCCTCCATTGTTGCCTCCATTGTTCCCTCCAGTGTTGCCGCCATTATTGCCACCGTTGTTACCTCCAGTGCCACCTCCATTGTTGCCTCCAGTGCCACCTCCATTGTTGCCTCCATTGTTGCCTCCATTGTTGCCTCCAGTGTTTCCTCCATTGTTGCCTCCAGTGCCACCTCCAGTGCCACCTCCATTGTTGCCTCCATCGTTGCCTCCATCGTTACCTCCATTATTACCAGCGTTACCTCCATTGTTGCCTCCAGTGTTGCCAGCATTGTTGCCTCCATTATTGCCTTCACCATTGCCAGTCGATTGCCTAGCAATATTTGCAGCTAAAGTTTCTCTGTCGAATTCTTCAGAAACTCCATCACTTCCGACTGCAGTTACTTTACTATCACTACCAGCACTTAGTTCAGTCGTGTCTTCATCTACAGGCGGAAGTATCGATGCAGCTGATATAACTACTTCGGCACTTTCGTCAGATTTTTCAATCTCATCATCAGTATTGACACCCTCTGTTGCTTTGGCGATGACACTGGCAGGTCTAGGATAAACATCGTCTCCAACAAAACCCGCACGTATCGATGCAGTTGAAGCGATAGCTACAACGCATGCAAGAAGCAAACCTATGCACAAAAAACGTAAATAAATATATATTTTTTTGTTAAAACTCATATCAACCTACCGATTACCAGAATATTTCGCATCTTCAAATTTTACTGTGCGTAGTGGAGTCTGTTCGCAGCTTTTATATCATTTCTGGCTCATGTCATATCAAAGACAACTTACATTTTGTGCAGAAATAAATACATAATCATTATACATTTTTTACTACTCACCCATGAAATAGTTCTTTCTGCTCGCCATATTCTCGTAAATACTTCTGTATGCTAATTAAAAAGAGTATTTGAATATATTCATTTAGACTAGCCCTATAATTTAAATGACTGAATTAGCATAATTGAATGCAATAAAATATTGGTTATTTTAATTAGAGAAATGTTGGCTGGCAAAATGGGTCGAATTTCGTTTTTAGAATGAGAAGAATTCTCCGAAGCAGCGTTAGCATTTAAGGCCAAGCTGAATGCATAAATTCGGAAAAGAATTAACGCCCGGAAAATAGCGATGATAATAAAGAACTATGAAATAAAATTAGCGAACAAAATTTGATTGTATGTCATCAGTCTTTTGCAACAAAGTAAACAAATTGACCCAAATCCTGTCAATGATGATTAAAAGGGGGAGTCGCAATTGCCACTAAGCAAACCGGACATGTTTTACATGCCTGCTCCTTCGCATACTCTTCAGTTAGCTTTAATCGCATGTGACTACACTTTCAGGGTCTCGATTATGTTAAAGATGACCATAAAAGCAAAATGGTGGGACAATAACCTGGAATTCGGACCCTTGAGTGTTAATATAACCCACCCTCAGCCACATGGGTACAGAAGCGCCTTGGTCATTGCCTCACTCTTATACGGACAATGACTTTTTTTTTTGAGTAAACTCAAATAAAATGTACTCCATTGACGACTCAAGATTCAATACTAAACAGAGACATCACTCCTCCACACGCACAGCTAAACTTAAACCGACCAAGTATTTTTAATAATGGTATAAAAGTTTTATTAACCTAAATAATAAGCTTAATTATAAAAAATAAGCCTAATTATAAAGTGATTTAATTTACGACAGGATAACTTAACAGAACTACAGTCAAATTTAAATTTAATATGAAAATAAACTTAAACTTTAGGTCCAACCAAATTTTCTTCTGGTTGCTTAAGCTAAGGTCAGCAATAGAGCGAATACACAATGCTGTTAACTTAAGGAGCCAGCCCATAGAATCCGTTGCATCCGTTGTTTCGACGGATCCGGCGACTTTAACTAACCTAACGGAAGGAACTGACAACTGAACTGATTGACTGGTCTTTTATTTTTAATAATGGGTTTTCTCTACACTCAAAAGAAATTCAATTAATTTGTACATCTTCCAAGTACGATCGCATCATGCAATGCGAATTCAGATTTTCATGAATGAGTTTGTTCCTTTTTTTTTGTTCTTACATCTGTGACTACTGAACATATTTTTGTTTTCTCTACGGGTGTTACTATTCTGTACCAAGTAGTCTGGGATTTGTACCCACTAAATCCACCAGAAAATTAGGACCAAACTGTGAATGATCGACAAACGATTTTTCTTTCTTAATTTAAAATTGCATTGGGGGAAGTTAAAAGTTTTAATATTTCCCATCGCTGTAAGACCATCAGCTCATGAGGCTTGGTTCTTCTTCGTCTCCGAATATTGTCTTGTACATTTACGACGGTCTACATTTCGGAGTTAGTATGACTTTGTAGTCGCTAATTGTGAGATACAGCGTGTTGTCTAACCACTTCTGTAACCATTTCTATTTGTAGGTCATGATGTAAATTGCTAATTCTTATATATCTTATATATACGAAGGACTTTGTTTTGGAATGCTTGGACAGATTTCAGTACTTGCTTGTATAACATTATTTTGTTCTTGATAGAAAGGTCAGAGTTCTTTCCCAGTAGCCAGTACATTTGTTTATGTTTCAAGTTTAGTTCTTCTCTTTTCTCTTTTGATGTGCTTTTTCCATTTTAACTTTGCATCCAAAGTCATTCCAATGTATTTTTCAGTATTTGCATTAGGTTCAGCTTTACTGTTAATAAAAATTGGAACAATCTTAATCTTTTTGTTTGTAAAGTTTATATGAGTTGATTTTGTTTCATTTAGTTTGACACGCCACAGTTGCGTCCAGACTCTTACTTTCTCGACTGGATTTTGCAGTTTTCCTGTTGCCTTCGCAATGTATTTATCAGAGACCAATATCGCAGTATCATCTGAAAATGTGGCCATGATAGCATTGTTGTCCACTGGAATATCCCTGGTATATAACAGATATAAGGTTGATCATAGGACACTTCGTTGTGGTACGCCAGATTCGATTTTCATAAGTTCCGAATACTCTTGTTCGTACCGTACTCTAAAGAGTCGGCCGGTTAAATAAGATTTTAGTTTTAGCCATAGAACTGCTAGCGAAGGTCCCTATGTAGTTTGTACCCAAATCCCATTATGCCAAACCTTGTCAAACGCTTGAGAAACATCCAGAAATAGAGCAGAACATACTTGTTTTTCTTCAAGAGCCTTTTCAACAGCATCCGTAATTCGATGCACTCCATCGTGGAATGTTTATTTTTAAATCCAAATTAATGGTTTGCGATTAGCCCCCGTTGTTCTATTATTTTGCAGAAGCAGTTTTTCAAAAACGTTTGCAATAGTTGGTATTAGCGAAATTGGTCTGAGGTGTGTCCACATCAAAGAAACATTTCGGAAATGTTTTAAAAACATTTCTGAAATGTTTCCGAATATTTAAAAAATGATTTTTTTTGGTCTTTACGCTTCGTGAAACATTTCTGAAATGTTTATGAAAAGTTTCTGTGTTTCTCATTTCAAACGGATATGCTTTGTTTTGAAATTTTGAATAAATACATTAGCCGTATTTCTTTGCACGCGGATATAGGGATAATTTGAATTTTGCATGTATAATACAACAACAACTTATCCTATATACGCTAACTTTAGCGGGGATAGCTATCGCCGCTAAGTCCTATAGCGGGGATAAACAGTGCTTCCAAAATCCATTTTCTTCATTTCTGATGAATCCTTTCGATGAATTTTTCAGGAAATGTCAAAGTTTGACAACCCACCGACCACTCACACATTCCGCCGATTATTTTATTCGTGATTTTATTATTATTATTTTTCAAACCTCATTTTAAGGGTAATTGAATTTATCAAATCTGTTAATGTGAAATTGTTTTTCATAATTTTAGAATATGCTTGGCATCAATTTCAATTGGCGGAAGAAAATATTTTTCAATTTCAAGATTTTCAATACAAATTTCTTAACTACAACTTACAGCTGTGTCACGGTGCATGTGTGCTGCCAAGTTTTTTTTTTGATGAATTCTTAAGCGGCGATAGTCGTTTTCTGATGCCATCCCTATATCCGCGTGCAAAGAAACACGGCTATTAAAGAGTTATAAGAATCACCAGTGACCAAAAATCGAAGAGTCAATGCTAAACGTTCTACAACACTTATGCTGGATCTAAAGTTCGTATTTTGTTTTCTAATTTATGACCAATCAAATTAACAAGAAACTCGAAATCCTCACTTGACATCCGAGCGAAATTTCTATATCCACTTAAACTATCTATTTTGAGTTCTTCTAATAACATTAAAAAACCTGAATTATTTCTACTTTTAAAAATATTTCTTTGCCTGTCTTGGATTTTTTTTTGTATTTTTTTTTCTTGATGATAAAACACGAAGCTATCATTGCACGATTGCTATCAAATTCTTTACAATCCATTTTCAAGCACAAAACTAAATACATAAAATGGGAAACAAAGAAACATTTCAGAAGTGTTTCTCGAAGCGTCCACACCTAAAAAACATTTCTTAAATGTTTCTGAAATCTTTCTGAAATGTTTTTTAAACAAATGGAAAACATTTCAGAAACGTTTTTTAAAAAATGTTTCCTGAAATGTTTCTTTGGTGTGGACACACCTTAAGAAGCTACATCTGTTGGTGGCTTACCTTGCTTGGGTATAACAATGACTTCTGCAATTTTCCAGTGAGGTGGGACATATCGGAGTTGAAAATATTCTTTCTGCGTCAGCATTTTAATGAGGAAGACTCAAGACGTATTTTGCAAGATAAGCTTACTAATTTTTAACTAAAACTGTTAAATCATACATTTTGTTTCAACTTCGATAAAATTGTATTCAATTGATATTCATTTTAACGAAAGTTCGTTTAAGTCCCAAGAGAGTTTTCGGAAAAGAAGATCAAATGAAGTTGCAGATCTGTCACCATCTTAATACAAGCTTAGGGTTTAGAAATCAAATTTCTTTATATATTTTATTATTAGCTATACCCTATTATAAGGGTAAATTAATTTTGCCTTAGTCCTGCCCGTAGACCCCTAAAAGTAACTATATTCGTGATCAGCATAGAAAACTGAAATTTTAACCATATATGTACTCTCTGGGGGCTCGAAATAATCAAGTTTATGAATTTCCAACACCCGCCGACTGGCACACCTTACAATCTCAAAAAAAGAAGTTTTGAACTAGAAAGCTGAAATGTTTACTTTAGGGGTCCAAAATGCTCGGGAGTCAACATTTTTAAAATCCCCAACCACACGCCCACCATTTAAAAAAAAAAAACTATTTTATCGAAAAGTCAAAGTTTGAGCTAGGAAGCTGAAATATAAAAAAAACTGGGAAGGAAGGGTAGGCAAAGCAACAACAAGTCAGGATCTTTGGGTGATACTGAGAGCTGCTTCAAATTCCGGAGTTTCTGTAAACAAAATCAAGGCAAAAACTGAAGTTGAAGCTAGTACATCAACTGTTCATCACGTGATACAGCAGGCCAATCATATAAGACACCAAAAAATCAAAGAGATACAGTTATTGAAGCCGGCACGCAAAAGTCAACATAAAAGTCTGAAATTTGAAGCAGCTCTCAGTATCAACCGTCTACCCTGACTTGTTGTTGCTTATACTAGCCATTAATGATGTTAAGGTCTGTATAAATCACAGCAATATTCTGATCTACGCTGAGGATGTGAAAATATATAAATCTGTCACTAATCAACAAGGCAGAATTTTTCTTCAAACTGACATTAATAGCTTCGTCTCTTAAAAACGGTTTATTCCTGAACCCTACTAAATGTAAACATATGACATACGCTAGAAAGAAGATCCCTTGCACCTTTCAATATTCATTGTATCAACATTCTCATGTTGATAGTTTTAAGGATCTTTTGGTTTATTTCGATCCCAAACTAGATTTTACAAAGCATATCGATTTCATTGTTAGTAAAGCTTATTCTATGCTGGGCTTTGTAAAAAGTTGGTGTACAAAATTAATGAATATTTCTATGTCACTGTACAATTGTTTTGTTTGCCCGAATCACAAGTTGGGACCTTCAACCTTCATTTATATCGAATAGTGGCCATTCAACGTAAATTTATTCGTTTGCCCTTCGAGGACTTCAATGGGATAATCCATTTAACCTTCTTCCTTACAGTCAACCTACCAAGCTTCTTCAAATGATGCCGCTTTCTCAACGTAGGCTTAAAAGCAATATAATTTTGTCACGACAGTTTATATGATCGGATATATAGATGATCTTGATTTACTGTCTTCTATTGGTTGTAATTTTTGTGGTGGCGTCCATAATTAATATAGTGTTGACTTTAGCCCTCATCATAAAACGTATTATGGGAGGCATGATCCTCTTAGGCGAATGAGTAGGTAAAATCAATAATTTAAATCATTATGTGACTTGCATGTTAGTAGAATTAAGCTTAAAAATATTTTGCGTAATGTGTATCTTAAATTCTTTTCATGATTTTTGTATGTGCTATTTTTTTGTATAGATACATAAATATTATTTTTCTATATGTTTTACCTTTGTGTATGTCCTTACACCTGCACTAAATGATGGCCTGTGAGAATACTTTTAGTGCTGGAAAATTTCTGCTCGTGATAGTTGCTTGCTTTAAGCACTCCACGACACAGAGCTGATAGTGTGCTAAAAAATAAAAAAAATAAATAAACTGAATTCTACCGGTTCTATGACTTCGTCTTCGGACATTTTAATTAAATCGGCTTCTACTTTCTCGCATAATTTATACAGAACGCTATATGCGGCGTGAAGGATTGGAGTTGAATTTTTACACAATACTCGCTGTAAACCCGTCAATTGGGCTTGCTGAACTTTTCTCTAAAATACCCGAAACATTATACTCGTATTTAATTTCACTGACTATGTTTAATTTACTATAACTTACGACTTGTACACGTTTGAAGCGTTATGAAAAAGGGTATCTAACCATGTCCAACCAAGTAGGGGCTTCTCGGCCACTGCCCTTCAATAACAATTAGGTTGATTAATTTTCTTAAAATGACCATCCGCAGGATTTGAATTATTTTTTTTTTTGATGTTTTTCGTGGTGCGTGGTTTATTTTGAGGAATAAAGATGTTTTTTTTTTCTTAAGGGAAGATTTCTTACTATGGGTGTGGTTTTCGTTCAAAATTTTAAGCATGTGCTCAAATGCAATTTAAAAAAATATTTGAAATCAAATGACTGGGATAACAATTTTTATCTAACTATAAAGTCGGTAATTGGCTTATATTCTTCCTGTTCAGACTTTAAAAAAATGAATACCTTTCAGCTCGTGTATTTTTCCTTGGTGAAACGTGATCCCTCAGCAATGACATCAAGACAGAAAAATCCTTTGTACTTGGGAGATCAGGCATCGTGAGAGACATTAAGATTACATATATTTTCGTTCCGACAGTGGTGATGAAAAGCGGGGTTTTATCTTCTTCTTCAACAACAAAAATTGCTGGGTTCTATCCTCATATGCTTGGAAATTTGCACCAGACTGAAATGGCTCAATGTGCAACCAATCGGCCTAACATTTAAAAAAACAAGTGGGGTGAATTCGACCCAGGAGGTCCACACGATCAAATTCCAGCTGGTATGAACATGATAATCAATTAAAGAATTTAGAGTAAAAGGATGAATAGGGTTAGAAAAGAAAATCCCCAGAAATTTTTTGGCAGGTCTGATAGTAACAATATAAATAATAACGAAGAAGAGCATGCAAGAACTGAATACAATCAAATGATATAGTTAAAGATGTCGTTCCCGAGAACTCTAAAAAACCGAACACTAACCTGAGGCTGGTCCAACTAGTTCGTATGTTTAAAGCAAACACCGCCTTAACACTTTATAATCAAATATATTTTCAACCCTTCTAATTCACGTCTAGATTCACATTAAAATACCTAATCCAAAGTACTGCCTCAGGTAGCCTCGTCTTGCAATGCCCAATCTGCTGAGTCGCCAGGTATATCACCGCTCGTATCGGGTATCCAGTTATTGCATTGGATCTACTGCACATCGTGGTAAAGTGCTGACGCAGCTATTATTGCTGTCGTGTGTAGATGGATTGGATTGGACATGCGCGTGTTGGATCGTGTTAACTGAAATGATTCTTCTCTTCACTCGTTATTTATATTGATTATTTATTGATTTTTTTAGCTGCTTTTTGATAGAAAATCAATGAAAATATCTGATATTTTGAATTTAATGAATTGGCACCAAAACAAAGAAGATTGCATAAATCTTTTTCAAGGAATTCTAAAGTCCATGGACCAAGTTCTGTGTAATTTTTCCCATTTCATATTTAGGTTAATACGCATCGATTAGGATTAAAAGGAAGTCAAGGAATGAAACAAATTGTCCAGCAATGTACTTATGTAAGCACATATACACATACCTATACCTACATCTCCTAAAAACACATTGGAAGACAAAAATATTGTGACCTTCAAATTATAAAATATGTGGTAACTTAACCCATTAACGGGAAAGTTAAAAGATTTCACTTACATTGACCTTGATTTCACGATTGTTACCTTTCTTTGTTGTTAGATTTGTTGTAGTCGTAATAACAAGAAAATGTTTTATGATAAGTAATTAATTCATTTTATATCTTACGTTATAAGTTAGTTTTAACGGAGCGGGTCACAACGTTCGAATAACATAATTTATTCTTCAACTCAGACCACCGCTGTTAAATTGATTTGCGGATACGCCTAAATTCACTTTTTGAACTAGGTACATATGTTATACGAGTAGATATAAATACGAGTTTTTTTGTTTCAATGAAATATTTTTTATTAAATGAAGGGTTGATTTGTCTTTTCTGTATTTTGCATAGTGGTGTGCAGCACACTTTTTCACAATCGAAGGTCACAGGTACCTTGCAGTTTATTGCACCGCTATCCACTCGTGGTTTTTGTTCCGCAAGTGTGGTTTATGGGTGCCAGATTGACCTTTGGTTACTATGTGTAAAATCGCTTCTCGTTTTGTTTATGAGATATAGGTATAGATAGATATTTTATTGTTTTCATCATTAATAACTTTTCATTTTTTGAAATATTTGCACAGCTTGCACAGAGATTTGATCGTTAAGTTACAACTTAAAAAATTATATTTTGTTAGAAAATTATGCTTTGAATGAAAAATTATGGAAAAAAAACCTTTACATATATATTTTGATAACCAACGACCTTACCACGTCGAGTTAATCGGTTCTCGTCAGATCACCGTAATTAAACGACGTTGGGCGCGGTTAGTACGTAGATGGGGGACCGTTTGAGAACAACCGCGTGTCGTTGGCCAGTCCCATCTACAGAGTTGAGGTAGATAATATACGTGGTATCACAATGGACCTAAATTGGTCTAAGTGTGTCGGCTTCTGCCGACAGCCACATAAACCTAACCTAACCTAACCATATATTTTGATTATTTTATGTCTTACTTAATATCACAGTGAGGAATGAAAAATAACTTACATACTTACTTACTTAGGCTGGCGCTACAGTCCTAGGTGGACCTGGGCCTCAACCAACAAGCGTCTCCAGCCAGCACGATCTTTGGCCAGCTGTCTCCAGTTTCGCACGCTCAGTTGGTTAAGGTCCCCTTAAACTTGCGTGCGCCACCTGTGTCGCGATCTTCCTCTACTGCGCCGTCCCTCGGGTGTGGATTCGAAGATCTTGCGGGCCGGAGCATTCACGTCCATTCGCTTTACATGACCCAGCCACCTCACTCGTTGGACCTTCACTCTTCTGGCTAAGTCGATGTCGCTGTACAGCCCGTAAAGTTCGTCATTGTATATCCTCCTCCATTCACCGTCTATGCAGACGGGACAACAAATTTACCGAATAATGTTCCTCTCAAAACAACCAAGAGTGACCTCATCCGCTTTTGCTAGAGTCCATGCCTCTGCACCATAGAGAAGGACTGGGATTATTAAGGTCTTATAAAGGGTAACTTTAGTTGTTCGAGAAAAGAATACTCAATTGCTTTCTTAGCCCAAAGAAACAGCGAATGACATGAGTTATTATACCACCTCAAAGTTATATCTGTCTATAGTGACATTCTGTCCGAGACGTCGGTGTTGGGTGTCCTTTCTTGATGACAGCATATACTTTGTCTTGCCCTCATTGATCGTCAAACTCATCTTCGCCGCCTCCATCTCAATACTCACGAACGCGCCAGTGACATCCCGCTGCGTTCTGCCGATTATGTCGATGTCGTCGGGGTAGGCGAGTAGATGAACGGACTTTTGAAAGATTGTGCCTCTGGTGTTAGCATTTGAGTTTTGCACTATTCTTTCAAGAACGATGTTGAAGAAGTCACATGACAGCACATCGCCTTGTCTAAAACCTTTTTTGACATCGAAGGTCTCGGTGACTTCTTTACCGACCTTGATTGAGCAGCGTGCATTCTCCATTGTCATCCTGCACAAACGTACTAGTTTGGCAGGGATGCAAAACTAGACATTGCTCTGTATAGCTCGTCTCTATAAATGCTGCCATATGCGGCCTTAAAATCGATAAAAAGGTGGTGGGTATCGATTTGGACTTCCTGGGTTTTCTCCAAGATCTGCCGCAGTGTGAATATTTGGTCGATGGTAGACTTTCCTGGCCTGAAGCCACACTGATAGGGACCAATCAGGTTGCTGACGAAAGGCTTCAGGCGTTCACACAGCACGGCAGATAAGATCTTATAGGCGATATTAAGAAGACTAATACCTTTGTAGTGGGCGCGGTTCAGAGGGTCTCCTTTCTTGAGAAGAATGAAAAATAACTACTGAAAGCATATTAAACAATATGTTAAATAAATAAATATAAATATTATTATATAAAGAAATAAATAAGTTAATAAATAAATAAATAATAGTCCGCTATACATAAAGTAAATAAATAAATTAACAAAACGTGTATAAATAAATGAATTAACATAAACGTAAAAAATAAATAGAATCTTAATTTCTTAAACTTTGTATAAGTGTGTTGTCAGAACGAACACATCTAGCGACCAGCAGAATTCCGGGTTGTTCATACAATATTATTGTTGAAAAGTGCCGAGTATGTCATAAAGTCATTTTAAGTACTTTATTTTTGATTTGAATCTTTTTAATGTGTGTATTGGCGCACTTTCCCCATACTAGCAAACCGTACATTATAACTGCCTGAAATATCACCTTGTAGGTGGTCATTTTATTATGCTTGCTCAGCGGTGAACCTCTGTTTATAAGCGGATACAACGTTTTTATTGGGATTTTGATCTTTTTACAAATATTCGCAATATTTGGCAAAGGTTAACTTTTTGTCTAGGTATATTCCTAAATACTTGACCGAGTAAATATTTTACACCGTACGATCGTAACTTTATCCTGAAGTCCATCGCACTTTTTCGTAAAGTTAATAAAAAGGAACTTTGTTTACAACACATTGGAATCGATTCCACCCGCACTATCTATCAACGAGAATGTCTTACAAAAAATAACCAAGAAATCCCACTTTCCGCATTAAAATTAAAAAAATGTAAACAACTTGTTTCGGTGTTTACAACTCGTGGTTCAGTTTATGTCAAACGTCAAATAGGAGAAGTTGCTGTTGTGGTCGAATGTTTGGAAGATCTTGGCGGAGCTGCCAGCTCCACAAATGAATTTTAGCATTACCATATGTACATTATTTTGTTTTTTTTTTTTTAATTCTTTTTTTTTTCAGTACCTAATCTAAAGTAATTAAACTAAGAAATTGTTTGTTCTATATTCATTAAGCTTATTTTTTCTTCATAAATTGATTTATTTCATCATATCTTTCTTTCTTTTTTTTTTCTTTTTTATACCCTATTCTAGGGGGATATTAATTTTGAAGCATAGTTTGTAACATACCTTAATATTGCCCGTAGACCCCTAAAAGTTACTATATTTATGATCAGCATCGATAGTAGGTAATGTCGATCTAGCCATGTCCGTCCGTCGGCAAAAATTAGGCCTTTAAATTGGTGCTAGAGAGCTGAAATTTTAACCATATACTCTCTAGGGTCCCGAAATAATCAAGTTTACGAATTTTTGACATCCGCCCACAGACACGCCCACAAACTCAAAATAAAAATTTTGGAAAAAATCGAATTTTGAGCTAGAAAGCTGAAATTTTTTATATATGATCTATGACTCCTAACACTGCTCGGGATATAACATTTTCAAAATCCGCCCACTGCAACGCCCACAAATAAATAAAATAATTTTATTGAAAAACCAAAATTTGAGATAGGGAGCTGAAATTTATAATATATACTCTTTAGGGGCCCTTTAAGCTCATGTGTAAATATTTTCAAAATCCGCCTACTGACACGCCCACAATTTAAAAAAACTTTTTTTGAAAATCCAAAGTTTGGAGCGGAAATTTATAATATATACTCTCTAGGGGCCCTTTATGCTCATGTGTTATTTTTTTTTTAAATCCGCCTACTGACACGACTACAATTAAATAAAACAATTTTATTGAAACACTCAAGTTAACAAAATATCTAGAGCGTTCTTAACAATTCAAGCATAGTTAGACTTTTGTCACGCCCACTTATGAGGGATAGGAATAAGAATAGGGTATCCAACAGTTCGCCCAAGCGGACTGTAGCCCGTCCCTATGTTTTTAATTGTAAAAGTAAAGTTGTGTTATTCTATTTCGTTATTCTTTACCTGTAAATGGACATGGACTCTAACCTTAATATAATGTTAAAAGTTTTTAGAAGCCTTAACACTGGTCTCCACATTTGCCACATTAATGCTCAGAGTCTTCTACCAAAAATCGATCAGTTCTGCTATCTGTTTGAGCAATCAGCGGTTGATGTAGTATGTGTGTCCGAAACCTGGTTTAGGGTTTCGTTTAGTGATAAAATGTGTTGTCTAGGTGGTTATAGGGTTTTTCGTTCTGATCGTACTGATCGCTACTACAACTCCTACTCACTTCTCTGATCAGTCTTCTACGCTGCTGGATTTATTCTTAGTCAGTAATAGAAACAAAATCATTTTCTATGACCAGCTCGAGGCACCTGCTTTCTCTAGGCATGATTTAATATATCTTGCCTTTGACTTTGAAACTGTGAGTGTTGTAAGAACTATGGAATATAGAGATTTTAAGAATATTGACTATGCGCTGCTAGAGGAACATAGGTACCAGAAGTATCGATTGGAGTTCAATCTACTATTTTCCTCGTTACCTCGTAGAGTTCCTTGGATTTCCCCACAAATCCGCTCACCAATGCAACAGCGTGACCTTGCTTACACTCGTTGGAAACGTTTCCGTTTGGTAGGGTATCGAAAAGCCTACTGTGCACTTCGCAATAAAGTTGTTACTGCAATACGAGCCGCAAAATCTAACTTTTATTCAAGTAAACTAAACCCCTCATTAGGAAGTAAGAACTTGTGGATTAATCTGCGCAATATTGGCATTGGTAAATCCAAAAACAATAATGTTGATGCTCCTGATCCTAATGAACTCAACTCAAAATTTATTTCGTCGCAGAAATTGTCAAATAGTTTGCAGTCATTTCAACAAAATGGCAACCCATCTTCCTTCGCTTGCTTTCCTAGTTTCTGCTTCACAGCTTTCAACAGTGCTGATGTTGTTGAAAGCATTCTATCTATCAAATCGAATGCTGCAGGCCTTGGTGACATTCATCCATCTTTTCTAAAAATCGTATTACCCATTTTGCTACCTTTTATTACCCATATCTTTAACACTGTGGTGACTACAGGGATCTTTCCTAGGCAATGGCAATCAGCAAAAATTATCCCCATCCCAAAATCTTCCAAGTGTGATGAGTACAGGCCGATTTCAATACTCCCTTTTTTGTCAAAAGCCTCTGAAAGGATCCTCCAAAAGCAAATTAGCCGTCATTTCGCCATGTTCAACCTATTCTCATCTAAGCAATCTGGTTTCCGACAAAAACACAGTTGTTTCACTGCTGTGATAGGTGTGTCTGAAGATATTAGGCAAGCTCTTGACGAAGACAAAGTGTCCTTCTTATTCCTTCTTGATTTTTCTAAGGCGTTTGATTTGGTTGACCACTCTTTTTTGTGCCGCAAGTTGTCTCATATATATAATTTCTGCTATAAAGTTACTCGTAGTATCGTCATACTAAACTCACAGATTTCAAGCCGTAGAAGTTAACAAATCCCTTTCAAACCCCCTGCGTATCATAAGTGGTGTCCCTCAGGGATTCATACTAGGGCCTTTGTTTTTCTCCCTTTATGTCAACGATCCTCCTAATGTCATCAAAAATAGCTCAATTCATTTGTATGCTGATGATGCTCAGCTCGTATTAAGCTGTTCTCTGGGTTTAATAGATCACGCCGCGCAATCGATAAATAACAATCTTGCCGATATAGTGCAGTGGTCTCAACAAAATGGACTGATATTAAATCGAGATAAAACTAAGTGCATCGTGATTTCGCGAAAGCCCCTAGATCTGGGTTATTTTCCTATCCTCACACTCCAAGATGCTCCTATTGAGTATGTAGAATCCGTCAAGAACCTTGGGGTGACCTTTAATCTATTCTTAACTTGGGACAACCACATTAATCTTGCAGTCGGCAAGACTTATGAAGTTATCCGAACGTTGTGGGCGACCGAATCCTTTACACCCTTTAAAACACGAGTCTTACTTGCTAAAATTCTAGCCATGCCAGTCTTAACATATGCTTGTGAAATTTTTGCGAGCTGTAGTTATGCATCCAAGAGGAAACTTAATGTGGCATTTAATTGTATTGTGCGATATGTGTTCGGATTGCGTAAATTTGATCGAATATCACTCTACTCCAGCCAACTTTACAATATGACTTTCGACAATCTTCTCAAATTTCGAACTCTTTGCCTGTTTTCGGACATACTTTTAACACATCAACCGATTTATATATATGAAAAAATAAGATATCCCACCTCAAGCAGATCTGCTCAATTGATCCCTCCTCGGTACTCTTGCTTAACTTCTGAGCGTCAGTTTTTTATTCACTCCACACGGTTGTGGAACTCCTTACCCTACTCTATCCCAAGTTTAAATAACACAACTAAACTTAAAAATGAATTAAAATCGTATCTCTCCTTGAATTCTTAAAATTTTGTATTGATTTTTTGTATATTTTCATGTAAAAATTGCTTATGCTTTACTTTTCATTATTTCTTTTTTCTCATCAACATGAATTCTTCGTTTTGTAACTCATGTAGCTTTTAATACTCGCTTCAACTATTGTATGCCTTTCACTAGTTTATAAGATATTGTATCTTACTGTGTATAGGTAAACCACTAAATAAATAAAAATAAAATAAATAAATATTCGTCGATTCGACGAAGTAATATTCAACTCCATAAAACTTTTGAAACTTTCAATATAATTATGTTCTAAAAACATTTTTTTTAAATATAAAAAAAAGATAGCTTGACTCTTGCCCGCATTAATTTTGATCTTCGAGTGCTTGTAGTATTCAAAGATTTCATTGAGTGCGTTTTGAATGTTATCATCCATAAAAGCGGGGTTCTCATTAGATATAAACAGAGCTATATATAACATTGCTATATTACAGTTGAGAAAATTTAGAAAATCCGGTGTGATTGATTTCAACACAGACAGGCTATTTCTGATTGATACAGTAAACTTTCTGTAAACTTTCGAGCGGACAATCACATTTAAGAAGCTTAAAAATTAAGCCGTTCCAAATTGATACTGGGGTAGTATATTTTTGTCGGTGAGGAATTTTTGCAGTTTGTTTTTAATTATTTTTTCTAAAATTTTGCTGCAGGAACTTAGTAAGCTTATTGGTCTGTAGCTGGTTGGGCTATAAGGAGGCTTTCCATGCTTTAAAATCAGAATGACTTTTGCGCTTTTACACTTGAATTGAAAGTATTGTAGCTTAAGGCAGGCATTAATAGGATATATAAACCACTAACCGGAAATTGTTTCAACATGTGATTGTTTATTCTGTCCAGACCGGGAGACTTTCTGCTTCTTAGACATCGTACAATGTCTTCTATGTCCTCAGTTGAAACTAGTTCGTTTGTTTGAAGTGTGAGCTACCATTTAAAACAAGAATATCATTTTCGACTTCTCTTTCTGTTGACAAAGTCGAGTTTGTATTCTCAAAATTGTGGTTTGATATAAACGATTCGGCTAGTAGCTCAACTTGCTCATCATTAGTAGAAGCGATGTTGTTTGCTTCCTGCAGCATTGGGAGTTATAGAGTTTTTCTTTTTTTTTAAATGTTTGATAGATTCCAAAAGGGCTTGCAATTTCGATCTAGTGAGCTAAGCTTTCTGTTCCATTCTTGATTTCGGAAGTCTTTAATATTTATTATTATAATCTTGTTTAATCGATTTGTCAACTTTAAATCGCTTGGTTTTGTTTATGTTATAGAATGATCTTTTTGTTATCGACATATGCAATTATGTAATCCGTCGATTCTAGAGACCCCAAACAATAAATGTTTCATTAGCCTGCTAAGCTATGTATTTTTTTTCTATGAGAAAACTTTAAAATGGACCGATAAAATAAATAACGTCAAGAAACATAAAATAATTAATTATTTTTGTCCAAAAATATATCTTTAAAGTAGATACATTATATATTTTGTCTAGCAAAACTATTTAGGATGCATTTAGAATAAGGCTCCATTGTAATATTTTGCATTTTATCATTCCCGCTGATAGAAATTTATCAAACAACGAAATAGATTCCTTCATAGACAAATTAAATATGCTTATTACATCAAGTGTTGAATCGCACTCAGTTGTACTCCGCCCTCAAGACAACAAATTGCATTCTATCTCTGATAGAACCAAAAAGCTTATTGATCTGCGAAGTGTTTGGCTAAAAGAACTTAAAAAAGTTTATCATCGGTATTTAAATAGAATAAATCCCGAATATCGTCAGCTTCACTCTAAGATTCAATGCCTGAGTAAAATCATAAGGGATAATGTCAATATATACTTAAATAATGCATTTCAATTAAGACTTGAGAAAATTAAACGTTCACCTTTTGTATTTAAGGAAATTGATAAGATAACGGGAGGAAAATATTTTGGTACGGATATTTCAAAAGATATACTTATATACAACGGACAGAATTTGAATGACATCGAAGCGAAATTAGGTGCATTCAAATATTTTTACTTTTCAGTTTATTCTGGCCTCGAGTATTTCCCAAATCGAAATTTTGAAAATGTAGTTTCTGTTGCTATCAATGGATTCAAATC
The DNA here is from genome assembly GCA_949715645.1 of Portevinia maculata. Classification (NCBI taxonomy): domain Eukaryota; kingdom Metazoa; phylum Arthropoda; class Insecta; order Diptera; family Syrphidae; genus Portevinia; species Portevinia maculata. The sequence goes on along the minus strand of OX454527.1, from coordinate 187,739,145 downwards.
AGTTCAGCTTGGTCAAAATTTAACAAATTTTTCTAACTCAAACCAAGCCGAAAGCCAGAGTTTACCTACATTTACAACACCCGAAAAAGTTAGAGCATTCAGAGCTGCTTTGAACAAAAAAAAGTCAGCGGGTAATGATCAGATATCTAATTTTATTTTGAGACAATGTCCTTCCTCCTTGGATACGGTGTTGTCTTTGATATGTAATCATTGTATTAACAATGGTTACTTTCGTGCTTGGAAGGAAGCAATAATCATACCGATAGCAAAAACCAAGGCTGTAAAAAATGGAGACTTAAAATAAATACCGATAAATGCGGGCTAATATGCTTCAGAAACTCCAGTGGTAAAGGACATTATCGTGCGGTCAAAGACAGTAAAGCACTTTCTTTGAAAATAAATGGAAACCCAATAACATTACGTAATGAAACAAAGTATTTGGTTTAAATTTTAACAATAGATTTTTATTTAATAAGCATGCAAGAACAGTTTTGAATAGAGCCAAAATGGTTTTAATGATGTTAAAGCCAATACTAAACTCAAAGCAAGTGTCGAGTAAAACAAAAACTCTGATGTATATAACCTTAATAAGACCAATACTTACGTATGATTTTCCTATTTGGTTTACAATTTCACCTTCTGTAGCCAAGGAAATGGAAGCTTTCGAAAGAAAACTCTTGAGATTCTGTTGTGGAAAAATTAGAAAACCTGACAAAAAATACTACTCTAATAAATTCATATATGATACAACAAATATAACACCCCTGATGGTCTATCAAATCGAACTCATCTTAAAAAAATTGGAACGAATCAGTTTATACCCCAATCCACAAGTTAGATCTTTACCTGATTCTCATATTAATATGAGTTTAAATGATAACTATTATTTATCACCGTTTAATCTGATGAATGAAGAAACTATACCTCTATTGAGACCAGATACAAGTAGGACCCTCTCTGTACCGTTTTATGAAAAAGCATCTTCACTAAATTTTAGGGGATGATATTGATTAAAAAAATATATATATACTAGGGTGCTCCTTATTTTTCGACTTTTGAAATATCCCCGTGCCACTTTCCCATTTGATTATATACCTCTAAATATAAAATACGTTTTTTTTTTGTTAACATTTAGAGGTCGCTACCAGTTGTCAACATTTTTACAAAAAGCCATCGCCTCTACCTCTTTTCTGTACCGATGCGTCGAGATTTAGCCCGCCCTGCACTTCAGTTCTAATAAGTCATTTACGAGAGCGCACGCGTTTTATTTGTAAAAGTCATAGTAACGTGTTTCAACGAAGTAAGAAAATCAACATTACCATACATCTTTGAAGATTTTGTAATATTTTTTATGTCCTGAAAATAAAAAAAAAAAAATACAGACTTTGAGTTTTTGTTTTAAATTCAAACCTTGGTAGCGACCCGTAAATGTCATTTAAAAAGTTCCAAAAAAATCCTGAAATAGTTTCTTATGGTATATAATCAAACTACGTGGTGCCCCGCGAAATTAAAGAGAAAACATTTTTTTCTTAGCAATAAAGACCACCCTAATATATACTCATATAAACCTTTGTTTAAAACGCATCAGTTTTAAGTATTCTTTAGATAATATAAATATTTATATCTTCTTTAAGAATATTTAAAGCTTGTGCTTCCTGTGCATGTATGATTTAGATAAGTTCATGCTTTGTATATAGATAAGGTTATCCTTTTTAGTTTTAATTTAGTTTTAAGTTTTTTAATTTTAAGTTCTAGTCATAAGTTAAAAAGCTTCAAAGGCAAAGTTGAGATTGTACGTCGGGAGCAAGTGTACACTATAATATTAATATTATTAATTTCACAATGAATTCAATGATTCAAATGTTGTAAACATTTATTTAAATATAAGTGATCAAGTCAGGCAAATCTTTAAGTCGACCAAATTGTTAATTTTAGTTTTATAAGAAGAAAAATGTACTAATTTATAAATGCCTCAATAAAACAAAAAAAAAACAAAAAAATGTAGAAAGTCTAGCACCCCGAAAAATATATGTGTGCATGTATGTATTTAAGTCTTAGTTTTAAAGTCAATATTTAGCTTGCGCTAAGCCAAATAAAAGCAAACTCTTGCGCCCACCAAAATTAAATTAAATTTCTTAGTTATATGAGGGATCTTTATTTCGACATTTTTTTATAGTACTCGTATATCCCTGTGAAATGGTTATGGGAAATTTAAAGTCTTTGTAAGTAGCCTTCGTCATGAATTTAATAAAATAAATATACCTATTCCTGCACCTATTTTTTACATGATCTACCTACTCGTGTATTCCAAATTTCTGCTTCCTTAGCCTTACAGTTTACGAGCAATTTCGGGACTGACAGAGGATGAAGGACAGAAGACAGAAAACCGGCATGACTGTAATTATGTGGAGGATACCAAGAATCTCCCAGATTGTCCCATCAAAGATATAATGGCAATCCTTAAGCAAAATACCTGTGGTACCTTAAGGGGTTTGTTTTTTGAATTTCCAAGTAGATATTTATGATATTTATTCTCCCTCTGCTAGTTCCTTTTAAAGAACTGCCAGGCTACATAAGGTGATGAGCTGACTGACGACGACTCACGGAGGACATTGCGGGCGGATAAGTTTCGGAATAGTTACCTATGTACTAAGAATACAAAAGTGCGAAACTTTTCGACCAACTAAGGTAGTTTAACCGGATTTACATGAGATAAGTTTAAATGAAATTTTCTCGCAAGCTTATATTTTTTTGCTTGTACATTGCCTTGGTGGGCCGGAGGTAAACTTTCCAAAGGAAAACAGCGCAGTGTTAGGTTATCATAAATTGTTACCTAAGTACTTTAGAATAGCAAATAGGGAAACAATGTTGAAACCTGTAAACAGGACAATAGAAACAATGGACAAATGGGTAAGACGGTCCTTAAGAGAGTTATAGATGGAACATGAGAAATTATTCCTGCGAGTGGCTTGCATCTGTTTATCTATGCAAATTGGAAACAAACACGGAACAGGGGAGTTATTGGAACAGAATGCATACCATTGGTATAGTATGTTATCATTAGAGCTTGTAACCTTCATAATATAGCTCAAGGTGCGGTCGATGGAGTCAATGATTTAGATCTATGGATCTGTGAAGGTTTGACTTTTTCGTAAATTGTTTTAGAAATCTGCTATTATCCACGAATGTCACATAAATTCTGCAAAGGAAATTTATCACACAAAAGCACCACAGACACTGAATAGACACATGGATTATGTGACAAAATGCTTTGATAGCATTATTGGACTTTGTTTTCTTTGTCAATGGGAGAGACAGAAGGATGCGCAGCGCCGAATGCTTTCTGTGGGATGGTACATTGGCAATATTTTTCCCCCAATCGGACTCGGAACTCTCTGGAATGGATGTGTATTTTAAGGTGGTCTTGAGGTGTTAACTAGCAAGTGCTAGAAAGTACTTTGTGTGATTCGTTTCGTATCTAAGCTCTGCGGGATATTGTCTGAAGCAATCTGACGGCTCATCCTGGTGCTTTGCTGAAATGCGAAAATAAGAAAATTAAATAAATTGACTGTGTTATATTTACGTGTCTCATGCGAATATAGTGAATTGGTGCGGACAAAGGACGAAGGTAGATGATAAAAATATTAACGACAGATACATTAGAGAAATTATTTGTAAGCTGAGAAGGTATTTTGTGGTAGGCATGAGTTCATTAATATTCAACTAGGGGCCGCCCCATGGTCGAAATTCGACCAATTTATTCTATAAGTTGAAAAAAAAACAAAGTCGACTGTTATACATATTAATCGGAGAATGCAATTTGTCGACATTGCATTCTCTGATTTCACATGATATAAAATTTTCCCGGCATTTTCAAGTAGGTAACTTCAAGCATTTTCAAGTAAGTTCAAGCATTTTCAAGTAACTTCAAGCATGTCCAAGTAATTTCAAGTATGTTCAAGCATTATCAAGTAACTTTAAGTTTTCAAGTATTTTCAAGTAACTTCAAGCATTTTCAAGTAACTTAAAGTAACTTCAAGCATTTTCAGGTAACTTCAAGTAACTTCAAGCATTTTCAAGTAACTTCAAGTATTTTCAAGCATTTTCAAGTAACTTCAAGTAACTTCAAGCATTTTCAAGTACCTTCAAGCATTTTCAACTAACTTCAAGCATGTCCGAGTAACTTCAGGCATTTTCAAGTAACTTCAAGCATTTTCAAGTAACTTCATGATATAAAATTTTTCCGTTCCGATTGGCAGATTATTGCCTCACACAGCAATGTTGTTGTTGTTGCAATTTCATCCAATTCGCTTCATTTTACCTGCTGTAATTCATAATGTGTGTTATACAAGGTGGCGCAAAAGTCATCACCCAGTGGCGTTCACCAATCCGACTGAAAACCCCATAGGATAGATGTCAAACGTCGTGGATCATTTAGAACATTGGCACACAGAATTGCCTAAGGCCACCCAAGGGCTGAAAACCCTATCGGAAGATGCTATAATTTTTGCAAATGGCGGCAAATGTCAATTTTACTTTGACATTTGTGAAGTAAACAGAAGACAACTTTTGCGCCACCTTGTATATGTGGATAATTTTTGTATTGTGCACTTCTATGTATTGCCCCCTACCCAAATATACATATATAGTGTTGGCATATCTATGTGACGTATAATAGCAAAAAAGGGGGAAACACTTTATAGGCAACTCCGTATTAATATATAGATATGTGGATAATTTTTGTATTGTGCACTGTAATGTCGATGTCCGCCGCCAATCATCACGCTAAACTAACTACCATCATTCGGCGGAACAATCTACCTACCGGAGTGGACTGGAGAGCAGCTAGGACTTGCACGCGGGGGCTCGGCTAAAGCTCAGTCTAGGCCGCGGTTCTTGATGATCTCCCATATATCTCCGCAATCGCCGTCTGCGGCGAATACTCACATACCTTAACTATTCGGCTCTCTTTAGCTTCCTTCTTACTTTTCGTTCGTTGGTCCAGCACAGCAGAACTTCCTAAGGAGTGCACTTGAGGTGGTGGTTGCGCTCTCCTCTACCGTCCCTTCTGTCTGGCTGCATCGCCAATCCGATGACTAGCACCTTCGTTTGCTAATCCCCTATATCAACGGCCGCTGCTACCAAGTCTGTGAACCTAATAAGTCAACAAATCCAATCGTGCATCCCCCTCACTCATTGAACCCCCCTCCTCCTCCACAAATTTCAATTAGTGCAACATCCTTACTTTCATTTCAGTTACTTAAATTTATTTAATTTTAAATTCAAATTCATATTACTTATTATGTACTTAATCCTAGGTTCATGTTCTGAAGGAACAAACTTCTTTCTTTATTTGTTTTTTTATGCTGAAGGCAGAATGAATTTATAAAAACGACTACGAAAAAGTTGCCAAAATAATAGAAAAAAAAAAAACAAAAAAACTTACCAGTTCAAATTTGTTATGTGCCTTTTTGCACTGATAAAGTCAGGAGTGGGAGTTCAGCGCGCTGCACGTTCTCCTCGTCGACCTAATCAATAATTCTTCTGCTAGGGCAAATTCAAATATTATTTGGCAATGTTCTCTTACAAACTTCGAGAAATAAATACTTATCGTATACTTAACTTAAAACACTACGCGATCTAGGAAAAGTGATGCCTGCTCTAATAACTGGTGGTATTGCGTTTTAATTCCCCCTGATCTTGGCCTAACTGGCGTTTCGTTTGCCCTTGTGACCTTGGGGTTGATGTTTGCCCTGGTAATTTGAATAATGCCGGTTACTTCCGTGCTTAAAACACCCCTTAGCTGTACTCACTCTGGGTGTGTAAGGACCTCGGCTCGTATCGGTGTCTCTGGTTGGTTGGTGAAGCGTCCTTTTGGAGCTTCGTCCTCGAGACACTCTTCCGACCTAGCCGTCCTCACCGTAGGCTGCGGTGAATCTGGTTGTACCGCTTTAACCCAGCGCACTGGTACGCTATAGCGGTTCCTGCCGTGGCGTTATATCTACGGATCTGGTGATGGACCGTTATGGATTAACCTGTGTAGATATCTGTTTCTATTAATTAATTTTTTATTTTTTTTTGATTTCACTCTCAATTTTTCAATTTGCGGTATCTATCTTATCCCGATCGATTACCTAGTTCTTAACTCTCTATCAAGTTTATTCACGCCGCGAACAATAACACCACCGAGTCGATGGCTGTTTCTTTTGCCGTGAATTTTTTTTCTTTTTAATCAATCCGACCGTGACTTGGAAATCTCAAGTGCACCTTCTTTACTTTTTCTTTTGGTTCGACTTAACACCAGAACAGAGCTCCTTTGTCTGGAGCTTATGCCGCCTGCTATACTGCTCTCAGCTTCCCACACGCAGCTTATTCTTCTTGGGTCCAGAGTCGGAGCAAAGCTCAACCCAGTCCCATTTGCCGCTGAATCTAGAGCGGGTGGATCGAATACGTTCATGTGGAACTTGCTGTGCACAGCTTTTTCTTTTTTTTCAACAGGGGCGTAGAGACAATTCACTTTTCGGGTCCCGCTTATCTGCCTGGCGTGATTATGCCGAGGAGTGGGGCTCACCTGTGTGCTTTCAGCACTTCTATGTATTGTCCCCTACCCAATTATATATAGTGTTGGCATATCTATGTGACGTATAATAGCAAAAATGAATGGAAACACGTTATAGGCAACTTGGGCGAACTGTTGCACACCCGCTTCTTTTTTTTTATAACAAAGACGCCCCTATAAAGTGGGAGCGGCAAACATCTAAGTATGGGGGAATTGTTCGGAAACACTTTATTTACATATGTATGTATGTATGTATGTATGATATTTATTTCTCTTAAATTACTTATAAATATAATATAAAATACAAATCCATATATAAATTTCAATATGTAAGGAATTAAAAAGTAAGGTAAATTCTTTGCGAAGAATAGGACTTTCGTTTCTATTGAATTCTTCAATAAAACAGTTTTTTTTTTTTTTTTTTTTTCTTAAAGTAGGTGTGTGTCAGTGTGGGGATTTTTTAAACAATTATACTTGGGAATTTCGGGCCCCTAAATTCCACCGTTAAACTGTGGGCGAGTGAGAAGCAGTGGCGTAGCGTGGGTTGGGCCGCCCCGGGCAGACCAAATTTATGCCGCCCCTAGTAATTTTTTCACACACTAAAAAAAAAATATCTACGGTTTCAACCAGTTATACCTATACAGGTAAAATTTTTCTTCAATATTTTGTCAACTGTTGTTTGTACTACTTTCTAGCAACTGAAGCAAAAATGAAGCCGCAACAGTAATTCCCATTAAACTTAAATTATCTAAATTAAAATTCTTCGGAAAAACAGGATTCGATTATTTTTTGTAATTTATTTTTTTTGTAATTAATTTTTCTTTAGCTTTTGAATTTTTTTAATTTTATTACAATAAATTATATTGCATTAAATTACGAACAAGCTGTTCAATTCTTTGCTGTATTTCAGCACTGACTCTTTGTAAGGAAGAAAATAATTTTGGTCGCAGTTCATTTTTATAGGATAAAGCAGCATCTATATTTCCGTCACCCAAAATATGTTTTTTTTTTTTATTTTCCTTTGACTTTTCTTTAAAATCCAAATTTTTGGCATACATTTTAAGCATAAGTAAAAGCACCATCTACCAATTTATCTCGTTTTTCTGTATGGAAGCTCTGTAATGCATTTTTTTTGAGCATATTGATGAAGATTGAGTCCTTCTGTTTGCATATTTGGGCATCATAAACTTCGTGTAGTACTGGTTTCCAAAAACCCAAAAGAGACAGAAATGACAACGATTGCAATGTTATTAGCAATGCTCCTGCATCCGTCCGTGTGTTTAGTCTTTCGTCTGCCTCCGGTAGTTTTTCCAAGGTTTTAAAAATGCCCTCATAATGCTTCCAGGTATTCTCGACTGCATCAGCTCTTACGCTCCATCTTGTTTCTTGCAGCCTCTTCAATACTTTGCCTGAATTACAACGCTGAACAACAACGGACACGTAAAAGAAGGAATATATGCGTTCTAAGGTACCGAAGAAAGTGACCGAATTTGACTTAACAGCAGCAGCATGTAAGCAAACCAAGTTTAAAGAATGATTGGAGCAGGGTATACATTCTGCTCTAGGGTTTATGTCTTTCAGTCTTTGATGCACTCCCTTTTATTTTCGAGCCATGACAGCAGCATTGTCATATGCTTGACCTCTGCAATAAATTATATCAAGACGATCAGCTTTTATCTTATTTAAAATCATGTCAGAAATGCCTTTAGCTGTTTTGTTCCCTGATTCTATAAAATCAATAAAAGGTTCCACTAGTACTACTTTCTGATTTTCAATTTTAAGATAACGCAATACTTGACGTGTTTGATCTTTGTGTGATACATCTGGGGTGCTATCCAATACAATGGAATGATATTTAGCCTTTTTAACTTGACAGAAAGTTCGTTGACGAACGTTTTCTCGTATAAGTGATAGTTCTTCCACAAATTTTTATTCGTAAAATATGTTCTCGAAGCACTGGATCGTTATTTGCGAGTAGATGTGCCAGTTCTAAAAAGTTGCCCCTATTTGTACTTTCTTCTCTGTGGGCACGAAAAGCCAAATTTTGTTATGCGAGGAATTTAATAATATGGACCATTCTAGTAAGAATTTCCTGCCATTTTTTTGTTCTTTTGGCTACTATATTTTCTTATCTTTTATCAACTGTCTCTTCTTTTCGAAGTTTGGCCTCTAACTCCTTCCATTTGCAAAGATTTGGTTATGTTTGGGGACTTGATTCATGCGTGGCTACTTTGAGATTTAGTTTTTGCCTTATTAAAACATCATATCAGCAAAACTGTGATGCGTTGTTTTTGTCCGGAATTTCAAACAAACGGCAACAAAAGCAAAATAATAACGATTTAGAAGGAGAATAAGCCATCCAAGAACGTAATACTTTTTCGCCGTTAGTCAACGTGCGATAAAACCATTATTTCGTTAGCCGTGTCCTCGTTCCCGTCGGTACAGCAGAAACCGTGTCGCTTACATGCTGCACTACTTCTGGACGGCGTTGCACAAGTAGCAATCTCATATTTTCATCTATACCTACTCGTATCATTAAGCCACTTTCCAATATCATCTAAATTTTTAGCTTTATCAGTCTCAGTGTCAATGCGTTCAATGAGAGAATCAGAGACAGAGCCGGAGTCAGATGCGGAGTCGGAGCCATAACTATTGACAACTATATTTGAACTATATTTGGATTTTGTTGTTAAGCAACACAAGGAATGTCTGATTACTTTACTGTGAAGCAGTTTTAATGCTGGTAAACTTTTTAAATAAATTCGTTGGACTGAAAAAAGAATCCGTTTTGTAAATTTTATATACATATCTCAAAAAATTAACCTGCCGCCTGGGCCTGTGCGCCCTTACCCCCCCCCCCCCCCCCCCCCCAATCTCGCTACGCCACTGGTGAGAAGGCGGATTTTAAAAATCTTTACATATGACCATTTTCGGTAGTAACAGCTAGGTGGAAGAGGTGTGCCTGGAATCGCAGAGGATGGAAGGTTGCAGTGTCTTAGGCAGACTCGCCACGTGACAGGAGCCCGTTAAGAAAGTAAGTAAGTAATAGAATGTGCGTGCGCTCACATTAAAATTAATTTGCTCTACATTTTGCTACATCTTTATTCGTGGCTCATATGACTCCCCTCATAGCGATCCAATCAGAAATTCTGGGTTATCTTCGGCAGCAAAGCTAACGCGGATGGGATTTTTTTTTTTTTTTTTTTCGGGGTGTGTGAGACTTTCTGCACTGGAGCACTCAGACTCAATACTGGTCCATTGTACTACCAGGTAGACACACCACATTTTACTGTGGAATTTACTCGTTTTTCTAAGAAAAACGAGAAGGCGCTTCAATGATAAGGAGCTTAGGTTTACAGCACTCACCATATCCGCACCAAATACCTGCCACCTGATACGAGCAAAAGCAGGACAATCACAGAGGAAATGTTCCGCAGTGTCGTCGCTTTCTCCACAGGCTTCGCAGTTGGTGGTGTCGCTTAGGCCTAGCACCTTAAGGTGTTTGGCAAAAGCGTAGTGTCCCGTAAGAACGCTAGTAGTCTGTCTGCAGTCTTTTCTGTTGAGAGACAACAGGAATGCCGCGGATTTCCCACAGACGTCGGGGAGCATTTGCTTAGTCTGTCTGCACCCTGGAGAGTCATGCCAACGGCGATTGTGTTCATAGGAAACCCAACCGTCAATGGAAACCCTGACCGAGGATGCAGGCAGACAGATCGCTGGTTCAGGTCCTGAGAGGTCCCCCTCTGAGCCTTGTCCAGCAAGTTCATCGGAGATCTCATTTCCCGTGATCCCGTTATGACCCGGGACCCAGACAAGTATAAGCGAATTCAGCTTCCGACCGAATTCAGAGATATCTTGCATTCACGTACTATTTTGGAGGTAGTTAAGGGTTTGAGTAAGGCCTTAAGCGCAGCCTGACTGCCGCTACAGACGCAGATAATTCGCCCCCTCCACCTGTTCCTCGTAACATAGTCCATGACCATTAAGATAGCATAAGTCTCTGTTTGGAAGTCTGACGCATATTTGCCTAACGGAAAGAAAAGTCTAACGTTATCGCTCTCCACGAAGACACCAGCACCAGATCATTGATCGGTTTTGGAGCCATCCGTGAAGATTCGACTGCATTCCCTTCCAGGTTCAGAGTCCGGCCAGAGCCAGTCCTGGACGCGAGGAAAGTCGACCTCGTAGTTGCGCTTTAGCCGAAGTTCCGGTGTCATCGCATCAGACGGCATATCCATAAGACAGAAGTCGAAGGACAACCGTTGCGCACGTTCATCAAAACTCCAGTGCGAGTTATACCAAAAGCCACCTCTTCTAAGACGTGAGATAGCCTTGATTGTACAGCCCATGATGTAAACATCAAGGGGCGGAAGGTTCAATAGTGCATCTAGGCCGGAGCCAGGCGTGCTGGGGAAGGCCCCCGTGCAGCCGAGACATACCTGCCTTTGGAGTTTGGCAAAAGCAGCAGTGACGTATTTACGTGAAAGCTTATTCCACCAAACAACCGATGCGTATGCTATAAATGGTCTTATCATAGCCGTATAAATCCATAGGACTCTTTTCGGTGATAAGCCCCATGTCTTGCCGAAAATGCCTTTGCACTGCCAGAAAATAGACAGCGCCTTGGCAGTCTTCAGCTCAACATGTTTGGACCAAAGAAGTTTGCTATCCAGGATGACTCCCAGATACTTTGCTTCATTGGAGAGTTGGATTGTGACGCCTTTTAGCACTGGCTGAGTCAACCCGACCAGCTTCCTCCTTCTCGTAAAGAGAACAACCTCAGTTTTAAGAGGATTGACCGAGAGCCCATTCCTAGTGCACCATTCGTCGATCACGTCAAGGGCCGCCTGCGCCTTGGCGCATACAGTCGCTAGGCATGATTCAACAGAAAGCACGGCAACATCATCCACGTACGCCTGAGCGTAAATTTTAGAACTGTTGAGTGCGTTCAACAGAGAGTCGACCAGCATACACCACAGCAGTGGAGACAGGACGCCTCCTTGCGGGCAGCCTCTGTTTACCTCCGCCATAACATAGCGGCCACAATCCGCATCCGCAAGCAACGTTCTATTCATTAGCATTGCTTTAATCCACAACACCAATGGTTCGTCTACTCCGTGTTGTCTGGCGGAGCTGCACATGCTATCAAAAGTCGCATTGTCAAAAGCACCCTCAATATCGATGAAAATGCCCATCGCGTATTCTTTTCTGTCAAGCGCGCCCTCAATTCTACCAACTAGATTTTGGAGCGCAGTCTCGCAGGATTTTCCGCGTTGATAGGCATGTTGCATCTGAGATAGTGGGTGCAATCGCAAAGCAGTTTTGCGCACGTGAAGCTCGACCAACCTTTCCAAGCTTTTCAGCAAGAAGGAAGTCAGACTGATTGGTCTGAAGCTCTTGGCGAGCGAGTAGTCACTTCTGCCAATTTTTGGTATAAATGCCACTCTAACTGTACGCCAGGGTGTTGGAATGTATGCCAGTGCTAGGACAGCGGTGAAGATTTTCTTCATAGTCGGTAGCAACTGGTTTGTACACTGTTGCAGCATGGCTGGGTATATTCCGTCCATACCAGGCGACTTGAAGCCGTCAAAAGACGCAAATGCGTATTTAATGGCCTCGTCCGTCACCACGGCCTTCGCAATATACCAGCTACGCCGAGTTGTTTGTCTTGTCTCACTCATAGTCTCGGTAATCGGGGCTGGTTGTGAGCCAATTGTAATCTGGTTACCCGGAAAGTGAGACTCCAGCAGATAACTAAGAGTTTCCGCTTTCGTCTCAGTGAAGGCACCATCAAGTTTTCTAAGTAAGTCCAATTTGGCTGGTTTGCCCTTTTTCAGAACTTTAACCAACCTACTAGTTTCACCCAGTGTTTCAATCTTTTCGCAGAAATTCCTATAAGAAGCACTTTTCGATACCCGAATTAGCCTCTTATATTCCTTCTGCTTCGATCGGTAGAGATTCCAGTCTTTCTCCAAATCATGGATGGGATTAATATCTAGTAGTAATATTGCCGCAGTCACATCGATAGCCAGGCTGCACTCAGGCTGTACTTAAATCTTCGTACATCAATTCTAACATTGTGCTTGTGACATAATGAAGGCAGAATCGGTATGATGATGATGTGAAATTTTTATTATTTGATAACCCGTGAAGAAATATTTCAATTTTTATGACGAATCTCTACTTTGCATCATAATGTTGTGAACTAATAGAATAACTGTCCGTTTAGTTAGAATCAACAAACATTCGGCGCGTTCAATTTGCAAGTCAACTGCAAGTTCACTACTAATTAAATGTCTATCACTCGCCAAACGATGGTCACGTGAGTTATTTGATCAATGAGAAAAGGTAAAATAGTAGTCACTAGTGGTTGACTTGTAAATTGAACGCGCCCATTGATAATGGTAAAGTTGGCTTGGCTAGTTTGGTTGAGTTCTCTGTTCTCTCTGAAATTCAGCTTTATTTCGGAAACATGTTTGATTTTATTTCGCATAAGAAAAGCGAAATGTGGCTAACATTTAAGATTCGGCTTTTTTTTGACGGCACCGGGTATGATATAGCAAGCGGATAATGACTTTTGAGGAGAGGATATGCGTTAGAAGACAGTGGAGTCAACCCTCGTGCATTGTTAATGCAATATTAAAATACATCCTTTTAAAAATCATAAACTAGTAGGGGGAGTAGGGGATGGTGTAAACGAATTTCGGAAATTTGGTCATAGACAAAATTTGAAGCTTTAAATATCACGGGGGTTTGAATAGAAATTAACTTTTCAATATTGGCCTTCGATTTGTATAAAATATTTTGAAATATATCAGAATCTATATAAAAATCACTGCCTTAAGAAACAAAGTAATATTGTTTACATCTGCCCCGTCCGTGGGGTATGTGTAAACAAAACTAAAACTCATGTGGGGTAGGTATAAACATGAAATTTTATTATTTTAAATAAATTAGCGAATGACGAAATTGCTTAAATCAGTGTCGAAAGTGTATCTAGACGCAGCTCGAGATGTTCCTGGTAGAACAACTGGACCAGGAAGAATATATTTTATCACATTTCGCGAAACGATGGAGATATCGTCAATGAGTGGATGTACAAAGCTTAAAGTCATCGATGCAGACCTTCTTAAAAATTGTATGTCAAAGACAAATTGACTCAGGACTTGCACTATCTTTCCAAGAGAAAAAATCGAACGGCCTTTATGGTCGGCATTGACTAAAACAAATTCTCCGTCGTTGAGTTCATCAACGTCTTGTAAAGTTTTCGGACAATTCTTTGAGTCATCGGATGAAATATCTTCACAAAAGTTAGACCCGCCAGATGAATCATTTAAATTCACACTTATTTCAGAGTCCGATGAATCCTGCTGTCGCTGCAGAAAAAGACAGTGAATAAAAGTCTAAAAATCTGTCTAAATAAATGACCTTACCAAATTCTTTTTTGGAAAAGCTTTTGAATTTTGTTTCTTTTTCGGTTGTTTTGCATTAAATTTTTCTAAAAGTTTATTTTTTCCGGTGTAGGTATCTGTGTAGATGGTTGATTTAGCCAGCTTTCTTTTGCTAGTATTTTTTCGAACAAACTTTGGAAATGGACGAACACTTTCTATGGATGCATTGAGCTTTCGAGAGTCATGATCTGATTGTGGTATTAAGGGATAATTGTAAGCATTAGGCTCCGATAGATCATTTCTCCCTGGAACTGGAATAGAAAGTTCTTCCAAAGCTCCCCTTTCCGACAAGTAAGGCTGTTCAGAAGGCATTGAAGCTGCAAAGTCATCATCATTAAAAATTTGTGTATTCAGTGGCCATACTCCCGAGTTCTTAAATCCAGAGTTAATATTGCGAGCAGAAAATGTATTATAAAATGGAGCCCGAGACAGTTCGGTGAAATCATAAATCGTGATTGGAGACCCTGGTTTGGTGGTTAGGCGATCTTGAAAAGAGACTTTTAAAACGCTTTTAAATGGGCCGTATACGGATATATCAAGTTGCAAGCGGTGACTACAATGTGGCGGAAATGACAAAATTATTATTCCGTTGTCTCTTGCATAGTTTACAGCTTCGATGGATACATGGCTCGTATGGTTATGAAGTAGGAGAAGAATATGATCATTTTTGGAGCACTTTGTATAAGTGTTTAAATGTTTCAGCGTTTCTACAAAGCTATAAGCGGTCATCCATCCACTTTTTGTTGCCAGTCCCATGCTTCCATTAGGAGCACCGTTTAAAAAAATATCTTTAAACTTTACTCTGGGGAAAATGTAGACTGGGGGGAGAGCTGAACCAACAGCATTAATAATGCCAAGAAATGTAACTAGCTCACCACGCTCCTGCGACACAATTTGACCAACATGTTTCGTTTTTGACTCAGCAATCACCTAAAAATAGAGACGTTTCACACTTTGGAACACATAATGTAGTAGGTAAATTACTTTTGGATTGGACAGAACGGTAGTTACATCCGTTTCATCTAAATTATAAATGCGATGTGGCTTAAATTGGTACTTTTCCATGACGGTAGTTAAGTTTTTAAAGAAAGTCTGCACATGTTCCTTATTGAATGAAATGGCCCGATATAGTGATGTGCTTTCTGGCTTTCTTAAGCTAAGTGTTGGGTGCCGCTTCATAAAAGATTGCATCCAGTCAATCCCAGCTTTCTTGTTAGTATTCCAGCTTTCGGGGATTTTAATTTTTATATAAGAAGCATAGTTATAAGCAAGATCTCTGGTTTGAGCGAAAGTTAGGCCGTAGCACTGCTTTCCACATTTTATGAGGTACTATTTAAGCGACACTTCTTGGTCAGTGTTAAATATCTGTTTTGCAGAATATTTTGGTTTGTCCTGCACAGCAAGTGAGACTAGACACACTTCAGCTCCCAGAAGACCAGATTCATCAACTTCTGAAACTCCACTCTGATTTTTTCTAGCCTTTTGTACCCTCTTAAATAATGTTGTTAAATTTATTTTAAATTTTGCAGCCGTTTCTCTGTAAGATTTATTCTGATACATGACTTCACGAATAGCAGCCATATAAACCGATTCGGATGTTTCAACCCTCCCTTTCTTTGTGTAGGTACGGACCATCTTCTATCAGGGAAATAGAAATGGATATTTGCAATTTTAACACTCAACTTAAAAACTCATTAAGATGGGGCAGGTGTAAATGCGTTCACAAGTACCCCTTTTAAGCCGTTTACAGCTGCCCCAGTTGGCCTTTTTGAGAAGAAAATTTTCTGACAATTTAAAAAGGTTGCCAAACAAGAACTTACCAAAATAACTTGAAACTACAATGCTGCAGCTACAAAAGCATACACTTTCACTTTGAATTGGTCAAAAAAATCACTTGAAATCCACAATTTAACACTCATTCAAAATTTTACCTTATGACAGCGAGAAACTTTTTCGTGAATAAAATTGTACACTGAAATTGGTACTTCCCCGCATTAACATAGTGTAATCGTGTTTATTTTTTGTAAGTACTGCCAAATACTGGTTGTTGCTACATAGTAGTTTTTAGTCTGTTGCGGTAAAATTTCCCGCAACAAGTTCTACTCTCCATTCCCTGACTTCCTGACCAATTCCCTCTTTTATCGGTGCGAATATGCAGGGTCTGAAGAAGTGGAGGGGCAGCCATGGTTCCATCAGCCATGCGTCCACCTCTCTAGAGCCTTGGGTAGGCGACCACAACAGGTAGACGCTTAGCCTGGGCAGGCGGCCCCAATACTGGCAAACCAGATCGACAGGCGGTCGACGGGTCGAGGAAAAGGCCCACCGTAACAGATGGACGGTCTGTTCAGCGAAGCAAGAGGTGGGGCCCCAAATGTCCGGATGGTGAGCCTGACACGGACCGTCAGGAGACTCCCAACGGACCAACGCACTCCCTTACAGACGGACTGTCTGAGGCACAAACGGCGACATCAAACCCAGACGGACGGTCTGCAACGGCGGGGTGTACACCATCAAACAAATATACACACCCTGCAAATCTAAAAACGATTCGTGGGCGCGGGCGGACGGTCCGAAACGTTAAAGACCCAGAAAACGAATAATGATCTACCACGACGTTAGTGAGTCAGGTTCGATGAGGGAATGGGTGACGATCACTTTTGACCCAACTCCGTCGAGGGAGCACCGAAGGAGCCACAGAGACGTGTGGGCGGACTGCCGCGTATACACACTCTCACAACCCTTGCCACAATTGTATGAGTCAATTCACTACAAGACACCAGCACGAAAATGAAAAAGAAAAAAAAAACACTAAACAACAAATCAAATACTTACATACAAACATGTGAGAACTGGCGCAAGATTGGCATTTCCACTTTTTCCCAAATCTGCGCGCGGTCCCACCGAGATAGCTAGGGCAAATTAGCGTAGATAACATTCAATATAAATGCCAACTTTGGAAATCTCCTGGGCGATTGGTTTTCCGAATAGGATTGTTGGTGCCTGGTCCTAGGGATTTTTATAATCCTATGCCTCCTATTTTCAATTCCTTTAGGGTTGGTTGAATGAGGGAACATGATCAAAATGTATCAATGGAGTCTTTTGAAAAAGTTAACTTTGAATGCGCAAATTAGTGCAATTAATATTTACTTTTCACGAAAGGTTACTATTTCTTGTTATTAAATTCGCGAACTGTCAAATTGAAATGTGGGAGGGTAGATCCAGGGTCGGCCAGAGGGTTCGCTTATCGTTGGATGTTTCCACTGATGGGCGAATTCGAAAGAATGAGAACCGTGAGAGCATTAGCGGGATCATGTTAGCGCATTAGTGTAAAGATGGCACAGTGTAGCGAAAAACGACATGGTCCAGCCAAATGCGTGAATGTGCGTGAATGGGTGGGGGTAGAACAAGGAACAGTTGATACTCTCAGAGCAACAGCTGAGTTATCGTGTGGGAGCTGTGAATTGTCTAACCCAAGTACGTGTGAGTGAGGGAGTACGAAGCAGTCGACAATTTCAGCGCCACAGCTGAATTGTCACGTTAGGGCTGTCGTTGGCTCTGCTTCCCCAAGGTTGTATGATGGTGTGAGTGAGGCACACTGGCCGGCCGAATGGACAAAGAAATCTGGAAGAATCACTTCTTGGTTGACCAGTCGTCTAGATAGACGTTTTACGTTGCAAAAAAAAAAAAGAAAAAAAATTAGTTGTGGAAAAAAAAAGAAGAAAAAGTAATCTAATCGAGAAGGGTAACGTAGTGTCGCAGAAAGTAGAAGAAAAAGAGGAATCGTGAATAGTGTGTGCAGAAGATTGGCAAGCGGGACCAAAATCCAAAGCCTACGCAGGAGGGCCAGGCGTCTAGAAAAAAAAAAGGATAATTACAGGGATAAGTATATAGTGACTCGTAGTAGTTAGGAAAAAAAAAGAAAAAATATATCTCGGTAGGATCGGGCTTCCGTACAATCCCGGTAAAGAACGGGACCCGCGACCGTGTCATTTTAATTTTTGTATTTCGGGACAACGCGATCTTGCGCCAATTCAAACGGCAAATCCGTGATTTCTTTTGTGTGCTAACCCAAAATTTCCGTTAATTAAAAGCAATTTGCCGTGCCCCAACGGGGACTTATAACGTGGTACAAAAAACGGTCTTTCTTTTATTCTGGAACTTTCTTTTCAGTTCGTGATTCTTCGGTGGTCGGAATTTCACTTTTCTTTCAGTTCTTTCAGATTCTTTCAGATTTTTTTCAGGTTTTTCAGGTTTCACAATTTCCCAACAAAAATTGTGTGGCGCCCATTGTGTTACTGTCATCGGAGGGACATATTTTTCCTTCACGACAAGAAACACCTCAACTTTATTTTTAGGTTCGCTAATTTCAAAGCGTTCACTAATCTGAGCGCAACTTAGCGCTATCGTTGAACCCACCCCAGCTGAGCGACCGGGAAATCAGCATACTTTTGCTGCCTGTTGCACTGTTCGCGTTTGTTTGACAATTTAGCTAATTTTCATTGGACGTTTTGGTCGCAAAATATTCCGCGTCTTTTATTTCGTTTTCGACCGCGATTAATTAGTAGTTTGATCGCGAATTTAAAGTGTAACAAGTCGGAGGATGGAATGTTTACACCATCCCCCTTTCACCCTATCTATGGTCAAATTGTTATGATCATAGGTCACCTTAGGTAAAAAGATAATTTAATTAAGCAGTACGAGGTATCGTCGCCCGATATTTCGTTTTACCTATACGCCATTTTAACGCTTTTGTGAAATCTATTCATAGGGTTTGTGGTTCAACAAGAGGAGTCACTGCGATTTATTATATTTTTTAGCAATTACCTATTTTTAAGAATATCTATTTCCAACTCATAGCTTTTGAAATGCACAGACTGTCTTAGTTTTATATTTAGTGAAAGCTTTGTCAGAATGGTTTAAACAATTAATTTTTGTGTTCACCTGACAGTTCTTAAACAAAATGTGCATCGCTAACTGAACTACATTTTCTTCCTTAACACCGAGGCCATGGTCAGGATTAGTCTTTTTCTTCTTCATTCGTTTTCTTTTTCTTCTTCTTCTTTTTTTCGTAACGGGCTCCCGACTCGTGGAGAGGCTCTGCTTGAGACACTGCAGCCTTCCATCTTCTGCCATCCCGAGCACGCTGCCTCCAGTTGTCCAGACCAAACGCTGTAATCATAATTAAAGGGATCATAACTCTCCCGTTTTACTGCATAACTACTTGTACTCCTGTGGGCAATAAACCTCGGAAGACCTCCCGGTTTCGGATCAATTCATCACTGCGGTTATTCAAATCCTGGTGTTGTTGTATTTGTGTTATCCGGGAGATTTTAGGCCTGCCTCTTATTCTACGACACTTGCCCCACATTCTTAAAAAGTTCGTCTTTTACCGGGAGCCATAATTGTAATCCAGTAATCCTTACTGCGTCGCGTTCCTAGCATTTACCCGATCCACTCACATAGACTACTTTTAAGACGCGCCATTTTCAGACTGCGCATTTTCGCACCGGCCTCGATGTTATTAAAGGCTCCTTCTATGGCTAGGAACGCATTCTAAGTATACTCCTTATGGTCCAATGATTTTTTCATCACCGATACTACAACTAGTGCCGTCTCCAAAGGCTAGCCTTTTTTTTGTATGCGTACGACCTGCTTAAATGAGATGCATTTTTGTGGACTCCCAATTTTTGTATTCGCTGACATTTAACCCATTAAAGCTCGGAATCGACCAATTGGGGTCGATATGCAGCACTGGTGGACGTCATAATCTCATCATTAAAGAAAATATGAATAAAGTACATCATACATTTTGGCGTTCTAATCTATTCCAATTCCGCTCTTACCATTGCATGTTTTCAGGATCGATTCAAATTACAATATTTTGATTAAATCTATTTCAGACTTATTGAAGGTCGTTAAATTTATAAATTACGCTAGGAAATGTTTGTATTGAGATAGTATATTGACCCAAACACGAAATTCGTCATTTCAGCTAAATTCAAGATTTCACCCGAAATGTTTATCATTTCGCCATACGTTTTCCAGCATTTGGAAGTGTTTAATTTCAGCGAAATGCTGAATGTCGGTCCTGATTGCGGCTGTCGATTATTTATCGAAGTGACATTATTTGTCGATTGTATCCATTGGCTCCAAGTTTGAGATTGTCTACTCAATCGAATGAGCATTGCTTTATAATAAAAGTTCCCCTTAGAATTAACATCTTAAAGTAAGCAACACTTTTAAGGATTATACCTGAATTATTTTGTGATGGTAGCATTGAGTTTATATACGACATATTCCGGTGTGGCTTCCTGCATGGCGAGTCAAAAATAGAGCAAATCTACACCCTGAGGCAAATTTTGGAGAGGACCAGAGACTTGGAGACTTAGAGCTCTACAGGGTGATGGCCGAGTTTGAGGCAATTTGCGGGTTCTGGGGAAAAAAAGAGCTTGAGGTTGTGAGGAAGTACAAGTATCTTGGAGTTATTGTAACACGTAAAGTGGATTTCAAAAAAAGTCTACAACAAAAATTGAAGGCGGCAAAATGAGCAATAAATTGACAATGGAAAAATCTGCTCGGCAAAATGGACATTGCATCAAGGGCAAAATACAAAGTATGCGAAGAGGTAGTTAGCTCAATTATGTCTGTGGAGGTATGGGGCTTTCGTCAACATGATGAAGTCAAAAAGTTGATGGTCAGGTTACCAGAAAATACACCTAACTACATGCTACACCTCGAAACAGGACTCCGCCTTTATTCATGTTCACAGTGAAGCTACATTTCCAGTACATTTTGAAAGACATGATATTCCCAGCTAACGAATTCCGCAAAAAATGGGGAATTACCGAACCCAGCAAAAGTTAACATTTTTAGTAAATGGTCCAGGTTAAGCAACGAACACGATATTGTCTTAGCCTTATTTAACGAAACTAAGTTTGAAGCCGGTCTATGACAACTATACTGATGATCAATATGGAGTTATCGTCTCGTAACGCTTTCAAAATTACGGCACATTAAAGTAAAACGCAGTGTTCATATCCCGTGCTTCAATACGACTTCGAAAAGACAATTTATTTTAGCGACCGGAATAGTGTCAATACAATGTCTAGTTTTTAAGGCTAACTTCTGCAGTTAAAATACTTGCCGTATAGAATGAACAGTGAACTCTGTGCAATCTAGAGGCAATGAAGGTGTACTGCACTTTTTCGGGATGTGGCCATTAAGGACTTGACAACTTCTTTTTTAAATAAAATGCAATTTACCTGAGATATCTCAAAACAAAATTTATTGCCTTGAATTACTATCAAAACATGTATGAATATTTATGAATGGAATTCGACTTCATTCATATGTCCACCAAGGGAACGTATGTAGCGGTCAATATGTTGAACCCAATTTTCGATGGCTCGGCCGCACATTTCGACCGATACGGCCGCTATTCCTCATTTAATATTGGCTCTGAGCTCCTCTAACGTCGCGTCGCCAGTTTATTGGCATACAGCAATACTTTAATGTAGCCCCATTACAAAAAGTCTAGAGGCGCTAAATTACACGATCTCGGCGGCCAATAGACGGGTCCGTTTCTCGAGATAATACGTTCATCGAGCTGAGACTTCAATAACTCGATTGTTGCATCCGCTGGGTGGCTTGTGGCACCATCTTGTTGGAACCACATATCACTGATGTCCAATTCATGCAATTGCTCAAAGAAATAACGTTCCAACATGTCTCTGTAGCGAATACCATTTACTGTTACGTGACTGCCATTTTTATCGACGAAAAAACAACGGCCCAAGGACGCCACCGGTATGAAAACCGCACCAAACAGTGACTTTCTGCGGATGAAGTGCTGAGTTATGAATCACATGAGGGTTCTCACCTGCCTACTTTGCTTATTGACGAAGCCTTTTAACCAAAAATGCGCTTCATCGCTTAAGATGATTTTGGGATGGAATTCTTCATTTTCTTCCATCATGTCCAGAGCCCAATTCTTATGATTAAATGGCTTTAGTTCTTCAGTCACCTTGATCTTGTAAGGGTGTAGGCCAAAATCCTTAGACAAAATTCGCCATCACCTTTGACCTTTGATTTTTATTCTGGCTATAAATGATATTGACAACGTCATTAAGTTCTCCTCCATCTCCCTCTATGCCGATGACGCTAAATTCTTCAAAATCATTTCTTCTCCACACGACTCTGATCTTCTTCAACAAGACCTCAATAGTTTTTCGGTCTGGTGTCAAAAAAACTTTATGGAGCCGAATATTGCTAAATGTGAATTTCTTACTTTTTCACGTAAACGGATTCAGTCTCCCCCCAGACGTTACTTTTTGGACAACCAACCCATTATTACCGTTCTAACCATTCGCGACCTAGGTGTTCTGTGTGACAGAGAGCTTAACTTTCGGTCACATATTGACGAGATAATCAATAAAGCTAACTCAGCCCTTGGTTTCGTCAAACGGTGGTCTAAAGAATTTACCAATCCCTACGTGACAAAATCCCTTTACATTACCTACGTCCGCCCTCTCCTAGAGTACGCTAGCCAAGTGTGGGCACCATACTACCGGGTCCACATTACAAGAATCGAAAGCATTCAACGTCGATTTCTCCGTTTTGCTCTTCGTGGGCTCCCGTGGAAAAATCACCTTATCCGTCCACCATATCACGAACACCTTAATTTAATAAACCTTCAGACCCTTGAAAAAAGAAGAGATGTGGCTGACATTCTGTTTATACATCGTCTTCTCACTGGCTCCGTTGATTGTTCCTATCTTTTGAACTACATTGCCTTTAACACTAACCCTCGGAATTTAAGATCCCCTCCTCTTTTCTACCTTCCCCCCCGTCGCACGTCGTACGGCTTGAACGCTTGAACGAGCCGATATCCCGTATGTTGCAGATGGTCAATTCTAATCACCTCCTCTTTGATTTTAATCACTGCACTTCTTCCCTCAAATCTACCCTCCTCCACCCCTCACCATCCACCTAATTAGTTTTAAGTATTAGTTTTTAAGCCCTAGCTGTAAGTCTTAGTGTAATTAGTTTTTAAGACCTAAAGCTTGTATTAAGCTGAATAAATGGGGGTGTATGCCCCCACCAAAATTAAAAAATTAAAAATTAAATTAATGCGGTCTGGGAGGGACCCAATTCTTGAAAACACCATGAAATTGACTGATAATGCTGGTTTGCGACGGTCGCCTCCACGGCAGCCATATTTTCCAGACTTTGAGCAAAACTAGTCTTACTGGCAAGGCAACATCAAGCAGCGAATACTCTGACTCAAATTTGTTCACTAGGCTAAGAATTGCTTGTCTACTGGGACGAGAATCAAGGCCGAAAATTGGAGTTAACGCTCTTAAAGTTGCGACCACCGACTCGGAATTTCAGTAGTAAGTTTTAATTATTTGTAAACGTTGTTCCTTCGTGTACTTCACCATGATGAAAATGATTTCACTGAAAATTCTGACATTGACACTTTGGTTTTCTATTTAAGGGAGGCCTAAAATACTTGTTGAAAGTTCGAAAACAAGTTGAAGCATTAACTTCAGCTGAAAGAGGTTCTTGATAACTTCAATATTGTGCATGAGTGCAGGAGGTTCATTTGTTCCTCCTATGTCATTTTTCTGAGGAAGAGAGACAACCCCCAGTTAATGAAAGGTGCGCCACCATATATGCAAACCATTCTTGCGGATGAGTGCAAACTAACTTATTTATAAAATGGTTCAAATACTTTTTGGAATCAGTCAAACTATCCTCATCATCACCGGTGCTGCTTATAATGGATGGGCATGCAAGCCACACCAGGAACATAGAGCTTGTGGAGCTTGCAAGAACAAATCATGTGCACATTCTATCGATTCCTCCGCATTCGAGCCATAAAATACAGCCGCTTGACAAGACTTTCATGGGACGATGGGTCATAAATAACACAAAAGCCTTAACACACTACGACATAATTGAGCTATTCGGTCAAGCCTTCCTTAAGACTCAAACTGGAGAGATCGCAGTTGAAGGTTTTTCGTCGACAGGAATATGCCCATTTGATAGAAAGACCTTTCAAGACCACAATTTTTTAGCAGCAGAAGAAGTTAATACAACAGAATCTCATTCTAATGTGGAAATTCTTGCGCCTACCAAGCCATGTGATATTGAGTGGGAGATGCAGATGGAGCCAGATCCAAATCTACCATCGACTTCAGCTGAAATAAGATCTATGGATATAATGAAATCTAGACCAAAACCTCCAACTTTTGCTGAAACAGACTCAAATATTGAACAATCGAAACAGCCAGATGAATCGGAATCGCAGGCCTCGGGAACTATTTGTTCAAATCCATCAACCACCTTCTTACTCCACATGAAATTTCCCTATTCCTGTCTGGATTAAAAAAACTTCGAATGGTGAACGAAAACGAAGAAAATCGGAGATCATTTCGTTATCGCCTTATAAAATGTCTCTGGAAGAATCCATTAAATTAATGAGAGGAAAAAGAAACTTGGACCTAAAAAGGATATGAAAACAAATGATAAGTTATTTATACAAGGAAAAAAATAGTTTATTTAAGAATACAAATATTTATAAATACTTACCATTATTTTGGGTGCTGGTTGCAATTACTAACTTATTATTGACAGATGAAGGCTTTCTGGGTATGATTTATTTTTATTGTTCTCAATAATTCAGAGATTTAATTGAGGTTTTCTGTTAGTTCAATGGTTAAGACCAAGAATACTTTGTCATTTGAGTAAGTTATTCGAAATAATCATATGAAGTATTGTTACGTTGGTGAAATAAGTAACGGGAGTATTTTAATATTTTAATAATATTTTAATATGTAATATGTAAGAATTTTTCAGGACTAACTAACTACCACGGAAGGGCGGGCAATTCAACAACACCTATTGCTCCACGCTTTCTCTTTTTATATGTAGATCTTCGCTTCTTTTTCGCCACTGGTCAATCGCACATTGAAGTTTTTTTTTGTATAAATTAGTAGCTCCATGCATTTTAAAGTAACCCCCCCGGAATGAAGCAGTCGCAGAATATATTGATGTCCAGCATCGTTGTCATTGTCTTTACTTTTTCTACCTAGGGTACAGTGACCAGACTTTTTTAAGGCAATGTAGGACATTTTTTTTAACACATTCGCGCAAAGCATTTTTGTTGTAAGCTTGCGGTGGTGCATGACGTGTTTGCACGTCTTGAGCTTTTAATATTTTAAATATGATCAACAATCAAAATATCTCTGAAATTGACAATAGAACGGAAGAAACAGATGTAAAACAGCAAAAATAAAAATTAGTAAAATAACACGCCTGAAGCTGCAACTACTGTTTACACCCTATTCTAAGGGTAAATTAATTTTGACTCATTGTTTGTAACATACCTTAATATTGTCCGTAGACCACTAAAAGTTGCTATATTTATGCTCAGCATAGATAGTAATGTTGATCCCATGTCTGTCCGTCAGTCGGCAAATATTAGGCCTTTAAACTTTACCTAGAGAGCTAACATTTTAACCATATACTCTCTAGGGGGCCGAAATAATAAATTTTAAGAATTTTTGAAATACGCCCACAGACTCGCCCACAAACTAAAAAAACGAATTTTTCGAAAAAAATCGAATTTTGAGCTAGAAGCTGAAATTTTTTTGATCTTTCACTCCTAAAACTACTTGGGAGATAACATTTTTTAAATTCGCCCACAGACACCAAAATTAAATAAAACAATTTTATTGAAAAGTCAAAGTTTCAGCTAGGGAGCTGAAATTTATAATATACTAGCTGTACCCTGCGCGCGTTGCAACGCCACCAACTAAAATAAATTTGAAGGAAAGACATTACCTTTATCCCGTATGTTGCAGAAGGTCAATTCTAACCATTCCTCTTGATTTTAATCACTGCACTTCCTCCCTCAAATCTACCCTCCTCCATCCCTCACCATCCACCTAATTTAGTTTTAAGTAGTTTTTAAGCCCAAGCTGTAAGTCTTAGTGTAATTAGTTTTTTAAGACCTAAATAGCTTGTATTAAGCTGAATAAATGGGGGTGTATGCCCCCACCAAAATTAAAAATTAAAAAAATTACACAAATATTCAATTTATTTTGAGTCATTTTATTGATTCTGTTCATTTCGAAAAAAATGTGACATTGCAGCGTTTCGTTTCAATTCGATATTTATGCCAGTGATGGTATCAGAAACCAAGTTTTTTGGGTATCGTTTCGTTCATTTTCCATCAGACATGCATGGTGAATTGTTGTTGAATGCGCTACATGGACCATGAATCATATTTTTGGTAACGACGTCAAATAAGTCTGGATCAATGTCTTTATCTGGTATTTCTGCTGAGATGATTTGGTCAATTTGATCTGGCGTAATTTTGTTGATTAACCACACCAAATTATGTGCATGTGGCAATCCTCTTTTCTGCCATTCAATGGAATACATCCAGCAGCGTGTCTCTCCAAAAACGTGATGCTTGTCAATAAAATCCTTAAAAGATTTAAATTTTTGTTTAAATACGCGTGCGGTAATGTCATGGCGGTCCGAAGATGATTGTCCAGCTAACAGAATTTCCTACTTTCATGCCATCATATCTTCTCCTCGCCAAAACAGAATCGGATAGTGCAATGCGTCGTATGAGCGATGAGTTTCGGAGACTCGATGAACGTCACCACTTCTGCGATGAAGAGTTCACACGATTCGTGAAGTGTAATTTTTATATTTAGCATACGTCAGCCGACAGAAATTAGTGCTAATTTATCCTTCGTAGTTCATGTATCCATTGGTTATGGGCCACCTTCCATAAGAAAACGTGTATTCTGTATTGCTCTCCTTTGAATCAACGGATCGGTTGAATGGACGCATTCTATGAGTTGGGCGCTTAGGTCTTTTACAGTACTTAAAGTGTGTAAATACATAATAAATACATAATTTATGTGGAAAAAACTAAAAAAAAAACAGGAGAGAGGTAGTAAGTTAGAAGGAAATAATACACATTTATATGTACATAATGACATTATGTTCATTGGCACTGTTTAGATACATTTTTAAATATTACATTTTTAAATTGTTCACACGAATTTATTTGCTTAATGTCACTGGGAAGAGCATTCCTAAGCTTTGTGGTCAACTCAAAAAATAGCCGTGATGTGTGAAGGTATTGACAGGTTGGCGTAATAAGGTTTAAGATTTGCTGAGATTGCGCAAACTGAAATTTATTAAAAAATTAAGTAGGTGTTTTGGTGCTTATTATTTTTTGCATAAAAATTAAGTTTCTTGTGTTAAGATATTAGGTAAGGGTGCAGCCTAATGCAACTGAACTGAACTGTGAAATATGAACATATTCATTTTTAAAAGCAAATCATCTGTTTTGTTTCTAAATAAGCGGGCGTTTCTTTGGAGTATCTGTTAAAGTATGTTAAAATAGCAGATTTTCTTACTTTCCGCAAAACCTTTTTTCTTGGCCCTGCCCTTGAGAAAGCCCTCACAACTTTTAGGACAAATATGTTTTTTGTCAGTCCTAATGGTCCATGCAAGCAGCGAGGTACCAAGGAGGTGAAGATTGAATATTCCATTTGCTGAAGGCTGTTCTCCAGCAAGTGGTGCTTCCTAGGTTCGGGCGTGTCTCTCTCTATCTGGTCTATTATCGTCGGTTGCTGAAGATTGTTCCTCAATAACTGGTACCTGGTCAGATTCTAATTGGTTTGGTGGATCAGTTACAAACGCGAACGCAGTCTTGAAAAATAACAGGGTTAGTTTTAATGTGTTACGTGTTAAAATGATGCAATTAGCCCCGCCATGAAATTTAACTTAACAAAGATTATTAACAGAAAAATATATACGCAAATTTCACCAAAACATAGATGCATACCTAGAAAAAAAAACTGGCACCGAATCTCTTGCGTGTGAAGATAAATATCGAAAATACCAAGACAAAAATTTACAAACCTCTCCATTTGTTTGACCTCAAGCACAACATCTCCCACTATCAATGAATTCACAACGTAAGTACACACGCTGTTTATTTTGTAGCTGTAACAACTTGCCACTGTTACTTTAAGCCCCGTCTTCCCCTATGTACGTTCCATGCGCATATAATCAAAGTTAAATGATTCCTTTAATAACTACAAACAATTTTTTTTATCCACACATATTCGACATTTTAGATTGCATTGTAATCATCCCCATCATAACACTAAAATTATTAGTCTGCCATTATTACACTGCTGCGTCCGCGGAGAGGACTTCATGAATTTTGCACTCCAAATCACACTGTACTCCCACAAGAAATGACCCTGTTACAGAAAATTACTTACACCCTCAGTAAATTATTTTCTTAAAAAAAAAACTGGAAAATACCTTCCATAGCACGATCGGCGGAGCAAAGCTCTCGCCCGAAAAACTCCGAGTTAGAGATAGATACGACAAATAATTTAAAGAAAATTAAGCTCCCATAAATAAAATATAAAATCGCAACCATGTCTACATCCTTTCCGAGCAGTGCAACATCAGAAAAAGCATTCACAAAATAAGAAGGACGAAAACGAAAACTGCAACCCACTTTATCACAAGGACTAGTTTAAGTTCGCTGTATCCTGCATCTGTACTCCCGGCTAACAGGCATCCTCACTCTGCCTCAAGTGCCACCTCCGCTTACTCTTCAAGCAAGACCAAGACCGACACTTTTATTTCTTAACAACTGCACGTCCAAAATTGATCTGTACAAATATACACACCCATATGCCTTTTTATAGCCCCCAGCGTAACGACGACGACTTGTAGTGAATTCAAGTGAAAAATCGCCTAGCAATAGATATAGGTAACCCTCCTCAGGAAGTCATGAGTACTGGGTGTAAAATATAGAGCATACAAAATACGAGTAGATATTTTAATCGATGAATTGCATATGCACATACCTACAGTCCAACCAACAAGAAAACCAACGAACCTATTGTAGGTTAGGCTTAAGAAAGATCCATTAGAAAATAAAGCTAATTTAAACTTTTAAGGGATTTACATCATTTTTGTTTTTTATTTTTGATTTTTCCTTCCACCCTCACTTTACTCGTCAAGTGACGTAGAAGAACTCGGATATGCTACCGTTGCCTAACGTTTACCAAAGAATTCAATACCACCAGCAATTTGTCAAGGATTATGCATTGGCTCTCGTGGATATTTACATTTGTACTTTGAAGTTTAAGTACCTACAATTTTTTTTATTTAACTCTCTGCGTCACTTGACTTGTTCTGTTCGGTTGTAGGTGACCTCCTTTGATCCTATATTGACGTTAAATAGTGAATGGCAAAACTGATTGGCATCAATTATTCATATTTACGGAAGTAGAGTGAAGTCGGCACTTAGAAGCGCTAAGTTCGTGGAACATTGCTAACAGGGTAGACTGGCAGACTACTACACTGGCAAATCGATAACTTTTAAACGAAAAAATAAAGAAAAGAAGAAAACACAAAAAAGGGAATTTCGTTGCCTCCTCGTTTTGCCAAACGGAAGCAGGATAATTAGGGTTATATTATTTCTATTGAGTCGTGTATAGGACAGAAATGTGCGTGCATGAGCGTTTTTTCTTTTCCCTATGATGGTGCTTTGCCGTGTTTTTTGTGATTTTTTTTTTATATATAAATGACGTATATTTGTGAAATATCCTTACATAAATTATTGTGGAAAGTTATTTATTATTGCTTTTTCTTCTTGTGAATTGGTTCAAATAAAAGTTCCCTGTTGTATCTAATTAAATGTGCCTATAATTCGGGATAATTGTGAGGAGATTTGATGATTGTTTTTTCCTTTCGTTGGTTCCTTTTTAGGAAAATTTGTCTACAAGGACAATTACTTGACAAAATACCTTACTTTTAAAATGCGTTAGACTTCTACTCATGTAATGTTACTGTTTTTATTTTTGCAAACTTTTTCTTTAATTATAAACTTTGTTGAAGCTTTTCCCCCTTTTTTGTGAGAAAGTTGAAAATTATTTTGGTTGGCCTGAAGGATTCTTGTTGACTTCACCTTTCGCATTACGATTTGCTTTCCTTATTTTCAAAAACAAGACATAATACCACTTCCAGCAACTTTGCGATTTAACTTAAGAAGTGCCCCTTCTGGTGCAGTTTGAACGAATGTAAAACTCAATTGCAGAGAACAAAAATGGAATGCAGTAGTTCGTGGTTTTATTTGAAGCGGAAAACTTCTTCTGTTTTGTCTTCTTAAGAACGTACACGCATAGCTATTTCAAAATAAAAATCTAAATTAAGTGATGTCGGATGGTATTACTTGAGATGAATTTATAAAAACAAAAACCAATATTGGAAAGAATTT
The DNA here is from genome assembly GCA_949715645.1 of Portevinia maculata. Classification (NCBI taxonomy): domain Eukaryota; kingdom Metazoa; phylum Arthropoda; class Insecta; order Diptera; family Syrphidae; genus Portevinia; species Portevinia maculata. The sequence continues at coordinate 187,708,799 of OX454527.1, read as the reverse complement.
TATGAGAAGATGATATGGCTCTAACCATTGCTTTTTTCAAACGAAAATCGAAGCTGGCCGGCTGAATTGTAAAAAGGTATCCTTTCGGCCATGGTAAATAAAAATGCTTGGCGTATTGAAACGTACAATCCTCTTCGTCATTAATTTGACTAGGCTTTTGAATATATTATGTTGAATTAAAATGTAATAATTAATTTGTTAATGATCACATTTACGTCATTATAGATACTTATTGTAATCTTTGTAAATGTTTTAAACATAATAAAAATATAAGAAATATAAGAAAAATATAAGAAAATATATAAGAAATATATTCTGTAAAAGGGGATTGCCTTGCAGGAGAAGGAGAATGCGAATAGAGAAGTAGATACAACCGCGAACTCTATGAGCTGTACCAAGATGTGGAAGCAGTTGGAGAAGCTAAAGAGCGCGTGGTCTGGACTACTGGGTGCAGCGTGCCTAGGATCAAAAAGGATGGAAGGCTGGCAGTGTCTCAGGCACAGACTCTTTACGAGACCATTAAGTAAGTAAATTAGTAAGTGAGGTTAGAAGAAAAGGTTTTTTTCGATTAATTTAAAAAAAAACAATCTGTACGCCCCTATTTATTAAGCTTAATACAAGCTATATACAATACTTAAAACAAATTAGGTGGATGGTTAGGGGTGGAGGAGGGCAGATTTGAGGGAGGGGGTGCAGCGAATAATATCAAAGAGGAGGTGGTTAGAGTGACCTTCTGCAACATACGGGATATCGGCTCGTTCAAGCCGTACGACGTGCGACGGGTGGGAAGGTAGAAGAGAGGAGGGGATCTTAAATTACGAGGGTTGGTGTTGAAGGCAATATAATTTAAAAGCTAGGAACAATCAATGGAGCCAGTGAGAAGACGATGTATAAACAGAATGTCAGCTACATCTCTTCTCTTTTTTCAAGGGTCTAAAGGTTTATTAAATCAAGGCGTTCATGATAAGGTGGATAAGGTTACTATTCCACGGGAGCTCTCGAAGAGCAAAACGGAGAAATCGACGTTGAATGCTTTCGATTCTATTAATGTCAGTTGTTGTTTGCCTCCCGTCGCGTGCGGACGCGTTGCCTCTTTTAAACGCAATTTCGGTGCCACTAAACCGTCAAACATAATACCTACCGGCTCGCCAATACGTTTCGCGAAAAAAAAATACAACATCGCGTGTGTGTGAAAAAAGAAAAAAAAATCCACATAGAGCCAGTGCCGGTGGCCGGTGGCAGTGATAACGAAAAAAGCGAAAAAAAAGCAACAGCGTAGGGTCTTCCTTCCGTCCCCCATCCCACTTCATCACTGTTGCTCTTTCTTGACTATTGCATGTGTCGATCGATTATCGTTTGTGCACTTGCAATGTTTGGGTAAAGGCAGCATCGGTCGAATAGCGGGTCGTGAGTTGTTGATTCTGTTAGTGGACCAAACAAATTACCGTACGGGCATAACACCTGCGGTAGATTGTTTTGCAAATCTAACGTATATTTTCAATTCACGGCCTATGCTTAGTTAGCGTCGGAGTTGTGTTTTTTTTATGTTTGTTTTTTATAATGTGTAGGAATTTCGTTGTGGATATCAGCAACATTCGTGGGTTGAGAAAGAATTTTTTTTCATTATACGCCCATGTTTTTCACAACAAACCAGCTGTTTTGGCACTTAGTGAAACCCAGGTTAGCGTTGGCTCTGATTTATCAGAGTTTAGTCTACCTGGGTACAACTTAGTGCCTTTATTCTTTGCCCATCGCGGTATCGCCGTTTATATACGTAGTGACGTAGCCTACCAACTTCAGCCTCAATATGGCCAATGTGCCAACCCAGAATTTAATTTCATTTGGCTAAAACTCCATGTCCGTAGGCAATTAATACACTACTGTTTTATTTACAGAAGCCCCAACTTGGACAGACATTCAACTTATAATGAGTTTGATGCCCTGTCCGATTCCATTACAAGAATTGTGACCCTTCATCCTCGTTCTGAAATCGTTATTGCGGGCGATTTCAATATACACAATTCAGGCTGGCTTCGACATTCTGGTCAGACAACACCCGAAGGAAGGTACGTCGAGATCTTTGCTGAGGTAAATAACCTGACTCAGCTTGTAAATGAGCCGACACGAATACCGGACATTAGCAGCCAAACTGCCAACACATTGGACTTGTTTCTTACCTCTCACCCTGATAAATACGCTTTGAACGTAGTATCGCCTCTAGGTTCGTCAGACCATTGCATCATATCAGCAAATTTCTCGTACTCCAACCACATAGTTAAAGAACAAACTCCTAAAAGAACCGTATGGCAGTACGAGAAAGCCAATTGGGAAAAATTAAACGGTTTCTTTAAGAGTTTTAACTGGTCGCTGTGCTTCCTCGACAGCGACGTGGATGCTGCTGCTGATATGGTCACAAACATAATTCACCTGGGTATGAAGACTTTTATCCCTAACAGGATTAAAAGTATCAAACCCAAGGTTAACGCGTGGTGTGACTCGAGCTGCAAAGAGGCTATCAGGTTAAAAGAGGTAAGTTTTCGGCTATTCAAAGCCAACCCATCTGAGGAAAGCCGTAAAAAGTTTAAACGAGCCAGAAATGACTGCAATGCCCACATTAATCGTGTCAAATTCTCCTATGACCAAAAGTTGAGGCAAAAAATACTACAAAGTCCCACTGGTAGTAAAAACTTTTGGTCATTTGTTAAAAACATCAAGAATTCGGCCTCGTCATCTATCCCGACACTCATTTACAACGATATTCCAGCTGTCAGCTCTACAGATAAGGCCAATCTGCTTGCTGCTCACTTTGCAGTCAGCTCAACGCTCCCAGATTGTGCTTTGTCTCCCCCTGTACTCGAGCGCGTAGAATTCTCTATGGGACCAATCCACTTTCGCACTCGTACAGTGGCTAGAGTACTTCAAGATCTTGACGTTCACAAATCCGCTGGTCCAGATGGTATTTCCCCTATCGTTCTGAAGAGGTGTTCTTCTTCGCTGGCAAAACCATTGCGTAAGCTTTTCCATCTGTCCTATTCTTCAGGACTCTTCCCGGGAAGATGGAAAACAGCATTTGTCCAGCCTGTACCAAAAAAAGGCGAATCTTCTTCTCCCTCCTCCTACCGACCAATTGCACTTACGTCCCTTCTTTCTAAGGTCATGGAAACGCTGATAAACCGTCAGCTAATGAAATATCTTGAATTGCGAAAACTTCTTAATGACCGGCAGTATGGTTTTCGCAGCAACAGGTCCACTGGTGATTTGATGACATATCTAACCGAAAAGTGGAACCAATCTCTTCACCAAGGTGGTGAAAGTAAGATCGTTGCGCTTGATATTTCAAAAGCATTTGACAGAGTTTGGCACCAAGCTCTCTTGTCGAAAATGCGTGCATTTGGAATCGATGATACTCTTCTTCAATGGATTAGAAATTACCTTTCGGACCGTTCAATTCAAGTTGTTTTGGACGGCTTCAAGTCTGCAACTCACCAAATAAATGCTGGTGTCCCCCAAGGCTCTGTTCTGTCCCCGACTCTCTTTCTCATTTTTATAAATGATCTACTGTCTGTTACTTCTAATCCAATCCATTCCTTTGCTGATGACAGTACCCTCAGCTTCTCATATTCGTTTCTTGGGTCACGCCCCTCATCTTCGGGTGTGGAACTGGAACGGCAACGTATGTTAAGCTCATTAAATTCCGATCTTAACAGCATAACTCAGTGGGGTAAAACCAATAGAGTGGAATTTAATGCTTCCAAAACTCAATGCTGTCTCCTGTCATTAAAGCAAAACCCACACACACTGCCATTATCTATGAATGGCACTTACATCGCTGAAACCGAAAGACTTTCCATTCTCGGTATGTGTGTTAATGACAACCTTCGTTGGAATGACCACATATTCGATGTCGCCAAGAACGCCGCGAAATGTCTAGGCTTCCTTAAACGTTGTAAGAAATATTTCACCCCTTCTGATCTGGCTACAATTTATAAGGCGTTTATTCGCCCGAAACTCGAGTACAACGCTCATATCTGGTCCGGTGCACCAATAACTTATTTGGAGCTACTTGACAGGATCCAAAAACGCGCGATAAAACTCATTGGCGACCGAGACATCGTGAGATCGATTGACTCTCTTAGTCATCGTCGTAATGTCTCCTGCCTGTCGTTATTTTATCGTTATTTCCACCATAAGTGCTCAAACGAAATAGCCAGTTGCATTCCTCCCCTTGAACATTTCAACCGCAATACCCGCCATGCAGGGAATGCTCATCAGTTCACCCTCAAGCCTGTGTTCGGACGTACAGTGAAGTTCAAAGAATCTTTCCTCAGCCGTACAACACGAATGTGGAATGCTCTTCCCCGCTCCATTTTTCCTACACATTATAACCTACAGACATTCAAAACCAACGTGCATCGGCATCTCTCCTTTTCCTCTCACCGTAATTTCCTTAACGCCCGCGCTGTGCAGCTAATACATTATAAGGGTCCCAACAAATCCCTTTAGTGCGCGCTAATTATAAAAAAAAAAAAAAAAAAAAAAAATGTTGACCCAGTAATATGGCGCCCACACTTGTCTAGCGTACTCTAGAATAGGGCGGACGTAGGTAATATAAAGGGATTTTGTTACGTAGGGAGTGGTAAAATCCTTAGACCATCGTTTGACGAAACCAAGGCCGAGTTAGCTTTATTGATTATATCGCCAATATGTGACCTAAAGTTAAGCTCTCTGTCACACAGAACACCTACATAGGTCGCGGATTGTTAGAACGGTAGCAATGGGTTGGTTGTTCACAAAGTATCGTCTGGGGGAGACTTATTCCTCTTACGTGAAAAAGTAAGAAATTCACATCTAGCAATATTAAGCTCCATTAAGTTTTTTTGACACCAGATCGAAAAACAATTGACGTCTTGTTGAAGAAGATTAGAGTCGTTTGGAGAAGAAATGATTTTAAAGAATTAAGCGTCATCGGCATAGAGGTAGATGGAGGAGAACTTAACGACGTTGTCAATATAATTTGTGGCTACCTTGGGGAACACCAGAAGTGGCTTTAAAATACAAAGAACGATTAGAGCGAAAACGAACGTTCTAAGATCGGTTCTCAAGGCAAGATGAATCCCAATTCAATAGTAGGGGATCGAAACCAACGAAGGGGAGTTTGAAAAGAATCAAACGATGAGATATTTTGTCAAAGGCGTCAGTAGCGATTAAATCCACTTCATTGCCACTTTCTAATGCAGAAAGTGTGACGGAAACAAAGTCAACCAGGTTGGTGGTTGTGAATCTACCTTCGAGGAAACCATACTGCAGGGGGGAGATAAGGGACTTGCACTGGAAGGATAATGAGTCATACATGATACTTTAAAAAACCTTGGATAAATGCGAGAGCTTGGCAAATGGTCAATAGTTTGATACGTCATTCTTTGGTCCTTTTTTGTGAACTGGTGAAATGAAGGAGGTTTTCCAGATTTTACGAAATTTTCCAAGAAATAGAGAATGTTGTAAGAGATCAGAAATGAAAGGCGAAAGAACCGCAGAACACTTTTTAAGAAGGATGGCTGGCAGGCCGTCTGGGCCGGATGAAAATTCATCATTCAGATGAAGAGGTTTGTTGCACACCATGGAATGGTCAAAGGTGGGTACAATGAATGGGCCAATGGTATGGTTTTTCAGATAACTGAAGTAAGAGTGATCCGGTTCTGTGCAGTCGTCAGCGAAGGACTGCTGAAATGCAAAAGAGTTTGCGATTACAAATGGGATCGTTGAGGACTCGCCCTTAAACAAAAGTGAAGAGGGATAACCATCAGATTTCCTTTTATAATTAACAAAATGAAAAAATGATCTTGGGTTCTTGATAAGGTTAGCTTGAGCATCAGCAAGATAGCGTTCATAGAGACAGTGAAAAAGTTTAGAGAACTGTAAGTACGAACCGAGATAATTCGAATAATCTGTTGCAGTTCTGGATAGAAGACATATTTCCCATAGCTTGTTACGTTTAAGACGAAAGTTTTCTATTTTACCACGGAGGGGAAGATGGTGAGGTTTTATGCCGCGAAAAAGGAACGAATAAGGAAATGCATTTAAAGATTTATAAAAACGGGTGACAGCTTCATCAACGGATAAGTTCGAGAAGTTGAGTTCGATTCTGCCCAGAAAGTCATAGATCTTTCGGAAGATAGCTTTGTGGAAGTCGAAGGAGTAATGGTTAGTTGGAGGTAGGGATTGGGAAGAGGAGTGATAAAAGAAAGAAAGGAGCAGAGGAGGGTGGTAAGCGTCTTCTGTTACATTTCAATGCAATGCTATTATGTATTTTTCAGTTGAATGTGAGAAAAAGGGAAAAAAAAACTACAAATATACAATTTAAAGATAAAAAAAAGTTAAACATTTCGATATAGAAGCCGGATGTTCAATTATTGGCCGAAGTCGACCGAAACCGAATGTTCCTTTGGACTCTACTTATCACTATCTCTACATGATGCTCATAAAGCAACTGCTGGGAATACTGCTCTTCATCTACTCTTTCGTTAGTTCGTAACTTCGTTAGGCCAGCAGTCAATTGCTTGGCTTTTTCCTTGAGCTTGGAGTCTGCGTAGGCCCTCTCATTTTTCCGCCGATTCTTCTACTACTGCCCTAACCGATCAGTGCCCACCCTAATATTACAACATTCAACAATCTCAGTATCCTAGCGTGAAGAAAACTTGACTTTCGGCCTTCTCTCCCAGAAAGATAAACTGTAAATAAAATAAATTACCTTGACATACTAAAGTGGAGTCTTTGCCATAACATTTTCAACGTGGATTTGCTGGAACCCTTACAATGTGGATGCAATTTTGCTTTTTCTTTTCGTTGTGTTCGTACAATTTAAGGACTCCATTAAAGTCAACTTCATCGTTAAACAAACTAACAGAACTTCCCTTCAGAGTTCACGTTTACTAAGCACCGAAGTTTTTTTTATATTACACCTAAGTAAGGTCTGCGTAGGGTACCTTTGAGAATTGCCAGTGAAATAAACCATATAATGTGTGTTAAGCAAGAAAAAATTGCTTCGCATGAAACGTCCTTTTTACGCGAAAAAACACCATGAATTTAATTAGGACGATGAGACTTGCCTTCCAGTCATCTTTCGCCCCGACCTGACTGTACCATAATTTGTTCCGTTTGTTGTTGTATTCCTCAAGGAGCCACAACGCAGAGGTATCAAGACAACTTACATTGAATGAGGAAAAGGACGAAAAGTGATAATAAACGTAACGAAAGGAAACAAAAAAACGTCATGACCCAGAAACCGTAACGAAGGTTTGCCGGTATGGGTGATGATGTCGAAACGTCACGCAGGGAAAGATACCAATAACCTTAGTAATATAACTTCTTTTGAGGGTGAAGCAAAATTTCTCCTCCGTCTCCATGTTATTTTTGTTTTTTTTTTTGTTCATAACGATTTGTTTGCTGCTACCGTGTGTCTCCAGTGCCTTCTTCATCATTTTTGCGAAGCCTTCAAGGTTTTAGTTTGATTATGACATTTCGTCCCTTTTGCGTTCCTTAAAGACAGCAGCTACTGAAGGTGAGAAATTTTAATTTCGGATGTTGAAACAGACGGTAAAGATAATTTTTTTAATTAATTTGGAAGTCCATTCCGAGGGTATCCTGATACGATGGCTGCCTTACTGTCAGCTTTAAATGCTTAATAATCCTACTTTATGAAAGTGATTGTCAGCCATCAAGAGCAGCGAAGGATTGTGCATACGAGCGTAATGCACGATTGTACGTGTGTATACCGATGGCGAAAGTGGGCGGACACAAAGGATTACAAATTACCTTCGGTGGTCATTAACTGGTTGTATCAGGCGTTTTTATTTTTTAGCTCCGAGCGGGGCACTGAGCTGTCAAAAAAAGAACTGTGTTACTTTTTTAGCTCGGAGCGCTCTGAGCACAAAATTTGTATTTCTTTTTTATCTCTGAGCTAGCTCAGGGCTCGCTCGATGAGCTCGATTAAAAATGACCGAGCACATCGAGCGAAAAGCTGAGCGCGGCTGACTTCATTCATTATTTTGTGCTTTTTCCATAGTTTATTTACTAGAAATTATAAATTAAATGGAACAATCCTTGACAAACACCAATTTCAAAAGCAATCCTGACTATTTTGAAAATTAATAGAAAAAAAATTATCTAATGACAGTTCAGTGCCCAATTCTGTTTCTTAATTAGCTCAGAGCGCTCAGGTTAAGTTCAGCTTGAAGCGAGCTCTGATCGCTCGGGCCCCGCTCTGTTCCACGCTCGGGGCTAAAAAAGAAAAATGCCTATTGTATGAAGTAGCTATTGACAAGGTGCAAGGACATGCTTGTAACTCAAAAGCAATGACCTACATAGGAATACATTTTTATGGCTAAAGCCATTGAAAGATGCATAAAGGGAGCAGTCAGGATATCAAAGAGTTTTATGCGATGTCGATTCATCAAAAGGATACACTTCCTCGTTACTTTCTTTTTTTTGGAAAATCAAGAGGCTTAAGTGGTTGAGCTTTGCGTGGCAAATGTGGTTACATGAATATGAATTTGGCGCTGCCACCACTCGCCAGGTGGGCTACATATGTACAAGGTGGCGCAAAAATAACCTTCCGATGTTTTTTGGTCACCGACCGATTATTGCTCAAATAAATAGTCACCAATATTCCGCGTTCTGGAGCAGTGTAGCGTAACATTGTTTATTAACGTGTATTTCGCATGTGTTTACTACACAAATGTCAAAACAGAACTGACATTAGGGGCCAATCGCAAAATTTATAGCATTTTCTGATAGGAGGATTACGCAAAAGCGCCACCTTGTATATAATGTAACGTTGATTACAGGACTTCGCTGCATACACGAGTGCACAAACGAACAGTTTGTGGTTAGCGGTTGGCCGGTTGAGGGAATTGGTTGCACCTCGCATGGTCGAAAAGATAATTCTATTGGATAACGAAATTGTTGAATGATGGGAGAGCTTCGAAAATAAATAACGAAGGTCGGTGTTCTTGTCGGTTGAAACAGTTGCGTCGGTGTTTAAGTGCCCACATTCTGGGATCATACATAAATGCATGCATAAAATATTTATGCAAGTGCAACAAGCGTGTAGGTATATTCTTTTTTTTGTAATTTTATGCATTTCAGGGTTCATGTGTGTATAACGGTTGACCTCATTTTAGAAAAATTTACAGTAGCCGTACGGGGTTTTGAATACAAAAGTTTATACATACTCCAAGCGTCCAATCTCATACGATTTAATTTAATTTTGATTGAGGATGCCATGTTTTCTCCCAGCTATGGCTCTAGGAATAACAGAAAAGAATCTTAAAAAATTGGCCATTGGCGGTGAGAAGCGTAGTTAGATATCTGGGTATCTGGCTTGTCCTGTATCTGTATTTCGATAGACATATAGTTGCTTGTCTTGCTGGGGCCAAGAAGGCTTATGCTCTGACAAGGAAACTGTTTTATAGCAGTCAACTTGAGTTCAGAGTGAAGATCATTATGCTACGTGACTCCTATAAATCCGATCACGCTTATGGTTGTCCATTGTGGTTCAATATAGCTCCTAGTTATATGGAAAAGATTCGGGTTTCGGATAGACAATGTATTAGGGCATGTCTTAGGTTGTGCCGAAAGCCTGAATCCATCTATATAAAATACTATCCCAACAAGGTAATATACGTTGGGGCTCAGTTGAATAGAATTCACAATTTCCTCATTAAGGTGACTCGAAGGCACTTTGCAAGGCTGATGACCAGCGACAATAACGAGGGATGGTATTCAGGTATTATACCACCGCTACTACAGCGTGTGAGATAAGCGGCTCATCCACGGCGGGGACGTCGCCAATGCTGATTAGCTCCTTCGTTTTAGTACCGAAATAGCGGAGATATTAGATACGGAAAAGCAATTCACCGAACTTCGGTAACTCCAGGTAACATCCTCTTAGTTTATAAGTTAGACTGAGTTACCTAGGACGTTTCTGGGTAAGGCCGGGCTCGTCAACTTGTGGTGTTGCTCCTGGGAGGTAAGTAAGGATTCAGTCAGCTCACGGCGGCGCGTGTGCATGCTAACGACTGCCAGGCGCTCGGAAATCAATTGGGATTTTGACTACTTATTGCGTAAGGCAACGAGTGCTCAGAATCCTAATTATAGTTAGAATACGTTAATTAGTAAAGTAGGTAGTTTATAATTTGTTTTTATATAAAAATATTAAATTTGATAAAGATGCCGAGTTTTTAAAAGTTCTAAGATTACTGCGTTAAATTGTTTCTATCCCGAAAGGCAATAATTATAAGGTTCAAGTTAAGTTTAGAGGGTCCGCATAAGGACTATTTATTTAGAACATGTATCCTGTTAATTTTAAGTTAGATTTAATCATTTTTGTCTTGTTTGTAAGTTGACATTTAATTACAAAAAAAAAAAAATTTGAAGTTATAGTCGAAAGTCAAGACAGTGAGTTTACCATCGCATAACTCTCTTCTAAAATGTGTTATTTAGATAAACAAAAAACTATTTAATATATGTTCAGTAATTCTTTATTATACTTCCTTCCTTTATCGAGGTTCACTTTATAATAGCCGTGTTTCTTTGCACGCGGATATAGGGATGGCATCAGAAAACGACTATCGCCGCTTAAGAAATCATCAAAAAAACTTGGCAGCACACATGCACCTATGACATGCACCGTGACACAGCTGTAAGTTGTAGTTAAGAAATTTGTATTGAAAATCCTGAAATTGAAAAATATTTACTTTCGCCAATTGAAATTGATGCCAAGCATATTCTAAAATTATGAAAAACAATTTCACATTAACAGATTTGCTAAATTCAATTATCCTTAAAATGAAGTTTGAAAAATAATAATAATAAAATCACGAATAAAATATTCGGCAAGATGTGTGAGTGGTCGGTGGGTTGTCAAACTTTGACATTTCCTGAAAAAATCATCGGAAGGATTCATCAGAAACGAAGGAAATGGATTTTGGAAGCACTTTTTATCCCCGCTAAAGGACTTAGCCAACACATGTAACATAACCTTTGAAACTACCAGCCTATAACGAAAAATAAACAAATACGAAATGGAATGCAACGAATACAATTTAATTTGTATGCGTTTCGATTAGAATCCAACTCAATCTTCATCCAAATCCAACCCAATTCCATACTCACACAGTGAACATACCCATGTAGTATGAGAGGGTTTTTTTGAGTAATTAATAAGACGCATCACCCCGGAAATGTCAGATACTCAACAAAATAACACCCCAGACACCAAAATATAGGACGGATTCCGCCGTATATAAGGAGGATTTCGGCGCGCTTCATTCATAAGGACACCGATCTGGAAGATTCACATCCCCATCGCCAATAAGGCGAATGGAGCGGACGAGCATATTTAATAAGCGGTATGAAAAATCAATCATGCAGCAATTAAAATAGGGATTGGTCCCGACCACACCACCGGAGCAGTTCACCACCATCTCCAAAGACGCCATAGCAATGCATGTTTCCATCCACTTTAAGGGAGAGTCGAAACAATAGTCAGCTTTACCAAAGCACAGTAAAATATTTCCATTAATCGCCAAGCCACCAAAGAGGCAAAGTCGCAACGAGTTTGCTGCATTTATGCACCACAACAATTCAAACCCAAGAGGTAGTGAGTCGCAACGTCACCCAATTTCACCATCCATCACCCCGTAAATAACAATATACCTAAGTGAAAATCTCAAGATTAGGTATAAAAAAATATATATGTACAAATTTGAAGCGAAAAGAGTTAATATTTAACCTTTTTTTTTGGTCCGAGATTCTAAAGTAATGCTCGGGCTCTCTGGTGTTTATATCCTCTTACATAGGTACCTTATTTATTCCCACAAACATGGAAACGACGTATCTACCAATCTTGCTGCGCAACAACAATTTGGAAGAGAGCGCTATTATTACTTGGAAAACCAGGTGAGTTCATTTCAACTTAAATTCTTTTGATTAAAACACCTAGAGAAACTCGATCATATCTTTTTCATGAAAAATGATAATTCAGATTTTACAATTTGGTGATTAAAATTAAATAGCCAATAAAAAAACATCCGAGGTATCGCCCTCTATTGGCATTATTAAAAAGGTGTGTGATTTAGCCACATCCAAGACCTGAACCAAAGTGAACGAATTTCCGATTTGCACTTTCGGTAATATAAAAACCTGAACCGATTGAAACGGTCCACTAAACGAACCAACCATCCAATAAAATTGTGCTGAATGAGAAATACGCTATCGACGGTGTAGGACCATAATAAACGGTATGATAGATTTGTTGCAGAAACTAAAGGTCCGTTCGCGTACTTTTATGTGTTGTTGTGATGTTAACGGGCTCCCGACCCGTGAAGAGTCTCTGCCTGATAGACTGCAGCCTTCCATTCTCTACGATCCCGCGCACGTTGCTTTAAGTTGTCCAGACCTTGGCTTAGTCTTTGAAACGGATGTTTGGTCTTCCTTGTCTTCTCGAACCTGGGGGCTGGGATTGGAAGATCCTCTTAACTGGACCATTATTGTAAATTCGCTCGATGTGGCCGAGCCATTGTAGTCGACACATTTTGCCTTTTTGGACTACAGCCACCTCTTGGTACAGCTCAAAGAGTTCGCGGTTGTATCTTCTCCTCCATTCGCCCTCCTCGCAGATTTTTCTTTCGAAGGAGCTCAGTATCAGCTCTCCTTTCCTGCTTATCGTCCAGCACTCGGTGTCGTAAAGCAGAACTGGCAGGATAAGGGTTTTGTAAAGCATACATTTCGTCCTCCGAGTTAGGAGTTTTGAACCCAGTTGTTTTGCCAAACCGAAGTAGCAGCGGTTTCCAAGGGTAGTACTTCACCGGAACTCCACTAAGGTGTTATTCGTGGAGTTCATGTTTACTCCGAGGTAGATGAACTCCTTAACTACATCGAAATTGTTGCTATCAATAGTGACGTTTTGTCCTAGGCGGTGGAGAGATATTTGTTTGTTTGTTGCTTTTATGTGGCGTAACGACTACAATTATTGGCACCCCTAAGGAAATTTCAACTTTGATCAACTATAATATTTTTATTTCTAAAATTGTTTGAATCTGCCGTTTACCAGAGTATAAAATATTAAATTTCGCATTGATTGAGTATTATAAATAAAGATTTAATAATTGAAAATATATTAAAATGCCAATTTAAAAAAAGCTTACTAAAAACCACAATTATTGGCACTCTTTAAAACAGAAAAAACATCAAGGGTTATTATTTTATTTGTTTTTAAAACGTTTTATTTTCAATTATAAAATAATAGATAAATACATTATCTATAAATGAATAAATAAATATTTATGTTTTTAGGGAACTGTCGTTTAGGTACTTCACTATTTAAAGAAACATAGCTATTTATTTGATTAAAAGTAATAATGAAATAAATACTTTTTATATTATTTTTAAAGGAAACGAACAAAAATCAGTTTCTAATTCAATTTTTTTTTCGGCATTTTGTTCAATAAATTAATAACGGTTGAAAGATACAACTATTGGCACTCATAAAAGTACAACTATTGTCAGTGCCAATAATTGTAGCTACCTAGGATTTTATTATTGGCACCCCCCCCCCTGCCAATAAATGAACCCTATTTTTTTCTGTGGCCAATTATTGGCACCCCTTTTATTAACAAAATAATAACTTTTTTTTACAAAATATATTTGAAAGTGAATTCTTTAATGTATTATTATAGTAAATAAAAAAAGTTTTCATTCAAAAATATAAAAGGAAGTAGCTAGTGATAAGAAACTTAAAAAATTATTGGTCCTTAACGAAGACAAAGGAAATTTCGAACGTAAGGAATAAACTTCGAACTAAAAAGGAATATCTCCAAACTAATGACGAAGAAATGTGAGGAAAATGTGCAAGTTCAAAACAAAAAAATAAATTGACTATTCAGACCAAGGGTTGCTGAGGAAATCACTGTTGAATGATACGGTTCCAATAGTTGGGTCAAAAATTTGGGGTGCCAATAACTATACTATAGTCGTTACGCTGTATAAAAATGAAAACTTTCAAATCTCCAAAATCGAGAGAATTCTCTCATTTCAAAGAAAAGTACGGGAGCGCTTTTATGTCAAAAGATGAAAAACTTCAAAGTTTGGTTTGAAAACAAGCAATGGCTATTTTTTTGCTGGCAAACTCATAGGATTTCATCATTCGACAGCTTTCATGTTCTTGCCAGCTGAAATTCTGTGGGAAAAAACTGAACAAGTACATATTTCTTTCTTTCATCTTTTTACCATTTTCTCAGTAGTTTCGCACAAAAGTTTATATAAACTTACGTTTCCAATTAACTATGTAAATGAAATAATAATATATCGTGAATAAATATCATGTACCAGAATTCAAGTTTTCATTCAAAAAAGAAGTATCGAACAGTGTTCCAGGATTTAAAGTTTTTGTTGGTTAGATTTGGATTTTTATTGGAATTCAAAAACAAAAAAAAATGTGAGTGAAAAAGATGAGTGTGAAAGGTATAACGAATTGGGTGGTTAACGAATTTAATGCCTTCACGGATGTTATAATTTGAACAATTACTACTTCGAGAAAGCTGAAGAACTGTCACTGGGATATATAAATATGTAGGTGTGAGATAATGAAAAAGTAAGAGTATAAAGTAAACAAGGAAATACTGAAGTAGAGATTTGATTGTTGATTAATTGTGATAAAGTGAATTGTTGTATGAAATGTTGAAAGAACACTAATAAAGATTATTTAAATAGAATAGGATTTTTTCGAATCCTAGCCTAGAAGTTACAATAAGAATACTTATGTACGTGTCGTTCGACTTAAAATTAATAATTGTCCTTTTACATTTGAATGCCTTACTGTAGTATTTCTAAGCCTTTTGATACTTCTGATTATTCCGAGTATCAGTAGAAATAATATTAAGTTAATTTAAGATACAATATCAATTTAAACTTCAAAGTCAACATCCCTTCCAGAACATCCCTGTCGAAGATATATGGATCCACTTTTATACCGATGGATCCAAAACTGAGGACGGGTTAAGGTGAGGTGTGTTCTCTGACAGGCTCAACCTCAGCCTCTCCTTTCGCCTCCCTGACCACTGCAGCGTGTTCCAGGCGTAAATCATGGCGATTAAAGAAGTCTTATCGTGGCTGAAGAGGAACGTGATATCCGTTATGGACATTAGGATCTTCTCAGATAGCCAAGTAGCGCTAAAATCTCTGGATTCTGTCTCCACAAACTCCATCGTAGTCCTTGACTGTCGATCAACTCTAGTGGAGATGGCGAAGCATTTTAACATCCACCTATGCTGGGTGCCAAGACATTCATTTATTCCAGGGAATTGTAGGACGGATGAACTTGCCAGAAGAGGAACCATACTGCCCCTTCTACCTGACAAAGGTCCCTTAGGCATCCCACTTGCTACATGCAAACCCATGTTTATGAGGGAGGCCATTGAGAGAACTAACCTCAGGTGGACAAGTGGCAACACTTTCTAGCGACAAAACAAATTTGGCCAAAGCTGGATCTGAAACTCTCTAAGTGTTTGATATCTCTGAATAGACTGCACATTGGTGCTACAATTGGTGTAATCACCGGAGACTGTCTCATAGGCAAGCATGCAACAAGGCTTGACGTCTATACAAATGACTTCTGCAGAAGCTGCATGGACGAGGAGGAGGAGGAGATTATTCTCCACCTTCTCTGCACATACCCTGCTCTCTCTCAAAGACGAAAACCATTTACAATCTTTCATTTACAGTGATCTCAACGACCTCATAAACATCGACATCAAAAGTCTGTCCAGCTTTATCAAAGCTCCAACTGGTTCAACGAGTAGGAAGAAGATAGATCCGTGTGGTATCACAATGGACCTTTTTATTGGTCTAAGTGTGTCGACCAAGTTTAGGTTCACTATCAAGTAAAGGATCATTGCCTAGATTTGAGTGGAGCATTGGCCAAGGTGTCGGTTATCTTCATGGATACGTAATTGAAAAGTTATAAATAATCTTTTAGTTAAATTCAGGTATGCAAAACATGTACGGTTATGTTTAGCGATTGATACACATGTACAAGCACCTATCGAATAAACAACTCGTCGAGCAATTTAAGGGCCCAACTTCAATCCAAACGATCCGTTGATATAAAGAAGAGCAATATAGAAATCACGTATTGTAATAGAGGGTGGCCCATAACCAACGGATCCATGAACTTCTAAGGATAAAGTAGCTCAACTTTCTCCTTTTCTGTTGAGGTTCACTTATAAAAAAATTGAGGGAGGCAGATACATTGAACAAAATATTGGAAAATAAGAAAAAACATTAGCAAATTTGAGAAAACTTTCTAAAATATGAGAGAAAACTGTTATTGCCTATTAACAGACAGATCAGTATACCACAGCGAAACTGCAAGTCGACCGCTGAATGGGTGAAATGGCAAGTATTCCAGGAGGTATTTTAAAAGGTCTAGGAAGTGTGCTTTGGTCTGTTCAAGGCAGTTTTGATACTATTAGCTAAACGTAGCATACGGGTCAGAGGTTCGTTCCTTCCATAACTTGTGCGATGATAGTTGATTATAAAGAGTGGAATCAATGCAAGGTTGTTGGGGTTGGTGTTAAGAGAGATTTTTTGGAGAAGCACTGGGCAATCGATATTTCCGGATAGAAGCTGATGTATAGAGACAATATCAGCCATTCGACGACGTTGTTCAAGGGATTGCATGTCGATTAGACGAAGACAGTCATCATAGGGAGGGAGGTTATACCTATCAGACCAGAGAAGGCGCGGAGGGCAAAGGGAAGGAATCTGCTTTGGACAGCTTCAATTCGCCGGGAATCAGTGACGTGATAAGGTGACCAGACTTGGATAGCATATTCCATTGACCACTGTTTCACAAAGCCGAGTGAAGAGTTAGCCTTGGTGATGGACGCATATATTTGAGATCGAAAGTTCAATTCTTTACCACAGAAGTCAATGAACTTCGGAAACAATTAATTTGTTGATGAAATACATTCTAGGAGGGAGTCCAAATGTTTTTCGCGGATAAGTAATGGCTTGACACTTATTCGCATTAAGTTAACGAACATTTTTAAGGCACCAATTGATTTGTAACAAATTAAGATCATTTTGGAGTAGCTAAGAGTCTTTCAGAGCGGATATGCCCCTGTAGATATTTTTGTCATCGTAGACTGTATAAATGAGTCATTTATGATATGGCCGACATCATTAATTGTGTGAATAAAAATCAGGGGGTCTAGGTGGCTTCCCTCTGGGACACCAGAAGGTCTTAGGAAGGGGTCGGATTCAGAGGATCTAAATATGACTTTATATTGGCGATCGGTTAAGTTGGATTGAATCCATGCAATGCTTGTGGGTCGAAAGCCAAGGGCATTAAGCTTAAAAAGGATCAGAGACTGGGAGATTTTGTCGAAGGCTTTGCAGAGGTCGGTTGTAATTACATTACCTTCACAACCAATCTCAAGAGTGCATATAGTTCTCGAAATTAATAAATTAATACTGGTTGATCTTCTCTTAAGGAAACCATGTTGGTGAGGGTAAAAAATTTGTTTGCAGATAAAGATATCGTAGACAATTATTTTGAAAAGCTTAGGAATGTAAGTGAGTTTGGCAATAGGGTGGTAGTTAGAAATTATTTTCTTATGTCCTTTTTTTGAATAGCGATTATAAAAGAATTTTCCAAAAGAGATGGAAAAACTCATAATGATAGGTAGTGAAAGTTGAAATAAACATGTAAGAGGTTTAAAAATCATTTATAATCAAATTATTTGCAGGGATTCCATCAGGACAGGATCCGCAGAATAATCATACCTCAGATTAATAATTTTTCGTTCAACCATTTCAGAATCAGGCTTAGGTGTTATCTGAAAAGGATTGGCCCTAGAATTGAGCAAAGAAGTTTGCATTTATTTTGGGGTCAACCGTACTAGAATTCAAGAAGGTTTAAGTGGATGGGTAGCTATCAGACTTTGATAAAATTAAAGAAACGCTTGTAATATTTTCTGATGCAGGAGTGCATTCGGTTAAGGTGTTCTTGCTTAAGAGAATCGTACAGTTGTGCGAAGAGAGAGTTGGCGTATTGAGTGTTTGAAAGGTCAAAATCAGAGCGCGATGTCAGGTTTAATCTTCATAGTTTATTTCTTTTCTTACTTGTAAGCATAAGGGGGTCAGGGATAGGTGGTAATTCCTTGTTTGCAGCAGCATTGTCACGTTTGTGGTTGCGCAGCGTATACTCGTCGGTGGGGTGGGATCTTACTGGCGTAGCCTAACGCTTACTAAATTTATCGTGCCGAATATGAGAAGCGACCCAGAAAAAAAAATTGTAAAAGAAACTGTGACTGAAGGTCAGGTGTTATTGTGAGTATGGAAAGGGGTATATGAACTTTCTTAAAACTTAAATGTGATGTCATGGGTGTTTTGACATTAGGAGGAACCCTCCCCTTTTACAACAGGCAATAACCATTGCACCATGACTATCCCTTTCTCGATCTCTGTTGGAATAGTCCCTAACTCGGGATCCCGAACACCTCACTCAGCGACTCATCTCAACGACCTCTTGGAGCGACTTAGCACGCACCCATGTTCACATTAGGTATACAAGGAAACAACTTCAAATACTATTTCTGTTTCACTTTAAATTTTTAAGAAAAATGGAGGGAAAATCAAATTCATTTATACTCATTACATAATGTTTATACATTTCAACAAAAAAAAATAGAAAATATACATGTAGTTATTACTCAATTAAAATGCTTTAGTTAAATAAACTGCATAGGTGTATAGAATAATAAGCCAGTTGAAATGCAACGTAATAAATAATAATTTTAGAAAAAAAAAACAAAAATAGATTATAATAAAAAAATATAGGTTAAATGGATAATGATCGTGTGTGTAGTAAGGTAATAAATATGAGAATTGATATTTATAGGAAGGTTTTATAAAAGAATCTAAAAAACTTTAGGTATGTACATTAAGCAACAGTTGGTATGCATAAAATAAAACAGCCAAAGAAAAGTAGTTAAAAGCAATCTACTCACGTTTTGATCTGCTGATTTGAAGCGCCAGAATTTGTGCTCAAAGTTCCGCTGTTGATTCAGGAATTAAGTAGGTACTTTTATTATAATTTCATTAACACTCATTTTTCTAAGGCGTTGAACCAAGATTTCTTAATAATTTTTAGTTAAGGCGTTTATATGAAAACATAAGAGGAGCATTATTTAATTTTACAAGCCACTATGGCAGTTTATCACTTAAGGAGTATTTGATTTGGTGGGATGCATGTATGATTATTTCATTATAGAATGGAATAATAAGTTAGGTTGAGTCCGGGATTAATTTATATTTCATTTGTTACGGCTTAGGATGATGATGGGCGGTTGTTTTAATCACTTTTGAAGTGCTGTGGCGAGATTTAAGCATGTGGTCTTCTGAAGTCCCAGCATGTTGTTAATATTTTCGAACCACTTGCTGAACAACTCGATTTTAAAATTAAGATGACCTTAGCGGGGCTCTGGGCACTCTCTGCTAAGGTCGTTCAAAATGCCTAGGGGAAAGGGCAACTCGATATTAATTTGCTTCACAGAAATTTATTAAGTCAATAATTCTTACCAGGTGCAGACAAAAATGGTCTTTATGTTCTCCTTTGCCGTGGTTTCTGCGCAGCCAACATGTTTATTGCCGGATTACTGGATTCCAGCGCAATTGACATCAAAGCAGAAACCTTTGCTTTCTTTATTTTTGCTTTCCCTTTTTTATAATTTTCAGGAGCGATTTCTGCCTAGAATTATTAATTATAATTGAACAAATAACTTAACAAAAATGAAAAAAAACTCTGGGCTACTCACGTTGTACCAGATCGTTCAGCCGAGTGGTGTGGGTTAAAAGTAAAAAGAAGTACAGGACGACTCGCGATGTTTTAAATAGCTTTCCGTGTCGAACGGAAGCGAATGGAACGTGATTTCGATATCGAACTGAAATTGTAATTTGGTCTAAAAGTTGTGTTCAATATACCATATCCGGTTTTTATTTCGGGTCAATTTTATCGACAGTTTAGTTTAAACATTTAGGTGGTAAATTAAACATGGAAAATAGTTTCGATAAATTAATATGCTGCAGTGGCGTAGCGTGGGTTGATGCCGCCCGGGGCAGACCTAATTGATGAGAAACCTGTTTCATCATCTGTAATTATTCTGTTCGGGATACCATGATTTGCAAATCTGCATTTTAACGTATTCAATTGTGATATCCATGTTCTGTGCTTGATCTCTTGCACCGTTACATGTTTTGTAAATTTGTCGATAATTGTCACATACATTAGGTTTATATTTGCGTACCAAATGTCGATATGTATAATTTGATTAGGTTTCGTTGGTTGGTTGGTTGGTTGAAAACCGGCCCTCGATGAGGATGCACTTAGACCAGAAGTAGGTCCATTGTGCTGCCGATGTGTAAGGTGGGTGGGTCACCCTCTTACTCAGGGAACCATTTGCTTCTTTGAATGAAGGAGCTAATCCTTGCTGTGCAGGCGTTGTTAAGATCGTTTAGATCATTGAAAAGGTATTCACCCAATGTAGCCTTCCTAGTGTTGGCGAGTGCAGGACACGTGCAAAGGAAGTGACTGATGGTCTCCTCTTCTTCCTCGTCCCTACAGCTTCTGCAGAAGTCATTGTAGGGAATGCCCAACCTTTGGGCATGTCTTCCTATAGCACAGTGCCCGGTGAGGGCGTTTACTAATTTCGAGAGGGTTCCTCTCTTATGCCTCAGAAGTCCGATGGACCTGGATTTGTTTAATGTCGGCCAGAGTAGCCTTGCGGTGTTGCACTGGTCGAGTTGGTGCCAACGATGGTTGGCTTCGTTCACCGCATTGGTGTCTATGAGGTTTTTAACATAAGACGTTGGCGCCTCGATGTCGGTGACGCTTATGCTATTTAAACCAGAAGAGCCTCGTCGGGCCAGTTCGTCAGCTTCACAATTCCCTCGTATGTCACAGTAACCCGGCACCCAGCAAAGGGTGAGGCTATACTGACCGGCTATCTCGTTAAGAGATGCACGGCAGTCTTTCACTGCCTTGGATCTTGTAATGCTGGATGCAAGGGATTTGATGGCCGCCTGACTGTCGATGTATATTACAATATCTGATTTCGATATCGTATTAACCGACAGCCAGGCAGCGGCTTGGCGGACGGCGGTGACTTCGGCCTGAAAAACGCTGCAGTGTTCTGGAAGGTTAAAGGAGAGGTGAATGTCCAGGTCTTCAGAGAAGACTCCGGCACCGACTCCGTCCTCCGTTTTGGACCCATCCGTAAAAATTGACAGCGATTCGTGGTGTAGGACATGACGTTGTGTCCACTCGGTTCTGTCTGGGATTTGATGTTTGTAGCCCAGGTTGAAGTTGTATTCAGTGGGCAGGTGGTCGGTGACCTTAGGGAGATGTCGATACATCGATAGTAAATTGGCATGTCCAGTTTGTTGCTCTGTCCATTGTTTGGAGCTTCTCAGTCTTATTGCTGAGCTGGCAGCCAACTGTTTGCCGACGATGTCGGTCGGGAGAAGGTGGAGCATGGCTTGGAGCGCCGCAGTGGGAGAGGTTCTCAGCGCACCGGTGATGCTGAGGCATGCAACTCGTTGAGTTTTGTCCAGCAAGGTTAGGTTGGACTTCTTCTCCAAGGCGGGCCACCAGACCAGTACTCCATAGAAGAGAATCGGTTTAACTACCGACATGTATGTAGGTTTCGTTGGTGTTTCTGTTATTTTTAGTGGTATTTTATAAGGCAATCTTTCATACTTAGCTTTGTTGCAGATTTCGCAGTTGTTTATATATTTTTGAATTTTATCTTTAAGATTTGGGCTGTAGTAAGTATCATTGATTTCTGCATATGTTTCATTGATTCCTCTATGGTTCAAAGAGTTTTTGTTTTTGAAATTACTAGTAACTCTTTTTCTTCGTCTTCTAAGTCTCCTAAAAATTTGCAACATTTGATGAATTTTAGCAGTTTGTTTTTGCTGAAGTACTTTATATAAACGTCTTGAAATTTAGCGAATAGGTTGTCGTGTCTAGAGAATACGGCAACTATTCCTTTGGGAGGAATGAATTTTTTCATAATATCTAAAATAAACTTTTCGTTAAAAACTTTTATTCCTATGACGATTCTTTTTTTTTCCAAATGTTGTATATGTTTTGTGGCTACTAGGACCTTCTGTGCTATTGATTATAATCTGAGTTTTGTATATATTGACTGGTGACTCGACTATGGGTATGTAATCGTTGCTGTCTTCGTCAGCACTATGAATAGTAGCGATAATGGACTGGTTATCGAGAATTATTTCATTATTATTATCATTATTTAAAATTTCTTGGTTACCTGTGATTTCAACGCTTTCATTATGGTAAATTTCTATTCTTGATAAACCATCTGCTACTTGGTTATCCTTACCCTTAACGTACTCAATATCGAAATTATACTCTTCCAATTTGATCTTCCATCTTTGAAGTTTGGCATTAGGTTCTTTAAGCGTACTTAGCCAAGCAAGGGGTCGATGATCTGTTCTGGCAGTAAATTTGCGTCCGTACAGGTAGGGTCTAAAATAATTCATTGACCACAAGATAGCCAAAAGCTCCTTTTCAATGGTCGAGTAGTTTATTTCATGTTCGTTTAGCGTTCTGCTTGCGAAGCAGGTCGGATGACCCTCCTGGGATAGAACAGCGCCTAGAGCGTAATTTGAGGCGTCTGTTGTCAGAGTGAATTTCTTACTGAAATCCGGGTATTTAAGTATTGGTTCGGATGTTATTAATGTTTTTAGATTCTCAAAGCTTTCAATATATTCTGGGTTGTTTAAGTTAATTTTTACGTTTTTCTTTAAATAAGCTGTCATTGGCTTCGCTATTTTGGAATAATCTCGTATGAATTTGCGGTAATAGCCGGTGATGCCTAAGAAGGATTTGATCTGTTTGGGAGTTCTGGGCAGTTTGTATTCTAAAATTGCCGCAATCTTTTTGGGGTTAGGCTTTATACCCTCGGTTGTTATGATGTGTCCTAGGAATTCTGTTTCTTTTTTTAGAAACTCGCTCTTGTCCAGCTGAACCTTTAGGTTAACTTCTTTGAGTCTCCTAAAAATCTTCTTAATCGAAGTGATATGCTCCTAAAGGCTGGTAGAAAAGATAATGACATCGTCTAGGTAAACTAGACATACGAGTATCTTACCAATAAATTCACTAAGTATTGAATTCATCAACCTCTGGAAGGTGGCTGGGGCATTATTCAACCCGAATGGCATACGAACGAATTCGTAGTGACCATTATTTGTTGAAAAGGCTGTCTTCTTGATATCATCTTTCAAAAAGTTTTATACCAGGGGTATATGTGTTGTCACCACTCACGGATGAGTGTGAACTTATTTCCAATTCAAATGTTTCTTCAGATTTGAAGAATAACAAAAGAAATGTTAGTTCAGCCTATCTTTCGCAATCTCGATCTGGTGAAACCCTTTTGCCAGATCAAGTGTTGTGAAATATTGGGCCCTACCGAGTTTATCAAAAATATGTCTTCTATGTTAGGTATCGGAAATTTATTGTCTATAGAAACTTCGTTCAGTTTCCTATAATCGACAACAATTCTCCATTTCTGCTTTCCGGAAGCGTCCTGTTTTTTTGGGACGACCCAGATAGGAGCTGAATATGGGGAATTGCTAGGGCGAATAATGCCCTGTTTTAGCATTTCGTCAATCTGATTTTTTACTACGTCCTTGTGTACTTCCGGGTACCAATAGGACTTTGTATAAATAGGGATATCATTTACGGTCCTTATATGGTGCTTAATCGCGTTCGTAAATGATAAGTCGCTCCCTTCTTGGTAGAATATCTCGGAGTATCGAGAGACAAGATTTGCGACATTAGCTTTTTCTTCTTTATTGAGGTGAGTGGTTCTTATTTGATTAAGAATTGGTTCTTTACTAGTTTCTGTGTGATATATTTCAAGTGTCGGTATCTGTTTGTAGTATGTTTCATTTTTGAATTCCTCCTCTTTTTTAAAGAAGATTGGAATTTCTTTCCCGTCTATAATTAACAACCTTTTTTTAAAGTCAAGAATTGCTTCTAATGGTAATAGAATGTTATTCCCTATGAGTCCATCAAATATGTTATGAAAATTAAATTCAAGGAACGCTGCAGTTTCTTCTCTCCCAAACTCCTTAACCTTCCTATACTCGCGCATTGGTCTCTCAGACCGACAAATCATTAATTCTTCGTTTACCTGAAAAATATCATTCTTGCCTCTTTGAAATTTTCAGTAGCTTCCTAAATAAGTGTTTTCCATCGTTTATTTGGGCGCAAGCGCACGTGCTGAGTAGACGTGTTCTATTTTTTGTAAGTTTTTGGTCCCTCAGACCGACGCGAGTATAGGTGTTACAATTTTTGGGTAAGTATTTTTTTTTTTTTTTTGAATATTAGTGAATGAAAAATATTATTTTACTTTAGGAGTGTTTATATTTTACTGAGTATTACATAATATAACATTTCTAAGAATCGTTTTGAATTATTTTAGGTCGTTTTTGTCAGCACAATGGACGAAGAAGCAATAATAAGGGCGCTGTTAGAAAGTGAAGATTTGGACTCCAATTATGATGACGGGAGTGACAGTGAGGTGGAAGACGCCGTAGAAGTACAAGAGGAAAATACAGACACTGAGCAGGAGTGGGAACCAACAGACGAATCTGAGGAAGTTTCGCATACATTTCAACACTACTACGTTGGCAAAGATAAAACGACTAGGTGGCACAAAAATTGTCCTTCTTCTGCAGTGAGAACAAGATCTGAAAACATTGTAATGCAACTTCCTGGCGTAAGAAGAGAAGCAAGAAACTTGAAAGATCCAGGTGAGATTTGGAAACTTTTTATTTCTGAAACAGTTATCCGCATAATTACGGTGCATACCAACCAACATATTCAGCGGCTCTCACCTGAATTTAAACGAGCTAGAGACTGTCGTCTTACTGACGAAGAAGAAATTCAAGCCATGCTTGGTCTTCTCTTGTTTGCTGGGGGGAGGAAAAATAGTCGGCTTAATGCTAAAGATCTTTTCCGGACTGATGGTTCATCGCCGGAAATTTTCCGATTGGTAATGAGTTGGAGTCGTTTTTACCTCCTATTGAGATGTCTCAGATTTGATAACAAAGAAACCAGAAATCAGCGTGCTTCAGTGGACAAGCTAGCTCCAATAAGAGACCTCTTTGAAGAAATTGTGTCAAATTTTAAAAAATATTTCAGCCACTCTGCATTCGTTACAATCGACGAGAAATTGGAAGCATTTAGAGGCCGCTGTAGCTTCCGACAGTATATACCTTCGAAGCCAAATAAATATGGTATAAAGATATATGCACTCACAGATGCTAAATTATTTTATACGTCAAGTCTCGAAGTTTATGTAGGACAACAACCTGAAGGACCAAATAAAGTTGACAACGGCTCCCAGGCATTAGTCAAGCGTCTTTGTTCTGCAATTGATGGATCTGGTCGAAATGTAACTTGTGATAATTTCTTTACAAGCATCCCTTTAGTCGACAGTTTGATGCAGAATCACAAGCTAACTGTGATAGGAACAATTCGAAAAAATAAAAAGGAATTGCCAAAGGAATTTACTGACGTAAAAGGTCGTAGAGAAAAATCCAGTTTATTTAGTCACCGAAATAACTGCACGCTAGTTTCATATGTGCCAAAAAAAAATAGAAATGTTCTTCTTGTCTCTAGTATGCACAATGATTCGCAAATAAATGAAGAAACTGGAAAACCAGAGATAATTATAGATTATAACGCTACAAAAGGGGGTGTTGACACGGTAGACAAAATGTGCGAGGCTTATAACTGCGCTAGAGGAACTAATCGGTGGCCTATGGTTATTTTTTATAGCCTTTTGAATGTCGCTGGAATAAATTCATATGTGATATTTGGACTAAACAATATAAACACTAAAACAAGCCGCAGGAAGTTTATTGAAATGCTTTCATATGATCTAATAATGCCCCATCTAAAAAAACGGTCATTAATTTTAAGTTTGCCACGAACATTGAGACTGAGGATTTGTAAACTTGACCAAACTGAACCTGAGTCATCTGGAAGCAATCAAACAGGCCGCTGTTCATTTTGCTCGTCAAAAAAAAACCGAAAAACAAAATACAACTGCATGAAATGCAAAAAATATTTTTGTCTCGAGCATGCATTTATGGTATGTTCGGATTGTTACGTTTTACAAACATATGAAGATTGAATCTTTTTTTATAGTTTTTTATAATCGCTGTTATTTGTTTTTATTGAATTAATAAGTTTTTGTTTGTTTTATTAGAAGAAAATATTTATTTTTATTATTTAAATTAATGTCCCAAAAAAATGTTAATTTTTTGAGAGGATAGTTTTAAGGGTTATTGCTGCACAATAAAGTAAAAGTTCCTATATTTTTTTATTTGTTTTATTTAAGTTTATTATTTTCTTTAAAATAAACGGCAAAACTACTTAGACAATACATATTTAAGAAAATACAGACGAGATAAAATCTCGGTCTGAGAGACCGTGCGCGAGTATACGTGTGCTGTTAAAGCGCGCGAGTACAGGAAGGTTAAAAAGTGGGATTCTGACTTTTTGCCCTACGAAGATAGGTGTGCTAGTTGTTTGAATTTGGATAGGTTTTTCTAATTGTATTTGCCATTTAGGATGGTATATACCTTTGTTTATTATGCTCGTTTCCGAGACTGGATCGATTAGGATCCTTAGATTGGTGTTGTTTTTACAACCAACAGTTATATATAGGGTAATTTCCCTGAACGCTTTAGATTAGATTAGATTATTAATTTTTATTCAACTTTCACTTAATGCTATTTACAGTTTATATAAAAAATTCAAAAATAATTCAAAAATAATAATAAGTGCCGAAAACCCTCACCTTGAATGTTATTCATGTCTAGCATAACTCCCGGACAGGGTGTCCATGGGTTCCACTTCGTTCCTGAAGTTACCCGAGTTACCGTTATTGCGCCTATTTCGATTTACGTTATTACCTTTGATTGTAGTTTGGCCTATAATTATCATCATTGTTATTCCTATATTGACTACTGGGATTTGAATTATTGTTATAGTTATTCCTATATTGACTACTGGGATTTGAATTATTGTTATAGTTATTCTGATTACTATATCTTTGCTGACGAAAGTTTTGAATTGCCCTATTGATGTTACTTCGGTCTTGCCCTACGAATTTGTTTACTATGTTCCTAATTTCGGATATTTCGCGTATATCCATAATGGCGTACGCTAATGCCCCTGATACACGTTCCTTCACATTTTGTCCTAGCATAACGTTAAAAATGTCTAGGATTTTCGTGCCATCGTCGCTAAAGGCGGCGAATTCCGTTATTTCCTCTACAATAATTCTTAGTTTAATGTCTAATTCACCTATGCTACTCACTGTTAATCCCCCGATGTCCTTCGATATTCCCATCTCGTCCTTCGATTGTCGGAAGTGCTGTTTTAGCCTGCTTAGGCATTCCGTCCAGTTTTCCGGTGGATTGATACTGATCAGGTTTTTTGCTGGTACGATGATTTTTGCATCAAATATAACCTCGTAGACCTGCCTTTGTTCCTCTTCTCTGTAATTTAGTAGCGTCCTTGTTACGGAGTTGGCAAATGAGATTTACTTTTTGCGATTTTTACTTTCCTTAATCGGAATTTTATTTACGCGTTTCCCTTAATCGGGATGGTTCACTTTTTGCGATTTTTACTTTCCTTAATCGGAATTTTATTTACGCGTTTCCCTTAATCGGGGTGGTTCACTTCTTGCGATTTTTACTTTCCTTAATCGGAATTTTATTTACGCGTTTCCCTTAATCGGGATGGTTCACTCGAGTTGAATAGTTGATACTAACCGCGAGATCTTTTTCCTTATTTTTACTTTCATAAACGAACGAACGAACAAGAAAAATCTTCGCGTACTCGAGACGTCCCGACTGAGCCAGTTATGGAATTGAGTTGCAGTTTGGGGTAAAAAAAAGAAACTTAACTGTTTTCTTTTTTTTTGTTATAACTTTATTTATTTATTATATTGTCCACGCTAGGCTGCACCTTTCTGTTAGATAGATTGAGTAAGACTAACTTAATCTCTATTTTCATATTTCCATTACAACTCATAATGATATGGAAATATGCTTATTCTACAAAATGTTCTACTGAACTATCCCACGATTTTACTAACGGTTTCGTATTGCATATAGCGGGACAAGGAGGGTGTATCCGTTGAGGTTGGTTTTGCAATGTGTGCAAAATGGCGTGGGAATCCGTTATGAAATTTACAAAGGGGTGTGGGGAAGGAAAGTGCCGTTAGCCGACAAAATGCCGACTAAGCAAAAAGGCGTATGCCATTGAATGCAAGGGGAAGTGACGTGTCCGACGTAACTGTATTCTCTACATTGAATCAACGAACTTCGTCCATACATTAACGTATTTTGTTCATGGAATCAACGAACTTCATTCATACATTAAAGGCGAAGTTGTTGATGTTATTGTGTTGAATTGTGACCCGTTTCTTACGATTCTCATAAGCCTTATCGATTTAAAAGCCCACTGGCTTTAGTCAGTAATACCAACTTCCCAAAACTCAATAACTTGTTCAGATCTGTTTATTTCAATAGTATAGTTCAATGCACATGAACACTGCTATCACAAATTTCTACTTTAATATTTCCCATGCCACACAGCAAAGAACTCAATCGATGTTTTGAAAGAGAAGTTTAACAATCGCATAATTTCCCGTAGAACTGACATGAATTGGCCACCAAGATTCATTATTAACCGGAACCAATGTACAATAATTTCCAATACAAATCTCTAACATATATTTTGACTGTTTCTAAAGACAGATTCTAAAGTAGTACGAGCACTCAACAAAGATATTTTGTTATCTGAAGTTAATACTTCAAATAGGTATGTCAATGTCACCTTCACGTCCTTGTTCCTTCTAATGAAAAATGATGCTGTACCTGAACAGATTCCTACAACTTCTCAATCTGTAACGACATGTTCAAATGTAGTTGTCAATAGTAATGGTTCCTACTCCGGCTCTGTCTCTGATTCTGACAGTGAACACATTGACAATGAGACCGATAAAGCATTGAAATCAGCTAAAAATTTAGATGATATGGGAAAGTGGCCTAATAATATAGATGAAAATATGAGATTGCTACAGATCTTCCTTATAGAAAAACCAGATGAATTGGTAGACGTAGACGGTGCTTTTACGTATGCTAAAAATATACGAGGGCGGGTCAATAAGTCCGTGACTTTTTGAATTTCTGACCTCTTTACTGAAACGGCAACTCTGCTCCTGTCAACAGGCATCTGTCAGTTGACTCCTTTCAAAATTTAAACTTGCTGCGTCAGTTAGTTTGTGTTTGACAGCTATTTTTATCAGACTACTCACTAATTTGAGGAGAAAATGGGAAAAAGTGAATTTCGTGTGCTTATTAAGCATTATTTCTTGCGAAAAAAAACCATTACCGAGACCAAGGCTAAGCTTGAAAAATACTATGGGGACTCTGCACCATCGATTTCAATGGTAAAAAAGTGGTTTACTGAATTTCGTTGTGGCCGTTCAAGCACTGAAGATGCCTAACGTCCTGGACGCCCAGTTGAGGTCTCTACACCCGAAACAATCGAAAAAATTCACGATATGGTGTTGGCCGACCGAAGATTGAAAGTGCGAGAGATTGTGGAAGCCGTATTGATCTCGCATGGCTCAGTTGTTTCAATTTTGAATGATCACTTGGGCATGAGAAAGCTTTCCGCAAGATGGGTGCCGCGTTTGCTCACAGTCGACCACAAACGCAATCGTGTAACAACTTCACAGGAAGGTTTGGCGTTGTTTAATCGCAATATGGAGGAGTTTTTGCGCCGTTTTGTAACCGTGGACGAAACATGGATCCATCACAACACACCAGAGACCAAACAACAGTCAAAACAGTGGGTTTCTAAGGGTGAATCGGCGCCAAAGAAGGCCAAGGTGGGTTTGTCAGCCAATAAAGTTATGGCGACTGTTTTTTGGGATGCACGCGGGATAATCCACATTGACTACCTTCAAGGGAAGAACAATCAATGGGGAATATTATGCCAACTTATTGGACCGATTCAATGACGATTTGAAAAAAAAACCGACCTCATTTGGCCAAGAAAAAAGTTCTTTTCCACCAAGACAATGCAAGGGTGCACACATGTGCAGTTGCCATGGCAAAAAACCATGAATTGGGCTATGAATTGCTCCCTCATCCACCCTATTCTCCAGATTTGGCTCCAAGCGACTACTTCTTGTTCCCAAACCTGAAGAAATGGCGTGGTGGAAAAAGATTTGACTCCAATGATGAAGTCATCTCGCAAATAAAGGCCTATTTTGAGGACCTCGACAAATCATTTTTTTTTGGAAGGGATAAAAAAAATTGGAGAAGCGTTGGACAAAGTTTATAGAGCTCAAGGGAGACTACGTTGAAAAATAAAAAAAAATTGTTATCAAAAAATCTGTGTTTTATTCCAAAAGTCACGGACTTATTGACCCGCCCTCGTATGTGAAAAATTTGGAATTTAACAAAAAAAAATAAAAAAAAAACATATTTTTGGAGACGGAAATATAGATGCTGCTTTATCCTTTGAAAATGAACTGCGGCGAGAATTATTTTCTTCCTTAGACAGGGTCAGTACTAAAATACAGCAACGATTTCAACAGCTACGAAATTTGGCGAAAAATGTTGACTTTCTCACATTAGACAAACTCTTAGATAAAAACTATGAAACCAATTCAGATATTGCACCTCATGAGGATGACATTGATAAGGATAAATTTGAGATCGAACGCGTATGGTTAAGAGCAAATATATCTTCTACGGCAGAACAAATGAACTCGCCAATAAAAGCCCACTCGAACTATTAAAATATATATTACAGTTTAGACTGGAAGTTAGTCTGCCTAACATAACAATAATGCTTCGTCTGTTTCTCACAATTGTAATAAGTAATGCCGACTGTGAGAGGAGGTTCTCAAAATTGAAGCTTATTAAAAATTATTTGAGGTCCACATTGAGGACTCTAAGGCTATCTAATCTGGGTATCATAGCTATAGAGCAGGAAATCACAGAGACCATCGATTAAGAAAGAATAATAGGATATATTGCCCTGATGAAAAGTAGGAAAATAACATTATAAAGTAGTTTTCTTTAAATAAATAAAAAAGTACATACCTATATACCTACCTTTGACTAACAATTAAAATAAATGCTTTCATCCTTTCATTTAAAAGTTATTTTTTTAAACAAATTTTAGTTATGAAATTATTTATTTATTTATTAATGAATTTAATTGAATGTAATTAAATTACATTTAATGCAATATAATTTAATATAATTTAATTTAAAAAAATTAAAAGCTAAAGAAAAAAATAAATAAATGGAAAATAAATTACAAATTATAATCGAATCAGGTTTTTCTGAAGAATTTTAATTTAGATAATTAAAGTTTAATGGGAATTACCGTTGTTTATTTGATATCCTGAGGTAGTTAAATTTATAATTTATTAATTAACCAGTTTAGTTTAAACATTTAGGTGGTAAATTAAACATGGGAAATAGTTTCGATAAAACAATATGCTGCAGTGGCGTAGCGTGGGTTGATGCCGCCCGGGGCAGACCTAATTTATGCCGCCCCTATTTATTTTTTCACACACCCAAACAAAAAAAACGTTGTCTACGGTTTCAACCAGTTATTCCTAGAAATTCCATATTCGAGAAAGTCCATAATGGTTACTTTTCGATTTCCCAATCTCTAAGCGATTAAAAATTACTTACCTCAGGATATCAAATAAACAACGGTAATTCCCATTAAACTTTAATTATCTAAATTAAAATTCTTCAGAAAAACCTGATTCGATTATAATTTTATCTAAATTTTTAGCTGATTTCAATGCTTTATCGGTCTCATTATCAATGTGTTCACTGTCAGAATCAGAGACAGAGCCGGAGTAGGAACCATTACTATTGACAACTACATTTGAACATGTCGTTACAGATTGAGAAGTTGTAGGAATCTGTTCAGGTACAGCATCATTTTTCATTAGAAGGAACAAGGACGTGAAGGTGACATTGACATACCTATTTGAAGTATTAACTTCAGATAACAAAATATCTTTGTTGAGTGCTCGTACTACTTTAGAATCTGTCTTTAGAAACAGTCAAAATATATGTTAGAGATTTGTATTGGAAATTATTGTACATTGGTTCCGGTTAATAATGAATCTTGGTGGCCAATTCATGTCAGTTCTACGGGAAATTATGCGATTGTTAAACTTCTCTTTCAAAACATCGATTGAGTTCTTTGCTGTGTGGCATGGGAAATATTAAAGTAGAAATTTGTGATAGCAGTGTTCATGTGCATTGAACTATACTATTGAAATAAACAGATCTGAACAAGTTATTGAGTTTTGGGAAGTTGGTATTACTGACTAAAGCCAGTGGGCTTTTAAACCGATAAGGCTTATGAGAATCGTAAGCAACGGGTCACAATTCAACACAATAACATCAACAACTTCGCCTTTAATGTATGAATGAAGTTCGTTGATTCCATGAACAAAATACGTTAATGTATGGACGAAGTTCGTTGATTCAATGTAGAGAATACAGTTACGTCGGACACGTCACTTCCCCTTGCATTCAATGGCATACGCCTTTTTGCTTAGTCGGCATTTTGTCGGCTAACGGCACTTGCCTTCCCCACACCCCTTTGTAAATTCCATAACGGATTCCCACGCCATTTTGCACACATTGCAAAACCAACCTCAACGGATACACCCTCCTTGTCCCGCTATATGCAATACGAAACCGTTAGTAAAATCGTGGGATAGTTCAGTAGAACATTTTGTAGAATAAGCATATTTCCATATCATTATGAGTTGTAATGGAAATATGAAAATAGAGATTAAGTTAGTCTTACTCAATCTATCTAACAGAAAGGTGCAGCCTAGCGTGGACAGCGGCCTTTCGTTAGATTCTAACATAACATAACAAAATTGTGAACAATATAATAAATAAATAAAGTTAAAACAAAAAAAAAAAAAGAAAACAGTTAAGTTTCTTTTTTTTACCCCAAACGGCAACTCAATTCCATAACTATACGTTAAATAAAAAACCCATAAATTTTTTTAATGAAAAATAAACATTAAATCAATGAATTAAATTCGGTAATTCAACGAACTTTACGTTTTTTTATGAACAGCTTCATTAATTGATGAACAGTGGTTCATTGTATCATCGGCTGATTTTTAATGAAAATTTTATTAATACAACAAACTTTTTTATTGTAATATCGTAAGTTTTTCGTTTAGGCACTTTAAAAAGTTCATAAAAAAGCCTCCTGAATTATTGTGCACACTTAACAAAATTAGATTTAATTCGCTTTATAATAAGTCAACAATTAAATTCACTTGTTTACACAATACCCAAAGTTGCCCCAAGGATTTTACTTTTTGGCACTGGACTGTAGAACTTCCACTGCAAGCACGAGCAGCTTTGCTGAGGAAATATATCAACAGAGACAAAATAAAGCAGATGGTATAAAGGAAAAATCTAGTGCGCCATTCCATCTGTGTGGAGCCACCATACATACCCACTCTACCGTAATATGCTAATTTTGACTTATAGTTTTTAACATGCCTCAATATTGTTTGCAGAGCTCACATTTTCCCAAACGCCTTATTCAGATGATGCCAATCGTCGTTCTATTGGAGGCAACTAATTAGCGGAACTGAGAAGGTCGGTCGGCTATTGTAACGAACGCAATCAAAGGACGAAAACTCTTATAATCCCAAATTACCAAACGCCTACCTAGCAGCATTCCAAAGTCAATGTTATTGCAAGGAACCTTTAAATTATAGTAGGACTCTTTCGTCGTCGCCTTACAGTCCACAAAAAAATCCTTGCGTATAAAATGCTTTTATAAACTTTATACCCAATATAAAGCGTTGTGTGACAAAAACAGGCACGGAAGCGCTTAAGAACATTTTATTATTTCTCGGAAAACAACCCAAGGGTGTCTTCTGTTTCAACCTCTTCTTCAGCAGTGAAATTCTTTTGAACCCACTATAAGTATGTCACTCAAATTAAGAGCCATGCAAACATTTCACTTCACATCCCCGTCCTCTAGCGTTCCTTTATCTTTAAATAATTAAGATTTATCCGTTAACTTTAAACTGGGATTAAAATGAAGCAAATAACATAATCAGTGAGGATGTGCCAAACGAAAACAATAAAATCTCCAACCGCACTGAAAAGCGTGAATAAAAATTTATTCGCCTTTTCAACTTTGTCCTAGATTAGATAACTTGAAGCCAGATTCTCAGATTCTCTAATCAAAGGATACAATAATATTCACACAAACAGATCTCATTATTGTGAGTGTGCACTGTAGACATGAGTATCTGCAGCAGCACAGCAGACACTAATCGTAACTAGCCCAATAGGATTAAGCGTAGGCAAGCGGGCAACAATGGGTGGCAAAGTCTCTGACCATTAAAGAAACGGAAGTGCTTATATGGAATTATGTAACTTTTTTTGGTGCCACGAACCGAACATTGCTCCTTTCCATAAAATATCATAACCAAGCTTTTTGTGCGGTGGCTACATGGCTACATTTTTTCTATGTAGTAAAAGGACCATTAACTGGCGGCTGCGTAGGTAGAAATGGCAGTGGTGTTTGAAGGTATATGCTCTTGCAGTACATACGACTTCTGTCAGGCAACACAGGAAGGCGACTGTTGCCGGCGTGGTGTGCCTACTAAATTTTCAGCAATTTTACCAACTCCTGCGTGTTTGAGGTAACATTTTTTTTTACTATTACATTATTCTCAATGTAAAGTGAACACTTTGTGGTGCCGGAGGATAGTGCAGTCGTATTTGGAGCTCCCATCGCCATGTTCACATAAATTCTTTTTGAAATTCCTTTTTTTATTCCGTTGCAGTAGAGGAATTCATGAATTTCGCTCTACTCATGCTGAATATGTGAATAGGGAATTATTTACACCTAGTGAGGTGCTTTTTCTTTGTTAATGGGACGGGAATTCTAAGCAATAGATACATTCTATGGTGTACCTACAGTACATGTAGACATTTCAACAAATCTAGGTGCTCTTAAATACACCAAGAAACCGTTTTATTTGATCAACACAAGTCAGCCTCTGAAAATCTGATCATGCAAGAAAGATTAAATGTCTGGAGCATTTGCAAAAGCAACCTAACCCAAAACAGATGAAGCACGTGGAGCAGGAGCACTCAGACCTCTTTTAACGCTAGTATGGAAAAAATCAACTCCGTATTTCAAGTTGAAATACATGCAATTTAACTTTGCATCAGAGAGAACCTAATCCCAAAATACTAACAAAAAGTACATTTACATCTTCTCGGATAGCAGTGCGTCACTGTTGATATTAGAGCATGTGAAATCAATTCAAACATAGTCTGGGACTGCCTCCAGCTGCTCGCAATATTAACTATGCCAAAGCAGAGTTCTTTCAATATGGGTCACAGCGGCTTTGACCGCAGCGAAAAAGCAGATGAACTAGTCAGAAAAGGATTTGCCCCTTCTGGAGGGAAACCAACTGGCCACGATTTTGCTATATACCCCTTATATTAATAGAACCAAGTAACTCCTACAACTAACCAGAGGCAAAAGCACAGTCACCGGATTCTTGACGGGACTCCGTAGAGTCAAAAACGATTTCTTACCGTAGAACTAGCTGAAGACAACATTTGTCGAGTGTGGAAAGAAGACGAAGAAACAGCATTTTATTAATTAGCAAGATCACTCCTACATGTCCTTACCTTGAAGCCGATGCTATTCCTACCAGCTCGCCCAAAGACTGAATTTATAGAAAAGTCTGGAAATCTCTGAAACGAAGACGTCACAATTTTTTTTTTTTTTAATTTGCGTCCGCTAAAGGGATTTCTTTTTTTCTGTAGTGACACAGTACCCTTATAGTGGAAACCACAGCGCAGGCATTTTTGTTTGTTGCTGTAACTAGGTCCCAGCAAATGATTCATTGCCTATTTTTGGGTGCTACTTACTGTATGAACGAATAGAAGCATAGGAAAGAAGTTTGGTGCGATGAGATTTTTTCTCCACAGGTGGCGCCTAAATTGCTTTAGGGAGATCTGTTTTTGTTGTCTGTATTCAATTTATAAAAATCATGGCCCTGGTCGGGATTCGAACGCACGACCTGCCAATCACTTACTGAATACACTACCATCGCACCATTGCCATCTACAATTGCCCCGTTCCGGCTGCGGTGGAAGGATACTAAGTCCCATCTCCTTTGGAATTTAATTTATGTTGGCGGTACGTTTTTTTAACTAGATGTGGTATTGTTGTTGGAATAATGGAGCATCAACTCCTTCAGTTGATATGCGGAACTAAAGTTAATTCCTTGCCTACGTCTTCAGAACATTGGATAACATCATTGATGGTTTACTAAGGGACGCGGTTTTATTTTTCATTTTCACATAATTTCCCTCTTTTGACCACAATGCTTCCCTTAACCAAAAAAGCCTTAAAAGTTAAATGGCCATTAGACACACAACCATGACATTGCCAATATATCTACACATGGTCGATCAGTAAAGTATAATGAATCGCTATTTATCGCATATTTAATGACCTCCTGCGCACCACAGGCTTTGATTTATTATCGTATGAAGTAGTATAGCCATCGCGATAAACCATAATTGAACATAAATGTCTGCCAGGGAGACGCAAAGTAATATAATGTCTTGGAGAATACGCAGAGGAGAATAGATATATTAGGGTGCTTATAAATACAAAATCTGGCTAAAGAAACCTGAAATCAATCAATAGTCCTTAGGAATAAAATGAAACTAAGATTTTTTTCCCAGAATTATTGAATAGAGTTCCTACACAGGGACTGGATAGGCAAATATCGCTGAGTTTGTAAATTTAATCGTTGAAATGTCGAAACTCAATTTACAAAATTTAACATTGAGTTTCGAAAAATAAAAATGAAGTGCACGCCTGGGTTCATACGAAACTTTCTCTCTTTTATACGAATTGGTTTTGAATCACAATTATTTCTTTAAGTCCTATTCTATAGTCGTAAAATCAGGAAAATAAGGATAGTTAAATGTTGATATGTATGTAGATAGCTAAATTTGATTTGTCTTAATTGCATTAAAAAGTGTAATTTAACCAAGAAAAGATTTTTATTTTCACTTTTTAATGCACCATTTGTTTTAAAATGACACACTTTTGTGAGAATATTTTACATGCACATTCATTTTAGTTCGCATAGTCTTTTTTTCTTGTTTTTGTTTAGTGAATATACAATATAATATAATTATGTTTTTGCATATCAATAGTAAACAGCTTTAATCTCTTCATATCTTTCCAGTCAAGATGATCTTGTTTTACCCACCATGCCAATAATACCATTACCACGCGATTTCCTGTTGCAGCAGCAAATCTCATCAACCCACGAGGTTGAGTGTATCCAAAATACATATGTGTGAAAGGATTATATGTCTTCTTATGTGATTTGAATGCAATGTGTAAAATTAAACTACTTGTGTAATGTGTACTGTTTAATATAATTCAATTTTGTGCAATTTATAATGAGTGTGAAACTACTTGTCAAGTGTGTTTATTCTATTAGATGTACCTACTCTCGTCACAGGCTGAAATACGAATGCCCCCGTTAGCGACAGTAGGCAAGTAAAAATGCTAAATTGTTATATGTTTAGAATTACTGTTTTAAAATAAAGAATTACTCTTTTAAAATAAAGAGAGTGAAATTTAGAAAGCGTTACATTATAATGAAAGAATGCAGAATTACAATAGGGTGCTTATGGCACGTGATTGGTAACTTGTGGGATGTATTCCAAAACAGTGGTTAACTTCAATAAAGACTTGGATAGGATTCTTTAGTGGTCAAAAAGAAAGCACTCGTGTCTAAATCCAAAAAAGTCACTATGCATGTTCATTTCGAAAAACAGATTTGAGATTGACAGTTTAGCAAGCATTTATCTTGACAATGAACAAATTTATTTCTCAGATAATGCAAAAAATCTTGGAATTCAGTTTAGTAGTCTACTTAGGTGGGATGATCATATCCGTATGGTTGTTGGAAAGATTTATGGGTACCTGCGTAACTTATCTATGTCGCGACGCCTTACACCACTAAAAACCAAATTAATGTAAGTGAACGCTCTTATTATACCGATTACATCGTTTGGTTGTGAAGTTTATAACAACTGTAGTGCTGATTCAAAAAGTATACTTAACATCTCTTTCAGCAATGTTACTCGTTATGTATATAGACTGAAGCGTTTTTTTGATATATCTTCGTATAGAACAAGAATACTTAGATGTTCGTTAGATGTCGATCTGATTTTCCGTACTCTGAAACTCCTTCACAAAATCATTGTTACCAATTAGCCAACATATTTACATGCGAAACTTGATTTTTCAAAATTAATCTCGCTCATTAAGTCTTATTCCCTCTACATGCACAACCACTGAACTACAATTTTATGTTCATGCTATTCGCTTGTGGAACTCTCTCCCTCTTGGCATTCGACGTCTCTGTTTCGTGGTTGGTTTTGAGAGCTATCTTTTTGCATATTTGGCTGGCAGTAATAGGATATTATAGGTATTGCAATTGACACAAAATTATCTTAAATAATACATGTAAATAGTTTACAGAAACTTTTATATGTAATCAATTAAAAAACTAAATTCAATAGTTTTCTATATGCTCACTAATTTATTTATTAATTCATTTATGTTTTTTTCCATTTATTTTCTTTTAATATTTGTAATGTTATTTCAAAATTATATAATTAAAAATCAAATCTAAAGTTAAAAAAATTCGTCACATTTAGATGTTTATAGAAACTTAATTGTAATCTTTATGTAAATGTTGTTTAATTTCAATAAAAGTACAAAATACATTTGTGAATGGCTAAAATAAAAACCAACTTGAAATTAAATTTTAATCCTTCAGTAGAGGTCGGAAATAGGTAATTAAAGTATAGCCGCATTTTATAAGGACACATTTTCCAAGAGCCGTTTCTAACAATATAGAAGAATTTTATTATTTTATATTTTTATTTATTTCTCAACAACGTTATAATAATACCACCTTAGCCTAAGAATGGATATTAAATAATATTATATGCATCGATAAATTGTAGTGACTGACAACTGATATTTTTAATTAAAAAATAAAAATAGTATTAAATGTCACCTCAAAAAAACCGGCTCAAACAAATTCAAATAAGGGTCGGGTGACCAAAGAAAAAAACAATGGAATTTATCAATATTATGATAAAAAAAAGATAGGGACGGGCTACAGTCCGCTTGGGCGAACTGTTGGATACCCTATTCCCTCATAAGTGGGCTTGACAAAAGTCTAAGTATGGTTGAATTGTTAAGAACGCTCTACATATTTTGTTATATAACATTTAAGGGATTTTATCAAAAAAAAAACGCTCCCTAGCTCAAACTTGGGTGTTTCAATAAAATTGTTTTATTTAATTGTGAGCGTGTCAGTAGGCGAATTAAAAAAAAATTAACACATGTGCTTAAAGGGAGTAGAGAGTATATATTATAAATTTCAGCTCCCTAGCTCAAACTTTGGATTTTCAAAAAAATTGATTTATTTATTTGTGGGCGTGTCAGTGGCCGGATTTTGAAATTTTTTTATCCCGACCAGTTTTAGGAGTCATAGATCATATATAAAAAATTTCAGCTTTCTAGTTCAAAATTCGATTTTTTCCAAAATTTTGTTTTTTTGAGTTTGTTGGCGTGTCTGAGGGCGGATTTAAAAAATTCGTAAACTTGATTATTTCGGGACCCTAGAGAGTATATGGTAAAATTTCAGCTCTTTAGGTCCAGTTTAAAGGCCTAATTTTTGCCGACGGACGGACGGACGGACGGACATGGCTAGATCGACATTACTATCGATTCTGATCATAAATATAGTAACTTTTAGGGGTCTACGGGCAATATTAAGGTATGTTACAAACTATGCGTCAAAATTAATATACCCTTAGAATAGGGTATAATTAACAAAGATGAATACCATATACATATTATATATAAAGAAAGAATCATATAAAAACAGATTTTCAGCAAGACAAAATCAATGGGATAAACAAAAAAACAAAATTAAATAAAATTGTTAATTAATTAAAAAAAATACCATCAATCATGATGAGGAGAGTTTCGTAATCATCAAATTTCTCTAAGAATCTGAGGAAATTTATGAAATAGAAGACAAGCAAGGACAGTATACAAATCGCAAAACGATTTTTTCGAAATGCAGGCACAGAGACTAGATTCGACGTAATAACCACGGAATTATGACTGTCAAGGACCCTATAATTAATATTGAAGGATTTTACAAAAAAAAAATGTTTTTAAAACTTTAAAACAATTTATAAATGACGAAATGTAAGAATTTTTATCTCACAAAACATTGGAAAACTATAATGAATGCGATTTAGGCAGGTAGGTAGGTAGGTGTGGCGGTTTAATAAAGACAAACCCAATTAGCATTGAGTGCCGTTTTGTTAATACAAACTCACGTAAACCTGGGTATTATCGTTTGGTGGGGGATACGAAATCCATCCTGTGGAGTTCAGGAAAGTTATCAGTTCCTTGATAGTTTTCTCGGAGACTTCCTCAAGTGTATTGAAAAAAGGGCTTCCCAATGTTCGTAGTCTGGTCCTAGCTAAAGCTGGACATGTGCATAAAAAGTGAATTAGGGTTTCTTTTTCAGTTGTCACTTTGCAACTGCGGCAGTGGTTATTGTATGACATATCCAGCTTGCCCGCATGGTCACCTATACGACTTTTCCCGTGATGATCGCTGTTGTTCTTGCAATATCTTTTCGGATTCTACATAGAAGGTCGTTGTTTTTGCCTTGTTGTAGTTTGGCCCTATTTTTCTGGATATGACGCATGTAGTCAGCCTGCTCTATCTGAGGTTGGCTTTTTTGAGGTATTCTGCGTTGATATTTGCCTTAACTGCTCCGAGCGGAATGTGGACTGGTTTCGCCAATGAGCAGTGGAGAGCTGAGCCTTGCCTGGCCAGTTCGTCGGCATGCTCGTTTCCATAAACGTTACTGTGCCCTGGAACCCAGATCTGAGTAACCTTGAACTTATCAAGCAGGGCCAGCTCATTACGGCATTCTGGTACTAACTTATACACGGCTGTGTACATCCACAGGGTCAATTTTGGTTGCAGGCCCCACTTTTTGCCGAAGGTTCTGCTGCAGGCATAGAAGGCTATACATGCCTTCTTTACCCGTTGTTCTATGTTTATTTTCCAGTTGAGTTTAGGATCTAGGATAACTCCTAAATACCTGACACTGGTTGAAAGGGATAGGGGTGTGCCGTTTAGGTGAGGAAGCGTGAAGTCAGGTATTTTGGTTTTGGTGGTAGAGAGCATCAGTACAGTTTTCTCCGGGTTGACTCCAAGACCGCACTTTTTTGCCCATGTGCTAACTTTGCTTAGAGCATTTTCCATGATTTCGCTAATCACAGAGGGGAACATTCCCGAAACCAATATCACCATATCGTCCGCATACCCGATATCTTGATTCTTTCTCTGTCTAAACTTAAGAGGATTTTGTTCATTACTAGGAGCCAGAGTAGAGGTGAGATGACTCCTCCTTGAGGTGTTCCCCTCCTGGCATATTTGGTTATATTGCTATTTCGTAAAGTTGCTTGAATGATTCTAGTGCTGAGCATGGAAATAATCCATTGATTTATATGGTTTTCTATTTCCAGCTCCCTCAGGGACTCTAGAATTGCTTCAGTGTGTACATTGTTTAAGGCTCCTTCTATGTATAGAAAGGTGGCCAAGGTGTATTCTTTGCAATATAATGTAAATAATTTTTCTATCGTACGCACTACCTAGTGAAAAGCTGTTTCTGTAGATCTTCCCTTGGGGTATGCGTGTTGACATTTGAAGAGCTTTTACGCTGATTTTTGTTATGATATATGTTTGCAGAATAATAATACGTTGACACAGGGACGATATTTTTCGGCATTTCAGCTAAATTCAACATTTCACCAAAATGTTCACCATTTCGCTATTAATGCCAAAAAAATATATAAAAATATAATACATATCTATATTTAAAAAAAGGAGAAAGTAGAAACCGTCTAAAATCAAGTCACTTATATATTTAATTTAATTTTATTCGACAATTAAATGTTTTGTTGCAACAACTGTTTTCAGAAGAAATAAAATAAGAGCAACGATATTTTGACCGTAGCTGTCATATTAAAAGACTTAAAAAAACTTTGTTTTTTCAAAAAATGTTGTACAAGGTGGCGCAAAAGTTGTCATCTGTTTACTTCACAAATGTCAAAGTAAAATTGACATTTGCCGCTATTTGCAAAAATTATAGCATCTTCCGATAGGGTTTTCAGCCCTTGGGTGGCCTTAGGCAATTCTGTGTGCCAATGTTCTAAATGATCCACGACGTTTGACATCTATCCTATGTAGTTTTCCGTCGGATTGGTGAACGCCACTGGGTGACTTTTGCGCCACCTTGTATAACAAAATATGAAGATTCTCCGATATTTGCCACGCTCACTCAATTAAGCATAGAATTATGGATATGGTAGCCAAAAGTTCGCCCAAGCGGACTGTAGCCTTTCCCTATGGTTTTTAAAAGAACTTCAAAAACATCAATGCGATCAATAACAAAAATTATTTCGTTGGTGCGTCGCTCAATTGGTTCCTTGCTGCCATAAAGAGCATTTGTTGTGGTAATTAATTATATATAAATATATATACTAAAAAACTTTCGGGCATCTTTAAGGGTGAGTTTGTTAAAAAGAAAGGGGTGCTACAAAGTAGAGGTTAGTGTGTTGGCTTGTGACCCATGCGGTTCAATCCCCATGGGGAACAACAACATACGGCACCCATTAATGGAGAGAAACGTAACACCTTATTTTCTCGAACCTCTACGCCAAAGAGAGGATTTGTATCTTGTAGAACAATGGACTGTTACCGAGTCTGAGTGCCCTGGGATTTGGATTTAATTTTTTTATTAAACAAAAAAAAAATGTAAAGGAAGACATCGCGTTAATAAGGGCGGAATATCAATATTCCACCCTAACTTTATGAAAATAAAATAAAATAAAATATTTTTGTACCCTTTCTATCATGTTGCTGTGAATGCGATGGTAAAGATTCCAGATTATACTACCATAACCAAGTACCGATCTTTAGAACGCAAAACAGAGAGCATTTAGTGCATAGGGATCAGAGAATTCTTTAGTGAATAAAAGATACCTAATTGATACCAAATATCGTTGACAAAGAGAGCTACTTTAAAGTACCTACTAAATTCGCTCTCGAAGCTTTGCCGGTATCCAGTTTAATAAAGAGGTGTCGAACCCAATTCATTTCAAATTTTGAATCAGCAATGTATGGTTTACTCTGTCAAAAGCATTATCAAAATCAGTAAAAATG
Organism: Portevinia maculata; assembly: GCA_949715645.1. NCBI lineage: Eukaryota > Metazoa > Arthropoda > Insecta > Diptera > Syrphidae > Portevinia > Portevinia maculata. The sequence goes on along the minus strand of OX454527.1, from coordinate 187,665,199 downwards.
ATATCAGTCTTATGGCCAAGTTCAAAATTTGTTTCTGCTATTTTCACATAGAACCGCTTAGTTAATGACTGTAGATCTACCTTAAACAAATCCATGCTGAGAATCCGCTATGATTTTTCTGTTACAGAAGTTCAGTTTAATACACACAATCGTTTCAAATATTTTTGGGATGACTGACTGTTTACATATAGTTCAAAACTTCCCGCTTGGATCCGTCTTTAAAAAATAGTACGTAAGACATCTTCCACTCGGTAAGAAAACTACCTGTTTTAAGCCATAAGTTGAAAATAATACATAAAGGTATTGAAAAAACGGAACCCTTATAGATTCGTCATGTCTGCTTGTCTGTCCGGGCATGTCACAGCCACTTTTTTCTGAGACTATAAGAACTATACTGTTGAAACTTGGTAAGTAGATGTATTCTGTGAACCGCATTAAGATTTTCACACAAAAATAGAAAACAAAACAATAAATTTTGGGGGTTCCCCATACTTAGAACTGAAACTTAAAACATTTTTCATCAAACCCATACGTGTGGGGTATCTATGGATAGGTCTTCAAAAATGATATTGAGGTTTCTAATTATAATCATTCAATCAACTCGTAAAAAAAAACATTTAATTTCATAAACATAAACCTTATGCGTAAACCGTTCAAAGTTACAACGAACTACAAGAGCTTTTATATGATGTTACATGCTGCTATGGAACCCTTCATGGGCGAGTCCGACTCGCACTTGGCCGCTTTAGTTTGCATCTAAGCCAGTTAAGGCATAAAATACATCCGAATGGTTTAACTACAAGTTCCCTATAGCAACCAGATTTGATGTGCAAAATTCATGACGGAAAATTAAAGAGGAGGAATAATACACGGATTTGAAATAAAGCAACGTCTCGGAATGGTTATAAAAAGACATTTTGGAATCCAACATTAAACCCAAATACTTGAACACATTGACTTTTTCAACAAGAAACAATTATCATTACACTAAAGATTGCTACAGAAAGTCGTTGAAGAATAAACAGCACAATTCTTCAATCTAAATTTGGGACACTCCGGTGCATGAAAAAAAATATTTATATCGAAATTGCTTTCTTTAGACAAACTGAAAAACATAATTTTTGTTTTAGGAGTTCGAGGTCACCATACTCTGGTCAAGAGGTTGTTCGGCTCCCAGCGCATAGGTTCGAAAAGGAAAGGAAGGCCAAACCACTGGCGCTGTTTTAAAAACGAACCCACGCTATAATAAGCGTGCCCGTGATCACTGAGGATGGAAGGTTGGACTGTCTTAGGCAGATACTCTTCACGGGTCTTTAGAACGATTAATAAACGTTTGTTTTTTGATTGATTTCTTTTAAAACGAAAATAATAGTATAAGCAAAATATGTACACAATATCCTTCTTAACATGTCGCTTTAGCCTTGTGTAGGTGTAAAGGTACCTGGGTACTTTCTCAACATAATTTTCAAAAAAAAATTCGACCAGAGACACTATCTTAGTATTTTCAATAACTTCATAAAAAAATATTTCTGCGTCAAATGAGCTATTAATGTCGAAAATTTCATGTTTCTTCTACGAATTTCTTTTGTTGACATGTTCTCGAATATAACGTGAAGGTACCTGGGTATTCCGATATATTCCGCTGTACAACGTCAATGTTAGTGTCTGCCAACAACCAGACATCACTGCGACTAATAAACGGAGCTTGTTTCTCAGCAACATGGGCAAACAACTTCCGAGACTTATTGCCAACTTCCACGTCGCAATGCATTTAATTAGCCCTCGGTAAACCGATATATCCACCAACAGCTGATTTGTTTAAAAATAAAATTTCATTTACAACTAATAAACTTTTATAAACAACTGTTTTGCAAAAATTTGTTTTTTAAACATAATTCATAAATAAAGACACGACTCCCATACAAAATATACTGGAGTACCCGGTTGTTGCCACTCACACATGGGTTAAACAAAGTTTTTTTCCCCACGAACAACATTTTCCAATTCCGGTTATTTTGACAGAAACAAAAAAAAATACAAATCGACAAGGATTATCAGCCCAATGTCACGCCAACTTTATGGGAGAGGAATATTCATGTACTAACTGTCCCGTGCTCGCCTTATTTCGCCAGTCTTCCACTTCTCAAATTTAAAACAACATACTTGCTGATAAGAACTGATAAAGAAAACGTCGAGGGTGTCCCTACTCATTATATGGATATACTCTGAGTGTGACTCCCTCTCAATCTCATTTTGATTTCATACCCTATCTTTCTCAATCCCATGGCCATGCGCCATAAAAAAAACAACACATACTGCAAAAGGTGCATAAAAAAAAGAAAGAAGAAACACATTGCACAAAAGGTACAGGTAGAGAAACAAATTTGTGCCGCACACACAAACAAATTTTTCTGCACTGAATGCTGGGAAAATCCAACGATCTAGCTTCAATCGAACATTTTACTTTTTTGAATTGTATAAAATTTATAGTTTAATGCTTATTGTTCAACTTCAGGATAACCTACAAAGATGATTAATATCTTAAAATCTTTGTAGATAATTAGACTTTATATTAAAAAAAATCCTATGTCATTTGGATGCGTCATTCCAAAGCTAGGAGCTAGAAAGCATTCGAGAGTTACAACTTTTCTTAGATATCAGCTTACATCTCCGCTTCTGGACAGCGGATGAAGGATTTTCTCACGGTAAAAAGTAGCCTATGTCCATTCCCAGGCTCTAGACTATCAGTGTACCAAATTTCATTTAAATCGGTTCAGTAGTTTTAGCGTTAAAGCGAAACAGACAGACAGACAGACAGACAGAGTTACTTTCGCATTTATAATATTAGTATGGATAATACAACAGTTCAAAAAAGCCTTTCCTTATGTTTTCTACTTCGATTAGAATCCTTTAATATAAATGTTTTCTCATCTCATTTTGAGCGCATCTTAAAAAGCCTCCAACTCAAAAAAAATCTGTTTCCGTATTTCCATTGTTTACAAATAATATCAAAACCGGACAATGTATAAATTAAAGTGAACCTCTTCTCCAACTGAAGAGTTCCGGCATCTGTTTTTTTAATTCCAAATCAAGGTAAAATGCACTCAAATTTATTTTCATCGAAGTAATATTCGTTGGTGAATTCACCGAAAAGGAATCCATTCAATATTTTCTTGCAAAGAACCATAAATCTGATAGATACCTATGATACATATCTAAATTTAGCCCATGGATTCCCTCGTACGAGTACAAAATGCCAGAAGTTTATTGAAAGTTGGAGTTGGAAAGGAGTTGTTCTTCGGCTTTCAGAAACACCCATTTCATATTAAAATTCATAAAGTTTGAAACTATATTTCACTAAAAAAAACTGTATACATATCATGTTGAGAGTAGTTCTATTATATGTGTGTTTTTTTTAATATTAGTTAGTGCAAAATGAGTTTTCATTCAGTCATTCCTTTCGAAAGAAATTCATTTAAGGGATAAAACAGAAGTAAGTGGGTATGGGTCGAAAGAATTCGGAAATATTAAATGTGGTGTCTTGAATGTATTTAAAACCAGTTTATGTTTGAGGTTTGGTCGTTTTTTCTAATAAAAATACATCCCAGCTAATAAAATCATTTTGAACAGTTTTGATGTTTTGAAAACTGGGGATGATAATAAACTTCCTATTCATATTAAAGAGTCTTAGGTTTTAAAAATACTTCTCCTTTCTCAAAATCAACTTTGAGAATTTGATCTGTGTTGGAGTTTTAAGGAGTGAACGAAAAGAAAACGTCGTACCCGGTTTTTACCAAAAGTCTTAAACAAGGGTACTTTCGAAATACGGCTATACCTCAAAAATGGTTAACGTGATTTTAAGGAAATTTGGAATTTTAGCTGACACTTAGATTGCGGAATCACGTGGATCTGAATGGGTTGTCCAGTTGGACCTTCTAATGAAGCGAAGGAGTGGAGTTGCCTTTTTTGTAAGAGTGCTGGACAAGTACATAAAATATATAGAAGATGATTTTCTTTTTCGTCCATGCAGCTTCTGCAAAAATCGTTTGAATATATGCCAAGCCTTGTTGCATTCTTGCCTATGAGACAGTGTCCAGTAATGACACCTATAGTGGTGCTAATTTGCAATCTGTTTAGAGCAATAAGTTTTCTAGAGCGTCGCAGGTCCAGCTTTGTCAGATCTGCTTTGTCGCAGATTGCATGTAGCTTAAATATGGGTTTGCATGCAGCAATTGGTAAACCAAGCTCCCTGCTCCTAACATTAACAACAAAACGGACACGGAGACTGATCGGGTACAGGAACCGACCCCGGGACCACCAGACTCACCGGCGAGGCGTTGCATCGAGCATCTTGCTCGTACGGCCTGGAAGGAGAGAAGATGGTCACTGGGGAGGTAGGGAAGAGGAAACTGCAGCTGGAGAACATCCAGAGCCTCAGCTCCACTTGCAATCTGGATGCAGGTTCCCCTCACCAACCAGGCAACTGCAGCCGTGAGGTCTCGGGAAATAACTCGACAATGGACAGTTGCCAAACAGTCGTGGAGACACAGCCCTCCAATCTCGGACGGGACACTCAAGGAGCCTTAGACTCTAAAGTCCCCAGCAAACCCAAGCCAAAGAAGCCTCTAGGGGAGCATGAGATCCTGCGCAGGCAAAGGCGTAACGCGCTCAGGATCGTCCGAAGGATGGGTAGCAAAATTCCGGAAGCCTTAACGGAGAAGGAAAAGCTATCCCTCGACAAGGCTAAGGAACGACTGAAGACCATACCCGACAACCCAACGAAGAAGAGCAAACGTTTGCCCAGCTCTAGGACAATTCCCAAAAGACCGGCTGGGAAAGAAAGCCCTTTGCTCTCCACCCCAATCGCAGCCAGACTTAGGAACCCTGTAATTGGCACGAGAGAGGATACTCAATCCAAGCTCGACCCGATTGCGAGCACGTCCAAAAGAGCTGGGCAAAACGACACGCTTTCCCCAATCTCTCAAACTGACGTTAGGAAGAAAGCCAAGGTCTCTTTACCAACCGCAGTTGGCCAACAAGTAGCCGTAGTAAACTACGGAAAACCTGCACGGAAGTTGACAGAGGACCAATGGCGACTCATCGAACTTCGAATCCTAGATGAGGTGAACGAGGCCATCCTAAAAAACAAGGAACCCCTCCCGCTTTTTGGCACCCTCAATACCATCCAAGGATTCAAACTCATGACCTGTGAGGAAGAACACACCTTCACATGGCTCAAGGAGTTTATTGCCAGGACGAAAGCTCCATGGCCAAACGCCGAACTTCGTCTGATTGACAAAAAAGAGATCGTACGGATAACAAGACCTAAAGCCAAACTTGTTGTACGAGGGCCTCATATCCCTAAGGACCGCATCGAGAGATACTTACGATCCCTAAATACCGATCAACTGAGCCACGCTTGGGAAGTGATCGAGATGGGAGAATACCATGAATCAGGCACGGAAGTGATAGTGTTGCTTAGTCACAAATCCATTCCGTTGTTCGACACAAAACCAACAAGGATGGGGAGCCAAAAAACCGTGATGAAGCTAATACAAATAAACCTTCATCACAGTAAGGCGGCCAGCGCCAACCTAATCTACCTCATGGAGGATAGAAAAATAGACCTAGCCCTTATTCAAGAACCCTGGGTAGCAGGAGGCAGATTAAACTCGAAGGGACTTGTCCTGTTTAAAACAGTGCAGACAGATCCAAATAGTAAGATTAGAACTTGTATAGTAGCTAGGAAACAGATTAACCTCTTTCTTCTATCTACCTACAGTGATAACGACCACGTGACGGTAAAACTTGAGCGTAACGGGCTCCTTCCGCTGATTCTAACATCATGCTATATGCCCTATGATACAACGGAAGGACCACCGTCAGATCTGACCCACCTTCTTGTTCAACGTGCTACAAGGGAAAAATGGGACCTGGTGATGGGATGTGATGCTAACTCCCACCATGCCCTATGGGGTAGCTCAAATACATATACAAGGGGTGAGTCACTTTTTGAATTTCTTATAGATCATAACTTACTTATAGCTAATAGGGGTTCAGAACAAACTTTTGTTAGAAATAGGCAAGAAGTAATCGATGTTACAATATTAATTAACTCGAATACAATCACAATAGATCAGTGGAAGGTATTAAAGGAGGAAACATTCTCTGACCACAAAATCATTGAATTCCTGATACCAGACACGAACGATCCCCCAAAATCATATAGGAACCATAGAAAAACTAACTGGGACCTTTTCAATATGGAAGTGGGAAAGAACTTAAGAACTCTCCAGACAGATGCTGCGTATGCACCAGAGAGTACAGACACGAATGCCGAGAATCTAGGAAATATCCTAGGTAAAGCGCTCGAAAAATCATGTCCCCTACAAACGAGGAGTAAAAGAAAATCGACTCCTCCATGGTGGACAAAAGAACTGTACGACATTAAGAAAGAGGCTAGAAAACTTTTTAATGTAGCAAAACGTACAAGATCCGACCATGACTGGGACACCTACAAATCCAGTCAAAGAAAATTCAAAGCAGTAACGCAACAAGCAAAGCGATCTTCGTGGAAATCCTTTTGTAGTAAAATGGAAAGCACCGCGGAATCAGCTAGGCTCAGGAAACTACTTGCTAAGGAACCAGTAGCCTTGGGATCTCTCAAGGACCCCAACGGCAACTGGACAGAATCCTGCAATGAAACACTCAAGCTCCTCCTTGAGACTCACTTTCCGGGATGCATTAATGAGCATAACAATCCGGAAGAAGAGCACTACACGGAGCACATAACAACAGCGGAGATTATAACGGAAGAAAGGATAAAATGGGCCATTAATTCCTTCTCTCCATATAAATCTCCGGGTATTGATGGCATTTTCCCTATGATGCTACAAAGATGTGAAGAACATATAACCCCACATCTGAGGAACCTCTTCCTAAGTAGCCTAAAATGGGGATATGTACCCAAAGTTTGGCGAGAAGTTAAAGTGGTTTTCATACCCAAAGCTGGGTAACCTAGTCACACTACCGCCAAAGACTTTAGGCCAATCAGTTTAACCTCTTTTGTTTTAAAAACTTTTGAGAGACTGATGGACATTTATATTCGTAGCAAACTGAGTCCAGAGGTCTTATCCCCAGCTTAGCATGCATATACGAAAGGCAAAGGTGTAGAGACAGCACTCCACAGTGTCGTCAGCACCATAGAAAAGACACTAAGGGACAAGGAATATACTCTAGCCGCCTTCTTGGACATTGAAGGTGCCTTTAACAACGTCCAAGGGGAAGCGGTAGAAAGAGCCCTAGTAAACCTAAATGTGGAGAATACCATTATTAAATGGATAATGTGCATTCTTAAAAGAAGATGCATCTACTCAGAGTTAGGTGGTGAAATAATTAAGGTGTCAGCATCTAGAGGAACCCCTCAAGGCGGAGTCCTATCACCCATTCTTTGGGTACTCGTTTTAAACGAGATTCTGATTGAACTTAGACTTAGTGGAGTCAAGGCAGTAGCATATGCTGACGACTTAGCACTGCTAGCGACAGGAAAATTCCCATCCACTCTAAGTGAACAAATAAAAGGATTATACCAATAAAAGGATTATACCGCAATTTAATCCGCCAACTATTGAGGGTACTCCACTACAAACATCAGAATACGCAAAGTATCTTGGCGTGATTCTGGATAGAAAATTAAAGTGGAGCCTCAATATAAAAGAACGAGCAAAGAAGGCAACGATAGCCTTATACGCCTGCAATAGAATCTTCGGCAAAACCTGGGGACCTAGACCCAAAATTATCATGTGGTTGTATACGGCGGTAATTAGACCGATACTCACATACGGTAATTTAGTCTGGTGGCAGGGGTTGTGTAAGGCCACCAACCTTAAGACTATGACTAGAGTCCAAAGAATTGCCTGTATTGGCACTACTGGAGCTATGAGAACCACCCCTACAGCGGGGTTGGAGGTAATTCTCAATCTTAAACCCCTAGATCTTTTCGTACAAGAATCTGCAGGAAACAGTGCCTTGCGGCTAAGCCAAACAAAAAACTGGAAACCCAGTACAACAGGGGCCCTACCATGAAATTCTATTCTAAAGTGAAACTGTTCGAATTCGCAGAATCGCAACTCTGTAATTCTATTAGTAAGTTCTGAAAACGAAAATCGAACATCTCTAGTGGTGCCAACTTATTTTGTGTACTTTCGCGTATTTGTGGAACTACCGAATTCGAAAGTTAATGTCAGAATCGTTCGAATTTGCTCTAATTCATTCGATATCAAATGTGTTTGCGAGGAAGAGGTAAGGGAATTTGTCTGCATCAAAAATGTAAGTAAATAAAAATATTAATTTATTAATTGCATTTAAATTAATTACTCAACCACTAACTTTACTTTTTATGAATAGGCAATCAACGAATATAGTAAACACCAAGCCGTCACAATTCGAAATGCTGGTCAATTACATGAAAACTCATCGAGACTTATCCAAGGGATATATTAAAAGTCCAGAAGCGAGACAAAAATCTCATCAAATGTGGACAAAATTAACCGAAAACCTTAACGCTGAGGGTCCACCGCAGCGTGACATTAAAGGATGGAAGAAAGTAAGAATATTCAAGTTAACCATTAGCTCATTATTAATTTCATGTTTCGTTTTGTAGGTGTGGGCGGATTTTAAGAATACCATCAAGGGAAAGCTGAGGTCAAATAAGGCCAATTTATCGGGAACCGGTGGCGGTCCGTCCAAGCAAAAACTTCTTACGCCATTAGAGACGGAGGTGGTTGAATTGCTTGACCTTGTACAAGCCGTCGAGGGAATGCCGGGAAGTACTAGCTACGGGGTAATCTTTAATAATTTATTTTCCAAAGACCTTTTTTTATTATTATTACTTTATGTTTATGTTAATGAAAAAATAAATGTTTAATTTATGCATTTAACAAATCATTTCTTATATTATCTCTGGTTCGTTTAGCTAGATTCGAATATTGCTCGTTGTTCAATGAATGTTGTTGCAAGTTTACAGGATTTACATCATCCGATAAATTTTCTTGGGTTGGTTCAGGTAATGCAACTCTGAACTTTATACACAAATTGTGGAGTGCACAACAAACGTTTACAATCTGTGCGACCTTCTCAGGCGAATAATGAAGCTCCCTTGCCGCCAAGAGACATCGGAACCTTGCCTTTAGGACACCAAAAACGCGCTCAATTGTTGATCTTGAAATCGAATGTTTTTCGTTGAATTTGCATTCAGGGGATCCTTCAGCTGCCGTTCTGTATGGTGTCATAATCCAAGGCTCCAAGGGATATCCAGAATCTCCTATGAAAAGTTTTGATTAGTTTTAGATATGTATTTTAATATGAAACTATTGTCTAACTTGCCTAATATCCATGACGTCGTTTCCCCATTTTCAAAACCACGCTGAAGGTAAGCTCTTTCAGCACTAAGAGCCCATATGTGGGAATCATGAGATGCACCTCCATATCGTGCATTAACCGATCTTATGATCATGTTGTTGTCACATATCTATAAAAAACAGTATTTTAGAATGAAGATGTCTTTTATAATACATATATACTATATGGACTATTTTTATTTACCACCATGGCATTAATGCTGTGTTTGAGTTTTCTGTTAAAGAAAAGGTGCTCGTTCGTGACCGGGCGAATCATTTGAATATGCGTTCCATCTACAACCCCAATTATACCAGGAATTCGCGATTTTTGCCAAAAATAATGTTTTGACTTTCTTTTTTCTTCGTCATTCATTTCAAAATTTATAAGCAGCGGGCACATGACTCTTTCGATTGAAGCCAAAACATCTGCAAGTATGTTTGACATAGTTTGCTGTGCAAGTCCAGCATGCTTGTCACCACCGATTTGGTTGTGGTAACCTCCTGTTGTCAATGTTGCTGATAGCTTAATCATATTTGGAACAGAATTTTGCCTTTTGCGAATACACATATCCGATGATATGTTGTTAAGTAAAAACATGAAACTCTCTTTACAAAGACGATAGTTTTTAACAAAACTGAAATCAAAATATTATATTTGATTAAAATCACGTTCGAATACTTTATTATGTGAAAATGAAAACCTTTTCTCGCTAAGCTCTATCACGTTAGAGGTGTCTCTAATTCTTCTTCGTTCAATTTGCTCATTTCGTTCCTGATTTTCTTGTAAATCAAACCAAATTGCAACGCTGTCCATTTTTGTAATTATTCTTTTGACTATTTTTTCTTTTGTTGTATATAATGCGAGACTCGCTTGGGTTATGTCAAACTCATGTGAGAATCGTTCGAAAATCGCAGATTTGTTGCCAAATAGTTTGGCATTACCGACGTTCGATTCTACTTTCATAGAGAGTACCATTTGAAAGTAGAATCGGAAATAACTTTCGAATAGAATCAATAGTAGAATCGAATTTCATGGTAGGGCCCCAGGGCATGCATAGATTCTAGAGAAATTTACGGGTAGAAATGTATGCACAGACTACATTACTCCCAAACTAGATTTTATAAGACCATTTACTGTCTCTTTTCCCTGTAGGGAAGAATGGCAGCATAATCAAGTATCAATCCATGCAACAACGATCCCCATCTATACAGATGGCTCCAAGATGGATACCGGCGTTGGTGCAGGTTTCTACTCAGAAACGCTCGGAATATCTGGCTCGATCAGACTCCCCGACTACAGCAGCGTCTTCCAAGCTGAGGTTCTGGCTGTGACAACAGCCGCTAACCAGGCTGCAATGACGGCAATACCACAGGCTGATATTACCTTCTTCATTGACAGCCAAGCGGCAATAAAATCGATTTCAGCCCCACAGTTCCACGGAATGCCATTATGCCCCGGCACCCAACAAGGGTGAATGTTGAACTACTCTGAGTTTATAGTGACCTATTCCATGTGCTTTATGGCAACTTGACTATATGAGCAAATGCGGATACCTTTAGCGGATATACCGATATCTTTAAGCCAAGATAAGACTTTTTTAAATCGCCATGATTTTTGCCTGGAACACGGTACAGTGTTGGGGAGGACGGAAGATGAAACTTAGATTTGGCATGTCTGAAAAATCTATTCACACACCCAATGTTTGATTTTTGATCCGTCGTTGTTAAAGTGGATCGCTTAATCATACAAGAAAGCATAACTCTCACAGTGTGACCTGGAAGGGATGGTTACTTGGAAATTACTACCAAATTGTAGCTGAGGTATGGTGTAGTCTATATTTCTTGTAAGGGTACTGAATATTTTCACTGAACTGGCGTTGTAAATTTCTTTATGGATCCCCCACGATGAGGCTTTGAGACGAAAAGCCGGATTAGTAATCGCTTGTCTGATGAAAATGTCAAGGGGTATTGGATGAAATGAAATGTCCAGTGCAGCAGAGTGAGTAGTATGTAGTGCCCTACTGATACATAGACAGGGTGACCGTTGGATTCTGCTTAGCTTATCGTGATTGGTCGCTTTATAAAAGAAGGCAACTCCGTATGTAAGTATTGGTCTTATTATCAATACATATAGCCAGGGAGTAATGCGGGGTTATAGGCCTCACTTATTCCTGATGGCCTTTTTACAAGAGAAGAATATTGGTTCCCAGTTTAACTTTCTATCTAAAATGAGACCCAAATATTTAGCTTCGTCAAAGAAAGTAAGGCTGATACCTTTGATAGACAGAAGCTTTAAGTGTGGAATTTCATATTTCCTCGAAAGAGGACAAGTTCAATTTTGTGGGCCTTCACGACCAATCCACAACGAGCGGCTCATTTGGAAAGCTTGTTCAAAGCGTTTTGTAGGAGTTATCTAATTGTATAAGGATGCTTTCCTGATAGGGCAATAGCAATAACGTAATCGGCATCAGCGAACACCTTGCAGCCTTCCCCTTCCAGTCGTGTTAGTAGTTCGTTGACCACCCACTTTCAACAACAAATTGGGAAAATACGCCGCCTTGAGATGTACCTCCATTGACAGATCTTCTGGCGGAAGTTCCTTCCAGTTTTAAATTAATAATCCGGCTGGATAGCAGTAGATTGATAAACCCACCAAGTGAACAATCCACCTTTAGACATGACAGTGCAATTGCGATCGCAGATGTGTTGATGTTGGAAAAGCGCCTTCTATAAAATAATAAGAGACGATTGTCCGAGTTCTGTTTTCAAACTGAAACTTTATTTTTCCCAATCTAAAATCTAACTTACTTAACACAAAATAATAATGGCACATGTTGCCATAATTTGCTGATGTGCGCGTCGCTTAGTATTACAAAAATGCGATTGCGCATATCGCAATCATTAGCCTAACTGTGCATCTCTTATTACGGTGCAGCTGGCCTTGATGAGTCGAGTGCAATGCCACTACGATTTCTGTTGCGGTGTGTGCACTTGTACGATGTTTGAGTGCAGCTGACCTTGGTGAAGGGTGCAATGCACCTACGGTTCCTGCTGAGAGGCGTGTGTGCTAACTCCTCCCCCTGTTAAGCTCGAGACGACCTCGTTTCGATCTTTTAGGTATTTGATGGCTTCGTCCATTTGTTGTTTTGCAGTTGTCTCTTTTCTTGCTTTATTTTTTTGTCGTAACCATAGTCTAATAGAGATGATCACTCCTATAATTACAAATATAGCTGATAGGGTTGGAAATGTCGACCACCATAAGGTTGTTTGCCTTGAGACATGTTCTCTTAGTTCTTCGATGTGGTTTGTATTTTTGATATGGATTTTATGTAGGTAAGGTAAGGAAAGCTTTGCTTCGTGTTCCAAAAATTTAATCGCTATTGTTTTGGCCGGAAGTGGTTCTGTATGTATTGGAATCGTGTTGGTGGTGTATGAAGTTTCGTTGATCCTTATTGTGTCTGAGAATGTGATAAGATATGTCCCATTTATTATTATATCCTGTTCATAAAATATTTTAGTCGGTGGAACTTCGTTTAGAATTACTATTCCATCCTCGATCAGTTGTATGTCTGGAAGGTGATATGCGCTTTCTGTTGGACATGCGGCGGTGTTGTTATTTAGAAGGTGCATTAGGCATAGGTCGAACGCAGGTTTACAGATGTGCATCGATGTTATATTTGTGCAGTCCGTTAGCGGCTGATAAGTACTTTTACATTTTGCTGCTTTACTTACATCTAACTTAATTATTTTATTATCATGACTTACAGGATAAATACTTAACAAATTACAAATTTCATTTATTTTAGGTATTCTCAGTACATAATGAATTACATTAGAATTTTGTAAAATCTTTACTTTAGAGGCAGATAACAAATTACTGACGCTAATCGGTATATTCTCAAGATGGATTAAGTCGTTTATTTCAAGATTATCTAAAATGAGCGGATTTATAATTCCATTTTTCGCAAGTACAACTGATAAAACGATATTATTTAAATGAGATATGATATAAATATTTCTATTTAAAAGGCAATCTAAAAGAAGTGATTGTTTATCGAATTTTGAAATTGAGTTTTCCTTGATAGGGTGAATAAATGCATTTATTTGATCTGTGATCTCATTAATTTTCTCTTGTAGTTGAGAATTAATTTCTATCTGTCTATTGTTATTTGCAATTAAATAATTTTCTTTTGTTAGAAGTAATTCGTAATCGCTGTGATCCGGTGTCCCTGCTATAAATTTTAAGGCGGAACCTATAAAGACGATTGATCTAGTAAATCGTTTGGGGACTTCCAGAATATTAAGGATATTCAAAATTTCCTCCGTTTGTTGTTTAATAATTTCATATTTACTTTGTGCATCGAGTATTTCAGTGAGTATCTCTGTACTCTGCTGAGCCATTAGTTCGTATTCGGTAAGATTAGTGGTGTGTACGATGTACGTGAAATTTTCAAATGTTGCTACTTTACCAAGTGTAATAGGTATAATGTGAGCTGTGCTGTAATCGATGATTCTGGTCGCTGAGGGCCGAAAAAGTGAAAAAATCATACTGGGGAGAAAAAGAAAAAAAAGGGTATTAACGCAGATTACTTTTATGGATCTTTCTTCCATCTATGAGGACTGTGGTTCCTAAATCTTTTTCTATAACTTTCTCTACAAATATTTTCTGAAACTTGTTTCCTATACGCTTATTTCTTCGTAAGAATACCTTTTCACCAGGCTCGTATGTTTTGGTAATAGCATTTTCATTGAGACGTTGAAGTGTTTCTTCTTGTGCGGCAATCAGTTTCCTAATTATTTCTTCCTGATCTTGAGGGGGGCAATTATGAATTACATCAATTGGTTTTGCGTTTATTACGGAATGAATACTACTATTATATTTATGGGTTGCTAATAACATTAGATCAGTAGCTTCCCCTATTTGTTGTTGTGCCTTTATACACCTGGCTATCTCTAATAGAGTTGAATGGAATCTTTCGATTTGTCCATTACTTTGGCTGTGGAGAGTAGGAACAAAAAATTGTTCTATTGAAAAATTGTCTCTGAGTAAGCTTTTAATCAAATTAGAGTGGAAACTTTTTTCGTTATCCGTAACTATTATTCTTGTATTTCTGTAGCGGCCTAGTATTTCTAACAATGCGTCCTTAATATCGACGGATGATCGAGAAACTATGGGTTTTACTATTGCAAATTTCGAAAACTTATCTATGCAGGTCAGGAAGAGTTTTTTATCTGTTATAAAAATATCAATATGAAGTATTTCCCCTGAATATTTGGGAATTGGTGTTTTGCCAATCTCTGGCTTAGGCGGCTTCCTTTGATATTTGTTTTCTAAACAGATTTTGCAGTTGGTTGCGATTGATTTTAAGACCTTTCTAATCTCAGGAAAGTAATACTCCTCTATAATTTGGTTTTCTTGTGGTGATCTATGAGCGCGATTGTGTTCTGTTATTGCAACCTCTAACTGGTCATTTTTATTTGTTAGATCAATTACCATTTTTTCAGTGTGTAAAAATTTAGTGCCGGGAAACTCTAACAATAAAGTATTTTGTATGTGTGCTAATGTTGGTAGGTCACAACAAATGGCGTTTGTTACGCTCAGATTTAAAATATCTTTCAAACACTTAACTAAGTTTTCGACTGAATTAAAATTTATGGTATGACGTATATGCTTTTGGAACATAACTTTTGTTTGTTTACTGAAATAGTTTGCCTTCGTTAGTATGAATTGATTCTTAAATTGATTTATCGGATACTTTGTAGTCTTAATGGCGCTTGTCAGAGAAATTTCGCTATGTACTGTATTGCTTATTTGCAGTTCTGTTAAATTGTTTACATATTGCCTCGAAAGCGCGTCCGCTACTTTATTTTCTTTCCCTGGTTTATAGAAAAATTTAGGAGCAAATTCTTCAATAAATGCGCGCCACCTTTTAATTTTTGCATTTGGATTCTTATCCGATATGGCGTACGTTAACGGCTGATGATCCGTAAATATATGGATGTCCTTAATTCCATAAAGATAATGACGAAGCGCTTTTAGGGACCAAACAATGGCAAGAAGTTCGCGTTCATTCGTTGCGTAATTTTCTTCAGCTTTTGACAATGTCCGTGATATCATAGTGATAGGCCTCCCGTTTTGGGACAATACTGCACCCAGAGCGCTTGATGAGGCATCCGTTGAAAGTTCAAACGGCTTATTGAAGTCGGGGTAAGAAAGAAGAACGTCTTCAGATGCCAATATTTGCTTTATTCGTTCGAAAGCAAATAGAGCTTCCTCGTCGAGCTCTACCTTAACGGTTTTAGAGTGATTTTTCCCAATGTGCCCGTTATTACCACGAAGATAGTTTGTTAAAGGCTTAACAATTGCGGCATAGTCTCGGATGAACCGGCGGTAATATCCGGAAAGCCCTAAGAATGATCGAAGCGATCGAAGTGTGCTTGGCGTTTTATAGTTTAGAATGGCATGTACTTTGTCTGGGCACGTTTTAATTCCTCTTTGAAATATCGAAAACCCTAAGAATTCGACTTCTTTTCTAATAAATTTGGATTTCTCTGGTGAAACACGCATTCCTGCGCATTCAAGTTTTTTCAATACGTTTTCAATGTCACGTAGGTGCGCTTGTTCGTTGGGGGAATAAATAATAATATCGTCAACATAGACATGACAGCTTTTGCCTATGTCGTCCCGAAGAATATCATCGATCGCCCTTTGGAAAATGCTAGGTGCATTTCTCAGTCCAAATGGTAATCGACAAAACTCATATTTCCCATTATTTACACTGAACGCCGTTTTTTGTATGTCATTGCTATCCATCTCAATCTGATGGAAACCTGATTTCAGGTCTAACGTAGTGAAATATTGCGAATTTCCCAAATTAGCCAAAATAACAGAAGTATCCGGTATAGGGTACCTATCAGGCACTGTTTTTTCATTAATTTTCCTAAAATCGATCACCATGCGCAAACGCGGTTTACCATCAATGTCGAAGCCCTTTTTACTAACGACATGAACTGAGTGAGTTATAGGGAGAACATGATTTTCGAATAATACCGTCTCGAAGCAAGGTTTTTATTTCGTTATTAATGAATTCTGAAGCGGAGATTGGATACGGATAGCTTCGTGTGTAAATTGGTTCTTTTATTGTAGTACGAATAGTTGCTTTAACATTAGTGTTATAGGGTAATGCCCTATTAGGTTCGGCGAACGCATTAATATTGTTTTCTATTATTTTATGAAATTGATCTAAAATATGTGACGGGATGCGATCTTCGTCCAAAGTCAACGAGTTAACTTGTTTGCAAGAAAAATGTTTTATTTTCTCCTGACCGTTTTTGTACCACAAAATATTATTTATAATGTCTAGCTTAGCTCCTATCTCTTTCAAGAAATCGTACCCTATAATTGCATCAAATGTGTTAAGGTAAGGAAGGATAAAAAATGTAGATGATTTTCCTAGAACATTAACTTTGCAATATTCCTTTATTATATTCACACCATTAATTGATTTTACTGGAAATGGGGTTTCTACTGTAGAAACTCCTTTTAAGTAAGGTAAATTTTTAATAAAATTTTTGGAAGTTCCTGTGTCTAATAATAATCGCAGCTCTTGTCCATTTACTGTTTTTTTTGTAATAAATGGCAAGAGCGACCTTATCCTAAAAAATTATCCTCGTGAGAATTCGGATTATCTCTTATTTGATCATCGTCACTATAATCATCAAAGGTGTAACTATCTGATCCCATTTCGCTTAAGGATTCTAGCGATGAATCTGGTAAGTGGTTTATTCTTTGAATTTTTCCTAGTCGTGACCGTTTTGAATCCATATGATCACGAGTACGTTTTTCCGCTACACCAGGATTGTTATTTTGATGCTGATAATATTGGTGGGATTGCCCTGCAGCTTTATTGGATTGTTGTAATCCGACATCGTTCTGGAAATTTGTCGGTTTTCTAAAGACCGAGCTTCCAGGGTCTACGCTCATAGGAATTGGTTTCCTAAATTTGTTACTTGAATGACGATTATATTGGTTATTCTGCTGTGGATGTGGGGATTGAGCCAATGTATTCTGCCTTACAGGCCTGCTTGAACTACCGGCCGCAAATGCGCGTGCAAACTCGTAACGTTTATGATTCATTTCGAGTTCTTGTGCGACTGCCAGAGCAGTAGGGAGATCTGTTGGTTTCGATGAGAAAAGAATATCGCATATAGGACGACGAAGTCCGGAGATGAAAACTCTAAGAGCGTTTTCCCTTGCGCGCTCGTTAAGAGCATCAGTAAGGTCAGAGTTGGCACTGTGTGTCATTGTTTGTTTATTAATTATGAGTGTTAGCTGTTTGTCAACTAAGTCGTAATAATCAATAATAGACAAATTGTTTTGTCTTAGAATGCTTAGTTCGTTTTCCAGCACGTGAATCGGCCTTTTATCCGAATAAGTTTGGTCAAGTCTAGATATGATAGCCTTAAAGTTAAGCACTGTGTTAAATGCTGATAATGTGGCGTTGGCATTGCCAGTAATTTTATTTCTGAAGATACCCATAGCTATGTAGTATTTTTCTGATCCCTCTGTATAATAATTTATTGCGAAATGGGCGGCGGTTCGCCATGCTGGGTAAGCAGTACTATTTCCTTCAAATTCGGCTAGTGATTTGATTAAATCAAGGGTAGTATTCCCTGGATCAACAAGAGGATTGATGTAGACTGGGGCGTATGTTTCAACGCGAGGTGCTTGTAGGCGACTTATAGCCGCGGTTAATTCGTCTAACTGGGTGGCGAATTCCTGTCTGGCACTAGCAACAGATGCAGAAATGAGTTCCTGTAGTTGTTCCTGATTCATTTTTCTTAATTTTCACAATCACTTATCTTAGTTTCCTTTTGATATCCAATATTTCCAATATTTCAGAACATTAAATGACTTTTACACTAGTTAATAAACATCTTTCACTTTCGATATCAATTCAATGAGCAATTTATCAAACAATATAACATTTATACTACTCACAAAGGTTATACTTAGACTCACATTAACACTACGTTCATTTTTATAATTATTTATTAATAGTTCAGAATTAATTATTACTACTCCGCACTTTTAAAGGACTTTTATGAAGTTTTTTCTTCCCTTCAACGACTTCTATGAAGTTTTTTTTTCTCTTCAATGACTTCTATGAAGTTTTTTTTTTCTCTCCAATGACTTCTATGAAGTTTTTTTCCGAAGTTGGGCGCCAAATAATAAGAGACGATTGTCCGAGTTCTGTTTTCAAACTGAAACTTTATTTTTCCCAATCTAAAATCTAACTTACTTAACACAAAATAATAATGGCACATGTTGCCATAATTTGCTGATGTGCGCGTCGCTTAGTATTACAAAAATGCGATTGCGCATATCGCAATCATTAGCCTAACTGTGCATCTCTTATTACGGTGCAGCTGGCCTTGATGAGTCGAGTGCAATGCCACTACGATTTCTGTTGCGGTGTGTGCACTTGTACGATGTTTGAGTGCAGCTGACCTTGGTGAAGGGTGCAATGCACCTACGGTTCCTGCTGAGAGGCGTGTGTGCTAACTTATATAAAGAACACCAATGTGTACCTACTCTTTATGGTGGAAGTAGTACTAAATGGTGCTAACCAGTGACTTTAAGGCCCTTTCCACTGATTTTCCCTAGCAATACCCAGGTTGAGCCGCAGATATAAGTTGCGTCTCAATGCTTGTACATAAATATATGACAATCAATCGCTGCCCAGTTTTAAGAAAGATGATAGACTAATTGGTCAGATCTTTTTTACTGTGGGAATATTTTTCAACTTTGGGTATAAAAACCACTTTCACTTCCCTCCAAACTACGGTTATATATACCGGGTTCAAACAGCTCTCCAATATCATCTTAAGCACTGGCGCGATTATATCCAAAGACATTTGTAATTCAGCTGGTATTATGACGTCTTGTTCCGCAGATTTATACCGTTTCAAGCTATTAAGTGCCAGCTTGTCTTGCATGGAAAAAGAGAGTAAAACTACCGTTATGCGCCTCTTATCAAATGAAATTTTGCCTCCTGTTTTCATTATTAATGTACTTTTTTGCTGAATGCGTTTTCTTTTTCCATTGGTGCAAATAATACAATTGAAATTTGGAATATACATTTTCTAGAGGCTCTTAATGCTCATGTGTAAAAATAACCGTTTTATTGAAGAAATCATTCGCAAAGTATGTAGTTAAAGTCGTTTTGAACAATTCCTTTATACAAGGTGGGGCAAAAATAACCTTCCGATGTTTTTTGGTCACCGACCGATTATTGCTCAAATAAATAGTCACCAATATTCCGCGTTCTGGAGCAGTGTAGCGTGACATTGTTTATTAACGTGTATTTCGCATGTGTTTACTACACAAATGTCAAAACAGAACTGACATTAGGGGCCAATCGCAAAATTTATAGCATTTTCTGATAGGAGGATTACTTTTGCGCCACCTTGTACAAAGTTACCTTCCTGCTGCCATAGCCACTTTTAAGGGGCGTTTTTTTTTTACAAAAAATTTGTTTTTCCGAAAAAATCCTTTACTTAAATTTGTGTCACGCACACTTAATGAGCGATAGGAATAGGAATAGGGTACCCACCAGTTCGCCCAATCGGACTGTAGCCTTTTCCTATATTCTCCATGAGTCTTCTAACCAAATCCAGGTTTCTACATTTCACAGAGTTCAATTTGGTTACATAGAAAATTTTCTGCACTGAAGTCGGTTTCTTACAAAACTCTCTTTGGTGACAGAAGCTTTAAAAAACACGATAGTTTGTCTGCCTCTTGACTTTAATTTGAAAAGAGTAATATATCCTGGTAAATCCATATATATTAATTCTTCCGCAAGAATAAATGTACGCATACACCTACTGAGCACTGCACTTTTCGAATACCAAATGGTTTTTGAGAATTATTTTTTGCATAACTATTCCGCTATTATTATTATTATTATTAACTATTAACACTTATGTCCTCTGAAAACACAACCGTTTATAACTGTTATTACATTACTCACATAATAACTTAATTTTAAAATTAGTTAACAAGAAAGAACATTTTTCCTTAACCACGCAAGGATCTCTTTGAGAAAATTGCTGTGAACATTCTTCTCTGCAGAAAATTATGATGATGTGTTTTATATTAAAACTTTTTGCTCACTTAGTGCTTCTCCACAACGTTGGCAAGGACAAGGGTGGAATGCACACTAGTAATTGCTCAAAGATGTAGCTCGCGATAGATCATTTAATGAGTTAATGTTAGTATCTGACAGATTATTCATCGGCCACAATGCATGCAATAAACACACAATAAGTGCTGCCACCGACTGCCAACTGACACGCAACCAGCACGGCGGAAAGTACACGTGCAAAAGATGTAATAGGTTCTCTCGCAAAACTTGTACGTGTATCCTCTTTCATGAACATGTAATTAAATAAAATACTTTTGTGAAAGCGACAAGCATACGTGAATCTTATGTATGCGTTAATTCATTTTAGAACTTCTTGATCCATGGCGCACACCCTTGATGCTTGCAGTGAGGTAGCGTTACCAGAATTTGAATATGTTATTTGCAGCTATGAAAGAACATTTAAAAGTCTTACAAGTTTGGCTTGAAACTGAGTAGGCACTAGTATTGTTTAATGTGATAGTTTTCACACCTCAAATTGTTTTAAATAAAATATAATTTTTTCTGTACATAATTTTGACTTGTATATACAAGTGTACGTTAAATTTTATTACTTTCTTTCTTTCTTACTTTGCTGCTAAGTCTTGTCTTCACTGTGGTTCTTATTCAACTATAATACTTTGTACACGATACAATTTAATTTAGCAAAAGAGTGCGTAAAGTCTTATTCGTTAAGTTAAAAGCGTAATTCAGCGTATATTTAGAGTTGACATTTAACTTTGCAATACTACTTTTTAGATTTGTTACTCTAATTCAAATCATTATTGATCTATTCTATTAATACGAAATTTTTGATATAATAATAAAGTTCATAATAAATAAAATTCATAATTTCAATACAATGCTCACAATGGCATTAACATTCTGCCCACCTTGAAGTATCTAAGGGATATCTTCAATTATCTATAGGAAGTGCTGCCAATCGATGAACTGCTCTGCGAATGACTCCCTTTTTGGTTTTTACATCAACGACGCGCACCTTACCATCTGAGGATACAACCAAGTTTGTAATCCACCCCAAAAGCCACTGATACAGAGGTGAGTTATCATCCCAAACTAAGACAAGGGTGTTGGTTTTGATATTTTCAGCTATAGTTTGCCATTTGACACGCTTCTGTAGACTGACAAGATACTCCTTGGACCATCGATTCCAAAAGTGTTGCTTTATCAGTGACAACCGTCGCCATCTCTTCAACGCCGACATCTTATAATCACTGACGATTGGTTCGACAACTGCACTTGCTCATCACTCGGGTCACTGGACATTGAATACATCGGCCGAGAATTTAAAATGGCTTCGAAATCCGCCACCACGGTTGACAGCTCTACAAAGGTCAGATAAGCTTCACTGACAGTACGAACAAGATGATTTTTTGCCGACTTTACGGCCGCCTCCCATAGACCTCCAAAATGTGGCCTTCTGGGCGGAATGTGATGAAATTGTATGCGCTCTGTCGCACACCAATCGCTGATCTTCGCTTCCATCTGCTGTTCTAGGAAATTTCGCCTGAATTCGTCGAGCTGATTGCGGGCTCCAACAAAATTTGTACCGTTATCACAGTATAAATCTTGGCACAAACCCCTTCTTGCAACGAACCTCTTAAGAGCCGCAATGAAACCTTCGCTGGATAGTTCTGACACGACCTCCAAATGAATAGCCTTTACAACAAAACAAACGACGACTGCTATGTACGACTTGGTCGTTCGCTGCCCTCTCAGCTTATAAGTCGTTTGAAATGAACCGCAAAAGTCTACGCCAGTCTTTTGGAATGGTCTTGCAGATTGTACTCTGTCACTAGGTAGATGTCCCATTATTTGCTCCAACATCTTTGGTTTGTGTTTAAAACAGTCCAGGCAGCCATCCACGACCTGCTTCGCTAGCCGGCGAGCATCAGTCACCCAAAACCTCTGTCTCACGATTCCAATTAAAGCTTGTGGACCTGCATGATAATGTTTATTATGTAAATGCACAAACAGGTTTTGACAAAAGGACTAGATTTAGGAAGAAGGATGGGGCATGTAGTACAATAGGGAATGTCAGCATTCAGCAGACGCCCACCCACTCGGAGGAGTTTAAATGAGTCACCGTCAAGGAAGGGATTAAGATTTTTGATGCGACTCGATGGGCTAATCATATTTTCTTTCTCAAGTTGGTGAATTTCATCATGAAAACTTTTTTGCTGGATATTCCACACAATCCTTAATAAGGCGTCGTCAACCTCATCCGCTTTTAGAAGATCATTAAAACTCGCTCCCATTGGTTCATCAAAACCCAGCTCCTGACTGACTTCCTTTCTTTTGCGATATTTTTTAAGCTCCTTAAATATTCTGCATGTCTTTTTGAAGTCATTGAAACGCAAATAGTTTTCCTCAAAGGTCTCCTTAACCGGTTTTGACAACAGAACCACATTACATTTCGGCTTGCCAGAGGTATCTTTTTCGATTAAGGAAAAATCTTTTTGCTTAGACTACATCTCTTCCGATTGTTTAAGAAATTTAGGACCCGAAAACCAGATACTTTCATTTAATTCATCCGCGAATGCTCCTCTGGATACAATATCTGCCAGATTTTGTATTGTGCTATCATATTTCCAAACACCCTGTGGCAAACCAGTTTGTGTTTTCGAGACTCGATTTGCAATAAATACTTCGCAACTAGATGCGCCGAAAGCCAACATAACACAATTTCAGAATCCGTCCAGAGGTAAATCTCTTCAGCTAGGTGAGAGAAACTTGGAAGAATCTTTGATATCAGCGAAACCAACATTTCAGCTGCACATAGTTCCAACCTAGGGAGGCTTTGCGTTTTAATTGGAGCTACTCTGGACTTTGCGGTAACCAAGTAACAAGATACCTGTTCCCTTTCGTCGACGGTTCTCAAATAAACGCAGCAACCATAAGCACGCAATGACGCATCCGAGAATCCATGCAGTTGAATGTTGGTTGGTCTCAAAGCTAAAATATATCGGGGGATTTTGATCTTCTCCAACTCCTTCAGACGATTTCTAAATGCTTCCCATTCTGTGAAGATTCTGAATTGAACTGATTCATCCCAATCCGTCTTTTTTACCCACAGACTCTGCAACAAAATTTTACCCTTAACAACTACTGGGTTAATGAGTCCTAATGGGTCAAACAACATGGATAACTCGGACAGAATAATGCGCTTTGTTATTTTAAATTGCGACTGCAATGCTGGAACAACATACTGCAACTCATCTACGGATGGATTCCACTTGATTCCGAGGGTCTTTATTATATCCGCATCCGCATCATTTATTCTGAGCGGATTCTCTCGGTCAATTTCTGGAACGATTTCCAACAATGTCTGTTCATTCGTCCACCACTTTCGGGGTAGTTCGAAACGGGCACTCTGCAAAAGGGTTCTTACTTGCTCGTATATTCCAAAGATCTCTTCTGGCGAGTCTCCTCCACTGATTAAATCATCCATGCAAATAATCTTCGCTTAGCACCTTCGAACCTAATGGAAACGCCAACTCCCCTTTTTCGGATAACGCTTTTAGACAAAGACTTGCCAAATATGGAGCGGACGTAGTTCCATAGGTAACAGTGTTTAACTGGTACACCTTTAACGAATCTGTGCCCCTGGCTCTCCAGAGAATGCCTTGATACTTGCGATCCTTTGGATCCATAAGTATCTGCCGATACATTTTTGAAATATCGGCCGTTAATGCATATTTGTAACAAAGAAACCGTAAAATGATCGAGTTAAGATCGTCCTGCATTATAGGACCTTTCCTTAGGATATCATTGAGGGAGACACCGGATGAAGTTTGCGCACCGCAATCGAAGACTACCCTTAGTTTTGTTGTCGAGGAATCTGGTCTAAGTAAAGGGTTTTTCAACAGGGACGCTACAAAAGTAGAGCGGCAGGGACAGCAAACGACGCCGAATTTCTTGCCGCTCTTTTCACATTTCTCTTCAGTAAGGTTTACCATTTCATGGTGGAAAGATATACGAGCCAACAACGATTCGAAATTATTAAAATTTACTACCGAAATTCGGAGTCAGTAGCCTCAACGTTAAGAGCGCTACGTCCAATTTATGGTCGTCATAATCGTCCTAGCAGATCAACAATTGAGCGTCTAGTGAAAAAGTTTGACAAGCACAGTACAAAATGTTCCCGTGCCAGTGAGACAAAGAAGTGCCCGTAGTGTCGAGAATATTGCTGCCGCTGAGGCTTCAGTTGAAGAAAGCCCAAATGTGTCTCTCACACGTCGTTCTTTAGCGTTGGGCATCTCTGTGACGTCGTTGTGGCGAATTTTGCGAAAAGATCTTGGCCTACATCATTACAAGATTAAATTGGCACAAGAATTGAAGCCGCTTGACCACCAGAAGCGTCGTATGTTCGTGAATTGGGATGAGCAACAACTTGAAAATGATTCGGATTTTCATCGAAAAATCATCTTCAGCGATGAGGCTCATTTCTGGCTGAATGGCTTCGTCAATAAACAAAATATGCGGTATTGGTCAGGCAGCAATCCACACGTACTCCATGAGTCATCATTGCATCCCGACAAAATTACGGTTTGGTGTGGTTTATGGGCCGGCGGCGTCATTGGGCCGTACTTCTTCCGTGATGATCAAGACCGGCACGTTACTGTGAATGGGAATCGCTACCGTTCAATGATAACCGAATATTTTTGGCCCCAATTGGATGATATGGACTTGGAGGATATGTGGTTCCAACAGGACGGCGCCACAAGCCACACAGCGAATGCCACAATCAATTTATTGGAAACCAAGTTTGGAAACCGTGTTATCTAACGAAATGGTCCAGTCGCTTGGCGCCTCGGTCGTGCGATTTGACGCCGTTAGACTATTTCCTGTGGGGCTACGTCAAGTCTATGGTCTATGCCAACAAGCCAGCGACGATTGATGAACTTCGTACGAATATCGAACGTGAAATTGCAGCAGTATCGGCCGATTTATGCTTGAAAACCGTCGAAAATCGGGTTCAGCGTCTGGACTTCTGCAAGCGTGCCCGTGGTGGCCATGCAAAAGAAAACGAGTTCCATACACAATGGCATCGAACGAACTTTCACAGGAATGAAGAATTTCATTGATATCCAAAACCGTTTTTGTTTTATTTCAAAAAGCTTTTGTAGCGCTCTTATTGAAAAACCCTTTACATACTGATGAGGACAAAAGTATTTCATATTTTTACCCTTATCAACCTGAACTTTTTCCATGTGTCCAAGATTCTCATATTCCTTCATAAATTCTGTATATTGACTTCTTACCACGTCATTCTTCTCAAGTCTTCTTTCTAACGCCAGAAACCTCCTTCTAGTAATCTCAAAGGATTCGCCTAATGCTGCTGGATCTTCTTTAAACGGAAAACTGACAACAAATCTGCCTTCCCCGTCTTTTTTAACCGTGTTTATGAAATGTTCCTCACAAGTTTTTTCTTCCGGCTTAAGAATTTTAGAAATGGTGGGGTAGTTTTCAATTTCCCAAAATTTTTCAACAAATTCTTGTAGACGATCGTCTTTTAAATCCTATTGACTTCCTACTAGGCACACTGTGCCATTCGATGTGTATGATAAATCATGTGAGCCTGATACGACCCATCCAAAAAGAGTCTTTTGAAGCGTAAGTTTCTCTTCTAATTTGATCTGCCCAATCGCTAACAGTTCAAAGAAATGATCCGCTCCTATCAACAAATCAACTTTTGCCGCGTCATTAAAATTGGGATCAGCTAGAACAATGTTTTTAGGTATCTTCCAACTATCTACCTTAAACGATTGGCTAGGCTGAAGATGAGTAATGTTTCTGATGACGAGCAGCTCTAATTCGGTTTTAATCTCCGAAACTCTTGATTTACACCCTGTTTAAGTAGTCTGTCGAACATTTGTAACTTCATTCCCTATTCCGCTAATTTTTATCTCAGACCTTGATTTTGGTAGTCTAAGACTTTGTGCCATACTCTCCGTTATAAAATTTAACTGAGAGGCCGAGTCCAACCCGGACAGGTTGATATCTTCCAAAACTATCTTTTATCAGAACAATCGCTGTGGCTAATATAGTTTGGTTAGGCGATCTGCCTACTAGGGCAGCTGAATTGGATGTTCCTTGGCCAACTACATCTCCGTCTTTTACGGTAAATCTGTGAAGCAATTTATGATGTGGTAAGGAGCAGATGGCGCATCTTATTTTCGTGCAACGCCAAACGGAATGTTCCCTTTCCAGACAATTCACACAAAGGACTCGTTTTTCAACTTCCAGGAACCTCCTTCCCACTGGTAAGCTAAGAAAATCTGGACACGAATCAACGAAATGTTCCAACGACTGCCAGTATTCACATTGTGAACACTCTGCAGATAAAGTCGTGCCCGTGCCCTTTCGAAAATGTTTCTTTCCAGTAGAATGAAAGCTCGGCTGATCCGATGTAGTGCAACTCTTATTGAAATGGTTTGGTTTTTGTATCCTAGCTTCCTTTGCTTCTAAGCTCTTACACCGACGATCCAAAACCTTACTAAATTCTTCCCATGTTGGGAGCTTATTGTAGTCGATTGCATCCTCCCATTTAGCTTGAGTTTCTTCATCAACTCGATACAAAGCTAACGAAATTAGGATAGCAGTAGCAATGTCTTTGTAGTTTCCTATTGAAAGCATTGCTTTTAAATGCGTATTAAAACTATCTTCCAAATGTCGCAATGACGAAGCAGAAACTTTCGAAACTTTTGGAAACTCTAGCAAACAATTAATACGCTCGTGAAATATAAGAGTCTTATTATCAAAACGAGACTTCAATCTCTCAAGGGCTTGTTGATAGTTTGTTCCAACGACGTTAAAATCTCTTACCGCATCCAATGCTGGTCCAGAGAGACATCTAAGCAAGTAATTAAACTTCTGCAGACTGTCGAGGCTATCGTCTTTATGAACGAGATTTGTAAACAAACCGATGAAATTTGGATAGTCTGAGAATTTTCCAGAGGTAGCGTAGGTAGTTTAATGGGTTCTAATTTTGATCGAGATCGAGGTTGCTCCGAAAAATACGTTGCATTTAATTGATCAGCACCAGTAGTATTGCCCCTTAAGCCCGACAAAATTGTCATTATCATGGTTTTTGCGCAAACATAAATCTCTTCCACCTCCTCGCGAAAAGCCTCATTAGCCCTTTCATCGTCAGGATTATTAAACCTCTCAATAGATGTTTGAACATTTAAACTCTGCTCAAAGTACGATTCTAATATTCCTAATCGACACTCTAGTTCTGGTTCCGACAACGTACTTCCCTTCTGCATGATAAGATTTCTCGTCCGGCTCAAATTTCCCTTCGAAGATGATCGCAACGCTTTCAAATCAGCTAAAATTTTTCCCAAACTACTTTCACTTTACGATGCTTCATCTTTATTTTTAGCATCGTCCACCGGGTTGCCTAGATGTGCCATAGCTTTTATTTCTGACAAAAGATTTTAAGCAATGCAGGAGAAATCCAACGATCAATAAATCAACAAAATAATAATGCCACAAATTGCTTCTGAAATTCACCAGCAACAGCAACCCAACAGCAAAAATTATCAACGAATTGTTTCTATCTTCAATAATACTTATTTAAAGTTCTCGAGTCAAGATTTAATTTAAAATTGCATTCAACAATATGCCAAGAGCCACAGTACTCTAGCAGTAACTTATAAACTTATTCTTGCAGCAAATTTCCATCAACAACAAGTAAAATCAAGCAACAAATTTTGGCAGCAATTGCAAATTACAATTGCTTACGTCTTTTCAATGAACAATGTTAGAGATGATCTTCGATACATTCCACACTGCAACTTCGATCAAAGCTTTCTCTGTTTGAATTGAGTAACTATTACTTGGTCTGCGTGCGAGCTTTATTTTCTATGCGTGTCCGCGTCGCCGACCTTCACCAATTTGAAAGTCACGGCACTGTAGAAGATGATGACCAAAAAAGCTTTCTTGTAGATGGCGATGACGATCACTCAGAATTTCCTCCTCTCGATTGCACTGCAATTGAATTTATAAATTAAACTGTGGATGCAATTAATTTACCACGATC
Organism: Portevinia maculata; assembly: GCA_949715645.1. Lineage (NCBI taxonomy): Eukaryota > Metazoa > Arthropoda > Insecta > Diptera > Syrphidae > Portevinia > Portevinia maculata. Next base: position 187,636,550 of record OX454527.1, on the reverse strand, counting down.
GCCGTCTTTAGGGTTTTTTCTTAGACCGAATTCTTGTTCGTCCAAGAGATTTGTTGAAAACCATCTCGTTTGTTGAACTTTATGTAGGAAGTTGTCTGTAACAGCTATTAAGGTATAACTTTATGTTGGGAATACAAATTATTCCCGGGTTTCGGCACCAATGTTTAATGTGATAATTTTCACACTTCAAATTGTTTTAAATAAAATATAATTTTTTCTGTATATAATTTTGACTTGTATATACAAGTGTACTTTAAATTTTATTACTTTCTTTCTTTCTTACTTTGCTGCTAAGTCTTGTCTTCACTGTGGTTCTTATTCAACTATAATACTTTGTACTCGATACAATTTAATTTAGCAAAAGAGTGCGTTAAGTCTTATTCGTTAAGTTAAAAGCGTAATTCAGCGTATGCTTAGGGTTGACATTTAACTTTGCAATACTACTTTTTAGATTTGTTACTTTAATTCAAATCATTATTGATCTATTCTATTAATACGAAATTTTTGATATAATAATAAAGTTCATAATAAATAAAATTCATAATTTTAATACAATGCTACGAGTAACAATGGCATTAACAAGTATATACAACACAATTCCATCTTCTTCTTTTTCTTCTTCTTCTTCCCTCTCCGGGGGTTATGATCTAGACCTCGGATTTTGCATATTTGCATATTTTTCATCCGATTGATACCAAACTTTGTATTTAGACGTTTTATCGTTCCAATATTACAAATTGTAATGCATATCGAAAATATGCAAAAAATATGCAATGCATATATACTCGTACTTTTATCGAAAAGTTGAATTCTACTCGTTAATTATTAAAGTGCGAGCAATATAGAAGAGAAGCACATACCACTTTCCTTGTCCAACGCTTTACCATATATTGTTGTATTCTTCTTAAAGAGGCGGTTTCTTTATTTAAAGTCTCTCTGTACCGTATTTTTATACCCTATTCTAAGGGTATATCAATTTTGACGCATAGTTTGTAACATACCTCAATATTCCCCGTAGACCCCTAAAAGTTACTATATTTATGATCAGCATCAATAGTAGTGTCGATCTAGCCATGTCCGTCCGTCCGTCCGTCCGTCCGTCTGTCGGCAAAAATTAGGCCTTTAAAGTGGACCTAGAGAGCTGAAATTTTAACCATATACTCTCTAGGGTCCCGAAATAATCAAGTTGAAGAATTTTTGAAATCCGCCCACAGACACGCCCACAAACTAAAAAAAACAAATTTTTGGAAAAAACGAATTTTGAGCTAGAAAGCTGAAATTTTTTATAGTAATCTATGGCTCCTGAAACTGATCGGGAGATACAATTTTTAAAATCCGCCCACTGACAGCCCCACAATTATAAATAAAACAATTTTATTGAAAAGTCAAAGTTTGAGCTAGGAAGCTGAAATTTATAATATATACACTGAGTTACAAAAAAAGTGGCGCAGTCATACTTTTTGATGTGTTGTTGTCATTTTGATAATATGCCGCTATGTTTTTGCAGAGCTTAATTTTTTTTAGATAAACGGTATATTTGTGTGTCTGTTTGCATAATCTCTTTCCATTTTTCTTGTGATACGTGCAACATGTTGAGGAAAACCGCATTTTAACCATTTTTTCACACTAGCAATATTTCAAAGTGCGCCACTTTTTTTGTAACTGAGTATATATATATATAAATCCGCTCACTGATACGCCCACAATTTAAATTTTTTATTTTTTTTTGAAAATTCAGAGTTTGAGCTAGGAAGCTAAAATATATATAATATATACTCTCTAGGGGCCCTTTATGCTCATGCGTAATTTTTTTTTAAATCCGCCTACTTACAGGCCCACAATTAAATAAAACAATTTTATTGGTAAACCAAAGTTTGAGCTAGGGAGCGTTTTTTTACAAAAGCTTTGTTTTTTCGATAAAATCCTTTAAATGTTATATAACAATATATGTAGAGCGTTCTTAACGATTCAACCATACTTAGAGTTTTGACACGCCCACTTATTAGGGATAGGAATAAGAATAGGGTATCCAACAGTTCGCCCAAGCAGACTGTAGCCCGTCCCTATGTGTTAGTGTAATTTTGTATCTGTTTGATCTTTACGCGTTTGATTTGCGCGTTCGTTGTACTTTTCTTCAGTCGCAAAATTATCACATAAATAAATTAAAGTTGAATGAATGTAGAAATGTGAAATGTGAAATGTTAAAATCACAAATATAAGGAAAATTCGAATGGTTTACCAGCCTTCCCCAAAAGTGCTTTAAAGTTGATGGAAACAATATAATTTGTACAACTTGTGACAAAAAGGTGAAATTTAAATATTCAGGCTTCTGCAAACCAATTTTCAAATTTTTTACGAATTTCAAAATTTGTTCATCGAAATATTTGTTTGCAGTTAGCCTGATAGTGAAATTAAAATTACGTTCTAATGTTTTTAATATTTAAGATTAATTGCGGAAAAAAAATTTCAATTGCAGCAGCATATTGCTACTTCACTTTATTCTATGATAAGAAACCCTTTTAGTTTGAAAAAGAAAAAAATTCTAAATTTGCATTGTAGGTTCTTGAAACACTGTACCCAGAAGATGCTTCTTCTATGAAGCTGGCAACAAGCTGATAAAAAATCCCCAACTATATAGGCACTTTATATACATAAAATCGAAATTATAACTTCCTCGGAAGCGAAGGGTCTACCATTACCAAAGTCAATGAATTTATTTAAGGAAGCTGAAAATATTTTTCATAACATAACTGCTGATTTTGTAATGGATTTAGAAGAGAAATTTGAAGCCATTTTGAAAAGAGGTCCAGATTTTAATCATTACAAAAATAAATGTTATTTTAATGAATGCTGAAGATTTGTCTGGACTTGAACCCGTCACAAATGAAAATATATTTAATTTAAATTTGCTCAAATAACTTCCTGCGACGTTGAAAGAGGCGTTTCCGCTTACAAAATGGGTTTTGGAGAGAAACGTCAAAGCCTCTCAATTAATAATTTAGAGAAAATTACATATTTTTGCATAGTTTGCATATAGTATGCATATATTATGCAAATGCATTTCATGCAAATCTGCAAACAAAATTAAAATATGCATATCGTTTTCAACTTTATTTTCAATGAAACGAACCTTGGTGTCATCAGAATTTACCTACGAGTATCTTAATCCTTCACAAATATGCAAATATGCAAAATCGGAGGTCTAATAAGATGCTTCTTCTATGAAGCTGGCAAAAAGCTGATAAAAAATCCCCAACTATATAGGCACTTTATATACATAAAATCGAAATTATAACTTCCTCGGAAGCGAAGGGTCTACCATTAGCAAAGTCAATGAATTTATTTAAGGAAGCTGAAAATATTTTTCATAACATAACTGCTGATTTTGTAATGGATTTAGAAGAGAAATTTGAAGCCATTTTGAAAAGAGGTCCAGATTTTAACCATTACAAAAATAAATGTTATTTTAATGAATGCTGAAGATTTGTCTGGACTTGAACCCGTCACAAATGAAAATATATTTAATTTAAATTTGTTCAAATAACTTCCTGCGACGTTGAAAGAAGCGTTTCCGCTTACAAAATGGGTTTCGGAGAGAAACGTAAAAGCCTCTCAATTAATAATTTAGAGAAAATTACATATTTTTGCATAGTTTGCATATAGTATGCATATATTATGCAAATGCATTTCATGCAAATCTGCAAACAAAATTAAAATATGCATATCGTTTTCAACTTTATTTTCAATGAAACGAACCTTGGTGTCATCAGAATTTACCTACAAGTATCTTAATCCTTCACAAATATGCAAATATGCAAAATCGGAGGTCTAATAAGATGCTTCTTCTATGAAGCTGGCAAAAAGCTGATAAAAAATCCCCAACTATATAGGCACTTTATATACATAAAATCGAAATTATAACTTCCTCGGAAGCGAAGGGTCTACCATTAGCAAAGTCAATGAATTTATTTAAGGAAGCTGAAAATATTTTTCATAACATAACTGCTGATTTTGTAATGGATTTAGAAGAGAAATTTGAAGCCATTTTGAAAAGAGGTCCAGATTTTAATCATTACAAAAATAAAAGTTATTTTAATGAATGCTGAAGATTTGTCTGGACTTGAACCCGTCACAAATGAAAATATATTTAATTTAAATTTGCTCAAATAACTTCCTGCGACGTTGAAAGAAGCATTTCCGCTTACAAAATGGTTTTTAGAGAGAAACGTCAAAGCCTCTCAATTAATAATTTAGAGAAAATTACATATTTTTGCATAGTTTGCATATAGTATGCATATATTATGCAAATGTATTTCATGCAAATCTGCAAACAAAATTAAAATATGCATATCGTTTTCAACTTTATTTTCAATGAAACGAACCTTGGTGTCATGAGAATTTACCTACGAGTATCTTAATCCTTCACAAATATGCAAATATGCAAAATCGGAGATCTAAGTCAGGAAGGATTAAGGAGATCATAAACCTCCCATTTTATTCTATAGTAGGGATACCAAACAATAGACGCATATTCTAATACAAATCTAACAAACTCTACATGCAAAGTTTTAATAACATAAACGTTAGAAAACTCACAAGCATAGCGCCTTAACATTCCACATAATTCTATTTGCCTTGTTTGTGATAGACTCAACATGGTAATTAAACGATAGCTTAGTGTCTAAAAACACTCCCAAATCTTTGATTACAAAAACACGGGGAATGACTACGCCATCAGAAGTATACGTATACATGACAGGTGATTTACCTACAGCGGGAAAATGTTATGACTGAACATTTAGAGACATTTAATGAAATGTAGATTTTAGAGCACCAAAGATGAAGTTTCTGAAGATATGAATTTAGAAGGTGAAAAGAGTGATAATAATCATTTCACGCAAATATATCTTAAAGTCATGCGCAAACATTAACAAAGAACATTCAGGAATAAATTCGACAATATCATTCCCAAACAGAATAAAAAGTAAAGGTCCAATGTGACTTCCTTGGGGAACATCAGAGGTTACTGATATATTTTTTGAAAAATTATTACGAAACTTTACATTTTGAAATCTATCAGTAAGAAAGGAAGAAAGCCATTTTAAAAAGAAAATTGGAAATCCCAATTTTGCAAGTTTAAAAAGTAAAATTTTATGGTCAACACGATCAAAAGCTTTGCTGAAATCCGTATAGATCGCATCAACCTGGTTACCCTTACTGATTTCAGAGATCACAAAGTTAGTAAATAACAAAAGATTGGTTACAGTTGGCCCCTTTTTTAGAAGGCCATGCTGATAACTGCATATTAGGGATTTACAATAGAAATGTAATCTTTCTGTAACAAGAGAATCAAACAATTTTAGAAGAGAAGATTGCTTACTCTCTCTATAGATTTCAATTAGTTTTTTCCTGCCAGACTTAAAAATGGGAACTATAAAAGAAGTTTTCCAAACAGATGGAAATGTGCCAGTTTTTAAAGACAAATTAAAAATATGACATACCTACGATTTTATGTAAAGAAACGCACAGTTCCTAAAGAAAATAGAAGAAAGACCATCAGAACCAGGATTAAGGCTGGACTCCGAAGCAGCTAAATTCTTTAAAACATCATTTTCAGAAAATATCATACTATTGAAAAGAGGATTAGGAGAATCATTAATATAATCAAAAAAAATTCTCATCAATGATCATGTAATTTTTCGAATAAACTGATTGAAAAAAGCTTGCGAAATTATTACATATAGTATCGGGAGAATCCGCGAAACATCCATTAATAGATAGTGAGGCAGGAATTAATAAATTTCCAAAATTTATCTTGCCTGGAAACAAGAGTATTCTGTATATCGTTTAAATACACACGGTATGCATGGTAGAGAGATGTTTTCAACTCAGACTTCAGCCTTCTAAACAAAACGTAGTCTTCAATTGCCAAACTACAACGCCATTTCTTATAGGCTCGGTTTTTTGAGTTTTTATGTAGCGTGTAATTTCGTTGTCCTAAGGAGATGACTCAGCCTTATTTTTAACGCGAACTCCACCTGGAGTAGACCAAGTGAGTGGAGCGTATCAACAATCTAGGCACCAATTGCAGATAGGGAGTTGACGGGACTGAGATATGTGCAATCAGAGCCCACCGATATCCAGTGTATATTCGGTTGATTACGAGTATAATCACCAAAAGTGTAAATTAAATCCGAGGCAGTTAGAAGGCTCACAATGAAGAGAATAGAATCTGTGTACCTCGTTACAGTATCTACTCGGGCACTAGGTGGGATGCAAATACAAACGATGTATAATTTAGCGGTGCATGTTAAATTAAAATGGCTGCAGCATATTTCGATGTCTATATAGCAACTAAGGTCAACATCTATCGCTTTAAAATCTTTTCGAATGGCTGTAAGCGCACCACCAAGACGCTTGTAAAAGCTGTTTGATCGATCATATCGATTAACATCAAAGTAGGTGGGGAAAAGTACAGAATCGCTGAAATTATCATCTAAGCCAGTCTCCGTAAGAACAATTATGTCATTAGAATAGCAAAAAACACTTATCAGGAATTTAGTGCACTTGGTCCGTATGGTGGCGTTGTTGCATTGATGTGATCTAGGCGTTTTCAGAGCGGGTTCTTTTCTACGATTTCGACACGTGCATTCTTCTGGTGATCTCCCTAGTATGGGCAACTTGGGCCATAAATTTGGTATAGTTTTTATCGTACGATAACTTTTGTCCTTCCAATAAAAAAATAAGGAACTTCTTGACTTCTATAAACAAATGCAGTTTTCTCAATCTTAAACAGCCATTATTGGGTCAATTCGGATAACTTTGCAATAGATTTTTTTTTTTTAATAAAAAAGGGTTAATACTATGTCTGACTAGACAACAACACTTTTTTCTACAAACATATTCCGGCATGGAAAACGATCATATTTTATGTAGAGCCAGGCAAAATTTTATTGTATTATTTGGTTTAGACTTTCATTTTTCTGAGCGACTTGAATAAAATCCAATTAATTTGCGGTTGACCTGTTTTTTCCGGTGCTGTGAAATAAGGCCAAACGAATATGGCCTTATTTCACATTGCAGTAGTAAAATATAGCCATATTTCAACATATGGCCTCATATCGCTTTTAAAAAATCAAATAAGGCCGATTTGGCATTATTTCAGTTTCCATTGATCCCAAACAGGGGGTTGCAAGGGGCAGAATGGCGGGGGGGTCATGGGCCATGCTACCCCTGCAACTTCACAAAGGCCATATGATGAAATATGGATTTATTTCACTACTGAATATTGGCCTTATTTCGTTTGGCCTTATTTCACCGCACCAATTTTTCCGTTGTTTCTTCGCTGGGTTCGGCAACATGATAGTACGTATAATTTTGTGTTTGTCAACATGGCATGTTCATTAACAAGTGGGGTAAGTGCTCACACGACGAACTTTTCAGCGTAATATGATTATGATATCAATAACAAAAATTACGAGTAAAGAGATTTATCGGTTTAAAATAGAAAGTACCTATTCATGCATTTTTCAGCTAGTCTGCTAGTAATAATTTAAATAAATAATAATTAAGGTGACTTAGCGAAAACTCAATAACATTATTATATTTTCGATTCATTTATTCATTTATTATTAATATTGATTATTTTAACTATTTAAAAAAAAAACATAAGTTGCTCTCTGTTAAAAACTCAATAAAATATCTGATATTTTGAGGTATGGATTGCTACCAGAACAGTTCAGATTGGAAAAATCTTTCTGAAGAAATTCTAAAATCCATGTTTTTTAGTCATTTTGTTTAAACAAAAAAAACCCGGCGGACCGAATTCAGCCTTATTTCTTTCAGGTCGTATTGATCTTCATACGCTTCGATTAGCACCACAACTAAGACGGTATCGTTTTTTATACGCCAGATACCGTGAACAAACATTTTTTACGAACGTAGGAACAAACGCAAGTACGCACTCACGAGCGCAAGGATATTGGACATTTGCAAAACTTCGCATATGCCAAAGTAAAAGGTGTTTATCTTTTCAGTTGCTATACGCCACCGATGATCATGATGATAGAATTTGAACAAACAATAGATATTCTAGCTGCTAAGGTTAGGGAAAAAATACCAACCATTGTAGCCGGGGACTTTAACGCATGGGCAGTCAAATGGAAAGTAGGACGACAAATAGAAAAGGCGAGGGTCTACTAGAAACTTTTGTTAGTCTTCATCTAGTATTACCTAATCAAGGCCACTAACCCACCTTCGACAACGGTAGGGCATGGTCCCACATCGACCTGGCTTTCGCCAGAAGATGCATATCAAGGTGTCGGTTCAAGTGAACACGCAAAGACCCAACTTGAATCGAAAGTGGATATGTAGTTAATAGCCGGACTTCAATCCCTATCGAATTTGCCTGCTCTTCAATTCCTGTGAAATTTCTACTCGAAAACAAGATTGAACAAGTCGCATGGTACCACTTTCCATTGCCGGAATCCGGTGCAGGTTTGGAATAGTTCGGAAGAGCTACCTCCAAACTACACATTGAACTAGATATTCTTAAGCGTCATGCGACACAACTGTATCAGTTTGGCCGGGATCCCGAATTCGGTCATATGCGGCTTTAAAGTCGTAGTCGATGAAAAATTGATGGGTCTGGAATTAAAATTTATTGGTATTTTCCGGGATCCACTTCAGTGTACAGATTTGGTATATTGTCGATCTGAAGGGCCGGAAACCGCATTGTCACATGCCGATTAGTGCAATACGGCATAAAATGTTGACGTTGAGTTGTTGAATCATATATCTGGATAATTCCTGTTCTTTTTTTTTATCAAAAATATTATTAAAAATGTCCCCACCCACTTTGTGGTGATCTTAGACTTGGAAATATTGCAGTTGCAGAGCCATTAGTCGAACAGCAGTTTGCAGTTTTTTTAGTACCTGGCCGAACACTAGAATTTCACAAATACTTGTTTTGCTGAACGGTGAAATCAAAGCAATGCAAAAACAGAAATACACATTTTCGCAAATGTGTACTGACTTAGGTGTACGGATATCTACCAACTCAAGTTTCTACCTTTTCATATCCAGCTTGTGGATAGACGTGTAGGAAATGTCCTTGCTAATACTGGCTGACGCACTTCCGTTTGTTCAAAACGAAATAAAACCCATTTTATGAATTAGAATTTTTTTTTATAATGTACCTACCTAGGAACATATCTAAAGTTTTGCTTTACAAAGCTTTGGAAAATATATCAGGAAGGTGACGCCATACATTAAATAAGCCGATTTTTTGGGTTTGTCATGACCATTACCATCAAAGCAGCGGGTATGTTGGCAATTTTGCTCAGATGTTTTCCTTTAGATCTTGTAGGGCCATTGGACAGTTGACATAAACGATGGTTTTCAAAAATCCAAACAAAAAATCGCAAGCGGCCAAATCGGGGAACTCCATAACTAGAAAAAGCATCCTCAGGACCGTTTTCGAGAAGCACCTTCGAGAATTGATGCCGCGTTCGTAGAATTTCTGCACAATCACCAACTTGTAAAGATGTTAATGAAGATCATCGTGAAGAATTTGACTCACTGAAGAATCGGAAAGGCCAAGCGCAGACGCATGTTTGCGCACAGAACGACGTTCGGATTGCTAGATTGAAGCTCTCAGTGCCTTTATGTTCTCAGGTCATCTGAAAGACTCCAGTTCTTCGTCCTGTCACACTCGCGGTTTGTCTGAACGTATTAAGCCATCTAAGAAACGATTTCCGGTCCAGGAGAGGGCCCAATGCGGCCGCATTATATTGATTTCGGAAGACACGCTGGGTTGCGATCACAGAACATTCGTTCGAAAAGTGGCATGGACGGACGCTCCTTACTTTCCAACGCGTAATGGTGGCATACCTAAGGCCACGTCTGTCGAATGATACTACTCCCGCCCGCTACGAACCCTACCGTCTGAATGGTACGCATTTAAAAAAAGAGTTATGTTGCCGCACCCTGTATTAGGATCTTCACATTAAAAAACGTCCTATTGGTTTTTGTATTACATAAAGAAACGGGTTGAAGAGGCCGTTACCCTCTAACGATTTGAACATTTTGAAATTGGTGAGCGGACGCACTTACTACCACTCAATGCCGACTTTCTAGATTGTTTTAACATTGATGTGGTTATTCTTCCGGAGTACCGACATCACTGGATGGTTGGCGGATGTGCCAAAGTGAATAAATATTGCTGCAAGGACAAAGTTTGTGTTATCAAATATTAATTTCATTTTATCTTGCAGATGAAACAAGAGTTTCTTCTGACAGCTAAAATATACGGTTGATATTGTGAAACTTTTCATATCGGCATTAAAGATAAATGGAGGCCATGTGAACAATTTTGTTTTTGAAAATCTATTATTAAATGAAGAACAACAAGAAAGTTGGTAGTGCTTGTCAAAGAACAATTTTCTTTACAACTCATTTGGACAAAGTACAGTCCAATCACGAACCATAGTGATTCTCCATGATTACCATTGAATCCATTATTATCACCCAATTGTGATACAAAATAATCGTACAACGGAAGTGTTCTTATACCACCAGCACCATACCCACCTGTTGCGACAATGTTGACTATGCACATAGTGCTCGTAGCAACCATCTTTCCTACGTTTATAAGGTGCTCTCGAACAACAGCCGAGTACTAAAACAGAGCAATGGAGGAAAAGTATAAAGGACCGCAGGATACGAAGGCAAAAAAAATATAAATATAAAACTTTCGCTACGTCCACACGAATTAAGTGAACGTGAGTGGAAAAATCTTCAATGTTTTCACGAATGTTCATACGAGGACGAGTATCGTGTATCCATTCAGGGCGAAAGGGAGTTAAAAACATAGGGACGGGCTACAGTCCGCTTGGGCGAACTGTTGGATACCCTATTCTTATTCCTATCCCTCATAAGTGGACGTGACAAAAGTCTAAGTATGATTGAATTGTTAAGAACGCTCTACATACTTTGTTTTATAACATTTGAAGGATTTTATGGAAAAAAAACTTTGGTTTTTCAATAAAATTGTTTTATTTAATTGTGGGCGTGTCAATAGGCGAATTTAAAAAAAATTAAAACATGAGAATAAAGGGCCCCTAGAGAGTAGGTATATATTATAAATTTCAGCACCCTAGCTCAAACTTTGAATTTTCAAAAAAATAATTGTGGGCGTGTCAGTGGGCGGATTTTGAAAATATTTACACATGAGCATAAAGGACCCATAGAGAGTATATATTATAAATTTCAGCTCCCTAGCTCAAACTTTGGATTTTCAAAAATTAATATACCCTTAGAATAGGGTATACAAAAATTATTTTATTTATTTGTGGGCGTGTCAGTGGGCGGATTTTGAAATTTTTTTATCCCGAGCAGTTTTAGGAGTCATAGATCATATATAAAAAATTTCAGCTTTCTAGCTCAAAATTCGATCTTTTCCAAAATTTTGTTTTTTTCAGTTTGTGGGCGTGTCTGTGGGCGGATTTCAAAAATTCGTAAACTTGATTATTTCGGGACCCTAGAGAGTATATGGTTAAAATTTCAGCTATCTAGGTCCAGTTTAAAGGCCTAATTTTTGGCGACAGACGGTCGGACGGACGGACATGGCTAGATCGACATTACTATCGATGCTGATCATAAATATAGTAACTTTTAGGGGTCTACGGGCAATATTAAGGTATGTTACAAACTATGCGTCAAAATTAATATACCCTTAGAATAGGGTATAATGACATACGAGTACCAGGACGGCCAGCTCTCATAAATTACAGTCCGATGTGAAACTCACGTAATTTTTTGGATCACCTGCTGCAATTGAATTCGGTGTGATGGGGTTGACCGACATGGAGTGGGGTCAGCAGAGCTGAAGTTAGCGAGGTAGATAAATAAAGAACTGCTGCATACTCATATTGAAATGTTCCACTTGTGTGGTATGTCGTCTGCCAACAAAAATATGAGGAGGCCAAGAACGAGTTCACAAAGAAAGGCAGACACGTAGAAACGGTTGGGTAAATAAAATGAAGTTACTCAGCTTCATAGGCCGTATGTTCGCATATACTGACTGGGGCAGGGTAGGCAAGTATGTATTTTGATAAAATTAATGAGCACGCAGGTTTCTGACCTACGCTGTGAAGTAATTTTACATTTATTATTCTTCTTGTCCGCAAGGCTGTGTACACAAAATATCGATTAATAAAGTTATTTCTCAGGGAGCAGCTGTATTCCGAGATGAAGTAGTGCGGTATGCATAATCTACACGTTTGCATTAAATAATGAAATGCGCCATGGTAAGGGTTTCAATGCTTTCTCTGACGGATTTGATTATAAAAAAATTTAAAGTGATTTTTAATTATACTCTCTGACGATGAAAAGGAATGATGATAAAAGCAACCAATAAGTCAAAAAGTTGTAAATTTATGGAATCCATAAAGGGATTTTTCAATACCCTTGTAATGTAGTAGCTACGCAACGAGGGCGTTATGGAAATAAGGGTTAGAAGATAGGGAGAGATGCCGATGGACGTTGGTTTTAAATGTTTGTAGACTATAATGTGTAGGAAAAATGGAGCGGGGAAGAGCATTCCACATTCGTATTGTACGGCTAAGGAAAGATTCCTTGTATTTTACTATACGTCCGAACACAGGCTTAAGGGTATACTGATGCGCATTCCTTGCACAGCGGGCATTGCGGTTGAAATGTTCTAGCGGTGGAATACAACCGGCTATTTCGTTTAAACACTTATGATGGAAATAACGATAAAATAATGAGAGACAAGAGACATTGCGACGATGAATAAGAGAGTCAAGCGATCTCGTGATGACCAATGAGTTTTATAGCGCGTTTTTGGATCCTGTCAAGTAGCTTCAAATAAGTAATTGGTGCACCAGACCAGATATGCGCATTATACTCAAGTTTTGGGCGGATAAACGTCTTATAAACTGTAGCCAGATCAGAGGGAGTGAAACATTTCTTGCAGCGCTTAAGGAAGCTTAGGCATTTCACGTCGGTCTTGGCGACATCGAATATGTGGTCATTCTAACGAAAGTTGTCATTAACACACATACCGAAAATGGAAAGTCGTTCGGTTTCAACGATGCAAGTGCCATTCATATACAATGGCATAGTGTTATAGGTTTGCTTTAATGACAGAAGACAGCATTGCGTTTTGGAAGCATTAAATTCCACTCTAGTTAGCTACACCCCACTGAATTATGCTGTCGAGAACGGAATTCAATGAGCTCAACATACGTTGTCGTTCCAGTTCCACACCCGAAGATGAGGGGCGTAAACCAAGAGACGAATATGAGAAGCTGATGCTACTGCCATCAGCAAAGGATTGGCTAATAGACAGGAAATCATTTATAAAAAATAATAAAGAGAGTCGGAGACAAAACAGAACCTTGGGAAACACCAGCATTTATTTGCTGAGTTGCATACTTGAAACCGTCCAAAACAACTTGAATTAAACTGTCCGAAAGGTAATTTCTAATCCATTGAAGTGAGATGAAGATTCGCCTTTTTTTTGGGGACGAATGCTATTTTCCATCTTCTCGGGAAGATCCCTAAAGAAAAGCTTGCGCAATGGGTTTGACAGAGAGGAAGAATACCTCTTCAGAAAAATAAGGAAAATACCATCCAGCGGATTTGTGAACGTCCAGATCTTGAAGTACTCCTGCCATTGCACGATTGCGAAAGTGGATTGGTCCCATGGAGTACTCTACACGCTCGAGTTCAGGGGGAGACAAAGCACAATCTGGGAGCGTTGAGCTGACTGCAAAGTGAGGAGCAAGCATATTGGCCTTATCTATAGAGCTGACAGCTGGAATGTCATTGTAAATGAGTGTCGGGATAGATGATGAGGCCAAATTCATGATGTTTCTAACAAATGACCAAATCCGTGGGGCTTTGTAGTATTTTTTGCCTTTTTGGTGATGGTAGAATTTAATGAGGGCATTGCAGTTATTTCTGGCTCGTTTAAACTTTTTCTAGTTTTCCTCAGAGGGGTTGGCCTTATAAGACCGAAAGCTTACCTATTTTTACCTGATGGCCTCTTTGCAGTTCGAGTCACACCACGCTTTTACCTTGTGTTTGATACTTTTTATCCTGTTAGGGATGAAAGACTTCATGCGCATTTGAATTATGTTTGTGACCAGGGCCGGCCCTACCATATGTGCAAGATGTGCAAATGCACAGGGCGCCAAATCTCGGGGCGCATTGCTTGGAGTAAGAAAAATGAATTTTACCTTGCGCGGATACTGCCATTTGCATTTAAAACAAAAAAAACTTGTTCAAATAAGCCCAAAATAGCAACATCCATCACACTTGCGCTGAATTTTTGCACATTAACTCACATCACTTGCAATATTGCAACTTCAAGGAGAATCTAAGTCAAAATAGGGTGCTTTCTGTAAATCTTGCACAGGGCGGTTGCTTGGCTAGAGCCGGCCCTGTTTGTGACCATATATGCAGCAGCATCCACATCGCTGTCGAGGAAGCACAGCGACCAGTTAAAACTCTTAAGGAAACCGTTTAGTTTTTCCCAATTGGCTTTCTCGTATTGCCATACGGTTCCTTTTTGAGTTTGTTCTTTAACAATGTGGTTGGAGTACGATAAATTTGCTGATATGATACAATTGTCTGACGAACCAGGCGATAATACGTTCAAAGCGTATTTATCGTTTATCGCGTTTAGTCAGGTTATTTACCTCAGCAAAGATCTCGACGTTCCTTCCATCGGGTGTTGTCTGTCCACTCCAATAGATCTCAGGTGCATTCACGACTTTTCATGATTGATACTAACGATTGCTTCTTGTAGGTCAACAAAAACCACAGAAAAACTTCCTTTCGGTTTTGCTGGAGTAATATCAGTTATTGGACGTAGAATAAATAGATTATCAACCCAACCCCGTCCTTTCCTCAATCCGTTTTGAAACTCGGGGATTAATTTTGCTTCTTCTGCCCACTCCTGAAATCTGTTTAATTAAATTTATAACAAATACTTGTCTCCTTTTTTAAATACCATCGTTGTTGCAGTATTGCAGTTTTACAGCTTTATCATAATATTATATAATTTTTACCTTTTCTCTTCAATTTCAGCAATACCTACCGTTTACTAAATGTTTACCCTTGATTAATTTGGTTATTAATATTTTTTATTTTGGTTTTATTTTCCGTTAATAAGTAATATCCAAAAACACAATTTAATATCTCCCTATTCATAAATCTTTGGATTCGGCTTTAAATTGTAGGTCTTTTCCATTATGGTTGCAGAAGCTAGATATTAAGTCCTGTATGAGCCGTTTTATTATACATCAATGTCATAATAATAAATAATGTAAAATTTTTAGCAAATGCTTCCAAGAGATGCATTTATCTTATAGTATTATGTAATGTTCCACTTACTATTTTTATCAATAAATTATCAAATATGAAGAAATAAGGAATTTCCGGATCTTGTTACTCTAAAATGTTTGTTTTGGTCCATTAATCTCGAATACAGCAGTGTAGTCTAGAATCCATTTTACGTACTGGGATTAGACCAAAAAATTGGAGACAATGTTTGACTAGAGTTACAGTTCGTTGAATGCAATATCCTATTGTCAAGGCTTCATATGGGGTACTGTATTTTTGGAACAATGCCCCTTTCCACTCAAAGCTAGTAGTTTTCATGATGTTTATAAAGTGAGCAATGACACTTTTATATAGGAAATTTAGTTAATACTTAGAAATCGTTATTTGATCTGCGTTCCGTTTCAAAATGTTAACTAAGGCTAAAATATGAAGGTTCTAGATGTCTAGGAGAATACGATTTTCGTCTTGGTAACTTTTTACTTGAGAATTGTTCAATTGTAGTACTACGTAGATCTGGTGGTAGCTTATAGGTAGTTATTTCATAATTATGTTTAACTCATCTCTCGGAGACCTCGGAGGGATTTGTTCATAAATAAAATAACATCAACATTTTTTTTTGGTAAACAATTATAATATAAGGGGAACATACGAGTACCTTACCTATTTTGGTATCAACATTTTTATTTCCTAAGAAAATGACTCATGTTGAGCTTTTGGAATGCACACATTCTAAAAGATACATTTTTTTTTTGTAGGGGACTTTGCAAAAGAACGAAAACATATATTTTTTGCGACTACAATTAATCAGAAACACCCTGTTAACAAGTTTCAAGTCAAGTTCAGTGCTAAATAGAATTCTTACTGTAACCGGTTTGAAGCGATTGAATGAAATCACCGGAGGTTGTAAGTCGTTCATATACTGGTTGGCGGTGAGAAAAAAATTAAATCTTTCTTTTTTATGATTTGGACTTCGACGGAGAGCAGTACTCTCACGTTTTTCGATTACATGAAACATGATACAACAGTTGAGAGATGAGCCATCGGACGACATCAGGAGAGCGAGGATTACCTTCCAGTGAACAAAGTAAACGTGAATGGTGACAGTTCAAACTGCGTTCCTGCCGAGTTGGATTTTTATACAAAAATCCACGCTCTCATCTTATTTATTAACTTACTCTGCGTGACGGTGCCGTCGCCAAAGTTGTAGCCTCCGTCATCGACGGCTAATTCGCTGGAATATCAGCAGCCAGAATCGAACAAAAATAAAGCGATCGATCACACATTTTACAACTTTGGAAGTGTCTCTCGCGCAAACTATTCAGTTTAGAAAAAAATAATATTTTTTTTTCTATTTTTATGTGAAAATCTTAATGCGGTTCACAGAATACATCTACTTACCAAATTTCAACAGCATAGCTCTTATAGTTTCGGAAAAAAAGTGGCTGTGACATTCCCGGACAGACAGCCAGACATGACGAATCTATAAGGGTTCCGTTTTTTGCCATTTGGCTACGGAACCCTAAAAAAAGAGGCGATTCATAATAGCACGCTGCTCCACACTGGCCTGCATTTGCCAGGAATACGAAGCTGCCGACTTCGTAGCAGTACTCGGTGCGACCTATATGCTGTGTAAAAGCATCTAAATCGCGCACTTAATTCAGTAGTTTCAAGAAAGATACATAAAGGTACATTTTAACCGGTGAGTCTCTACTTTTTATTTATTTTGAACGAGGTATTTGCCATATAAAGTTTTATTTAATGAGCGTCACAAATAAAAACGCCTTCTTTACCTTTTATAAATTTTTTTTTTTTACATACTATGTAAATGCTATAATATTAATTTAAAATTCTAAAGTATATAAGATCGAAACTTTAATATCTAAAAACATCCAATATGCATATCATAATCATTGAAATTAGTATTTAAGTTAAATTATTAATAAACTCATAATGCATACCAATACGCACATGTATTACTTTTAATGTTTAAGCTTAAGTTTAACTCAAAATTATAAATTTTATTTTAACCCTTTTTTTTGATTGCCATATGAAATGGCCTCTATAGATTGCGTTTAAGTCTAAGTTAGAATAAGTATCTTATATGAAATAAATATGTTTTCATATTTTTATCTTGAATATTTTAATGAGACAGGTACTTTTTCTTTTATTTTGTGATGAGTTTTGACTGCTAAATTTTCTAAGTGCTGATGGGGAGTGCATCGGTGGTGATACGATTGAATCATAAGAGGGTCCTCTATTTTGAGTAAGGGGCTTTCACAAATAATTGAGCGGTGTGTTAGCCAAGGATGGACTCTATTCCTGTTAAGGGTAGTAGTCTGTGTGTGGGCAGAGCTAAAGAATCCCACCTACATCTTCCAGTTTCCCAGATTTCAAATATTCCCTTCAATTTCGGAGTGTTTATGTCCATCTTAACGAGACGGTTCATGGTAATTTGTTTTCTTTGTTCCATACCTATAACAATTAAAGTAATCAAGGCATGACAACAATTTACGGTCGTCCGGTAGTAAGTGTAAGAATGCACGCCTCCGTCAAGCTAGTGTCGCACGTAAGCCAGTTTGCCTGCTCACAATTCGCTGTCAGGGCAACATACCTTACGACCCATCGATTTCTGTAGAAAAACCTGTACTCCTAGAGATCGATGGAATTGCAGGTCATCGCATTCGTAAGGTAGGGACAACTTCCGTTACATCTTCTTCCTTACTGCCAGAACCTTTCACAATGAGCACAGATTTGTGTTTTCACATTCTGAACCAAGCCAATTTTTCATTCATATAAACGCTCTGTCAGCATTCAATCAATAACGTCCCTAGATACCGATTTATTGCAAATAACCAGTGCAAAGCAATTATTTTTCACATAACTACAGCTTCATTGGTTTTCCAATTGCATCAGTGCAACGTTACTCCGAACTCTTTGCTTAATCTGTGAGGAATTGTAACAAAAGCTGCCTCTTTATGCCATTAAATGGGACGACGATTCAACTTCTGTTTTGTCCTCGGTACAATCATACAGATACTTTGTCAACAAATGACTGAACATAAAAATTAATAAACCCTAGCTAACATCTTAAAACAATGCAACATCAACGTAACTTCTAAAGGACTATTGGCTGGGATCACTCACAACACACCACTACGAACTCAGAGTACCCTCAGAATAGTGGAAAAGTCAATTTAATTGCATTCTTCCATTTGTTTTGTGCTCCACATACAGCTTTGGCCTGAATCATCAACGCAATCACTCCCTCAATTTCATCCCAATCGTTAAACAACACGCCATCGTTCTTGCTATTCCGCACACCATGCAATGGCGAAATATTGAGGGGCTGAGTAAATTTCAGGACTCACAGGATGTCTGTTAGTAGTAGTTGTAGTTTCATTGGTAGAGTATAATTTTTCAAATACCATCCAGCCCATTAACAGGTTGTGCAAACTGCTTCGAACTGCTGTCGCGTATACGTAATGCAGGAATACTAGCTCCAAGACAGACAGACTAAGCGAATGACTATTAAACGCAAGGCTAATGGTTGTATGGCAATTTCATGTTCCTGTTCTCGGAACTTCGACTTCAATAATTTCACTGGAATTGCAGAAGAAACAAACAGAAAAACATCAGCCAGAGAAGCAAGCACTGCACACATAACCGGAAGAAAAATAAAATGAGTCAAGTATCATCTTTTTACCGTCTCGGACCGGGGCTTTGTTAATGATGTTACGTAATTCTTCCTGCATTTGAAGCTGTGTGTATCCTCATTTGTCCATACTTCTGCATGAGCCTGGAGTTGTGCGATACCCTCTTGTATAACATTGGTTGTCGTTGCACTTGTTGTTTCAACCTGTTCAAACTGGAGTTCGCGGCGTTGGTGGCTGAGGCGTTTCTCTGGTTTTGCATATAACAAGTGTAATTTACAACACAAGCATCCTTTTTTGCGCGTTTTTCCAAGTGGCCTCGTAAGGATAACACGCCACTGCTAGCTGCTGCCCTTCACATTTGATTGTCATCCCATATCTGAAGATAGCAGTGGCGTGGCGTGGATAATTTTAAAAGGGAAGACGTTGAAAAATTTA
Source organism: Portevinia maculata (assembly GCA_949715645.1). Taxonomy (NCBI): domain Eukaryota; kingdom Metazoa; phylum Arthropoda; class Insecta; order Diptera; family Syrphidae; genus Portevinia; species Portevinia maculata. The sequence goes on along the minus strand of OX454527.1, from coordinate 187,617,090 downwards.
GTCACCTATAAAAATAAAAATCTTTAAAACCTGAAATAAAATAATTTTTAATGGGGATATTGTATCTACATAATATGCATTCCACATTGACTTAGCAAAAATATTCTAGCCACATTTTTGATACTTCAAGACATTAATATTTCAATCAACAATGAGCTTAAAGCATAACAAAAGTGGCTTCAAAAGAAGCCGGTCTTGACAGACGCATGATACAATAACTTAAAAAAATTCAGCATAATGTGGATAGTAATTTTAAAATAAGAAAATTCAGAAGAATTATATGGATAATTCTTTATATTTGTTAAAATATAAAAACGATACAAATAATAATGTCAGCAATAAAAATAAATCAAAATTAAAAACAGCTAAAATTCACACACTTAAAAAAAAAAAGTGAAAAGTTTTGTTAAAATATTAGTTCTTTATAATTATTTGTATTCTAATGCTATTCGACGATCTTTTTTGATAAACTCTGCCAATACCCTTTCATAGAAGTTTGGTCTATTTTTAATTTTAAGAAGAAGTCTTCTTTCTATCGATATGAGGGCTAAATCAGAGAGCCTATCCTCGCCCTGTGAGTTTCTTAAATAAGTATGAATTCTTTTTAAAGCAGAAAAAGACCTCTCAACGGAGGCGATGGAAATGGGAAGTGTTAAAAGTAAACTACTTAAGTTTAAGACTTCACTGTTGTGAAGGTCGAGAACCTCAAACTGCCGAAGTGACGACGAAGAATATAAAACATTAAGTTAATTTTTTAATGCCGTGAAGTCAAAAATTCTAGGAAAAAACTTAATTAGGGAAGATATTTTTACATCTGGACTGGAACGAGAAAAAGTGTCATACTTCAAATTATTTAGTAAATCCAAAAATGTAAGATTACTAAATGATTTATATCTGGCATTTATTTGGCTAACTATATAGTCTTTAATTTCAACAAAAAGGCGCTTATAATTCGTCTTCAAATCGAAGTCAAGCAACCTGCGTTTACGTGGAGGTTCGATGCAATCATTTACGCTGTCATAAATAACTTCAAACATATTTAAAAAGTCAGAGCTTATCCATGACTCAAAACGTTCGATTTCTTGCTTGGCATAACTAACGTCTGTTTGTTTTTTTTGAATTAAATTAAATAATACATCGGTCTTTGCAAATATTTCAGAAAGGGTATGAAGCAAAAAACAGAATTCCTTGCTCTCTAATTTATTTAATAAACTTTCTGCCATCGAAAGTGTGTCAGTATCCCATTGCCTAGAGTCATTAATTATTTTACTAAAAGTTTCAATTATATCTATTCTACAGTTAAAGATTACGTTTATTATTCTTGAATGATAATGCCATCGAGTTTCCGATACTCCTGGCATGCGTCGATTGGAAATTTGTTTTAAAAGATTGGACCGCTTTGTGGATTTATTAAAAAATCGAACGATGCTATTAGTATAGCCAAAAAATAGTTTAAGTTCTGCTATGTTTTCTAGAGATCGGGATAGTACTAAATTTAAAACATGTGCATAACAAGGAATAAAATTTGCCATCGGGCATTCATCAAGGACCTTCTTTTGAACACCACCCCCCTCGCCGGACATAACTGCGGCACCATCGTAGGATTGTCCTATTAACTTTTCCTTGCAGTCGTATGTTTCAAGAATTTTAAATATATGATTGGATAACTCATTTGCATTACGACTTGCGCTAACGTCAAAAAATCCAAGAAATCTTTCTTGTATACCATCCTCTGACAAGTACCGAAATATGGCACTCAGTTGTTCCCTATGACTCAAATCTGGTGTTTCGTCGATCATAATCGACACGAACCGAGCATCCTTGATTTCCGTTTTAATTTCGGATTTAATAACCGCCGCGATACTATGTATCAAATCGTTTTGAATATCGTTGGATAAACCTGAAAAAAATGGATTGTGTGTACTTGAACGCTGCTCTAAATGGGATTCCAATAAAGTGTCATATTTAGATAAAAAATAAACCGCTTCGACATAATTGCCACGATTATCTGAACTAGACCTTTCATCATGACCGCGAAATGCTAACTCCTGTCTGCCTAATAAAATGGCCGTGTCAATAAAACGTTCCATTAGTTTCCGATTTTTATCTACTTTTTTATTATGAACAACGAAAGAATTTCCTAAAGAAGTTTCAATGCGATTCGTGCCGAATTCGTGTAGGGATAAACAACAACGAATATGTTTTTCTGTCTTAATATGTTTTTTCGAAGAATTAACTAAATTATTTATATCAGTGAAACCCGTTCGGCTCCAAACACTGGCGGAGTTTGAAAAAAGAAGACAAGGAAAACAAAACATTTTATTAAGCTTGCAACTCCCAGTTAGCCACTTATATTTTTGGTATAAGGAAACATTAAAATGTGTCACAAAACCATCTCTCCTTTGGTAATTAATATTTATAAAAGGCATAGAGCGCCCTACGTCTATAACTTTTTTTTTATCAAGAAAAGATAGCTTACTAAAACTATTTGAATTCTCCAGGAGGAAATCAGTTAAACAGCAATCTACACTAATCAAACACATTTCCAAAAAAAAATCTAAAACTGCACTAAAATTAAGAAGCTAAAATGTTTTTATCAGTAAGTTGGTAATAAAAGAAACTAAAAAATTACACATTAACCTTCACTTTCACTTTCACATCTAACTTTTCACTATTTTAATTTAAGATTTTATCAAATTGGCTTTACAAAACACTAGATTTTTTCAAGTTATTGCACTTGTGCAACGCAGTCTGTCAATAAATTCCAACTGATTCTAAATTAAAATTTGAATTCCTGCTTAAAAAAAAAACAAGTGTCGGTATTTTATTTGACATGAACTTCTCTTAAGCGATATGCTGAATTTACTTTGCTGACAAATTGCCATAATATTCTACCATATTTTATTTCATAAGACAAAAGTATAACAATAAATTTGTAAAAACATCGAAGCATTAACTATCACAAGAGAGAAAAATGAAAGCTCAACTTCTTACATCAACACGCATATCAATATCAACATCAAATTCAAAATCAAGAATCAACCCACATAACACATTCAGATATTATGTCATAAGAAAAAAGAAATAAGTCAAAGAACACCGTGTTATTAGACACAATGTTGCAAAAAAAACGAGTCAAACGTAGCACCTGCATTCCTGCAACATGTTGATATCTTCCGATTGAAACGCAATGCTAATCGCAAAAGGGAGAATGAAATGAAACAATTCCAAGTATTCAGCTGAGATTTGGTTTATAAGACGAAATGTAGCGTCTTTTTCTTTGAATATAAAAGCGGGTGTTGAACAAAGAGGATCGGAACCGCAATGCTTGTAGAAGAAAGGGATATAAAACAAGTAAATAAGACGGAAAAATATTTTTTATTCTATTATAGAGAGCAGCGGTAGTTGAAAACTTTTTACTAAGAGTATTTTTGTGACTCTTCGTTGGTTTGTTGTTTGTGATTTGTGGATTGTGGAATGTGGTTGAATCTTGATTCTTGAATGAAGTATGAAGATACAGACGAGAGGTAGAATGAAAATATTAAACTTATTCGATAGCTTATGTGTGAGTGTGTAGATTTTATTTTATAATTAAAATACGGGACGGGTTTCATTTTTCATATATTTATTTGGCAGATAGTGCTTACTTTTGGTGGATTTTTAAAAGGGAAGACGGTAGGAATCGTGTTATATGGACGCCACGCCACTGGAAGATAGTCGCTATATTTTCATTTTACATTGCTCATCTTTCTATGAAACGTATAGATTTATTCATCTATTTACCTCGTATCAGTGTGTGTGTATTCCGTGTCCTAATAATAATCGAATGTATTTGGATTGTGGAAATAAAATACGCATTCAGACGAACAGTTTAACTCGCAAGAAAAGATTCAGAAATAGTTTAAGACTCGCAGCCCTATTTTCAAATGTGTTATATATACTTACAGCTGTGATCCTGTGTAATGTGTCGTGTGCGACCAGTATTCTGACGAGGTTTTTTTTTCATACAGAATGTTGCCTTTAAAAGGGGCGCCATTTTGTACGTATCGCTGCCCTGGTTTATGGCAGGATGTTAGGGACCATGGTCGAGATGCGCACGATATTTATTCTCCAGCCGCTTCAGTCCGGGGGGGTTCTTTTAGCATCTTGACACGCACAAACTTTATCGTGAGAGATCTGTTAGAAAAAGAGAAAGAAAGAGGAAAGGAAAAAAAACCACACACACTTGCTGCGGATTCAGATGATCGAATCCCTTGCCCTCCCAACCTTTGACGACCACATTCCATACTTATATGGTTCGTCCCACCAACCATTGAGAACACCACACCATTTACGTTAAACAAAAATACTATTTATAAAAAAAAGGAAATACACTACCCGTTTGGGTCATAGCTCAACATTTGAATTTAGCTTAATATAGCTGCTCCCTTTTGATTCATTTTACCTTTAATCGAGTTATATATATATATGTATATCCTAGTTATAGTAATTTACCCGTTAATTAAACTCGGCTACTGCCGTTACCACTTCCAACGATGATAGATCTATCCTCGGGTGGGGTGGATCTGAAACGAGAACTTATGCGAACTTTGTCCCTAAATTACCAATGCACAAATAAATAACTCGGAGGAACGCTCTTCACTCCGTTAGGATTCTGGGGTATATATATATATTGTAAATCGTTAAAGGAAATACAAGTCTGTATAAGGGGAGCTTATTATAGATAGTCTTATTGTAGTATTTTATGTTAAAGGCATCTAAGTATTAAATTAATTATAAGCTAACAGTAAGTATTGTAGATTAATTTAAGTCTTAAAGGTAAGTAAGTTTTTTATTACAGGTAGATAAAGGTAAGTAATTTTTGAAGGTAATTAAATGTATTTTAATGTATATTAATTCTAAAGGTAAGAAAAAGTGATTTAAAGTATATTAAATTTTAGGTAAGTAAAGGTATTTTAAGGCATAGTAATTTTAAAGGTAAGAAAAAATAATTTAAAGTAAGAAAATTATTTGAATGTATATTAATTTTAAAGTAAGTAAAGGTAATTTTAATGTATCTTAATTTTAAGGTAAGTAAATGTATATTAATGTATCTTAATTTTAAGGTAGGTAAAAAAAATGTATGTTTCAATATAGCAAAAAAAAAAATCTTAATATAGGGTACTTAAATTATGGTCGCCTGCATAGATACTTTGCGTCTCTCGTTCGGCTGGTCAACTTATACTGGCGTCCTTCTCTTCCAATAGAGGTATATTTGTAGGAAGGACATCTGTTGGCCTCAACTATTTGGGAGATTTCACTGGTGAACGGCAGGTCTTTTCACTATTTAATTCTAGTCACTACTTTCTTATGTATAGTTAATTTTAGGTACTAGGTTTTAATCACTTTTAACTTTTACTCGAGTCACTATTTTTAAGTTATCTTATAGGCTAGTGTTACTTAATTTTAATTTTTATTCTAGTCACTACTTTCTTTTGTATAGTTGATTTTAGGTACTAGGTTATAAATAATTTTAACTTTTACCCTAGTCACTAATTTTAACTTATTTTATAGGCACTAGTGTTACTTAATTTTAATTTTTATTCTAGTCACTAATTTCTTATGTATAGTTGATTTTAGGTACTAGGTTTTAATTACTTTTAACTTTTACCCTAGTCACTAATTTTAAGTTATCTTATAGGCACTAGTGTTACTAAATTTTAATTTTTATTCTTATTACTATTTCAACTTAAAACTATACGGCACTTGCCATTTTTAACTATTTCAAACTTAAAACTATTTTCAGTCTTAAAACTATTTCACCGTCTTCGGTCACTTGTAAAATTCAACTTCTTCTCAACCGGCGCGCAGCACCCTTTTTATATCCCTAGCCTCGTCGTATAATTCGGTAATTTCTGCTGGCGTCCTTCTTCTCCAATAGAAGTGCATTTGCAGGAAGGACATCTTTTGGCACCCACTTTTGTTTCACTTGTTGTTTTTATATATCTGTTCACTATCTTTAATTACCTTCTATTATGTTTTTCTAGTCACTAGGTTCATTTAGTTATTATCCATTCTAGTCACTGTTTATTCTAAGTTTATTTTGGTTTTATTATTATGTACTTAGAGTTACTTTTGTTCTAGTCACTAGTTTTAGTTAATTTAAATTGTATTCTATTCACTATTTATATCTTAAATTTATACGGCACTTGCCAACTTAATTTTAAATTTTTGGCACACGCCATCTTAACTAAATATTTAAGGCACTTGCCAACTTAATTTTTAATTTTTGACACACGCCATCTTAACTAAATATTTAAGGCACTTGCCAACTTAATTTTAAATTTTTGGCACACGCCATCTTAACTATTATTACGGAACGAGTGAACTTATTTTAGTTGCGGCACATGCCAACTTATATTTTAATATTACATTTTTTTAAATAAAACTTTTCCCCGCACTTTCCAAATTCAAACTAAATTCCAGAGATACAAAATACAAACTATCCTCCATCGACGCGCAACACCCTTTTTATATACCTAGCCTCGCCGAATCTTTCGGTACCCTGTTTACGAACTAAAGTTATTTTCGAGCAAACTTTGTTTACGAACAAAATTAGTTCATAAACAAAGTACCGATTTAATCCCGCATGCCCTATGTTTTACACTCGCTAATCCCTAAATCTACCGACCATCCACAATTCATTCGTCCCCTCCCCCTCCATACTATCAGTTAAGCTTATACACCAGATGGCGAGTGCACTCAAGCTGTGCTTGGTACATGCGCACTTCATTCGTAAGGTGAATATGGAGAGACAACTTTCCTGGTGTGGACGCGTGACTTCGCCTCTCTTGCTATTAATTTTTTTCTTACCCGCTCTCAGAAGTGGTGAGTTCAGAGGTCTCTGCTATGAATTGTTTTAGCTAATTAGATTGGGTCTCGATTCTACACTATGGAGCGGCCAATGAAATTCGGCTTTAAAAAAAATTAGTTTCCAGGCACTTGGGTTGGTGAATAGGTGTCTCTACTACCTTTGCTATTGTGAGAGCCATTGTCACTCTGGGTATTTTCACAGAGTGGCGAAATTGAACTTATGGTGACCACAGAGGCAGAGGAGGTAACCAATTTTGGTGAATGTAAATATTTATTGCCCGAAAGTATGCAGTATGTTACTAGCAGGTTAAGACATAACTCCGTACTGGTCGAAATACCGGGAAACGAATTTCTGCCCATTACACCTGGGAAAAGTCCCATCTACGCAATTTTAAAATCCAGGTGAGCTTAGCGACACATTTAATAACTTAAAGCTGTCCCGCAAGTCTGCATGCAATTCCGTGGAAAAGGGGTGGCATTAAAACTCCTGGATCACATTAATGCAACAACCGCATTTGACTGGCTTCAGTGATAAAGTGACCCGAAACCAGGAACCCTGCCGATGTTCATTGAATTTGAATCGGCGAACCCCACAGGCGGATCAATAGGGACGCATTAAAGTGCGATATTTATGATTAAGAAAAAAGAAGACAGCTGCGATCCATGACACGCTGCTTCCAATTGTTCAAATCAAGCGCTCTATCTGTTGGCTTGGTCTTTAAAACGGAGGCTCGTTCTTCCATTTCATCTCGTACCTGCGGCTGACAGTTGAAGATGCTCTTGGATGTAGTATTATTGTCAATTCGCTTGACGTGATTTAGCTTTATGGACTATGTCCACATCTTGGTACAGCTAATTTATTTCGTATTTAAAATTTCTCCTTATTCGTCTGCCTCGCCTGGCACACAGGACCATATATCCGACGTATCACAAGTATTTTTCTCTCAAAAGAACCCATTATAAGCTCTTCCATAAGGCAGAACTGGCAGGATTAAGGTTCGATGGAGCATGAATTTTGTTCAGCGGTTTTCTATGGTATTTTTCCATTGAGTCTCGGCTAGGATATGAAATTAGTGTTTACTGCAAGGAAGATGAACTCCTTACCTACCTCCTACTTATTGCTATCAACATTGACGTTTTATCCTAGGGGCTGGACAGATGTTTGCTTGTTTGTTGAAAGCATGTAACTGGTCTTGTCTCCATTTATTTCAATACCACAAATATTGCCTGTTCTTTAATCTCCGTAAAAGCCTCTTCCAATGGCTATTCCGGTGGGAACGGCCGATGACGGTATGATGCTAATATCGTCCGCATACATCAGTATTTCCAAAAAAGGTACTCAGAGAAGGATAAATGACCAGCAAACCCGTTCTCCAAATTTCGTCAACCATTCATATGATCTAGTAGCATTGTTGGCTCGAAATATTTGCGCTATATTGCTCAACCTGATTTGAAACCCACTGTCTTGGAAGCTTAGAAGTCATTCCTCGCCAAAATCATTCCCGCCTGAATCATCTTAGAGCTATCAATTTCTTTCCTTAGATATAAGTACAAGGTGGCGCAAAGGTTAGATTTAGGTTTATGTGGCTGTCGGCAGAAACCGACACACTTAGACCAATTAGGTCCATTGTGATACCACGTATGTATTATCTACCTCAACTCTATAGATGGGCCTGGCCAACGACACGCGGTTGATCTCAAACGGTCCCCCATCTACGTACTAACCGCGCCCAACGTCGTTTAATTGCGGTGATCTGACGAGAACCGATTAACTCGACGTGGTATGGTCGTTGGTATGGTGGCGCAAAAGTTGTCATCTGTTTACTTCACAAATGTCAAAGTAAAATTGACATTTGCCGCTATTTGCAAAAATTATAGCATCTTCCGATAAGGTTTTCAGCCCTTGTGGTGCCTTAGGCAATTCTGTGTGCCAATGTTCTAAATGATCCACGACGTTTGACATCTATCCTATGTAGTTTTCAGTCGGATTGGTGAACGCCACTGGGTGATGACTTTTGCGCCACCTTATATAATTGAATGTGCGAATAAAATAAGATTTAAGTTTTAAGTTAAGTGCGTTACTTAATCGGAACAATTGACTACTCAAATCAAAAATACTTCACAGGTGGCAACAGTATTGTGAAGAACTGCTAGATAAACATTTTTCTTTGATACACTTTCCAAAAGCCGTTCCTTAGAATGAAAATGTACCTGGAGCTTACTGTCGAAGAAGTTGGGAAGGCGGTCAAAGACTCCAAAAGAAGAAAAGCGGTTGGGCCGGACGACATACCTTCTGATTTATGGAAAAAATGGGAGACATAGGGTCTAAATGGCTCATGATTCTTATCTCCAAACTGATGATATGGGAAAGCGATCCAATGTAATCCGTGAGACTGTCATAATTACCGATCTATTAAGCTGATGTCACACACCCTGAAGACCATTGCTGCACTCAATATTTCAAACACATTTGACAGAGTTTGAGAGGAACGTTTAATTCAAGCTGTTTTGTTCGGGTTCAAGTCTGAAACTAACCAAATAAATGCTGGTGTTCCCAAAGGCTGTATTTTGTCTCGGACTAACTTTCTCATTTGTATACCCTTTCAAAACAACATAAAAAAGAAAATTTACGGAAAAACAAAAAATAAAACTACGAAAAATTGTGTGGTATCACATAAAAAAAAATTAATCGTTTAAACTAAAACCATATACTCTCTTGTAGGCGCGCGAAATAATCAAGTTAAAGAATTTTCTTAATTCCGCTCACTCCGCAAAATTATCGAAAAACATAGGGACGGGCTACAGTCCGCTTGGGCGAACTGTTGGATACCCTATTCTCATTCCTATCCCTCATAAGTGGGCGTGACAAAAGTCTAAGTATGGTTGAATTGTTAAGAACGCTTTACATATTTTGTTATATAACATTTAAAGGATTTTATCAAAAAAAACGGTCCCTAGCTCAAACTCGGGTGTTTCAATAAAATTGTTTTATTTAATTGTGGGCGTGTCAGTAGGCGGATTTAAAAAAAAATTAACACATGAGCATAAAGGGCCCCTAAAGAGTATATATTATAAATTTCAGCTCCCTAGCTCACTTTGAATTTTCAAAAAAAAAAAAAAAAAAAATTGTGGGCGGATTTTGAAAATATTTACACATGAGCATAAAGGGCCCATAGAGAGTATATATTATAAATTTCAGCTCCCTAGCTCAAACTTTGGATTTAGGAGTCATAGATCATATATAAAAAATTTCAGCTTTCTAGCTCAAAATTCGTTTTTTTCCAAAATTTTGTTTTTTTTGAGTTTGTGGGCGTGGTTGTGGTCGAATTTCAAAAATTCGTAAACTTGATTATTTCGGGGCCCTAGAGAGTATATGGTTAAAATTTTAGCTCTCTAGGTCCAGTTTAAAGGCCTAATTTTTGCCGACGGACGGACGGACGGATGGACGAACGGACATGGCTAGATCGACATTACTATCGATGCTGATCATAAATATAGTAACTTTTAGGGGTCTACGGGCAATATTAAGGTATGTTACAAACTATGCGTCAAAATTAATATACCCCTAGAATAGGGTATAAAAACGAATTTTGAGTGAGACAGCTGAAATTTCCATACATTTATAAAGGTTCTTTCGTTAAGGATTGACAACTCCTTTCTTTAATGAAATACAAACTACTTGAGATATCTCAAAAAAAAAATATCTTTATTCTCTTGAATTACTATCAACACATTTATGAATGAAATTCGACTTCGTTCATTATGTCCACCACGGGAACGTATTTCTCGTTCAATATTGGCTCTGAGCTCCTGTAACGTCACCAGCTTGTTGGCGTAAAACAATGATTTAATGTAGCCGCATAAAAAAAAGGAGAATTGCATTCATAAATGTTTTGATAGTAATTCAAGAGAATAAAGTTATTTTTTTTTTGAGATGTCTCAAGTAGTTTGTATTTTATTTAAAAAAGAAGTTGTCAAGTCGTTAATGAAAGACTCTTTATTAATAATAACGAGCCTTGTTTAGGATTCCTGAAAAAGTAATTAGCCAGTTTCGAGCCGTGGTCATTTCGCTCCTTTTTTTTTAAGTAAGAGGACTCTTTCGCAAATACATATATAAACAAGGAACGTAGCAGCCAAAAGAAATCTCTGACTAGGAAAGCCTATATCTTTCGGCCAAGCATACAAGTCATCCTTAATGAGAGGAGACTTTCGCAGAATACTTCACACTGATAAGAACCTTAATGCTAATTCTCAAAAGATGGACTGGATTACCTTGACACTGTCATCAGAGGTCTACTTAACATTGCAAATGGCTCAAAGAAGCAGAGGTAACGTGCCATGAGTATTTATTCATATTCAGCATATGAATCAGTTCTGTTACTGAAATATTTTCTACGATGAATTATTTATGCGATGAAGAAAGGAGCTCAAGTCGTATTATGTATACCTTCAGGAATATATAAGTGTGGTTTGATATTATGTCGTATTTATGAAGGTGTCACTGGCAAATTTACAATTGTTTTTGAATTCTCTGAAAAGGCTAAATCAACCATAGCTCAAAACGCATTTAGTGTATCTTATCCTAGTAGACCATCATTTCATTGCGGGCGGGAGGAGCCACCCTTCCAATTATGATATACTAAGGCGCATTAACAAAACTTCTTAGCACTTTGTTTTTAAAAGTTTGTAAAATATCAATGTTACTTAGTTTGGTACAACTCCAGACTTGTACTCCATATGTCAACACTGGTTTTAGCAGTTGCTTATATAAAAGCAGTTTGTTCGCTATATTAAGCTCGGAATATTTTTCGAGTAACCAATACATTTCTCTATATTTATTATCTAGTTCCTTGTGTTTTTTCTTTATATGCACTTTCAATTTCAGCTTTGCATCAAGTGTCATTCCAAGATACTTAAAATCGTTTCCAAACGGAATTTGAACCGAGTTTGAACAGACCGGTAAATTATTTATTTTCTTGTAAGTAAAATTTATATGAACAGATTGGGTCTCGTTGAGTGTGATTCGCCAAGCCTTAGTCCATTCATTTACTTCTTCCAGAGCTTCTTGCAGTCTTTTCGTAGTCTCTTCGACCGTTTTACCTACTGCCAGGATAGCAGTGTCGTCAGCAAATGTAGCTAGTGACTTCTACGTGTGGAATATCACGAGTGTAAAATGAGTCTAACACTGGACCAAGGACGCTTCTTTGCGGCACCCCAGCCATTATTTTTTTAAAATCTGCATACTCGTTTGCACATTTGACGCGGAATAATCTATCAGTTAGGTAATTCTCAAAAATATTATATAGATGCTTCGGCAGAACTAGTCGTAATTAAAACTTTAAGCCTTCATGCCTGACCTTGTCGAAGGCTTGAGACACGTCAAGGAATACGCTGGAACAAATCCTTTTTTTTCATGTGTTTATATGTTTACATGTGTTATTCTCTGCATTTGTTCAACTGTAGAATGCTTGCTTCTGAAACCGAATTGACGATCCGAAATGCGATGCCTTTTTTCTATTACAGGCTGTATTCACCAAATCAATATTCTCTCGAACACTTTGGGTATAAATTGAAGAAGCGAAATTGGTCCTTAAGACGTTTTTTCATTCGGCGGTTTTCCGGGCTTAAGAACCATTATGACTTCGGCGACTTTCTATTGTCTGGGAACATATTCTAGTTTAAGCGCGGGTCGACTCCTTCTTCGGTCTTGGACCCAACCGTCAATATTGACAGCGAGTAGTTTTTAAGGACATCGCGTTGCGTCCACTCTGTCCTGTATTGAGTGTTTGAAACGTAGAGTGAAGTTTTTATCATGAGGAGATAGCGGCGCATCTTAAGTAAATATGTTGGCATGGCCAGTGTCTTGCTCTCTCAATTGGGTAGAGTCCCTCGAAGTGCTGAGTTGGCAGCCATTTGCTTACCTATGATGTCGCTTCGAATGCGATATGGCATGGTTTGAAGTGCCCCTTGATACTGATACATGCCGCCCGTTGAGCTTTTTCCATTTTTATGATAATGGTTGTTTTCTCCAAAACAATATTCAATATAAGAGACTCGGTCCTACTTCCGTTCCGCCATGTACAGCCAATGCATTATATACGGTTGCAGGCCCCATGATAAGCCTACTACGCTTTAGCAGGTGTATAGAGCAACCATTGCTTTTTTGGTACGTTAGGTAAAGTTTTCTTTCCAGTTTAGCTGCCGGTCGAACTTCAGTCCTTGATAGAAAGCACTGTTGAAGAGCTTGAGAATGGATGAGCTTAATGTGGGGAGCGAGAGGCGTGGAATTTTGTTTATCCTAGGAAAAAGGACCAACTCAGTTTTCGTCGGATTGACATTGAGACCGCAGGTTTCTATAAAGGGAGAGTTTATTAAAGGACATCGGCAAGTGTCTGTGGGTATTAATTTAAGGATTCGTCGTATTAAATCGGAAGTTTTATACCTCTATAAAAAACCCTATACTATAACATTTTTATTTGCTTGCTTTTTCCCAGAATAAGGTTGGAAATTAGCATTACCTGGCGTTTTTCCATTTTACTTTCTGCTTTCTTTACCAACAGGCATATATTCCAGAAAAATTGTGTTTTGTTTTCAAAATCGATATCCGAGATATTTTCAGTTGATTTTTTCCAAAACGATTCTGGCGTAATTTTCGGAAGCCGGTAAAAAGTCTGCATTCTGTCAGCCACATTGCTTTAATACGTACCCTTTTATCCAAACTCAAACATTTTGATTTCGCTGCAATGTATTGTAGTCGGTTTTGGCTTTTTGTGGGTAAAATACAAATTTCACTTTTTAGTGGGTAGACTTTTTTTTATTAGATGGTAAAAAGTTACGTATACGCCAACCATACCATTATTTAATATTCCTTACTATATGTTTGCTTTAAATTGTTTAACGATGATGATTACAAAATAAATTAAAAATACATATTAGGCTTAAATGGCATAAAAACAAGCTTGAGAAGCTCCTCCTGACAATTGAAACTCCTGGATGTTTGTCAGACGTTCGCAAGTAGGTGGGACAGTGGAAACAAACACAAGTTCAATATATAACATTGTCATTCTGTGATTTTTCTATTTATCATTTTGATGTTAAATTTAATTGTAAAAATGTGTTTTTTTTTATTTATTTGTTTATAGATTTGGAAATCTTCCTTAAATTTGATTGTTTGTCGACAAGCTGCAATTTTTATACCAAAAATGCAATTAAACATATGGACGCAAAAGTCTAGGTAAATTCTTATGAACGCTCTCATATAGTGTCATACAACATTTAAAAAATTTTATCGAAAAAACAAAGTGTTTGTAAAAAAAATCCCTTTGAAGGTGGGCGTGGGAGAAAACTGTATATTAAGGAATTGTTAAAAACGACTTTATCTACATACTATGTGAAGAATACAACTTTCATATAGAATGATTTCTTCAATAAAACAGTTTTTTTTTTAAATTGTGTGCGTTTCGGCCCCCTAGAGAGTATGTTATTAAAATTTCTGTCTCGAGTTTAAATGTCTAATTTTTGCCGACAGACGGACGGATATGGCTTGATCAACATTACTATCGATGCTGTTCACGAATATAGTAACTTTTAGGGGTCTACGGGTTATATTTAGGCATATTACAAACTATAGTCTAAGAGCCCACAGCAAATTTTGGGCGTGAAAGTATAACCAAAAGCTGATACATGAACAGAAAGGTCTCCAAAAAGTAAACTCAAATGTCGAAGTCTGGCAGCGCTTAGTTGCAGCTGAGGTTAGTAATAGTAGGTTGAAAACGTGTTTTTTTCCAAAATCTGGATTTTTAATATAACCACTTGAATATAGTATTAAATGAAAGAACAGACTGCCCTGATCACAGAAATATAGGTGAAAGACGTCTTACGCGCAGCCATACCCTTGCCAGACGTACTAATAGTATGTTAAAAATCACATTTTGAAATAATTGGTATAACCAAATAATGGTTACACCAACAAATTTGTGAAAACGCCCAGATCACAAAAATGATGGTCTCAGACGTTTTACGTGCAGTCAAAACCTTGCCAGACGTCCTCAAAGTATGCTAAAAGGACATTTTTTTTAACAATTCTGATAACCATATTGTGATAGCAGAAACGAACCATTGGTTACAAATGTTGCACTAAAGTGCAAGTGATTGACGTAGATCATGCAAAACAAGAAACCGTTTCTAAGAAGTAGATGGTACATGTGTTCTTCATTCAAGTGATAGTCCGAAACAATGCGGAAATATAATTTTGTTTGATGACAAAACATTGGAAAAATGTACACAAATTTTGACATGTCGGAAAACTCGAAATTTTAAATACCTACTCGGATATAGATCTTCCAAGGAAGGTTGATAGTGTAAGTGGTTACCATAGCAAGTGCTATCGGCTATTTACAGCTGTTTCTAAAAAAGTTTTATCTTCGATGCAAAGAAATGAATGTAAGTTATATTTAATTATTAAATAATCTACATAGTTCTATTAACGTAAATATCTCGGTCTTTTGTGTACACAGTGCCTGAAAGCAATGAAATATCCAGTGCAAACATCGTACCTGAAAATACAGCAAGGCATAACAATACAGTAGAAGGGTTTTTTTGCACGCGGATATAGGAATAATTTGAAATTTGCATGTAAAATACAACAACAACTTATCCTATATACGCTAACTTTAGCGGGGATAGCTATCGCCGCTAAGTCCTTTAGCGGGCATAAACAGTGCTTCCAAAATCCATTTTCTTCGTTTCTGATGAATTGTTGCGATGAATTGTTGCAATGAATTTTTCAAGAAAATTCAAAGTTTGACATCCCGCCGACCACTGACACATCCCGCCGAATATTTTATTCGTGATTTTATTATTGTCATTATTCAAACCTCATTATAAGGGTAATTGAGTTTAGCAAATCTGTTAATGTGAAATTTTTTTTCATAATTTTAGAATATGGTTGGCATCAATTTCAATTGGCGGAAGTAAATATTTTTCAATTTCAGGATTTTCAATACAAATTTCTTAACTACAACTTACAACTGTGTCACGGTGCAAGTCATAGGTGCATTTGTGCTGCCAAGTTTTTTTTTTTTTGATGAATTCTTAACCGGCGATGGTCGTTTTTTAATGCCATGCCTATGTCGCGTATGGAAGAATGCTGTAGAAAATGAATCAATTCTGCTATCACCATCAGAGAGTGGTTGGGTATTAGATGACAACAAGTATAAAGTCAAATGGTTCGACGGAAATGTTGCCCCTGATAGACTGGAGGATATATTAATTAATGACGTGGATGTTTCCGATGATGAAGATAATTTTATAAACGATTCATCGGATGAATCTGATAATGAATAACTTTTAGAACGTATTATATACAAGTATATATTATTTTTCAGTGATGTACATAAATACATATCATATAATAAACATTGAAGTTCTTAATTTACAAATAATGGTGTATAAATACTTGTATATTATCTTTAAGATAATTACACTTTTAGGGCAACATAAACTAGTCATAAGTGAAGTATTTAACAGTTATCTTTTATGACCATTGACCAGTGGCTCTGACAAATTCGTTTCTGTTGTCACAATATGGTTATCAGAATTGTTAAAAAAATGTCCTTTTAGCATACTTTGAGGACGTCTGGCAAGGGTATGGCTACGCGTAAGACGTCTGGCACCTATATTTCTGTGATCAGGGCAGTCTGTTCTTTCATTTAGTTTTCAATCTACTATTACTAACCTCAGCTGCAACTAAGCGCTGCCAGACTTCGACATTTGAGTTTACTTTTTGGATACCTTTCTGTTCATGTATCAGCTTTTTGGTTATACTTTCACGATCAAAATTTGCTGTGGGCTCTTGGTCTACTATGAGTCAAAATTAATATACCCTTAGAATAGGGTATAAAAACCGTTTTATTGAAGATATCATTTGAAATAAAAGTCCTATTCTTTGCAAAGTGTGAAGAAGAACTCGTTTGCAACAATTCCTTCATATAAAGTTTTTCTGCCATGCCCCGTATGCGTTTGTCGGGATGTAACGGCGGTTCAAATGCATCCATTTCGCTAATGACATACCCATTAAGCGACAAATTTAGTGAGAGTATCAGCAATACAAGTGGGCTTCCATACACTGGTAAATGCATTTACATGGTTATACACTTGTTATGTTACAGGCGATACGAGATAAGCGCAGTTGCTTCATTGGTTCTCTTTCTCATTCTTAGCGTTCTGCGGCACAGATTTTCCAAGGACTTTTTATGGTCGCTTATGTATGTTCGTATGACAAAGTTGAAAATATGTATAATAGTTTGTGAATGGGAGGATATAAAATTGCGCTGGTATCTAAGGGGGTGTGTGTGTGTGTCGCCGATCTGTGTCTTTACTATTGAAATTGCGCTACTGAGACATTGAGTTATTAAAAAGTGTATCAGCACATGTAGCAGAGCTGCTGCGTTAGCATATTGTCAACAAGGTGCTGAGATAATATAATATAATATTTTTGTTATTATTTTATTTGTATAGGTTATAACCTGCTTGTACATCAGAGCCTAGCCCCTTACGGGCAGGTGAATTGTATTATACTTTATGTAGAGATAGTGCGCAAATAAATCAATTAAAAAAAAAATGTACGCGTGTGTACTTTTTATGGGAGACCCATAAGGTGGCACTGTCCATTCTGTTCAATTGGATTGGGGCCTATTTGGAATAGACCTTTTGGAGATTGGAGACAAATTCTTGGACATTGTGTATTTAAAGCCCGAAACTTTCTGCAAACTAGGCGATAGACCAGAATTTTATACTTCGCTGCATGGGATTTTTTCAAGGGATATCGAAGTTTATAAACCTCAAAAAGTTTGACATTTTCGCAATCAACAGATTATTATGAACACGATTTTGTTGGACTAATAAAAGATGATCTTCAATTCCCAGTCATCGCAATATCCCTTAATATGATCGAAATCACTCTACATTATTATATCGATGGCCGCGTTCTTCGGACCCGAGCTCTGTTTGCAACTTAATCATTGACAAATGCTTTAACATGTCTGTGTGAACCAACCAGATCACTGGTGTAGGTGTTAGAGATGTTAATCAAATTCTCCGCCTATTTCAGTAAAGTCATGTTGCCGTATTTGATCACGAACTTCTTTACCATAATGGGATTGCTAACTACATGTAGTAGCGGTTTACATATTTCTAACCTGGTCAACTCGTAGAGAAGACTCTCTTCAGTATCGAAGGCTTTGTAAGGTTTAAACTTATTCACTAGGACCCTGTTCTCAAGCTTGTGGTTAGAGCGCACCGAATATACACTGTTCTGCGAATATTCGACCATGACACTTAACGGTCTTATTTCCGCAGACAATTTTATCTGTCTGCTCTCTATTGTCTACGAGACTGACACAAAGTCTGTCCTTTATTTAGATAAGCTAAATCAGTTTGATATTCTTAAATTTATGCTAAAATCATACACACACTACATTCGAAGACGAATTCTAAATACTATATGATTCTGTTTAATGTTACAAGCGATGACGCAGTGAGCTGAATTGAAGCTAATAACTGAAATGGATTGCATGCAAAATTTCATTTAGTTCTTAAACGATGGCAAGTTATTTATTGAAGATTCGATGGCTAGTAAAAACTGTGATTTTCTGAAAGACGAACAGACGAGCAGACGACTTCACGACCGTCGATGAACGGATTGAAATATTTATAACACTTTATACCAAAAAGGCAAGTGAGCTAGATACCATTACAAATGTTGTGATAAAGCATCTAAAGATCGACAATATAGCCTGCATGCAGATGTATTGGAATATATATTCTGACTTTCGGCTTCACGTCTCAAACGAAATACTAATGGATGCCTCATTAGTGTCCAGAATTGACAACGTTATACTGGACCTTGTGAGGAATTACTTTGCACGTTCGGCAGGCATTATTCTATCCGAACTCTGGGAAATTCACAGGCATTTCTGTTTCTTGATGTACAGCACACGTCCATCTATTGAACTCAACGAACGTTCCTTTATATACCATGTTGCAATTAGAGCAACGGATAAAAGATTCCTTTAGGGCCTTTGGAGTCGGGAGCGAGAATAGGGATCTGCGCTGCTTAAGCATACCTGAAAGAGATAATAGCCACTCTAATAGGCTAAATCGGGAAAAGATGACACTTGGGCTTATTAAAACCAGGTCATGGTGTGTGATTTTTAATCTAACGATCAGCGCCGTATGTGAGTATTTTGCTTCCTTAGGCTAGTTAGCCGGTGGAATAGAGATCACATGAGACGGCTTGGCCAAAGATTAAGCTGGGTTATGTTAGTTTATAGGTTTAAGTTAATTTTTTTAAAATTCAATGATCAAAAAAGATTAAACAATTTAGATGTTGTAATTCAATAATAAGTTGTTGTCGTCTCAAATTCTTCTTCCGCCATTTTAAACAATTCCTTCCTCGTTTTTCGCCTATTAAAATTATACTGTTTCTTCTTGTCGTTTTTCTCTTGTTGTCCTCTTCTTTACTGTTTGTCTTCTTATGTTGGTGGTAGGGAAAAGGAAACTACGCTCATTAACCCACATAAATTTATATAGATTTCGATCTTAAAATGGAAACAATGATTGAAGATGATCAAAATCCTTGAAGAGATTAGGTGTGAATATGATTTGAACAACGTTATCTGTGCAATCGCTACCAAAAAGTCAAGATTGGCCAAGCACAATCAGAGCCATTAAACTTACACATGGATTTACCACACGGTTCAATTTTAGGGCCTTTATTATTCTGCACATTTATAAACGACCTCCCTAATGTTTGTTCAAATGTATAGCTGCATCTAAATATATGCAGATGATGTACAAATTTACTTGTCCCGACCGATTGGACAATATGCAGGATAAATGAAGATTTTATTGCAATTACCGAGTGCTCCATTGATAATGGTCTGACATTAGGTAGGTAGGTAGATGGATGCCCTTGTGACGGGTGTCACGGCTCACTTAGAATAACAGTTGGGTCCATTGTGTCCATTTAGGGATTCTTTAAATTTTTTCGGGAACCTGAAAAGAGAGATAAAGGAAATCGCTGTTTAACAGCTCGGTAATTCGCTTTAGCAGAACCACCCGGATTCATATGTGAATCTCAGGAGTTTCTTTAGCTCTAAAGCAGCCAGATCCTCCAGCTCCTCAAAGAAGTAGCTGCCAAGAATCTTCAATCTTTTTGTTCTAAGGGCAGGGCATTCGCATAGCAGGTGACGTATATATTCTATTTCTTCAACGTCCCTGCAACTCCTGCAGTAGTCGTTGTGCAGTATGCCCAGCCGCTCCGCGTGTAGGCCCACTATACAGTGTCCAGAGAGGACCCCCGTCAGTGTTCGGATGTCTTTGCGGTTAAACCAGATCATGGTTTTAGATTTCGTTTGGTTGACCGCTGGCCAGAGCTCTCTTGTGTGTCTGCATTTATCAAGATTGATCCAACGTAAGTTTGCTTTACTCATGGATTCGGTGTCGATACTTAGAATTAATGTGCTTAGCGGGGTTCTTATGGATTTTAGGGCCAGAGATACACTCATCTTCGATCCCTTCCTTGCTAGTTCGTCCGCCTACTCATTGCCAAAGATGTCATTGTGCCCTGGTACCCAGCATAAGGTAACCGTATTGGCAGCTGATATCTCGTCTAGGTATTTTTTGCCTTTTAACACCGCCCTTGACCTGATTACTACTGACTCCATAGCTCTTATAGCTGCTTGGCTGTCAGAGTAAATGGTGATGCGTATGTCGGCTATTTTTCTCTGCACCTCCTTGGCCGCCTGAGTGATCGCAGCTGTCTCTGCCTGGAACACACTGCATTCATTGCTGAGCCTAAATGCTTCGCTCAGGTCCAGAGACTCACAGATGATGCCTGCACCTGTACCCACATCCATCTTGGATCGGTCGGTGTAGATAGCTATCTCCTCTTCTTTCGTGACCATTTTATTACTCTATTCGCTTCTTTCGGGGATTCTGATATCGAATCTCCTTTTGAAGACGAGGGTGTGGGGTAAGTAGTCAGTAGCTACTTTTTTGTTCGATGCACTCCATTGTGTCTCCACAGAGGCATGTCCGATGCAGGCTGTCCTTTGGACTTTGGTGAGGTTTGAAAGATAGCACTTCTTTTCAGTAGCCTTCCACCATACCGCCACTCCACCATACTTGGTGGTTTAAAGACAGGTAATGTCCTTCTTTTGGCCTTCTCTGAGTTTGATCTCACTTAACCGACTACATATTAGCTCTGTCATAGGTGTCATCACAGGTCAAGCACGCATCAAGGCTTGGCGTCTATTCTAACGACTTCTGCAGAAGTTGCAGGGATGAGAAGGAGGAGGAGACTACACTTCATCTCTATTGAAATCTCTATTTGGGAGTCTTGCCCTTCATGTATGCGTGCTGTGAGTTCGAGAGGTAGTTGTCGCCTATAGCCACTCTTACATACATATCAATTAGTCGTTCCATTGTTTTCAACAGGAATGAGGACAGACTAATAATAGGTCTGTAGTCTTTCGGTGTTATGTGGGCGGCTTTCCCTGCTTTTGCGATAAATATTACCCTTACCTCTCGCCAAGCCATCTGAACATAGCATAGCCTTAGACAGCTTGAGTAGATGCGTTTCAGCCTTGGGGTAGTAGCTTCCTCAGACTTTTGAAGCATTATTGGCCGAATACCGTCCACTCCTGGAGTTTTGAAGGGGGCAAATGAGTTGATTGCCCAGGCTATCTTTCTCTCGTCGATTATTTCGTCGATTGTATCTACATCCATTCCCTGTCTCGTGCCCTGTGTGACTGTATCGGGTACATCAGTGCATTCTGGGAAGTGGGTTTCTGTCAGTGCCGCCAGCGTTTGCTCATGTGAATCTGTCCAGCTACCATCGTTCCTTCTTAGCGAGGACATCGGTATCGGTGTTTTTGATAGGATTTTCCTCAACCGCGACGCCTCCGTCGTGGATTCAATTGATTCGCAGAAACTTCTCCTGGAGTTCTTCTTGGCGAATCTTTACTCCTTTTTGAGGAGTTTAACGCTTTCCTTGTATGTCGTCCATTCGATAAGTTCCTCTTTTGCGAGGTTCCATCTAGATATCGATGCCTGCATTAGCTCCGCGATCTTCGAGTTCCACCAGGGTGGGCGTTTTTTCCCCTTTTTTTCTGCTAACTGGGCAGGATTTTTCAAAGGAATTCAAGAGCACCGTAGTAAGCGTTTCGACTGCGTCGTCGTTTTCTTGTTCGGTGTTAAGGTCTTTTACCGGGCATACGTTCTTGAACCTCTGGAGTTCTGAGTTTAACTTTTCCCAGATCGCCCTTCTTGGGTTCCTGAAAATTTTCCTATCCTGGGGTGTAATTTGTATGTCAAAGAGTATCCAGCAGTGATCTGAAAGCGATGCCTTGCTGGACACTCTCTAGTTCGTAACTTGGACGGAACTGTCTTGAGATACAAAGGTTGCGTCTAATACTTCCCTTCTGTTCGCTGTAATGAAGGTGGGATCATTACCCCTATTACAGACGAGAAGGTTGGAATTGAGTACAAAGTCAAACAAAGCCTCTCCCCTTGTATTGATATCTGACCTGCCCCAGATAGTATGATAGGCATTAACGTCACCGCCGAAGACTAAGTTTTTCTTACCTTTTTCGGACGCTGATACAAGCGCCCTTACCGAATCCGGTGGGACTGATGTGTCGTCATCGGGGCAAGTACACTGAAGCCACCGTGCAGTTCTCTTCCTTCCCTCAAACCTCCACTACCGTCAAGTCACCTATGCTGAAATGAGATAACATTAGTACTTGAAGGTTCTTGTTTGTTACGGTACATGATCTCACCTTTCCTCTATCATTTATATAAACGGTGTTAAAGTTTTTTGACCCTAGCCCCATCAGCCGGTCATTATAGATCCGTGGTTCTTGGACTAGGGTCATATCCAGCTGCTCCTGATCAAGGAGCAGCCTCAAGTTGTCTGAGTCGACTTTACTGTGGTGGAGATTGATTTGGACTATCTTCATTAATGAGCATAGTCTCCTCCTTCCTAGCGTTGGTCGCCTGTTCGGTCGCTGCAGTTCGTTTCAGCAACTTGAAGGTAACCTCGCTTGCGGCAAAAGATAACGACATCTGTATATCTTTTTTCAAGAGTGCTGACGGTTCATCGAAGACGATGATATAACCTCTGGTACCGTTTCTTGGTTCTTCTGTGCTTACGAGACTGAGGTTGCTTTGCGCGTTGATTGAGTTAAAAATCCGTCAAATGGTCTGACGATAAATCTGGCTAAGTCTCAACTTATTGCTATATCAAAAAAGTACATTAACACCTCACTCTTGCCTCCAGTTATTCTCTCCCAACTCAAGCTTCATTTTATTAAATGTGTCACTAGTCTAGGCTTTAAAATCTATCGGGTATTTTTAGCAGTAAATCTCATTAATTACATAGTGGGAAGAATCTATTCTGGATTACGTAGACTTTGGATTTTACATATTTCTAACTTGGTCAACTTGTACAGAAGTCTCTCTTCAGTATCGAATGCTTTGTAATGTTTAAACTTATTCACCAGGACCCTGTTCTCAGCTTGTGGTTAGAGCGCACAGAATATATACTGTCCTGCGAATATTCGACGATTACACTTAACGGTCTTATTTCAGCAGACAATTTTATCTGCCTGCTCTCTTTTGCATACGAGATTGACACATATAGAATATTATTATAAAAACCTTACTAGTACCTTTAATCGGATTCGCTAATGTTTTCTATTACCTAAGCCTGTAACGGAAGTTGACCCTACCTTACGAAAGCGATGAACTGCAGTCCCATCGACCTCTAGGAGTACAGGATTTCCTACAGAAATCGATGGGTCGTAAGGCAGGTTGTCCTGACAGCGAAGTGTGAGCAGGCATGCTTGCACACGCGCGACACTAGCTCGATGGAGGCGTGGGTTCTTACACTCACTGCCGGACGACCGCACAGATTTCATGCCTTCATGTAACCACGAAACTATAAACCGCAACTTTAGATGGAAATAAAGGGCCGGAACAAAAATAAAGAATTGAAATTGAGGAAACCGGAAGGTGTGGTTGGTTTCCTTAGCCTTGCACTCCCACAGGCTACTATCCGGGAAATGGAATAGAGCCCATCCTTGGCTAACACATCGCTATACTATTTGTGATAGCCCATAATGCTCACTTATGAACGATAAACTAAACCTCGTTCACATATTCTCCGACATTCTTAGCCATAGACACTCGCTTTCCCTTCTAAGCCCAACACGAACTCAGTCCCTAAACATGCTTAAAAGCGTTCAGCTCAAAATCCAATTAAATAAAAAGAATTGAGGTAATTCATAACGTGATTACAAAAGGCACTCTTTTATTGTAAATGATGAAGAGAGATAGATAGATAGATAGATAGATTCTTTATTTTTTCATCATAAAGTTTACAAATTGGTATACTTAAGAATAAGGACATGGCAATACTGCCGTCTGCCTGAAATGATGAAGATAATATAACAACTTAAGAACTAAAATGAATAACCTATACGTAAATATCCATTGTAGGTGTATTACGAATTTAAATCTGAATTCAAAAATTATTATAGGCATTGAAACTCATATCCATAAATATATTATAAATAAACCTCAAATAGGCACAGTATCTGTAACTTTTAATATTTTTTCTCGGCAAACAAAATTCAATTGAAAACTTTTGCCTACGAATAGGCACTACGCTAATTGCTCTTATCAGCACGACTCAAACTTTCTCCGCCACACACTCAGTAAACCAAAAATATAAGTGTCTCAAATCAGAGACTTAAAAAAAATATGTAATCACAAAAAAATGTTTACAGTGACTCGACTAGATTTAGAAGTTTTTCAATTGATCAATTAAATTGTAAATAATAACTTTGACTCACCGCTTTAGGGATTAAGATGATGATTTTGTTGATGTCCCAAGATGGTGTGCACAGCATTTGGTCGATCGTGTTCTAGCTATATAAATATTATGCTAACAAAGAAAATACAAGAAATTTAACGCAATTGAACTCCCTTTACACTATGAAATGTTATACTTAGCTTTTAAATTTGTTTTTGTAATGTTTAGAGTTGTGTGGATATTTTTAAGTTTTTTAAATAAAATTGATTGACAGATTTATGCCGGTGCAGATGCGTGCTGAGCGCGACGAATTAATCGAATCTGATCCATTAATCAGTCGAGTGAATTGCCACTAGTTTTGATGATTTGTCATTTTTTTCTTGGGTTATTATACCCTATTCTAGGGGTATATTAATTTTGACGCATAGTTTGTAACATACCTTAATATTGCCCGTAGACCCCTAAAAGTTACTATATTTATGATCAGCATCGATAGTAATGTCGATCTAGCCATGTCCGTCCGTCCGTCCGTCCGTCCGTCCGTCCGTCGGCAAAAATTAGGCCTTTAAACTGGACCTAGAGAGCTGAAATTTTAACCATATACTCTCTAGGGTCCCGAAATAATCAAGTTTACGAATTTTTGAAATCCGCCCACAGACACGCCCACAAACTCAAAAAAACAAAATTTTGGAAAAAATCGAATTTTGAGCTAGAGAGTTGAAATTTTTTATATATGATCTATGGCCCATAAAACTGATTGGGACATAAAATTTTCAAAATCCGCCCACTGACACGCCCACAATTAAATAAAACAAATTTTGGGAAAAATTGAATTTTGAGCTAGAAAGCTGAAATTTTGTATATATGATCTTTGGCCCATAAAACTGCTTGGGACATAAAATTTTCAAAATCCGCCCACTGACACGCCCACAATTAAATAAAATATTTTTTTTTGAAAAACCAAAATTTGGCTTGGGAGCTGAAATTTTTAATATATACTCTCTAGGGGCCCTTTATGCTCATGTGTAAATATTTTCAAAATCCGCCTACTGACACGCCCACAATTATTTTTATTTTTATTTTTGAAAGTCCAAAGTTTGAGCTAGGGAGCTGAAATTTATAGTATATACTCTCTAGGTGCCCTTTATGCTCATACTTAAATTTTTTTTAAATCCGCCTACTGACACGCCCACAATTAAATAAAACAATTTTATTGAAAAACCAAAGTTTGAGCTAGGGAGCGTTTTTATTTACAAAAGCTTAGTTTTTTCGATAAAATCCTTTAAATTTTTGTCACGCCCACTTATGAGATATAGGAATAAGAATAGGGTATCCAACAGTTCGCCCAAGCGGACTGTAGCCCGCCCCTATGTTTTTTTTTTGTTTTGCTTAAGCGGGTATTACAGCTAAACTGGGTTTTGTTGTTGCTGGTGCTTCGCTTTTTTAATTGGCCTAGGTTGGTTTGCACGATCTGGGCTTTGTTGTCGCTGGCGCTTTGCTTGATTAATTGGCCTGGGTTGGTTTGCACGATCTGGGTGGCTTTGATCGCGTGGATGGATTGATCGTAGATCTAGTGGGTGCTTTGATGACGGGGATCTGCAATCAGCGCCCTGCTCGATCGATTGGCGGTTGAAGAATCGGAAGAGCGACACAAAATTAAGACTCAAACAGGCGAGTTAAGGTTGGGATCCGTGCAATAACCAAGCCGATAAAAGCCAATAAAAAGCTTATATTAAATCCAATAATGACGGCTTGGGGATGGATAGCAACATTTAATATATGTTTCCGAAATATACAATTCTTTGTACCTACCGATGGCGGTCTTTGCCGACACGTGGGGTGGATGGTGGAGTATTCGTTCTTCGCCTTTTTTTTGTGCACTTAGAAGTGGCAAACGCGCGTATAAAAAAATGGCTTTCTGGGAATGACCAAAACTCGAGTTCTCCAGTTAATATTTAACACCTTTTTCAATAATATTTTAAAGGATGCACCGATCCGAACTATTGAAGTATCACTATTGTGATTAAGTTTTATTTTTGCTCTTTTTTCTTGTACGCGTCACGTTGCTTTTGTGGTAGACAATACCACCATCGCCGATAGTCAAAAATAAAAGAACAATGGATTCTTGCAGAGGAGTTTAGGAAGGCCGTCGGGCACTAATTTGCGCTAGTGAAGTTGGCAGTGGTTGGTATATTGTGGCCCATTTTCTAAACACTGGCGGGTGGTTTTTGGTGTGGGTAGCATTCAACACACAAAACATGATAAAATGTTTATTTTTTTTTTGTTTAAATTTGTATTTGAGATTATTTAGGTAGTCCCCTACAAGCCTGACTCGCATCCTCAACATAAAATCCTTGTGACATGGTAAGATACGTGTATGGCTTCGGGAGATGCCAACACATCTCACATTATCATTAACTGGTCCTTGGATGCTCGCTACAGCAGTTTCTTGATGCAAAAATAACCAAATAAAGCACATCTTTAAATGTTTTTGATAAACTTCAATTCGTCCAATCTGTTAGAACTACTAAACTCTTACGAATTTTTCACTGCTCTTCTTAGTCTATGCAACCAGGCTATGTAACTCTATTCCTGTCACAATTAAAAGAATATTTGGTACAGCAAATTTTAAAACTGCAGTGTTTTCTTTCTTTCGCTAAAAAAACAAATGAGTTTTGTAATGTTAAAGAAAAACTTTAATTATTTTATTTTATATTAATATTAGCTTTAAGATTGATGTGTATTATTATCATTATCCGTATTATGAAACACTAAGTCTTATTATGTACATCGGTTCCAAATAAATTGAAATTGATGTAATGAGAACCATAAAGGTCATTTAATCAAAAAAATAAATATTTAATAGTTAAAAAAACAAATGTTATAGTCCCTAAGTGAATAAGTAAAAAAAAAAAAAAAAAAAGTAAAAACAAAATAAAAACAAGTCAGTTAATTATTTGCGTTTGTTTGATAGTGTCGATGTTACATGAGCTGGAATGAAGCTAATAACTGAAATGGATAGTATGAAAAATTCCTTTCAGTTCTTAAACAGAAACAATTGATTAATTAAAGCTTCGATGCCAAGTTAGGGCTGATCAGCCCTGAAAGCTGATCAGAATAAAACATGTTACCAGACAACAACTTAATCAATTCAACAGCAATCAATTTTCCCGCCCGACATAGTTTGTATCAATATCCGCTTTAATTTCTAATCTGTGTATCTACAAGTTGAATTCTTCTCTTTCCACATACCATCTACCACCAGATATGTTTCGCTGCATAATAGAGTGTATGTGTGCCAAATAGATTACTTAAGAACAACACACCATTCGTTAAATTGTCGTTTCATAAATCTGCCAAAGTGGGAAGAATTTTTTTTCTCGAATCAAGAATTAAAACGTGTAGTCCTTCAGGAAAACGCCTATATTCCCCAACACACCTGATCAATAAACTTCGCAAATCCAATGAATTCCTAGGGCAATAAATACATTTCCGATTTTTTTTAACGAGAAATGGGTCATCACAGAAGGAGCGTACGAGGCCATAGCTTACTACATTCGCAATTATCGTGATGTATAGTCAAGAACTAAAGCTAAAACAGTACCCGATTTTAAATTTCCTCTTCTTCTTCTTCGGATTTCCTGGAAATCCTTTCACGAACGAGATTAATCCTCTTTAAGGGCGTAACTTCTCTACAATGCCAGCAAAATACCACGGCCAAAGCGGCTTACCAAGAGCCGATATCATGCACCAGGATATACCGCAGCAGGAACACAAAATATGCCAAAACAAAGCACCACGAAATCGGCCACGAAACTTTCCAACATGAGTATAAGTGGGTGATGGAAAAGCCAAAAAGGACTTTTGAGATTTATGCTTAAATGTCCATTTCGCAGGAAGCAGAAGGGGAAAGGAAATGGGAAAAAATAAATATTTTCGAAATACAAGTACAATCGCTAACATCCAATCTGAAGGAGTCACGCGAAGGCTACTTGTGGCAACGAATACCATTGCTGATGTGGCGGTTTTTTGTGTTAATTTTGTGGTAAAAGTATGTAGCTATACCTATAGTTTGTATGCATTAGTGTGATTGCGGATATTTATGTGCTCGAATTTAGTATCTAACCACTATCAACACCGCGTAATGCGACAGCTTAAATGAAACAATTTCTGCGTAGACACCGCACATCAGCGATTACAAACCAGGATTAGTATTGTAATCCGGATATCCTTTATCAAAACAATTTCAGGTGGAAAAGGCTCTATACCAAAAAAATAAACAAACAAAAACGAAACCAAAGACAACACGAAAACGCTCTACAAAAGTCCTTTTACTGATGGTTATACGCGGGCCGTGGCAGTGATAATGGCAGTGTCCGTGGCTACCGAATACCAATGATGTTGGCATTTCATGTTGGGTGTAATGTGTGGTTCACATTTTGCGCGTTATCACGCAATAATAGTTTCCAATTCGTCGTTTGGAATTATTGAATTTATGAATATTCGGTGCTGTTTGAGTTGGGCTATTATTTTGTGTGTGTGTGGCTGTCACGCAATCAATTTATGACTTCGCAGAGAGTAGCATTTATTTGGTGGTAAATATGTATATACTTATTCGTTAGGCCGTTGCAGGGAGAATGGGTTGAGGTTAAGTAATTAATCTGTTTAGATGTGTAGGGAAAGTGGGCGTATTTGACAGTTATACTAATTAATTACATATTATCGCTGATAGGTAATTTGAACAATCAACTTGGTTGTCTTTCAATGAACCATTCAGATGTTGCACATGATAGAGAATGGTTTACGACTACCCTGCAAAGATAAGAGGCGTGTTATATATAAAAACAATTTCAATATCTCTCTTTGGGTGAAATCACATATAGGTACTTAAGGTAGTATATCGGAAATTCTCACTCTTGTATCTGTAGCGGCCTTATTTTAAGTGCCCTTATTTACATTGGATTAAAGCAGCTGCTGTTCTTTTTTTTCTTCGACCATAGGTGGGCGAATTTGGAATCATCAGGACTTTTTTGAACCACCTCAAATATCGTTGTGTTTTATGGGTGTTTTAAAAACGCATTACAGTATTTTATGTGGAAATGCAAATTAGTGTAATTAATCTTCATTAAATATCGCATTGCGATGGTGGCAACCCAAATTGTTGCGCTGACGGTTTAAGACCCAATGTTTTGGATGAACTGCTCCAACAATTGAGGGGTAAGACCGTTTAAAATTGCTTTCACAACGGAAAAGCAAAGCTTCTTGTAATGAAGTAATCACCAATATAATATGATTTACGGGTTGGATTACCCGTTCTCTTGCATAGAGCACCGCAATTTTACTACTAATTTTTCGCTCTCTAGATATTACTTTTTTAGTTTTTAGTTATTGAGTACAAAAAAAAAACGAGAGCAAACTAATTAAAATTCTATTTTACAAAGAAGTTTATGCAGCCTATAGTCTATAGTGTAGGTGGTTTAAATTCTGCAAATATGGCCCACGTAGGGTGTAATATGGCCCAATGTAATTTCTCCCGACTGGAAAAGTTTCGATTTGAGGATGGTACTTATAATGAATTCAGGGAATGTAATGCAGGTGTTAACACAAACATCAACCTCAGAGAACCATTGGAGAGGAGCAGAATGAGGTGACTGTTAAAATCGAACACCACGTCTGGTCCCATTTTGTCTGCTCAGCGGACTCATGAAGAGTCAGGGGATGCAGCCTGACCCGCCCGACTCCTGAGCCATGGGTTGGGATCATGATGATGTGATTGATGCAATCGGACCTTGGATTAATCCCATTTCACTGCGCAGCGGAGGGAGAGCTACTGGTTGGTTCAGATACCTCTTGGTAGTGGTATCCCCATCCTCTGATTCAGATGACAGTTCACCACTGCTTTGGTTTTTAGGGAGCGGTTCTAGTGTCGAAACAACCCCTGTTACAGGGGGTTGTTCGATTACAGTAATTTGTTTGTTAAATTTGTTTGTTAAGAAAATCTGAGTATGCTGATTTCTTCTTAATATTTGTATTGGGTAATATGTAAGTGTATCAAATTACTTTGAAATTATGTCAGGCGTTTTTGATATATTAGGTGCGTTTCTTTGCTAAATGTATCCAAAAGAGTGCTTGAATGTACACGTTAAACAACAACAACATTGTATAGCCATCAATACTGCTGACAGCCAGTGGCGTAGCGTGGGTTGGGGCCACCCGGGCAGACCCAATTTTAATTTTATTAATTTTTTCACACACCCAAACAAAAAAGAAACTTTGTCAATGGTTTCAACCAGTTATTCCTACACATATGTTGTTCCTACTACTTTCCAGCAAGTCCATGTTGGTGACTTTCCGATTTCCCAATCTCTAAGCGGTTAAAAATTAATTACTTCAGGATATCAAATAAACAACGGCAATTCCCATTAAACTATAATTATCTAAATTAAAATTCTTCAGAAAAACCGGATTCGATTATCTTTTGTAATATTTATTTTCAATTTACTTATTTTTTTCTTTAGCTTTTGAAATTTTGTAATTTAATTACACATAATTATATTGCATTAAATAAATTTTCTAAATTAATTACATTCAATGAATTTAATTAATAAATAAATAAATAATTTCATAATTAAAATTTGTTTAAAAAAATAACTTTTAAATGAAAGGATAAAAGCATTTAATTAAGTTGTTAGTCAAAGGGAAACATGTTATATTTTTATTTTTTTATTTATTTACAGAAAACGTCTTTAAAATGTTATTTTCCTACTTTTCATCAGGGCAAAATCTCTTATTATTCTTTCTTAATCGATGGTTTCTGTGATTTCCTGCTCTATAGCTATGATACCCAGATTAGATAGCCTTGGAGTCCTCATTGTGGACCTTAAATAATTTTTAATAAGCTTCTATTTTGAGAACTTATTGCAATTGTGAGTAAAAGACGAAGTATTATTGTTATGTTAGGCAGACTAACTTCCAGTCTAAACATAATACATATTTTAATAGTTCGAGTGGGCTTTTATTGGTGGGTTCATTTGTTCTGCTTGTAGAAGATATATTTGCTCTTAACCGTACGCGTTCAATCTCAAATTCATCCTTATCAATGTCATCCTCATGAGGTGCAACATCTGAATTGGTTTCATAGTTTTTATCTAAGAGTTTGTCTGGGGTGAGAAAGTCGAAATTTGACGCCAAATTTCGTAGCTGTTGAAATCGTTGCTGTATTTCAGCACTGGCCCTTTCTAAGGAAGAAAATAATTCTCGCCGCAGTTCATTTTCATAGGATAAAAGCAGCACCTTAATTTCCGTCGCCAAAAATATGTTTTTTTTTTTATTTTCCTGGGACGTTCCATTAAAATTTTAAGTTTTTCACATAAATTTTTAGCATACGTAAAAGCACCGTCTATAAAACCAATTCATCTTTTTTTTTTTTTATAAGGAAAATCTGTAGCAATCTCCTATTTACATCTATGTTATTAGGCCACTTTCCCATATCATCTAAATTTTTAGCCGATTCCAATGCTTTATCGGTCTCATTGTCAATGTGTTCAATGCCAGAATCAGAGACAGAGCCGGAGTCGGAACTATAACTATTGACAACTATATTTGAACATGTCGTTACAGACTGAGAAGTTGTAGGAATCTGTTCAGGTACAGCATCATTTGTATTTCCAATAGAAGGACAAGAACGTGAAGATGAAGGTGACATTGACATACCTATTTGAAGTATTAACTTCAGATAACAGAATATCTTTGTTGAGTGCTCGTACTACTTTAGAATCTGAATTGTCAACAGTCAAAATATATGTTAGAGATTTTTATTGGAAATTATTGTACATTGGTTCCGGTTAATAATGAATCTTGGTTGCCAATCAAGTCAGTTCTTTGGGAAATTATGGGATTGTTAGACTTCTCTTTCAAAAGATCGATTGAGTTCGTTGCTGTGTGCCATGTTGCACCATCCTGTTGAAACCACATATTCTGCGCATCAATATTTTCCAATTGGCTCCACAAAAAGTTTCTAATCATCGCTTGATATCGAGCTCCACCCACAGTAACTGCATTGCCATTTTCATCTTCGAAGAAAAATGGACCAATTAAGCCATCCACACCATACAGTAACTTTTTTGGTTTCTGCGAAAAAAGTGATTCAAAATTTTGGTAAAAGGTTGACAGTCTGCCGAGCTGGAGGAGGAGGTCACTTAGACGACATTCTTTTTCATTATTAACCGGAACCAATGTACCTTCATTAATTTCCAATAAAAACAAATATAGATTTCATACGATTTATGTCTTTCATTCAAAATTTAAAATGATACCTCAAATTTGAACACCCTTTATTAAATACCTCTATTACCTTAATAAAAGAAAAAATAAAATAACTTATTCGTACGAACTCTACTCCAGTCTTCAGCTATACACCGCTTACAGTTGCATACGCAACGCATAGGTACACACAACTGCTAGCGAGAAAAGAGAAAAAGGGTATTTTGGAATGCTGAGGTCGAGTACTGTGCTATAATTTGTGTGGGCTGTAAAGGGTTGTCATTTCTGATAAAATGTAGTTGCATACTTGCAGTAGGGAGCAGCGTTCATTGGGTTTTGTTGTTAAGCAACACAAGGAATATCTGATTACTTACTGTAAAGCATTGTTAATGCTGTTAAACTTAGTAAATAAATTCTTTGGACTGAAAAAAGAATCCGTTTTGTAAATTTTTTGTACATATTTAAAAAAAAACCTGCCGCGCCAGGGCACCTGCCGCCCCGTGGTATCTGCCCCCCCTCGCTACGCCACTGCTGACAGCTGTCGATAACATCCACAGCACGGCTGCTTTGGATACATGCTGTAAGCACATACAATATTTTGTGTTGCAAACAAAAACGTATGGCTGCTGGCCATATTCATTGGAATCGTTCTTATGATCAACAGTCGATACATTTCTCAAAGAAACGCGCCTATTGTTAATTTCCTGAATTTGCAGTTAATCCTGTCTTTTGGCAAAAACTTAGTAAGTCCTTTTCTGACACTCAACCGAAATATTGAAGACATCAAAATCAATAAAAAAATCAATAAAAATAAAAAAAAGTGAGATCTTAGAAAATTCAAAAAACTGTTATATGAATAAAAAAACATTAATAACAAAAATTCCAAAGCTTTTAATATACAAATTCTTTCCAAATTAGTCGATATGTAAGGTTAAGCATTTTTGCATAATATCATTATTTTTTTCACTTTCGAAAAACTGAGTAGTACGCCATTATTTTACGGCTCACCTCAATAGTTCTATATTTTAAAAATTAACAAAATCATTACTTATGGTGGAAATAACGATAAAATAACGAAAGGCAGGAGACAATACGACGATGACTAAGAGAGTCAATCGATCTGGCGATGTCTCGGTCGCCAATGAGATTTATCGCGCGCTTTTGGATCCTGTCTAGTAGCTCCAAATAAGTTATTGGTGCACCGGACCAGATATGGGCGTTGTACTCGAGTTTCGGGCGAATAAACGCCTTATAAATTGTAGCCAGATCAGAAGGGGTGAAATATTTCTTACAACGCTTAAGGAAGCCTAGACACTTCGCGGCGTTCTTGGCGACATCGAATATGTGGTCATTCCAACGAAGGTTGTCATTAACACACATACTGAGAATGGAATGTCTTTCGGTTTCAGCGATGCAAGTGCCATTCATAGATAATGGCAGTGTGTATGGGTTGTGGTTTAATGACAGGAGACAGCATAGTGTTTTGGAAGCATTAAATTCCACTCTATTGGTTTTACCCCACTGAGTTATGCTGTTATGATCGGAATTTAATGAGCTTAACATACGTTGCCGTTCCAGTTCCACACCCGAAGTTGAGGGGCGTGACCCAAGAAACGAATATGAGAAGCTGAGGGTACTGTCATCAGCAATGGAATGGATTGGATTAGAAGTAACAGACAGGAGATCATTTATAAAAATCAGAATATTGTTATTTTATTATTTCGTTAATAATATACATTTTCAGTTCAGCCGCAGCTTTAAAGCTTAACGCATCGAACCATCCTGGTGTGATTTACATACTTCTGTTTTTCCTTTTTTCCATACTTGTGTTTCTTACCGGCAAAATTAGCAAACGCTCGCGATCCCCTAAAACAGAGGACATCTCATTGTCCTCTGGAAAAAGACCTAAATCGTCAATAGCAATGGCAAAAAATATTAAAGACTCCCGGCCCAATTACTGGAGCCCTTTACAATGTTTGCCTGATAGCGATAATGAGAGTGATATCGCGGATGAAGTGGTATCGCCAAATAATTCGCAAAAAAATGTTCCTCCTCCCATCAAAGTGTTGCAAAAATCGTGCGAATATGTGCATAGTGCAATGAACCATCTAAAAATCTCAGACTATTCGATTAAGAAGATGTCTATCGGCATCAAAATCATGTGCGACTCAATGGATTCATATCATTCGGTGCTCAAAAAACTAAAAGAGGACAATTGTCAATTCTTTACACCATGATGTAAAAGGTGAAAAAGTTTTCAAAGCCGTGCTTTATGGCCTGGGTGAAGTCGACATTGGTTCCTTGAAAAACGAACTCATACGACTTGGCTTAAAATGCAAAGAAATAAAATCGTTCAATAAAAAGTACGAACACTACACCGACTCGTTTTACATTATATTCTTTGAAAATGGAAGTGTTAAACTGAGCCAAATAAGAAAAAGCGCTCGCGCCATATTCCACACGCAAGTGACATGGAGCTTTTATAGAAAGCAAAAAAAATAAATTAACACAGTGCCGAAACTGTCAGATGTTTGGCCATGGAGAGAGAAACTGCAACATCAAGACACACTGCGGTATCTGCGCTGGTTCACACAACAAAACTGAACTGTGCAACGTGAACGTACACGTTTTCAAATGCGCAAACTGCAAGGGCAACCATAAATCCACCGACAGCGCATGCGTAAGTAGAAATCACTATTTTGAGTTGAAGCAGAAGCTTGCAGCAAAGACGAATCGATTTGTCTCAAGCAACGGAAACAACCAAGCGAAGTTGCGTCACAACAACAACAACGCCACCATATCTCCTCACTCAATGAATGATTTCCCAGCTCTACCTCTACCAAACAGAGCGGCTGCAAATCGTCCGATAGAAGCAGATTGCAACAACAACTCCGCACCTAAAGTATGGGCACCCACAAATCCAGCACTGTTGCCGTCTTGTAACAGTAGTACAAGTACCAATCATGGTGAGTTATTCTCCATGGAGGAATTAAACGCACTTGTCATGGAAATGATAACAAAATTAGGGTCATTGTAAAACTAGAATAGATCAATTTAATGCCATCGCACAATTAGCAACTAAGTTTTTGTACAATAATGTTAAGTAATATAATGAACAGTAATTTAAATATTGTAACATGGAATGCAAGAGGTATTCGGAAAAAAAGTATTGAGTTCATTGATTTTTTAAACAATAATAATATTGATATAGCATTAGTCACAGAAACATGGCTGAATACAACAATGCGAATATCAACCTCAATATATAAATGTTATCGGTTGGATAGAACAAATAGAACGGGTGCTGGTGTAGGTATCCTAATTAAGAGGTCAATTCAGCATAAGCTTTTAAGAAGTATTCAAACACAACATGTTGAAAACCTGGGCGTAGAAGTCACTTTAAGGAATGGGAGTGCATTGAAAATTTTTTGTGTTTATTTCCCTGGTGGAAATTCAAGAAATGACAAGAAGGAGCAACTGAAATCTGATTTAAGAAGATTATTCACTATTAGTGGAGACTTTTTGATTGGAGGTGATCTCAATTCCAGGCACAGGGATTGGGGCTGTTGCCGAGCAAATACATGGGGCAATATTTTATCTGATCTTTTTGCTATGTTACCTGTTCGTGGCCTGTTTCCTTCCAGTCCTACCTATTATCCTGCTGGTTCTCGTGGTCGTCCCTCTGTTATTGACTTATTCGTTACCAACATTTCTAATCATATTTCTCAGCCTGTCGCTATAAATGATCTGCCCTCAGATCATAATCCAGTCATTTGCCGGCTTCCCTGGTCAGGTGAAAAACTCGTGCAATATATTCAGAACCTTAAAAAAGCTAATTGGTCTAAGCTTCGTTCTGAAATTAACGCAAAATTCAGAAACCTCCCTAATGCTCTAGATAGTGTAAACAGCAAAGGAGATGTTGATGAAATAGTCAAACATTTCTATGAACATGTTCTTAGCTCTGCGGATACTAGCATCCAAAGGTAAGAAATAAATATTTTTGTGTAAAACTTCCAGCTCACGTCTTTGAACTCATAAAAATTCGTAATATGCACAGACGAAACTGGCAGAGATATAGGCAACCCTTTTCTCAAAGAATGGTAAAATACTTTGGAAAACTAATAGCCAAAGCCATTGAAGAAATACGTAATGAAGAGTGGAACACAAAACTTAGCTCTCTCGATAAAGCATCTAAACCTTTCTGGAACATCACCAAAGTTATTAAAAATAAAAATAGGCAAATTCCGTGTCTTGAGACCAATGGTGATTTTTATTCTACTGATGCCGACAAAGCTAATGTTCTCGTTCAGAATTTTGCGCAAAACCACTTTGTCTGACAACAACTGGGAGACATAAATACTGACTACGCGGTATATAGAGCCATACAGACTCTGGACGCCTCAGCATCTGATACACCATTAAGTGCATTTGTATCTGAGGCTGATGTTAAACATATAATAAAAAACCAAAGAATAAGGAAAGCTAGTGGTATTGACTGTATAAAGAATGTCTATCTTAAGAATTTACCCAAAATTGGCATCAAGTTCTTAGCATTTTTAATTAATGCCTGTCTTTAAATGCAGTACTTCCCAACAGTATGGAAGAAAGCAAAAGTTGTCCCCATTCCAAAAGCAGGCAAGCCGGTCAACGAGCCTAATAGTTACAGGCCCATTAGTCTGTTAAGTAGCCTGAGTAAAGTCTACGAAAAAATATTAAAGAAAAAAATTCTAAAAATTATTGATGAAAGTAGTATCTTCCCACATGAACAATTTGGCTTTAGACGATACCATCAGCACGAGCCACCAAATTTTAAGAATTTGCAATACTGTTAAAAAATATCGTACTCTTAGAAAATCTACAGGAATGATTCTTCTGGATATTGAGAAGGCGTTTGATACCGTGTGGCACAACGGCCTATTATTTAAAATGATCCAATATAATTTTCCAACATTCCTCTCCAAAATTATCCAGAGTTTTTTGTTGTAATAACAGTCCCTCACGTGTAATAAATGTTGCAGCAGGTGTTCCCCAAGGATCGATCCTTGCACCCATCTTGTTCAATCTGTACATGTCTGACATGTACACTCACTTACCGGACTGCGAATTTGCTCTTTATGCTGATGATTCCATCATATTTTCGTCGCATACATATGGTCTCAACATTGTGACAAATTTGCAGTATGCGACAGAAAAATTTATCGATCATCTAAGCAAATGGAGAATTAAAGTAAATGCGGAAAAGATACAAGCTATCTTTTTCTCAAGAAAAAGAAAGTCTTTTTTTCTACCGCCAAACCAATTAATAATAAGCGGCCAACAAATCAAATGGGAAGCACATGTGAAGTACCTAGGGGTATATCTTGATAAAAGACTTACATTTAAGGAACATATTTCAAAGACCTTACATAAAACAGGTGTAGCGATTAAGATGCTCTATCCCTTTATAAATTGAAGGTCCTCACTGTCAAATGAAAATAAAATGTTGATCCACAAAGTCATTTTTCAAGCAATTTTGCTGTATGGTTGTCAAGTGTGGGGTTCTTGTGCCAAGTGCCATATAAAAAGACTACAAATACAGCAAAACAAGTTGCTGAAAATGATGCTCAATCTCTCCTGGCATCACTCAACCTATGATCTTGATAAAAAGGCTAATGTTGAATTGATCTCTGATAGAATACGCAAGCTCACTGAAACTTTTTTAATCAGATGTAACCTCCCTGAAAACCCCTTAATAAATGAACTCATTACTATTCACTTAAGGCCAGACTAAACTAGACTCAACATACTTTTGTTAACCCTCTCCTCCGTACTTTTTATGTATGAATGTGAAATTTTATTATATATACAATGTATACACATATATCGTTTACACCTTTCGTTTTATTATTGTTAATCTCTGTACAATGAGAGTTTGTGTATCTGTTTGTTGTATACGAATTTATTTATTAATTTGGTACTTATTTATTCCTTTGGCTATTTATTTATTTGTTTATCTTTTATTTGTCTATTTATTTATTTAATTATTTATTTATTTATTTATATATTTACTTAATTAGTTATTTATTTAATTAAACTATTTATTAATTTATTTATTTATATAATTATTTATTAATTCATATAATTATTTATTAATTTATTTATTTATATAATTATTTGTTAATTTATTTATTTATTTATTTATTTACAACTTAATTTTTTTATAATAATTGTATTTATTTATTTATTTATTTATATATATGTATAGATATATATATTTTTTTTTTATTATTATTTTTTTTTTACATAAATGAAGGGTTTTGTTGTTGTTTCCCTTTGGTAAAATTTTGATTGTTCAACCCTATAATTTATAAATAAATTTATTTCAGTTGAAAGATATATTTATTTCATATCACATCTCTGAACTGTAAATTGTGTGGTGGCATACCATTGTAATATTTAAGAACGAAATAAAAATCTATCTATATATATACATTTTGCTTTCGCACAATTTACATTATTCGTACAGAGATATGATTTACAAATGTATAATTATATATACATATAAAAAAATGTATAATTACAAATATATAAATTATTTGTATATTTTCAACTGATGCTATAAATTTACAATATAGATCCTGAGAAAACAACGAAAAAAAACCTCAATTTGAAAGAACAAAGAAAAAAGATAAAAAATAAATAAATGAATATGTTAATAAATAAATAAATAAATTGATAATTATAAGTGTTATTAAATTAATAAAAAAAATTAACAGATAATATGCAGATCTGAAGTAGAATGATGCCAGGGCAAATTAAGCAAATTGACGAAGACACAAGTGTTTGGCTACACGACTCAGGCGCCAAGAACACGCGGCTGTGTTTGCGGAAGCTATTTCGCAAAAATCGATGCTGCACACAAAACGATACCCACCTACCCAATCTTATCATACAATAACAAATAAAAAAAAATTAAAAGTGCAAGGGCGAGTGCTCGTTAACTCTCCCTTTGTTACGCGAAGTCATACGATCTAACCTATACTTACGAGTACATAACCTTTTTCATATAATTAATGTACCATACATACTCTTTTTTTGGTGTAGCTTAA
This sequence comes from Portevinia maculata, assembly GCA_949715645.1. Classification (NCBI taxonomy): domain Eukaryota; kingdom Metazoa; phylum Arthropoda; class Insecta; order Diptera; family Syrphidae; genus Portevinia; species Portevinia maculata. The sequence goes on along the minus strand of OX454527.1, from coordinate 187,577,010 downwards.
TACTTTTTTCTAAATTGCCTTAGAAATTCTATAGATCAAATTGTAAACAAAACAGTGGCAGCAAAGTACAAAAAGAAACGTCATCAATAGCAAACTTGTGGCCAGAAATTTCGTCGATACGGGAAAACAGTGAGTACTTTTACTACAACAAATTAATAATTTCTTTGGCAAAACTCTTTATTCCTTCCTTTTGATAATATTTTATTAACTTTTGTACTAAGAGGAGTCAAGATACCTTTAATAAATACTTAAAAAATAAATGAACTACTTAAATATCTAATTAAAATACTAATTTAAAATTACATCTTTGAAAGCAAAACATATCGATGTACGTATACAATTACGTTTAGTAATTACATACAATAATAAGTACTCGCGTATGATTACTAAAAGCGGCCAAGTGCGAGTCGGACTCGCCCATGAAGGGTTCCGCGCGAATTATAATTATTATTTACTTAGGCACCTATTACAGATTTATTATTAGAAAATAATGGTTCTGGGCTTACGCATAAGGTTTATGTTTATGAAATTAAATGTTTTTTTTATACCCTATTCTAAGGGTATATTAATTTTGACGCATAGTTTGTAACATACCTTAATATTGCCCGTAGACCCCTAAAAGTTACTATATTTATGATCAGCATCGACATTACTCGATCTAGCCATGTCCGTCCGTCCGTCCGTCCGTCTGTCGGCAAAAATTAGGCCTTTAAACTGGGCCTAGAGAGCTGGGCCTAGAGAGCTGACATTTTTTGAATTTTTTTGAAATCCGCCCACAGATACGCCCACAAACTCAAAACAATTTTTTTTTTCGAAAAAATTGAATTTTGAGCTAGAAAGCGGAATTTTTTTATATATGATCTATGACTCCTAAAATTGCTCGGGACATAAAATTTTTAAAAATCCGCCCACTGCCCACAATTAAATAAAACAATTTTATTGAAAAACCAAAATTTGAGCTAGGGAGCTGAAATTTATAATATATACTCTCTAGGGGCCTTTTAAGCTCATGTGTAAATATTTTCAAAATCCGCCTACTGACACGCCCACAATTTAATTTTTTTTTTCAAAGTTTGAGCTAGGGAGCTGAAATTTATAATATATACTCTCTAGGGGGCCCTTTATGCTCATATGTAAATAGTTTCAAAATTCGCCTACTGACACGCCCATAATTTAAAAACAAACTTTTTTTTAAAATCCAAAGTTTGAGCTAGGGAGCTGAAATTTATAATATATAGTCTCAAGGGGCCCTTTATGCTCATGTGTTAATTTTTTTTAAATCCGCTTACTGACACGCCCACAATTAAATAAAATAATATTATTGAAAAAACATAGGGACGGGCTACAGTCCGCTTGGGCGAACTGTTGGATACCCTATTCTTATTCCTATCCCTCATAAGTGGGCGTGACAAAAGTCTAAGTATGGTTGAATTGTTAAGAACGCTCTACATATTTTGTTATATAACATTTAAAGGATTTTATCAAAAAAAAAAAACGCTCCCTAGCTCAAACTTGGGTGTTTCAATAAAATTGTTTTATTTAATTGTGGGCGTGCCAGTAGGCGGATTTAAAAAAAATTAACACATGAGAATAAAGGGCTACTAGAGAGTATATATTATAAATTTCAGCTCCCTAGCTCAAACTTTGAATTTAAAAAAAAAAAAAAATAATTGTGGGCGTGTCAGTGGGCGGATTTTGAAAATATTTACACATGAGCATAAAGGGCCCATAGAGAGTATATACTATAAATTTCAGCTCCCTAGCTGAAACTTTGGATTTTCAAAAATTAATATACCCTTAGAATAGGGTAAACAAAAATTATTTTATTTATTTGTGGGCGTGTCAGTGGGCGGATTTTGAAAATTTTTTATCCCGAGCAGTTTTAGAAGTCATAGATCATATATAAAAAATTTCAGCTTTCTAGCTCAAAATTCGATTTTTTCCAAAATTTGGTTTTTTTGAGTTTGTGGGCGTGTCAGTGGGCGGATTTCAAAAATTCGTAAACTTGATTATTTCGGGACCCTAGAGAGTATATGGTTAAAATTTCAGCTCTCTAGGTCCAGTTTAAAGGCCTAATTTTTGGCTACAGACGGACGGACGGACGGACATGGCTAGATCGACATTACTATCGATGCTGATCATAAATATAGTAACTTTTAGGGGTCTACGGGCAATATTAAGGTATGTTACAAACTATGCGTCAAAATTAATATACCCTTAGAATAGGGTATAAACAAAGTTTGAGCTAGGGAGCGTTTTTTTTTTTACAAAAGCTTAATTTTTTTTTTGATAAAATCCTTTAAATGTTATATAAAAAAATATGTAGAGCGTTCTTAGCAATATAACCATACTTAGACTTTTGTCACGCCCACTTATGAGGGATAGGAATAAGAATAGGGTATCCTAAGCGGACTGTAGCCCGTCCCTATGTTTATACCCTATTCTAGGGGCATATTAATTTTGACGCATAGTTTGTAACATACCTTAATATTGCCCGTAGACCCCTAAAAGTTACTATATTTATGATCAGCATCGATAGTAATGTCGATCTAGCCATGTCCGTCCGTCCGTCCGTCGGCAAAAATTAGGCCTTTAAACTGGACCTAGAGAGCTGAAATTTTAACCATATACTCTCTAGGGTCCCGAAATAATCAAGTTTACGAATTATTGAAATCCGCCCACAGATACGCCCACAAACTCAAAAAAAAACAAAATTTTGGAAAAAATCGAATTTTGAGCTAGAAAGCTGAAATTTTTTATATATGATCTATGACTCCTACAACTGCTCGGGATAAAATTTTTTCAAAATCCGCCCACTGACACGCCCACAAATAAATAAAACAATTTTTTTGAAAATCCAAATTTTGAGCTAGGGAACTGAAATTTATAATATATACTCTCTAGGGGCTCTTTATGCTCATGTGTTAATTTTTTTTTAATCCGCCTACTGACACGCCCACAATTAAATAAAACAATTTTATTGAAACACCTAAGTTTGAGCTAGGGAGCGTTTTTTTTTGATAAAATCCTTTAAATGTTATATAACAAAATATGTAGAGCGTTCTTAACAATTCAACCATCTTAGACTTTTGTCACGCCCACTTATGAGGGATAGGAATAAGAACAGGGTATCCAACAGTTCGCCCAAGCGGACTGTAGCCCGTCCCTATGTTTTATATTTGAGTTGATTGAATGAAAGGTAAATTGCGGTTTACGATTTATGACGTATTAAAAAAAAACTACTTACTAGATCTTATTCAAACCAATTTTCGGTGGAAGTTTGCATGGTAATGTACATCATATATTTTTTTTAGTTTTATCATTCTCTTATTTTAGAAGTTACAGGGGGGGGGGGGGGGGGGAGGGTGGTACACATTTTTACCACTTTGGAAGTGTCTCTCGCGTAAACTATTCAGTTTAGAAAAAAATGATATTAGAAACCTCAATATCATTTTATAAGACCTATCAATAGATACTCCACACGTATGGGTTTGATGAAAAAAAAATTTGAGTTTCAGTCCTAAGTATGGGGGAACCCCCAACATTTATTGTTTTGTTTTCTATTTTGATGTGAAAATCTTAATGCGGTTCACAGAATACATCTACTTACCAAGTTTCAACAGTATAGCTCTTATAGTTTCTGAAAAAAAGTGGCTGTGACATTCCCGGAAAGACAGGCAGACGGACAGACAGACATGACGAATCTACAAGGGTTCCGTTTTTTGCCATTTGGCTACGGAACCCTAAATAGAAGAAAAACCAACAAATAACATCAGGTGAACACAAGGACACGAGGTGATGACCTACTTTAACTTCCAGCGATAATCATATGGTAGTAGAAGATTGAACTACATCTGGTTTAAAGTCCTCTACAATCTTTCTCAAAATCTTCGCAACACAAATCAAATTAAGGTCAGAAAAAGAAAAATAAAACAATTTCAATTACAGATATATTTATTTACATGGAAATATGGTACATATTCCCAAAACTAACACAAAAACAAAAAATAAAAATAACATAAGAAATATTTTTACATGTTTATATTACATGTATACATAAATCCACTTACTTTGATGATTCAAATATGTGCACTCAATCCCCTAGAGATAAGCCATGAGGCTTCGCAAGACAATAATGTTGGTAGACATATTTTGAAATGAATTTAAAGTAAATAAACAAAAAACAAGAACTTCCACTAAGAAGTTAAAAATATTAAAATGAGCTTCAATAGTGATGTACCAACCGAAACATTTTCAAGCCAAGTTAAAAGTAATTGAAGTTTGAGGAATTTGGTTTGAAGCATAATCATTGAATACTTTCCTTAAATTTTATGTTAATTTGATTCCCTTTAGCTCAATTAGGATTGGTTGGATTTGCTTCGGGTCGGTTTGTACCTAGACACAGGCAATGTTGTCGTATATATCAAAACAGATTTGAAGTAGGTGTATAAGATAACCTAAAATGTAAGAAAGAACCCTGTTATACTTAAAATTATTTCAGTTATTTATACTTGTTATAGGATGAAATAAAATTATCCTGAAAATATTTGATTCTACAAAATTAAGTTTAAAGTATAACTTGAAGCTACATAATAATAGATATTAGGTTTGTAGAAAAGTAAGCAAGAAAATGTTTTTAGATTTTACGAGTATTTAAATAGAATTATTTATTGAAAAATGATTTATGTTGTATATATTGATACTGAGGGTGGCGACGGTGTAGAGGTTAGTGTGTTGGCGTGTGACCCGGCGGTGCAGGTTCAATCCCAATGGGGAATAACAACCTACGCCACCCAGTAATGGAGCGAATGACACCTTGATTTCTCCGATCTCTACACCAAAAAGATGATTTTTCACTGGTAGTACAATGGAAAAAATATATTGACACTAGTCGAATTTTAAAACAGTCGCTGAGAGACGGACATATACTCAGGAAATCATTTGCCCAGAGTTCATCAGCAATGCTCAACGGCTATTTATTGTGGGTGACGAAAAAATACTATAGGTTAGGTACAGTTGGCAAAAGTATTGTGAAGGATTTCTTAATGAACGATTTCCTCGGATATATGTTCCAAGAGCCGTTTGTAACAATGAAGAAGTAAGTACTCGGCATTACTGTTGAAGAAGTTATGAAGGCGGTCAAAGACTCCAAAAAACCAAAAGCGGTTGGGCCGGACCAGATACCCTCTGAGTTCTGGGAAAAGATGGAACACATTGGCTGTATATGGCTTATGATTCTCATCTGCAAAATGATGAATTCTGGATTCCTTAAAAGATGCTTATATTATTGGTTGATTTTGAAAATGGCTTGATAAGAACCTCTGCCATGAGTGGCGCTAAGGCAACAAGAAGTTCTTGACACCTACGTACAGATGATCACGTACATATATGAGAGCGTAAGAGTACGGGTGGTGACGGTGTAGAGGGTAGCGTGTTGGCTTATGACCCGTGCGGTGCAGGTTTAATCCCCATGGGGAACAACAACATACGTCACCCATTTAATGGAGAGAAGCGAATAACACCTTGTTTTCTTCAACCTCAACACCAAAAAGGCGATGTCTGCTTGGTAGTACAATGGACCGTTACCGAGTCGGAGTGCTCTGGAATTTGAATTTAATTTCTCTTAAAAAAAGAAAAGACATGAGTAAGATTTTCCACTGGATTCCACATTCAAAGACATTGTACACCACAAGATTTCCTTGATATTTTATTACAGGCCTTGACTGTCTGTTTGAAGGAATTCCAACGTGCATCAGTCAATCTTTGCTGTCGATGGAGCCATCGTAAAAAAGCTTTAAATGTCCCTGCAACGAGCCGTTGGTGTATGGGTGGAAGTCTAGGAGGGGAATGGAATCGTATTAGTTCATCGTGCTGCCCGTTCTCTGATCCTCAGACCTATGACGTGCGAAAAGTTCAAATATCTGGGAGCTTTGACCAATAGTGAAGCAAGCCGGGATGACGACATTAAGCATCGCGTAAGCGTAGGATGGATAAAGCCGCGGGAAAACTCAGCCATCGCTTCTGACCGAAAAATGGCCCTAAGCAGAAAAGAAGGCTCTACACCACAGATCTCACATATGTTTCACAATGTTGGACAGCGTACAAAAATATGAGGGCAATTAACGTCAGCTGCGACGAAGATGCTTCGCATGACAGCTGTCATGTAACATGCAGCTGCTGTTGTAATAAAGATTGATAGAATAAGAAGTTCCAATACCCAGGAAGCCTTTACGTCAAAGTAGCTATCTCGAAGAAAATGGAGCGCGACCGGTTCAGTTGGTGCTTTCATGTTCAAAGCAGAGATCCTACAAACCCTGTAAAAAAGGCAATACCATTCAACGTTTCCATACAATCGCTAAAGAGAGGCAAGCTTTAAAGCTCCTGGATTATACAAATGAAGCAGCACCAGCATTTGATTGGCCTCAGTGACGAAGCAATAAAAAGTCGGGACCTGACGTTATTTTCTGTGGACAAGCCTTAAGTAGGAGGGTTTCTATGGTCAAACCGGCAAACCCCACAGGCGGACCAGTAGGGATATTATAGTCCCTTAAGTCCAGATGATAACAGCTTAAGAAAACGAAGAAGACTGCTTTTAGTATGTAAGTGAGCTTGAGCTAAGTGTTTGATGACATAAACAGATAAATACGTTGTTCAGGAGGAAGGATCGCAATGATATTCTTTGTTTTTTTTTATAATTTGCGTACGCTAAGGGATTTTTCTTTTTTCTGTAGTACACAGTACCCTTGTGGTGGAAACCACAGCGCAGGCATTTTGTTTGTTGCTGTAAGTAGCTCCCAGGTCCCAGCAAATGATTCATTGCCTATTTCTGGTTGCTACTTACTGTATGAAAGAATAGAAGGATAGGAAAGAAGTTTGGTGCGATGGGATTTTTTTTCTCAACAGGTGGCGCCTAAATTGCTTTAGGGAGATCTCTTTATGTTGTGTGTATTCAATTTATAAAAATCATGGCCCTGGTCGGGATTCGAACGCACGACCTGCCAATCACTTTAGTGAATACACTACCATCGCACCATTGCCACCTGCCATCCCAATCTCCCGGACAACAGAGAACAGACAGAAAATATTGACTGCTGTTAAAAGTCCGAAAAATGTCGCATCAAACGACGGTTTTTTTTATGGCCGAGGGCCCACAGAACAAAGTAGATTTGCTGGGTGCTTGTTTCGAGGCCGCCTATACCGTGAACAATCTTGTTCGCTGCAACCAGTTTGATGCCCTATCCATTTTTTTATCCACCAAAGTGGAGTGGCTTTGAAGTGACTGTCTTTTTGTTCTTTGATTTTATTTGTAGAAACTATGTACCTATCAAAACAATAGATATTTTTATAAAAAGATAGAACTCTCTTTAGAAATAAATTTTCTTGAAATCGAAGAAGTTTTAAGCCTGCAATCTATCAGAAAGAGACTCCCAACAGCTCAAGTAGAACAGAAAAGGACTAACTATTTACCAATGCTTTGTTTGCGTCGCATTATCAATTGCATACGAAGGACAATGAGCCTAATAGCTTGGTAAAATGCTGAAACTCAATACGACCTGAATTAAGTGAATGAATCATTCTGAATGCTTGCATAATTCCAAACAATTTGACATTCTGAGCAACATCAAATATCGCCGTCCTTTGTTTTACGATTATATAGATACTGAAAACTTCACAAAATACATTTCGACTATTGAAAAGGATAAGCACTCCTAAATGCACTGCCATTGTGTATGGACTGAACAAAATGGATATCTGTTCACGGATAGCTGAAAGGAAACCATTTAGTTTTCGAAACAATTTCCGTTCATATATAAACCACTTCATCTCTAAACAGTGCGATAGTCATCCCGGGAAAAAGTCCCATATGAGCGACATCAATTGAAAATGATTGCACATCAATCGTTTTCATCTGCAAATTTGACTTCATCAATCAAAACATTCCTATCTACGACCGCAATAAACAGACCATCATCCGCTGTGCACCATCATCGGATCATTGCTGCCACAGCGATCTAACACAAAAACAGATATCTATATCATGTTCTGAAATCATCTAAACAATAAAATAGTTCCGGATTCATCATCAACATTATCGTCATCGTTAGATTCAAATTTAATTTTAATTGTAAATTAGCTGTTTAAACAGACAACCCTTGCTGATACCATTGCAACTGCTATAATAGAATTTCCTAATCCCATTGATGTTTACTCATCGGATGCCTATGACTATCCGGGGTGGGCTAAATTATATAAAATAACAAAAAATAAACGTTCGCCTCTAAACATGCAAATGGAATTTTGTTTAATTAAGCGATTCCAATGATTTTACCAATCTTGTTTGACCGTTCTGCTTCCCACAAATTGGTAATGAGGTAAGTAGACCCCGAGATCCCCACAACCACTCTAATAACATGCACATTGCACATCCATACGGTCAATTTTGTACTTTGATGTAATTTGCGGTATTAGATTTCCGTGTTTACATTGCGCCGGCTAATTAGAACATAAAAACAGTAATGCAATAGGCAAATGAGCTGCTTCTGGATTGGTGGCGGATGAGTGGCTGTTGAGGTAATATTACGTGGATGGATAATGCAAAGCGATCCGAGGGCTTATCCCTGTGTAAAGCATAATTATTGTTTGCACTTACATTTGTTTATAAATGACGCTGAATTATTGAAACCTGGCACAATTATGAAAGCGAGTACACTTAAAACTCACATAAGCGGAGCATTATGGTCGGACCGGTTTTGCCCGCTTATGAGTTACACTCGGGTTAGACTAGCGGATGGTATCGCGTAGCCCGGGTCGTTATTTCTATTATTTTTTTACAACCTTATGTAAATTTCTTACGATATTAAAATTTCAATATTAACTACAAAAACAAGAATTTTATTTTCCAAATAAGTCCTTAAGCGTGCAAAACTTAATGTAGTTTCATTAAGTTTTGCACGTTTTGCGTGCTCTTAAGGCCCCTGAGAAATATATGCAAAGGGTCTTTCATTAGGAACTTCATTGACAACTTCAAACTTTCAGTGTAAACGCAACTTTAAGCCGATTACCGAACTGCCAATGTCAAAATATTCAGTAAAATAAACATGGTGAAGTACACAATGGAACAAATAATTTCAAATAGAGGCGTCCGTCGCAAACCAGCCAAATCAGTCAATTTCACGGTGTTCTCAAGAATTGGGTTTTTTCCCGGACCACATTATGGCGAATTTTGCTTAAGGATCTTGGCATATACCCTTACAAGATCTAGCTGACTCAAGAACTAAAGCCGCTTGATCATATAAAGCGACGTACGTTCTCGAATTGGGCTCTGGACATGATGGAAGAAAATGAAGAATTTCATCGCAAAATCATCTTCAGCGATGAAGCGAAGTCGACGGAGCCACCATGAAATTTTCAGCCACGTAGCGATATTCTCAGCCAAACGCGCCTCAGTCCCATGTTGTTCCAGTTTCTAAGAGTTACGCGACTAAATGCTGAAAGACTAGTTTGACCCGGACGGCCTGTATATTATCAATGCAGGCGCATATACTATATCCTATTCTGTTACAGTGTAATGCCATTGTACATGCGTTATTGAAAATGTTATTCAATAGAAATTCATGTATTTCCACATTTCTTATATTTCGAACAGCGCGACCCTAAGGAAATCAATCTATGCTAAGAACCTCCCACACAACATAAAGAACACATTCACGACATTTCACCAAAACCCGTCGAGCGGATAGATAGACGATAGATGGAAGAGGAAACATAGACAGAATAGAAAATTCTGAATTATTTTCGATATAATTCAATATACAGTACCCATGTGAATGCAAATATTTCAAATCAAATCTTTCTTTTTTTTTAACTTTATTTGAGGCGAATTATAAAAAAATAAAGTGCACGACAGGATCGTACGAGAACTTTCTCGCTTTTGTAAGAATCGGTTGCCAATCACATTTTCTTACTAGCCATTTTCTGTTCTCGTAAAATCAGACAAAAAAGAATCGTAGCAATGTAGCTACATGTATCAAAATATTATGCAGATAGCTTTATATGATTGGCGTAATTGCAGTCTGGAGAGTAGCGAACATGTAGCCATATCTATCTACACAGATGGCTCGAAAATGGACATAGGCGTTGGAGTCGAGTTAAAATCTAAGCTTGTGAAACGGTTCCGCGAAGAGCTGAGGGTTCTTGGCGGTCAACATAATGTGAAACTCAGCTGGGTCCCTGGTCATAGGGGCATTCGGGGTAATGAAATTGCTGATAAACTGGCAAGAAAGGGCTCTTCCGTAAGTCGTGAACAGGTGGACCAGCCTGTTAAACCGCCATTGTGTGACCTCAAAGCACGGGTGGGACAGAAAATCCTGGAAATATCCAAAAACAGATGGAACACCCTCCTTACCTGCGAAACATCCAAGGTAATGTGGCCAGACTATGATAAAGCTAGAACCCACAAGCTCCTTCAAAAAAACAGGAAATCTGTTTCGCTGTTGGTGTGAATACTCACTGGACACAACCTTGGGGAACCATAGACTGAAAATGCGTCTTACTGACGACGACCTTTGTAGGGGCTGTGGTTATGAGGAGGCACACGAGGACACCCTCCACTTCCTGTGCCACTGCTCAGGCCTCAGTCAATTGAGAAAAAGAACTCTAGGAAACAATTTTTTCCACAGCCTAACGGAATTATCCGAAATCCCTTTCCAATCTTTTCAGGTTCTCAGCAAAAACCGGATGACTGGAGAGGATATGACCAACATCACCAACGAGACAAGGAAGACACCACTACCTAACACACATGGACCCCCTATGGGCATCACAATGGGTCAACACTGACCTGAGTGCGATGACGCAGCATCAACACCGCTGCCTCATCAACCCACATACGAGTACCTAGCCTAACCTACATAATTGCAGTCTGAATAAAAAAGTTTTTTTTTCACTTTCAAACGCACCTTGCATCGGTGTTGTCTTTTGGTAAACACTGAGCATACCAATTGCTTACCTTCTCTTAAAGTACCTAAAATACCAACACAGAACAAAATAGTTTTTTGAAAAAAATTAGAGTTTTCAAAATGTTTAGAAATTGTCGATTTTAACCTTCCAACCACACACTGGGGTATGAGATACCCCACATAGATTTTAAAAGTGTGCAGGTCCCGTTAAATTTTTTTTCCTAAGGATGCCATACCTATGTATATTTAATTTTTAACTCTCTGCAGTAGCAGGCGAGGGTGTTCAGTTCTTAGATTTTTTTAACGTGTTTAGTCGTGCTTCGAAGTTTTAGCTTGGGTGTCATATACCCCAGTGTGCAGTGCGTGTTAGTATTTTTTGGAATTTGTGAATACATGATTTTAGTGAAATGTTTTCTATTTCAGTTTTTTTGGACTAAAAATTAATAAAACAAGTGTGGGGTTTCTTCAGCAATAAAGGAAGTTACTGTAGATTACAATATTAACTATAGTTTTACAGCAAAATGGCTTTTCTTATAGACGAATCCATTGAAAGGCTTTTCCTTGATGCTGAAGGGATGAAGCCAAAAATGAACCAGCTTCGAATCTTGAAAATCAACATTAAAAAGTGTGTTACTTCTGTAATTGGAAAAAAAAACTGAAAACGTGACATGCCGACTTCCTATGTGCAAGGATCATCACTGATCACTCACTGCAATGTATAGACAACATTTTGTCTTTTGACTTACAGCAAACAAGCTGTATAAAAAATTTCAGAAATCGAACTCTCGACCTTGTTTTCTCTTCTGACTCTGTTAGTACTGTGGTTCTGGAATCCCACTTCAGTATAACTAACATAGATGACAATCATCCACCCTTGGATGTATTTATTGAGCTAGGCGCACATTTGTACGAAAATAGTAATTCGTATGACCGTTCGCAATCTTTTGACTTTCGGAAAGCAAATTTTCAAAGGCTTTCCGATGAAATTAACAGCTTTAACTTTAATTTTAATCTTACTGCGTTATCTCATGTTGAAGATGCAGTAGGCTCTTTTTATTCTTTGATGGATAACTGCATGAAAAGAGTGATTCCTGTGAAATCCTCCAGAAATCTGAAAACGTCCCATCCCTGGTACACTAAAGAGCTCAAATCGATACGAAACAGACGTAATAGGGCTTGGAAGAACTATTTAAAAAGTCTATGCCAATCAGATCTTGAACTCTATTTCACTTTGTTCAATGAATTCAAATCTTTATCCTGTAACTTATATATTGACTATATAAGCAAAATGGAATGCTCTTTAAAATTGAACCCCAAACTTTTCTGGGGTTTTGTTAATTCTAAGAAAAAAACCGATGGTTATCCATCGAAGCTTACTTACAATAGTTCTACAACTGCTGATTCGCTAGACGCAAGCAATATGTTTGCAGATCATTTCAGTAAGTCATTCAGGGAGACCCCTCTTCACATTGATGATCAATATTTTAGTTATCTGACTAGCTGTTCCCAAATAAGTTTTAGTAGTATTTCATTCGATTTGGAAACAATTTTGAAATGTATTTCTTCTCTGAAGAATGACTATTCATCTGGTCCTGATGGCATTGCACCGATTGTTCTCAAAAAATGCAGTCATGCAATTGCTCCATATCTGAAGTATCTGTTTGAATTGTCCATTAGTACAGGTAAATTCCCTAATCTTTGGAAAAGTGCTTTTATCACACCTGTATTTAAAAAAGGCGAACGTGGTGATATCACTAACTATAGGCCCATTTCAAAGCTTTCGTGTATCCCTAAGCTTTTTGAACAAATTGTTTGTGAAAAGTTAATATTTCTTTGTCGCAATATAATTTGTAATGAACAGCATGGATTTGTAAGAAACAGATCCACTGTCACTAATCTATTAAGTTTCTTGCATGATTGTTCTAATGCCTTAGAGAATAAGGACGAAATGGATTGCATATACACTGACTTCTCTAAGGCTTTCGACCAGCTGTCCCATGAAATAATCGAATTTAAGCTCAGGGCTTTTGGTTTCCCACCATGTTTCATAAAATGGGTTAATTCATACCTTAGATCAAGGGTCTATCAAGTGAAATTTAGAGGATCGCTATCTGTATCGTTCACAGCTCAGTCTGGAGTTCCCCAAGGAAGTCACCTCGGACCAATTTTGTTTATACTTGCAATTAATGATGTTAAGGCATGTATACATCACAGTAATATCCTGATCTACGCTGATGATATGAAAATATATAAATCTATCACTAGTCAGCAAGACAGAATGTTTCTTCAATCTGACATTAATAGCTTCGCCAATTGGTGTGATAAAAACGGTTTATCCCTGAACCCATCTAAATGTCAACATATGACATTCTCTAGAAAGAATATCCCTTCCACCTTTCAATATTCTCTGTCTCAACATATTCTTTGTAATGTTGATAATTTTAAGGATCTTGGGGTTTATTTCGATCCCAAACTAGTTTTTGCCAAGCATATCAATTTTATTGTTAATAAATCTAATTCTATGCTGGGCTTCGTAAAAAGGTGGGCGAAAGAATTTAATGACCCATACGTTACTATGTCATTGTACAATTGTTTTGTCCGTCCGATTCTAGAGTATGCTTCACAAGTTTGGACGCCATTCTACAACATTCATTCAAATCGAATAGAGGCCATTCAACGAAAATTTATTCGATTTGCACTAAGAGGACTTCCATGGGATGATCCTTTTAACCTACCTCCTTACAGTCAGCGTATTAAGCTTCTTCAAATGTTACCCCTTTCTCAACGTAGGCTTAATAGCGATATCATTTTTTTACAGCAGCTTATATCCGGTCAAATAGATGCACCTGACTTGCTGGCGTCTATTGGCTTTAATTTTCGTGGTGGTGCCCATAATTTACGCAGTGTTGAATTATTGGTTAACCCCCATCATAGAACGAATTATGGGAGTCATGAGCCTATTAGTCGCATGAGTAGAATCTATAATCTAAATGATCAAGTGATTGACTTGCATGTTAGTAAAATTAACCTTAAAAATATTTTGCGTAATAATGCTTTAATATCTTGAATTGTTTTCATTATTTTGTGTCTGTGTTAGTATTTTATAGGTACATAATTATTGTATTTTGAATTGTTTTGTCCTTACTAACACCTGCACTAAATGATGAGCCTGTGAGAGCACTTTTAGTGCCGGCAATTTCTGCTCGTGACAGTTGCTTGCTTTAAGCACTCCACGACACAGAGCTGATAGTGTAGTTAAAATAAAAAAAAAAAAAAAAAAAAAAAAAAAAAAAAAAAAAAAATAGAATGCAGTGAAAAAAAATTGAATTTTTGTGTTTAAAAAAGCAAACATTTATCCCACTGTTAAAACAATACATTGGAGTAAACATTGAAGAAAGAGTATTAGAAAGCGTAATGCGACAGTTTTTAAAACTATTATTTTAAATTTTTTTATGTATTTGACTAATTTTAGTTGAAAACTATTATTTTAACTTTTTTTGTAACCTTATTAGGAAATTAATTTTTTTAAGTATTTTTATATTTTATGTTATTCATCGTATTGAATTTTGTTTAGATGAAATAAAAATATGAATAAAAAAAAAACATACATATATATATATATGTATATATATAAAATACATTGTTTTTAATACTTTTGGGGTTGGGTATGTGATACCCCAGTGTGAGGAGCGCGTTAGAAAAAATATGTTTGAGGACGGAAGGTTAAAAATTCGTACAGTTGATTATTTCGGGCCCCTAGAGATTACAAGTTTCGCGTTTCAGCTTTTTAGCTCGATTTATATGGCCTTATTTTTGCCGACGGATGGACGGACGATGGCTCGACGGATGGCTGTATCGACAATACTATCGATGCTGAACACGACTATGGTAACTTTTAGGGGTCTACGGGCAACATTAAGGTATGTTATAAACTATGACTACAAATTAATACACCTTTAGAATAGGGTATAAAGATGGCCGCGAGATATAGGCCTACTAACCCTAAATATAAAGTTTGAAGTAAATGCGTTCACCAATTCTGAATGGAGCCTCGGCTACAGACAGATTGACAGACGGGCCGACGGACGCAAAGTCGGGACACACTTTTTTGGACTTCTCTATAGTCATCATATGTACGAAATATACTCAGTTTGAGTTCGAAATTTCAGCACGATTGCAATATCTTTCTTTTAAGTATACTAATGTATACGAGAATGCTAAAAACACTGAATTTAAATATGTTTAACATTAAAAGAAAATATCTTCCACTTTCACAGCCACCAACAACACCCGTATTCATCATGCTGACGGATAGAAAAAGATAATATTTAATCAAAGGAAAATTGTAGATGTTAGACATTTCTCATGGCAGCAACTTAAGCAGGTACGGGGGAACTTTTTGATTAAAGAGAAATTGTTTGCTTTGATGATGGGAAAACAAAAATTGGATTTGTGGTTATATTGCAAATTCCAGGAAAAAGCTATAATTATTTTAATTTTAGTGCCTGTCATAGGCTACAATGAATAATAAAATAACCTGTAATAGATCAGAATACATTCATACAACTGCTTGAGTTAACATAGGACGTACATTGTAAATATATTGGATTGTCCAAATTATTGCAAACTTTGGTATCTTTTTTCGGTGTGTCGTTGTCTGTTTTCTTCTTGAAATTATGTACGTTGAAATGTAAGTTGTTTAATATTTTTCAAATTTGATATTTTATTGGAATGAATAAACCTTTCGAAATGGCTTAATCTATTGCCATCTCATTAGCGGGGAGAGTACGATAACTTTGGCACCGCAAAATAATAAGTGATTTCTTACACAAGAATGGGAGAAGGGCCTAAAAAAAATTTAAAAACAATAAAATGAAATGACTATTTTTAATATTACTTTTAAATTATTTTTTTTCTATGAATCGTTCATGGAAAAATTAATTTGAAATATAAAATTTTTGAAACAACAGTTTAAAAAAAATGATTACTGATTTTTGGTTCTACCAATTTTTTGCGGAACCAGAAAAACCATATGGTTTTATGCCTTCTAGTTATTCATCGAATTGAAAATCACGAAACTAATTTTATTATTAAAAAAAATGTATTGAATTATCAACGAAATTTTACTTTGAGGTTAATAAATGAATATTGGTTATACCTAATTTTCTGAATAAAAATCCCTTTTTTGCACTATTTATGCAGGTAGGTATAACTGTTGATTTAGAAAACTGTTGATATAGGCGCCCGCTAGACGACTGGACATAGCCTAAGCAGAGCAACGAAGTAGGAGTGACAGTAGAAATAAAAAGCGGCCAAGTGCGAGTCGGACTCGCCCATGAAGGGTTCCGTAGCAGCAAGTAACATCAAGTAAGTTCTTGTAGATCGTTGTAACTTTGATCGATGTTTTAATAATAGATAAGTGGCGGTTTACGATTTATGACGTATTAAAAAAAAACTACTTACTAGATCTCGCTCAAACCAATTTTCGGTGGAAGTTTGCATGGTAATGTACACCATTTTTTTTTTTTAGTTTTATCATTCTCTTATTTTAGAAGTTACAGACAGACATTTTAACAATTTGGAAGTGTCTCTCGCGAAAACTATTCAGTTTAGAAAAAAATTATATTAGAAACCTCAATATCATTTTTGAAGACCTATGCATAGATACCCCACACGTATAGGTTTGATGAAAAAATTATTTCGAGTTTCAGTTCTAAAGTATGGGGAACCCCCAAAATTTATTGTTTTTTTTTTCTATTTTTATGTGAAAATTTTAATGCGGTTCACAGAATACATCTACTTACCAAGTTTCAACAGTGTAGTTCTTATTCGGAAAAAAGTGACTGTGACATACGGACGGACAGACAGACAGACAGACATGACGAATCCATAAGGGTTCCTTTTTTTGCCATTTGGCAAAATGCTTCAGTTATGTCCCTCTTCAGAATTCATTATTTTCTTGCGAAGCCAAATTATTGGTGTAGGGTAGGCTGGGTACGGTTGAAACAAACGACGGTTGAAACAACACAAATATTCCAGGAACAGTAGGCGGTATGCGAGTGTTTCCCGAATGCAAACGAAGCGAAAATATATTCGAACAATCGTCAGTCTTGCTTAGCACGTGGCACATGCCAGTTTTTTAAAGGAGCACTTTTTGTGTATCGATAACCAAAAGTAAGTATTTTTGTGCGGTTTTTTTTTAAATACCTGTGTTTCTATTTATTTTAAAGTATTGAGTATATGTTTGCGTTTGAAACGCAGAGTGTAGAACGCATCATAGTGACTTGTTCAACGTTTTGTTAATGTGACAATAATTATATAAATTTTTGTAACTAAAGCGGGGTTGGGGACGGTTGAAACATTTTTTCTGGGTACGGTTGAAACAAAATGTTTATTCAGTTTTCTCGCTTTCCAGATGCCAAGAGTTGGTGCAAGAAAGACTTCCAGAGGACAGACTGACTTGACAAACTACAGTAAGTCCTATGATGATGTCAAAGCAGGCGATTCGTTGCGAATATTCCGATTAATTTATTATTTTTTATAAAAAATTATGTTTGAAGTAAGGTTTTCTTTCGGTCTATTTTAAAATTATTTTTGTTAAGTTTGTTTTGTTTGGTGAAAATGTGGATTATTTATTTATTTTCGTTTTGTTTGTTTTGTTTTAAAAGACTGTTGATTTTTTTTTGTTATTTTTCTTTACATGAATTATTATTAAATAAAAATTAAATATAACTTCGAATACTGCAATATGTGATAAGCATTGTAAAAATAAAACATAGGGACGGGCTACAGTCCGCTTGGGCGAACTGTTGGATACCCTATTCTTATTCCTATCCCTCATAAGTGGGCGTGACAAAAGTCTAAGTATGGTTGAATGGTTAAGAAGGCTCTACATATTTTGTTATATAATATTTAAAGGATTTTATCAAAAAAAAAAGCTCCCTAGCTCAAACTAGGGTGTTTCAATAAAATTGTTTTATTTAATTGTGGGCGTGTCAGTAGGATTTAAAAAAAAATTAATACATGAGAATAAAGCGCCCCTAGAGAGTACATATTATAAATTTCAGCTCCCTAGCTCAAACTTTGAATTTTCAAAAAAAAAAACGAATTATTTGTGGGCGTGTCAGTGGGCGGATTTTGAAAATATTTACACATGAAGGGCCCATAGAGAGTATATATTATAAAATTCAGCTCCTAGCTCAAACTTTTGATTTTCAAAAATTAATATACTACCCTTAGAATAGGGTATAAAAAAATTATTTTATTTATTTGTGGGCGTGTCAGTGGGCGGATTTTAAAATTTTATTATCCCGAGCAGTTTTAGCAGTCATAGATCATGTATAAAGCTTTCTAGCTCAAAATTCGATTTTTTACAAAATTTTGTTTTTTTGAGTTTGTGGGCGTGTCTGTGGGCGGATTTCAAAAATTCGTAAACTTGATTATTTCGGGACCCTAGAGAGTATATGGTTAAAATTTCAGTTCTCTAGGTCCAGTTTAAAGGCATAATTTTTGCCGACGGACGGACGGACATGGCTAGATCGACATTACTATCGATGCCGATCATAAATTTAGTAACTTTTAGGGGTCTACGGGCAATATTAAGGTATGTTACAAACTATGCGTCAAAATTAATATACCTACCCCTAGAAAAGGGTATAAAAAGTAATGAATTTAACGTGTTTAACACAAGTATATGTTTATTATTTCCATGTGTTTCAAATGACTCCAATCGATGTTTCAACCGCCCCTGGTATGGGTACGGTTAAAACAAAAAAGATATTTTTTTAAATTCCATGTTCTACAAAAAATAATACACGGAACACTGAAAAGGCACTCCCTATTTGTAGATGGAAACCCGCATTTTCATTGAACATGCCTTCTTCATCGCTTGGATTACAGAAATCAATATTATGGACGATATAAGCGAAATTGTCTCAACCGTACCCACTCTACCCTACTATTGCCCGTTAACACATTTTGTAAATCCTAGAGTCGACTTACCGCATCAATTAACTAACAAAATGTCACGGAATTATTTGAATATGTAATGCAAATCTCACATAATTCAGTGACATATTGCTCGCTAACTGATGGGGTAATTTGGTCCCTGTTTAAGGCCCTGTTGCACGAATGGCTCCATCAGTATTGTGCATTGCGCCTGAATCGTTTTAGGATAACTAGTGTTACATCAATCTATGATGGGAAAGTCCTGCTGCAAGCAAGCAGCACCATCGAAAAAATCCGTCTGAAACCAAAGCCCGCCCCAGTCCAATACATACTTTTTTTTTGCAAAACTTATATCATGCCTCTGCATCGCTCCCCATTACGCATCTTTATATTCGAAAAAAGCTAAGAGTGCCACCATTCGAAAAAACATCTCATAAGCGTACTTGTGGCTTCCGATTCCCAAAAACGCTTGTTTATATTATACCCACTGAAATGAAAATGCCCCTTATCCAAAAATGCAAGTTATACATATTTTTTTTGAACAAAATGAATGTACGATTTGAGCTACTGTAAAGCATGGTTGACATTTAGGTAACGTATTTGCCACCATTATATATAAGAATTTTAATAACGCATCTGAGCATCACACCTGTGTTAGGGCAAAGCAAAAATTACTTATAAGAGATCTGTTTCGGTCCTAGACAAATGCTGCACACGTTTCTCTTTTTTTTGTGTCATTGGTAATTAAATATTTGTTCAAAAATTCGTTAAACACTTTTAACAGAAATGCAATAATCAACGGTTACAAACTGTAAGTACAAATTGTACCAACTCGTAATTTCTTTGGCAAATTTAAATATAACATACCAAATAATTTTCTATATATATATAACTTTAAAATTAGCATATCCAATTGTCTAATAAAATATAACGCAATAATGAAATTTATTTACTTCAATATCTACCTACTTTGTAAAGCAAGCAACATGCAATTACATTTAGAACATATGCTGAAGTCTCCTAGTTATCTATTAAATGTCCTAATATGATTCCGTATCCATAAGAAATATTAAGAAAATAAACCATTATATAACCATCATATTGTGTGATTAGCCGAATAAAACATGTATTTCAATTTCGCTTAAGTTCCGCAGCTATTAAGGTCGTGGTAGGTTAATCGTCTGCAAGGGCATCTTCAGGGACTATCCCCAATATAAAATGACTAGGGGTAGTCAAGGTGCACCCGGTAACCACCGTCTGCATGTGGGAGGGCACGTCATAAAGTTTCACAACATCTGAAACAAAATAAGCTTCCTTCGTTCATACAATTCTTTCCCCTAGATTTCAAATAGTTCTTTCTTGATCACTCTCTATTTCTCTTTACTCTTCACATCCCGTCTTTTAATATTCCCCCACATCAAGGAATCGTAGTAACCAGGCACGAAATCTTATGTGCGCATTGGGTGGCAGCAAGATCCCTCCCCACCGTCGAGCTAAAGCCGTGCGATCGCAAGCGTGCCTAATGCTGCCAAGGGATTCAGGTCAACCAACACCCAAATTCACCTTCCCACCTAGCAATGCTACATTGTTGATTTCAATGGAGTAGAGTTCAAGTGTGATTTGGTGTGTGAAGATTTGGGAAGGCCGTCCTTCCGCCTGGGCAATGAAGTAGACGATACGTAGACGACCGACGGACATGCCGACAGGACGTGACGACGTACGAACTCTCCACTACTAGGACATGGACGTTCTAGTGGCTGGATTCTGGTCAAGGGGCTATCTCTCGTTGTTTTCGGCCAGAGAGATAGCCAAAGGAGTGTCGTCCGACACATAGGGTGGGTAGGCCGAGCCAGATCCAACATCATCTGGCAAGTCTCAGGAACGAGACGACCCTTACCAGGGAGCGACATTAGGAAGCAGTGGATGCAAAGCAGGCTAGAATTAGGTTAGATATAAGTTAGATTAGGGATATAGAATAAGGTTTAGCTTACGTCTGAGGTTAGAATAGGATTAGTTTAGCATAGTTAGGGTAAGTGAGATGCATCTGACTTCCTGTACTCTCTCCTTGGTAGGGCAAAGGTATTGAGATTTTCTTTTCGTCTGTCCTATCTTTCTCTTCGTTTCTCTTTTCTTTTCTTTTTCGTATGTCCGATTAGTTCTCTGCCTATCTTCTTCTTCTTTTTTTTCTGGCACGAAAAATTTTGTTTGTGAGCAGGTGGTTTAGTGTGAGGGGTGACAAGAACTACCCCCATCCGACGAGGGATAGCCGTGCAACCGCGAGCGTGCCACTGTCCTCCTCCACTACTCCGAAGACGCCCCTGTGGCCAAGCCTCGACTCATAACACTATTCCTATCCCTCATAAGTGGGCGTGACAAAAGTCTAAGTATGGTTGAAATGTTAAGAACGCTCTACATATTTTGTTATATAACATTTAAAGGATTTTATCGAAAAAAACGCTCCCTAGCTCTAACTTGGGTGTTTTAATAAAATGGTTTTATTTAATTGTGGGCCTGTCAGTAGGCGGATTTAAAACGCATGAGCATAAAGGGCCCCTAGAGAGTATATATTATAAATTTCAGCTCCCTAGCTCAAATTTTGGTTTTTCAATAAAATTGTTTTATTTATTTGTGGGCGTGTCAGTGGGCGGATTTTGAAAATTTTATATCCCGAGCAGTTTTAGGAGTCATAGATCATATATACAAAAGTTCAGCTTTCTAGCTTAAAATTCGATTTTCTCCAAAATGTTGTTTTTTTGAGTTTGTGGGCGTGTCTGTGGGCGGATTGCAAAAATTCGTAAACCTGATTATTTCGGGACCCTAGAGAGTATATGGTTAAAATTTCAGCTCTCTAGGCCCAGTTTAAAGGCCTAATTTTTGCCGACGGACGGACGGACATGGCTAGATCGACATTACTATCGATGCTGATCATAAATATAGTAACTTTTAGGGGTCTACGGGCAATATTAAGGTATGTTACAAACTATGCGTCAAAATTAATATACCCTTAGAATAGGGTATACAAAATTACAAAGGGAAAAATTTAAAAAAATTCGCAGTAAAGAAAAATTAAGGGATTTTAGAAATCTCGAGAGCAGTTAGTTATCTGCACTTTCTGTTTCACTTTAGAGATTTCTGATTTTAATGATTCTAGGTTTTGGAATTTTGGGTTTTCAAGATTTTGGATTTTTGTCTCAAAAAAAATCTCATTGAGTTCGTGACACTCGAACAACGCTTAAATTAAGTCAGTTTTTGAGTTTCTTGAACCAGTTATAGAAGCAGCCTCACCGACCCTGTTTCTTTACCATTCTCTACAGCATGAAAGGTCACCCGTCACTTGGTTATAATATGCATTGCCCAAAGCTCGCATGACGATTTAATTAATAAACGAACATTTATAGTTACTTTCAACATTCATTTGTGTCAGCTTCCCACTGCACTTCTTTCATATTCGTTGAATATGCCTTAAAGCAGTGTTGTGACGACAACAGCAATTACTATCATTACTATTTTATCCAAGTCTACTACATTCCACACTCAAACTTTAAACCACAAAAACAATTGTATCATATTGCACATTTGGTGACTGCACCAATTTGCTATTATATTTAATCTGTAAATTCTGTTAAGTAAGCATAGTTTTAGTATTAAAGAAGATAGATTTAAATAAACTAGCTCATTCTTTTTTAAACCACACAAGAGAGTTGTTCATCATTTCACTAGTGATTGTCCCCTGCCAGCGGTAAGAGATCTTTAGATGACAAAACTTGTTGTAACAAAAACATTGGTCGTATAAGTTAAATTTGAGTGGCAATATATTTTGTGGCACCGATTCAGGTACCTATCTACAATACTTGATCTTCTTCTTCTTCCTTAACGGTAAAGCTTTGGTCAGAATTAAAGGAATCTTAAACTTCCCACTTCAGTGTATCCCTACTGGGATCGCCGGTTCTACCTCATAGAATATTCACAGCTCATAACTGAGGCAAATCTTGCACAAATGCAAGAAAAAACATAGGGACGGGCTACAGTCCGCTTGGGCGAACTGTTTTATACCCTATTCTTATTCCTATCCCTCATAAGTGGGCGTGACAAAAGTCTAAGTATGGTTGAATTGTTAAGAACGGTCTACATATTTTGTTATATAACATTTAAAGGATTTTATCAAAAAAAAAAACGCTCCCTAGCTCAAACTTAGGTGTTTCAATAAAATTGTTTTATTTAATTGTGGGCGTGTCAGTAGGCGGATTTAAGAAAAAAATAACACATGAGAATAAAGGGCTACTAGAGAGTATATATTATAAATTTCAGCTCCCTAGCTCAAACTTTGAATTTTCAAAAAAATAAAAAATTAATTGTGGGCGTTTCAGTGGGCGGATTTTGAAAATATTTACACATGAGCATAAAGGGCCCATAGAGAGTATATACTATAAATTTCAGCTCCCTAGCTGAAACTTTGGATTTTCAAAAATTAATATACCCTTAGAATATGGTAAAAAAAAATTATTTTATTTATTTGTGGGCGTGTCAGTGGGCGGATTTTGAAATTTTTTTTATCCCGAGCAGTTTTAGGAGTCATAGATCATATATAAAAAATTTCAGCTTTCTAGCTCAAAATTCGATTTTTTCCAAAATTTGGTTTTTTTGAGTTTGTGGGCGTGTCTGTGGGCGGATTTCAAAAATTCGTAAACTTGATTATTTCGGGACCCTAGAGAGTATATGGTAAAAATTTCAGCTCTCTAGGTCCAGTTTAAAGGCCTAATTTTTGGCTACAGACGGACGGACGGACGGACGGACATGGCTAGATCGACATTACTATCGATGCTGATCTTAAATATAGTAACTTTTAGGGGTCTACGGGCAATATTAAGGTATGTTACAAACTATGCGTCAAAATTAATATACCCTTAGAATAGGGTATAAAAAACGTGAATGCACAACGTCGCCTTTTCGAGAAAAACGCATTTAAAGGTTTGCGTACTTGGTACTCCGAAACTGTGTGATACAATTTTTTTTTTTTTTTTTTATTTGATCTTATAAAGAGTCCCCCTACCAATTTTCAAAGTGTTTTGCCAAACCGTTAATAAGCCACGTTAAATATCGTAAAAGTCTCCTTTTTTGACTTGAGTCCCACCTCCTACATTTTGAAACAGATTTTTTTTCATACACGTGGAACACAAAAAAATGGATATGGAACAAAGCAATTCTCATCCAAAATATCTGAAAGGCAATAAAGCATGAAGTTGGATGCTAAAATTTGAAAAGGACAATCGATTTCATCTTTTTTGTTAACAAAGTTTTTATACAAAAAATACAATAAAATAAGAAAATTATTCAAAGTGTTTAGCATTAAACCAGTAAGTGAAAAATGTCAAATCAAATTAGATCAGAAAAGTACAGCTTCGAGTCATAATGTTCTCCTCTCAGCTGCGAAATTTCAAATAGATAATCCTCTTTGTTTTCTAGTGAATTTCGGGTTTTGAAGCATTGTACCGTCAATGTTTGGCCTGATGTCGATTTGATCACAATTTGAACTCGTTAAATGTTATTCTTTCGATTTTTTTTTTCATATTATATGCGAATATTTGTAAGAAATACGATATCTCATCCAAACAAATAAATCAATTGGCAATTTGAATTTTCAAATTTGATACATTTCACTCATTTGCCCTACCTCAAAACTAGGTACAGAAAAACTTGTGGTAAACTGATCTGCACAGCTTCATGGAACACAAATTGACAGAATGTAGAATACTTTGCGGCAAGTTTTTTACTCATGGAACACCAAATCTTGTACTTTTCTGATTTTGTCTGTACTTATCTGTGCAGCTAAGGTTCATTAAACACATCTATTGAAACCATATGTATTCAATAATTGACTACTCGTACGTCTGCAACTAGGTTTTGCATTTGCAGAACTAGGTCTGTTCGCGAACTAATATGCAAATGTAAATTTATATAAACTTTCGTGCAAAACTACACAAACGCGTTTGCGTACTGAGAAAATGGTAAAAAGATGTACGAAAGATATGTACTTTCGTTCATTTTTCTTCACACAGAATTTCAGCAGGTAAAAAAATGAAAACTGTCAAATGATGAAATCCTATAAGTTTGCAGCAAAAAAAAAAAACAGCGGATGCTTCTTTTCAAGCCAAACTTTGACGTTTTTTATCTTTTTACACAAAAGCGTTCGCGTACTTTTCTTTGAAATTAGAGAATTCTCTCTCGATTTTGGCGATTTGACAGTTTTCATTTTTCTACACATAAACCGCACCGAATTCATATCTTCATAATATCGAATATTATCTACACAACTGTAATGGAGGTGGAACAAACCAATACTAAAATTTTGTTTGCGAACAGTTGTGGGGAACTTTTTTTAAAAAAAAAAAAAAAATATGAACACAACGCGCACAAAAAAAAAAATAAAAATAAAATAAGAAATGATTCCCTATATCACCCAACACCCTGTAGAAACATCTATCTAACAAAAAATAAACCAGGCGGAATTCCGGCAGCTATCAGCTGTAGTATGTTCGTCAAAAAATAAGGCGGAAATGACTTATTTGACGAACTTTCCTTTTTTCTGGGCAAAATCGATTTCGGGGAAGCGACGCTCTCGCTCTTCTTGACTAGACACCAACAGATGTGGACTTGCTTTTCGTTTATCAACGCGTGTCGTGGATTGTAACGTGAGCTTTCACAAAGAGCTATTTTTCTATCGTTCGCACCGAAGCAACAGCCTGTGCAAAATGGGAAGGATTTAGCAGCACGATTTAAGGCATTAGCCATCACATCGATCACCAGCCACACCAGCTGGAAAGCCTATTATCGACAAGTTCGTACAACGTGATCAAGCTACTTCAACTCTAACCAATCCATACGCCACCAACATCGGTCGAGACGGAATAAGCTAAATTCCGCTAATTGAGTCAGCAAATTAAAAGTGCGACCCACCAACACGCTTCGTCCACACTTGGGATTAACCAGTGCGCTGCGAGATATCCAAGAGACGTCTTAAACTCACTCACACGCCACCATCCACCAAAATGAGATCGGAATAGTTTATCCCTACTGCTTCCAACTACCGCCCGTCTATGTTAAGCAGCGAATCTCCATCATCATCTGCATAACTTCATTAAAAGCATAGAGTCAAGTTCTCGAGTACCAACAAATTCCATAGGACACAATCGGAGCCAACAGCACTAATTACCAGCACTGACTCATGCAATCCTGGTCGCTGATAAAATTTGCCACTACAACGAAAGCGGCCGGCCATCCGCAGCCGTCGTGTCTACCAGCTACAACACACAAGTTGCTCAGAAGGAATTTTGTTTTTTTTTGGTGTGCGAAAATCTGCACTTGCACTCCGCACAGCTTTTGATGACCATCATCGACATCCATCATCGATCAGCAGCAGGTAGCCGCAATCAACGATCTGGAAACTTTAGAGAAAAACAAGTGTACAAATTCCGGTATTACACATGGGGAGTATATGAGTATTTGCATATCAATTAAGTTAAGTATTATTCCTATTTGATCAGTGTAAAGTTTGTTCAGTACAAAGTTTTCTCTTCATTCTTTTCCTTTAATCAGATTTAGATAACACCAAGACCGCTTATGAATGCTGTGCACACCATCCATAGTAGTGTCATCATACCAAATTAAATTTTCTTCGAGTAAACGTACAATCAAAAAAAAAAGTACGTACATATACATCGGTGAGTCCAACATATTTTTTTTTTACTACTGAACGATCTATATTTTTTTACGGAGTTAATGATCATATAATGATCATTTAGTTAAGACAATGGAATTGTTTGTTTTCTCTTTGGTTTATATTATGAAGAGCCTAAAGGTAGACAAGAAACTTTGAATCTTCAAAGTGTAATTTTTTTGTTAGTGCAGATAGATACTTAGTAATAAATAATGGAAATTTTTAAAGAATATTTGAAGTAATTAATGTAAATTTAAATAGCTTAGATTAACTGAAATCTGCAAAAAAATAAAAATAAAAAAAAAAAATTAAAAATAAAATACCTACTTAATTTAGGTCATTGAAAGGTGTTGATCATATCGAGCACCGAATAGGATGTAATTTAGAGTTAGTGTTTTTCAATAAATATATTATTTTGCATTTAAAATGTTGACAAGTTTAACTTTTCGATTTTCTTTTGTGGATTGAGGTGAACATGATGGGCCATTAAGAATTTTTATGCGATAGGGCAGTGCAATGTCAGTAAAGTGCGTAGGTGGTAAGCTGAGTGAACCATAACTGGTTGCTCGAAATTAATTAGGAGCTACCGTAAGAATTGGCAACGCGGTAGCCAAGGATGGCCTATGCTCAGTTGAGAGTACTAGGTTGTGGGAGGGTTATGCTAGGAAACCAACAACATCTTAGGTTTCGCAAGATTACAAAATAAATCGTAACTTGAATTTTTGTTCTCAAGACATGGTTGGATATATCTTTTCGGATGTTGCTCCTTTGTTTTTTTTAGATAAATTTCAGGCATGAAATAAATGTGCGGATGTCCAGCAGCGGGTGAAAGATCCCACGCCTCCGTCGAGCTAGTTTGTGCGTGTACGAGCATGCCTGCCCTCATCTAGCTGCAAGGACAACCTACCCGACGAACCCATCGATCTCTGCAGGAAAATCCTGTATTCCTGGAGATTGATGGGACAGCAGAACATCGGTTTCTTAGGGTAGGGACATCTTCCGTTACACAGTGTTCCACATACATAGCTTTTCTTTAACACGAGTGCACGTAGGACAAACCAATTCTCAACTTTGTTAATATTTTCTTTATCTCTTGTCGCACGTGGAACAAAACAATTCTCACAAAAAAATTGCCATAAATTATATGGAAAATTTGTCCCAAACGTCAAAAAATGGTTTATGGTACCTACAAAACAATTCTACAAACTGTTGATTTTGGTGGATATGGGACAAAGTCGATGTTCGATATCTCGGAATTGGAAAGACTAAGAGCAAATCGAATCACAGATTTAAAAAGAGCATACAAAATTACTCGTACCATAGAATCCGTTCCTTAATCAAAAACTACAAAACTGGCGTATGGAACAAAACAATTCTCAGGCGACGACAACACAAAGAAAAAACTAATGCGGTTGCTAGACGCTGTGTAAATGGATAGATGTTGCCCGTTGCTCGATGGTGTGATACTGATAATGGAATGCTGGATAATGCTGGTTTGCGGTCGTAAGTAACGGGGTGTTCACTTGCAATTTGCAAATGTTTGTCATTGCGAAGTTTCCAAGGCGTGAATGTCGCCGGATTGACACCAATTTTTGCCTGACTACGCACTAGATGGAGCAGGCAGGGCAGCTGTCTTAGTCCAGTTGGGGGTCCATCCTCATGTTAGTTGAAACCGTTTGGATTTAATGTTGAATTGTCACTATCTAAGCTCAGATCGACCTCTTTTTTCCTGGCAGGAGTACAGGTTGGGATGACTGAACTCAATCCAACCCCTACTCGCCTGATGGGTATCAGTATGGTTACAGTGGCTGCAATATGCTGAGAGTGACTAGTCTAGTCCAGCTCAGGCAGACCCCCGAAATCATGCGTTATGATCAGGGTGACTGATAAAATCGAACCTTGGGCGGATCCCAATTCACTGCACAGCGGAGGGAGAGCTATTGCTTCCTAATCCACGGAAAGGAGAGACGTTTGAGATGACTGTTTCAAGGCTCTTGCAGGTAATCCCGAGTCGGGTGACTGATGCAGTCGAGCCTCGAGTACATTATTGATTTTCATTCAAAGGGGGGCCGGAAAGAGTCGCCCACACAGTCGCATTGTAGTGGCTCAGTGGTTAGTGTGTCGGACAACAGATAAATAAGTTGTTCAGGAGGAAAGATCACAATGATATTCCTTGTGTTCGAATCTCCCAGACAGCAGAGAACAGACAGACAGTACTGACTGCTGGAATAAGTCCAGAAAGTGTCGCTTCAAACGACGATTTTTTCGTGGTCGAGGACCCACAGGAGAAAGTGGATTTGCTGGGCGCTTGTTTCGAGGCCGTGTATACGGTGAACAATCCTGTTCGCCGTAACCACGACATTGAGAATAGGGCTCTGGTGAGCCACTTCTATCTGCGCACCGAACTTGAGAATTGGCGATCTGAGAATAACGGATTCACCGTGTTCACTGATGAAAACCATGCTAATGCAGTTGTCGCCAATGGCCGAGATGCATCGCACTTGTTTGTGTCGAAGGATGATCTTCTGTGCATCTTCGAGTCACTAAAGAATAAAAAGTCGGCGGGGATGGATGGTGTTCCAAACGTCGTATTGAGACACCTGCCTCTGGAGGCTGTAGATATTTTCACCACGCTGTTTAACAATGCGCTGAATAATGCACATTATCCGGCGCATTGGAAGGTAGCTGTGGTACACCCTATCCCGAAAAAAGGTAAAGATAGGACGAACCCAGCCAATCTCCGGTCAATTAGCTTGCTTCCGAATATTAGCAAGGTCTTTGAAAAAGTTGTCAATAGAGCCCTGTTAAAGTGGGTCGAGGACAATAACATAATCCCGGACAACCAGTTTGGTTTCAGGGCGAGGCATGACACTATTCATGCCGCGTCGAAACTGGTTTCCGACATTCAGTGGAATAAATGCAAGAACCAATGCACGGGTGCTTGTCTGGTTGATTTTGAGAAGGCTTTCGACACCGTATGGTTAGAGGGACTTTTCTATAAGTTGACCAGGCGGGGGATGCACAAACCTTTGCTATATGTAATTTATAATATGCTTATGGGAAAGAAGTTCGTAGTCAAATGTGGCAACGTGACTTCGAGCAGAGTCTTTGAAATTAAAAACGGTTTACAGCAGGGGGCGGTCAATTCTCCGATCCTGTTTAACATTTACACGAGTGATCTGGTGGGTTCACTCAGACATGCTATAGCGTATGCCGACGATTTGGTGGCATACAGATCAGGTCCTAAAATCGAGGTTATTAATATCCTTTTGCAGCGTGACTTCGATCAAATTAAGCGATATTGCGACGACTGGAAGTTGAAAATCAACTTTCAGAAGACAGAAACAATCTTGTTCAGAACTCCATTGGCTGGGGCCTCTAGGGATACCAGAAAAAACTGGAAGAAATTGGCCATTATTGGACAGGATGGGCAGCCATTGGCGGTGAGAAGCGTAGTTAGATATCTAGGTATCTGGCTTGACCAGTATCTATATTTCGATAGACATATAGTTGCTTGTCTTGCTGGGGCCAAGAGGGCTTATGCTCTGACAAGGAGACTGTTTCATAGCAGTCAACTTGACTCCAGAGTGAAGGTCATTTGCTACGTGGCCCTTATAAGGCCGATCATCGCTTATGGCTGTCCATTGTGGTTTAATATAGCGCCTAGTTATATGGAAAAGATTCGGGTTTTGGAGAGACAATGTCTTAGGACCTGTCTCCGATTGTTCCGAACGCCTGAATCCAACTATATAAAATACTATCCCAACAAGGTCCTATACGATGGGGCTCAGTTGAATAGGATTGACAATTTCCTCATTAAGGTCACTCGAAGGCACGTTGCAAGGGCGATGGCCAGCGACAATAGTCTGATATTTGGGGCTTACTACCCCAATGAAATGTACATTGAGAGTACACTCCGGTCTGGCTTTATCCCGCCAGAGGCATTTATCCATATTGATGCAAAAGGGCTGGTACAGACGAGGGATGGTATTCCGGTCTTATACCATCGCTACCGCAGCGCGAGAGATAAGCTCCCTCCATGACGGGGACTTCGCCAATGCTCATGAGCTCCTCCGTTTTAGTACCGCAATATCGGAGAGGGATAGATTCGACACGGAAAAGCAATTCGCCGAATTTTGGTGGCTTGTTGAGGGGGGAGGGGTCAACATGCCCTCCCAGGACGGTGCGTTACTCTAGGTAACTTCCTCTTAGCTTATAAGTTAGATTAAGTCAGCTAGGGCGTTTTTGGGAGAGGCCGGGCTCGCCAAGGTGTGGTGGTGCTTCTGGGAGTTGACTGACGCTGTAAGGCTTCAGTGGGCTCACGGCGGCGCGTGTGCACGTTGACGACTGCCAGGCGCTCGGAAAGTAATTGGGATTTTGACCACTTGTTGCGCAAGGTAACGAGTGCTCAGAATCCTAATTATAGTTAGAATACTTTAAGTAGTTTAAGTAAGTAGAATAGGTAGTTTGTAATTTGTTTTATATAAAATCTCAATAATGAAACCGAGTTTTAGTAAATTTTCTCGAGGAATATATATGTAAGATTAGTTCGTAAAATAGTTCGTAAGCCGAAAGGCAATAATTCTAAGATATAGTTAAGTTTAGAGCGTTCGCATAAGGACCAATAAATAAGAATAAGTATCCTGTTAATTTTAAGTTAGGTTTAATCATTTTTGTCTAGTATGTAAGTAGATATTTATCAATGAATAAAAAAATGAATTTCAAAGTAAAGCAAAGTAAGTGTGTCGGACTACTAATCAAAAGATCGCCGGTTCAATTCTCGCTGGGACCACGTAATATCTTGAACTTTTTTCCATTGCCCCACCTCTTGCGAACGTCTGACAAACATCAATTGTCATGAGAAGCTTCTCAAATGTGCCGTTCGGATTCGGCTTAAAATTGTAGGTCCCTTCCACTTCGCACAAGAAAGTGGTTGGAGAAGCTTGGGTTTAGGCGGTATGGCCCATATACCGTTAATGCCTAATATTTTTTTTTATTTACACAGTCGAGTTGTTGGTTGAGAACTGTGCTTGAGGGCGTGACTGAAGCAAGTGCACTCTGAATGCTACGGAGGGAGTGCGGCTTGGAGTGATTGTTTCAATACGAACCACAAGCTTACGCTGGTCCGTGGGAAGGGTACAGGGAGGGGTTCTTGCCACAGTCAAACATCAGAAGGGTGTCCATCCTCAAGATTAATTCAACCACTTGCATTGTGTGATGAATTTGCTGATGCAGCAAACGTCTGTCACGCTGAGATCGCTTTGATCTTCGAAGAAATAGTCGCCAAGAATTTGTTGCCTTGAGTTGGCTAGTGCGGGGCAGTTATACAGGAGGTGTGATCTAAAAACTATCTTAAATGAGAGTCTCGAAGAAAAGCTTAAAGATCTAGTCACAAAAAATGACTTGTTGGTGCTCTCGAACGGATCCAAAGACTGTTATCCTCAATCCATTTTGAGAGCCTTTCATATAGGATTGCAGTGAAATTTTTTTTTATTGAATTTAAAATGGAAATACCTCTATAATTTTCCGTAGCGTTAGCATCACCTTTTTTAAAAATGGCAAAAATTACAGATTCGTTGAAACTGTTAGGGACACATCCATCATTGTACACTTTGTTATAGAAAGACACGAGGTAGTTTTTAAAATCAATAGTGCTGTTTTTATAAAACTCGACTGGTATGCCGTCTAGGCCAGGAGCCTTGCTGTTTTTCAATCTTTGGAGCGTTACTTCCAATTCGGGCAATGAGAATTCTAAATCCAGCTCGTTGACTCTAGTATCAGGTAGCGCGTAATCAAAGGTATGAAGGTCTTCATCAGCTGAGAGTAGAGTTTTAAAATGAGCTGCTAACGTCTCAGCTTCTAAAGAGAACTTCATACCCTGATTGCGCCCACCAAGATTGCGCACTGTCTCCCAAAATATCTTTGAGTTTGTGCAGTTTTCCAATTTCTTAGCCACGTTTTTTAAATAGGTGATTTTCTTAACTGAGCACATTTTTTTAAAATCATTATTAACGCGAAGATAGATGTTTTTGAAAAATTGAGAATTGGTCGTTCTAAACAGTTTTAAGTAAACGAACGAAAGTTTACGGAGATTTCTGCAATCCTTATCAAACCATACATTTTTAGCTACAAAAGTGTGTGTACTCTTCAACGCAAAAGGGGCTGCGGTCTTTATAACCCGTTCTATACTTTCACATACCACTTCAGACGAGACTGCGGATTGTTGGGGCAGAGATAGTAAGTGCCGAGAAAGGAGGCTTCTATAGAGGGTTGCATTGTTCTCCGACCACTTCAGCTTATTAAAACTAGAAGGTGTAGCTTGCTGGTTTAACTCCTTTAGCTGAATTTTAATTACAATTGGAAAATGAGCCGAGTAGTTGACTAGTGCAACTTCAAAGTCATCGATAATGTTCAGCCAGTCCCCTGAAATCGCAGCAAAGTCAATCACGGATTGTCCCTGCCCGCTAACAAAAGTGAATTCGCCACATGCACCACTAATAGAATACCCATTCAAAACAAATAGACCGAAAACTTCAAAAAATTCTGTTAAACTCCCCCCGTTGCGGTTATAAATGTTATCTTTAGAACATCTACTCTCGGCCAGTGCAACTCGTGCTCGTAAAATATTGGCGGAAGAATTTTGATATTCACCAATCCTAGCATTTAAATCACCGACGATTAACACATGGTCAAGAGAAGTGTTATTCATAAATTCCACTAGTTCATCGAAGTCGCTAAGCCAATGATTGCAATTTAAATAAATAGGAATAATATAATAGTTTAGGTTGTTGCTAACCATATGAAAAATAATTTTAGACTCAATAATTTTAAAATTAATAAGATTACCCCATAAAGATTTTTTAATCCCATATAGAATACCCCCACTGGCTCTTCCATGCAAATTAGATCTTATCGCGGGTGTAAACATTACTTTAAAGTCTTTGAAATATTTTAGAAATTCATTTTGATTCTTTTCTTCAATAAAAGTTTCTATAAGAATTATAACATCAAATTGGTGTAAATATTTAAAAAAATTGGAATGTAAAAGCTTACTTTTGAGACCAGTTATAGTATACGAGCATATATTTAATTTTTGAAAAATAGTTGTGTTATGGCAGACGACAGAATTTACCTATTGTGTTTTATCCCTAACATGGTGTGAACTCTGATTTCCAAATGGCGCTCGCTGCGGTTGGAGGCCAAAAGCGGAAGAAGAGCTTGGAACCACGGCCAACCTCGCTCCCTCGCTGCAGTCAAAGTACTCGTAACAACTGTCACCAAATAGTTCACTAATGAGTGACATGTCCGCTGCTGATTTGACAACTAAACCTCGTGAAATTTGATAAACAAAAAGTTGATTGTTGATTTGCAATTTGTTGTCTCCTTTAACGAAAATTCTGGCGTTTGGATTTATCTGCCGCAGTTTGTTTTTTATTTCTATTAGTGTTTTTCTTTTTTTTCTTGATAAAAGTGATTGCTCGCGAAATATACTTATTCCGGAGCCTTTGAGCGTGTGCGCGGAGGTAATAAGTTTATCGGTGATCGCCGCTGTTGGAAGTTCGATGATGACAGTTGCTCTTTCAGTGTTGTTGTTGCGTATTTGTCTGGAGCTCTTAAATTGGATTTCTTCGTCTTCATTTAACTTCAGAAGCCCCTTGCAAGTCTGTTTAGCTAATTGGATTGCATCGGTTTCTGTGTCTAAAAGAAGGTGTACCACAATAGACTTATCGTTTGATTTCCGTGAGAGAATTTCCAATTGGGTTTCAAGCAAATCGCATCTTTCTGTCATTAAAGTGAGTTTTCTGCTGAGTTGGGTGTTAAGTGTCTTCAAAGAAAGTATCTCGTTCGAGAGCACCAACAAGTCATTTTTTGTGACTAGATCTTTAAGCTTTTCTTCGAGACTCTCATTTAAGATAGTTTTTAGATCACACCTCCTGTATAACTGCCCCGCACTAGCCAACTCAAGGCAACATGTCCATGGATCATATCTTGGCCATTTCAAGCATTGCTCAACAATTTATAGATAGAAAAAAGAAACTATACACTTGCTTTGTTGATTTTAAAGCTGCATTCGATAAAGTCAATAGACAAGCTTTAATATACAAACTTTCTTGCATTGGTTTGTCAAGAAAGTTTGTCGAAGTGTATGCAAGTCTTATTTCGTCAACAAATGCAAGGGTATGGGACGGTTTCACATTTTCAAATCGATTTGATACAATTACAGGTGTTCCTCAGGGTTGTATTCTCAGCCCATTATTATTTGCCCTGTTCATAGATGATGTCTGCGAGCTTCTTCCGGGTGGAGTTAATTTTGCTAACATTATAATCAAAGTCCTGTTGTACGCGGACGATCTAGTTATGCTTGCTGATAATCCTTTCACGCTTCAATTGCAAATAAACCGTCTAAGTTCATTTTGCGAGTCTTGGGGCTTGCAAATTAATACCCAAAAAACTAAGATTGTTATATTTGAAAAGAGACAATCAAGAAGGCGAGCGGAAGAAAAATGGTCTCTAAACAATACACACATTGAGGTTTTACAAGAGTTTAAATATTTGGGTGTCCTCTTGACCTACAATTTAAGCTATCTAAAGCACTCCAAAGAACAAAGCAACGAAGCTAAATTGGCTCTTAATATAATGTGGCCAAAGTTTTTTAAGAACCAAAATGTTGATTTAACGTCCAAGTACAAAGTTTTCAACGCGACAGTAAATGCATGCATGGCATATGGCGTCCAACCCGTCGGATACACACACTTCGAAGCTTTTGAAACTGTACAAAGGAACTTTTTTAAGAGGATATTTCGTTTGCCTAACTCAACACCCAACTACGCCATATATGTAGAGTCAGGAATAGTCCCTATATATATACAAAATTTGAAGGCAAATTCGAACTTCATTACTAGAGTGATGAAAAGAAGTGAAACTTGTCTTCACAAAATCATCTTAAGAAAATTACTTCGAGTGAATGCTTCCCCGTTTAAAAACTGGAACGAACTAGCTTTATCTTACGAAACAAGTTTAAACTTAGCAGAAACTAATGTGACCGATTGGCAGGCTCAGTTTTCTGATGTGATTGCTAAGGTGGATCACAAAATGTTTCTGGATAACCTTTCCAGAGCATCTTCATCTACTTCAAGAGCTATTTATAGTCATTTAAACCATGAACTGCCCTCGGAAGTCTCTTACTTTAGTAATGAATTTTCAGCCTCGGTTATAAGTATTATTTTTAGAGCAAGAGTTGAAATTTTAAATTTGAACTTTATACCTCATCGATCAGACTTGCCCCAGCTATGTGATCTATGTAACGGAAGAGTGAATGAAGATATATACCATTTCGTTGCTGCTTGTCCTATTCTACAAGAAATTCGCCGGTTGCATTATCGGGAAAGTTTTATATCCTTGGACAAACTTTTTGAAATTTTAAATGGAGCAATGGGCTGGCTCAGCCTCTTTAAATATTGCCAACATGCTCTTTCTTACCGTAACAGTTTCACATATTAAACTTAGTCGATTACCCGCTTATTGCAGTTTTTACCAAATTTTATACCTAACTATTTATTGTTTTGTTGCTGATCATACTAAATTTGATAATATCTCTTTTGTGTTTCAAATCACGTTAAAATTGATAATATTGTATAAACAGCTATTTCTAACCAAATTGTGTATTATCTTGGGTTTCAAATCATGTTAAAATTGATAAAATTTTGTATAAACAGCTAATCAAATTAACGAAATTGTATAATATTTTGTGTTTCAAATCACGTTAAAATTGATAGCATTGTTTTATATAATAATATTTCTTCATATCTTTTGTTAAACATTTTTTCTTTTTTTTTCTTTTTTCCTTTTCTTTATATTTAAAAATTTTTGCTTTTTATTATTTCTTTTATTTTTAAATCATATTATGAAATGTCATCTCAGGCAGACGGCAGTATTGCCATGTCCTTATTCTTAAGTATACCAATTTGTAAACTTTATAATGAAAAAATAAAGAATCTATCTATCTCTATCTATCTACAGGAGGTGTGTGATGATTTCCTACTCCTCAACGTCTCTACAGCTTCTACTGGTAGACGGCTATTGGCCAAACCATATTAAACTTAAGACTAACAAATTATTGTAAAAATTTCAAATAAAGTTTATCTAACTAACTAAATAACTACAGCTTGTGCAGAAGTCATTTGAGGGTACTCCCGTTCTCGTTACGTGTCTGCCATCAGACCACCACCGTCACGACTGACTAGTCAACAATTTCTGGCTGACTCGTTTCCTTTTTTTCTTCTTGTGGTCCTTGTCACATTTCCTTACCTACTCGTTGACTGGGCGCGTTCGTCCGATAGGCTGTGTTCAGCTGGATAGCTGTTAAAGGTATATGTCTTTCGCGGATTTCATCGTGACGTCATGCCAAAAATCTCCCCTTAGTCGCCTGTTACGACAAACGTGGTTTTCGGGGGCATAGTATCTGTTGATATTATTAGCCCATCCCTGCACGGATTGCCTTTAATAGTATATAATATTTGATATTACAGTCAAAACTATAAGTGTCTATAGCCTCCAGTTAAAATTCTACGGGGTCACTGTCATGAATATTTTAATAAAATTGATTATATAACTTGAAACGTTTACAAACAATGAAATATTCATTTGCAGGATTTAAAAACTAAACGTCAGTGACTCACAATGAATTAATATTTAATATGCACAGCATGTGTTCAATTTCATTTCGACAAGTTGAAATTAAGTGATAGCGAAATTTGTTGTCACGAAGAGTTAGTTACTTTATTAAGTTTTGTAATACAGTTTCAAATAGGTGGGTTATATATATCAAACCTTATTATGTACCTACTGTAATTAGTTTAAGGGTAATTCTGCAGATTTAATTATGGAATTATGATTATTATAGGGTAGGGCATGTGCGAATTTTATAAAATAAATACATATGTTTAAGTGTGTAAAAGTGTAAGAAAAAAAGTGTACTCAAACGGAAATTTCAAACACTTTTTCGACATTTACACTTTTGTGAATATTTATTGTAGGTACATTTAGTTATTACAAGTATAAAATGCTATTTTATCTAACTCGATAAAAATAATTTAAACTAGTGGGTTGAGTGCGACACAGGAGATCCACACTATCAACTTCCCAGCGTGATATGAACATGATAATCAAGAAAAAAACGAAGAGTTAAAGGATGAATATGAATGCATTTTTTAGCGGTTCTGTTATTAACATTCTTACTATAATAAAACAGTAACTTTTTTCCCGGCTGTAAGGTGTTTGCCCGGAATTGATTAAAAAATTAATGCAAGAAATTGATTTCGGTTTTCACAGTTGCATTGAAAATTGTCGAGATTACAAGATAGGATATGTTTTACCATTGTCCGATGTCAGGCAGCGGAGATCTAAGGTGATATCTAAGAAAAGTTGTAACTCTCGAATGACTAATCCAAATGAAATAGGATTTTTTTTATATAAAGTTCAATTACGTACAAAGATTTTAAGATATAAATCATCTTTGTAGGTTATCCTGAAGTTGAACAAGAAATTTTATACAATTAATAAAAATAAAATGTTCGATTGAAGCTAGATCGTTGGATTTTCCCAGTGCGAGTCGGACTCGCCCATGAAGGGTTCCGCGCGAATTATAAACATAGGGACGGGCTACAGTCCGCTTGGGCGAACTGTTGGATATCCTATTCTTATTCCTATCCCTTATGAGTAGGCGTGACACAAGTCTAAGTATGGTTGTTATTATTATTTTGTTATATAACATTTAAAATACTTTAACAAAAAAAAACGAAGCTTTTGTAAAAAAACGCTCCCTAGCTCAAACTTTGGTTTTTCAATAAAATTATTTGATTTAATTGTGGGCGTGTCAGTAAGCGGATTTAAAAAAAAATTAACACATTAGCATAAAGGGCCCCTAGAGATTATATATTATAAATTTCAGCTCCCTTTGGATTTTCGAAAACAGTTTTTTTTTTAAATTGTGCGCGTGTCAGTAGGTGATTTTGAAAATATTTACACGTGAGCATAAAGGGCCCCCTAGAGAGTATATATTATAAATTTCAGCTTCCTAGCTCAAACTTTGGATTTTCAAAAAAAATAAATAATTTTTGAATTGTGGGCGTGTCAGTAGGCGGATTTTAAAAATATCTACACATGAGCTTAACGGGCCCCTAGAGAGTATATATTCTAAATTTCAGCTCCCTCAATTTTTGGTTTTTCAATAAAATTGTTTTATTTAATAGTGGGCGGATTTTGAAAATTTTATCTCCCGAGTAGTTTTAGGAGTCATAGATCATCAAATATCAGCTTCCTAACTCAAAATCCGATTTTTTCCAAAATTTTGTTTTTTTTGAGTTTGTGGGCGTGTCTGTAAGCGGATTTCAAAAATTCGTAAACTTGATTATTGGACCCTAGAGAGTATATGGTTAAAATTTCAGCTCTCTAGGCCCAGTTTAAAGGCCTAATTTTTGCCGACGGACGGACGGGCGGACGGACGGACATGGCTAGATCGACATTACTATCGATGCTGATCATAAATATAGTAACTTTTAGGGGTCTACTAGCAATATTAAGGTATGTTACAAACTATGCGTCAAAATTAATATACCCTTAGAATAAGGTATAATTATTATTTACTTAGGCACCTATTACAGATTTATTATTAGAAAATAATGGCTCACGGTTTACGCATACGGTTTATGTTTATGAAATTATATGTTTTTTTTTATATTTGAGTAAATTGCGGTTTACGATTTATGACGTATTAAAAAAAACTACTTACTAGATCTCGTTCAAACCAAGTTTCGGTGGAAGTTTGCATGGTAATGTACAACATATATTTTTTTTATTTTTATCATTCTCTTATTTTAGAAGTTACAGGGGGGGGACACATTTTACTAATTTGGAAGTGTCTCTCGCGCAAACTATTCAGTTTAGATAAAAATGATATTAAAAACCTCAATATTATTTTTGAAGACCTATCTATAGATACCCCACACATATAGGTTTGATGAAAAAAAAAATTTTGAGTTTCAGTTCTAAGTATAGGGAACCAACAAAATTTATTGTTTTTTTTTCTATTTTTATGTGAAAATCTTAATGCGGTTCACAGAATACATCTACTTACCAAGATTCAACAGTATAGCTCTTATAGTTTCGGAAAAAAGTGGCTGTGACATTCGCGGACAGACAGACAGATAGACAGACATGACGAATCTATAAGGGTTCCGCTTTTCGCCATTTGGCTGCGGAACCCTAAAAATGAAACAAAACTCAGGGATCTTTAAAAATAGAAAGATTAGAAGCAAAGAAAAGAAACATCAAATTTGTTACACCAATGGTGTTTAAAAGCATTTATTTCAGAATGGTTAAACGAGACAAGCCATTTTTGTATACTATTTAAGAATACTGTTTTCACTCTCTCACACCTAAGTTTCTCTAGTAAATTATTAAACAAATGTGAAGCAGTAACATAATAAAAGCGCGAAGAATGTGTTTTGTGGATTGTTGGAAGATTTACGAAGTTTCTGGTATTGACTCGCAAGTTATGACTATCGTAAACTCTAACATCATAGTACCCGGAATTTTCAAAAAATATCTTTAAAACTTTGTAGCAGTACAGGTGCCTTAAAGGCGAAAATCACTTTGACTTTCTGCCATTCTGCCATATTTCCAACAATGTTCATGTCGTGAAGTGGACAGAGCCTCGTGAATTATATAAGTTTTGTTTAATTCTTTATTCAAACTATTAAATTAATATCATCTATTATGTACATTCAATACATTAGCTTGCCGCTAATATTTTAATCAGAACATTAAATAATAAAACCCCAAGCAGAGACTTATCAGATTACATCCACCCTTAACAAAGATAAAATCGTATGAGTCTGAATACCACAGAGCAAAACTAAACCGCATCTATGTCGAACCAGTTTTTTTTCAGCTAAGGGCAGCGAGAATCTTAATTGAGATTAAGGGCTGCAAAGAAATGAAACAAGTGCCGCACACTAAAAGTGCTTACAGGATGTGAAAAAATCGCAATTTGGTATTGTTTTTCTCATCAAATGGGTTAAGCACTTTTTGTAGCAATTTACCATAGAGACTTTGGGTAGCCACAAACATTCATCTTTCATCAGAGCAGCCAGTTAAGTCACTTAATATAATAAACATAATTTTTCTATAAAATCCTGTTAATCTTGGAATTAAGTTCAGTTTTTCTTTTCCCAACGGCTTAACGGCAACTGGTGGTTTATGGTCAATTTTCAACCGTACAATAAATATCCACGATTAGCCGCCTAAATTTATGGTAGCAATTCCATTCACTTTGGCAACAATTCAACCCCCACGCTTGTCAGTTGATTGTCGGATTCTCCCTCCGCACATGTGTTCGAACTGCAACTGATGCCTGATCCTGACAATACTCGGCGAGTTGGTTGTGGTCATACGCTTTTCTCTTTATCCGGTTGGTTATGGCGGCTGTTTTCAGCGTTCGAACTACTCCGAATAAAGTCACTCAGTCCTCGAACCTCAAAAGTCTTGTTTGAGTCAAACTTTCTGAATGCAGAGAGTAGCGATCTACGCAGAATCGGATAGTTCTCTCATTTTGGCTGCCGAATGAACTTTTGAGCAAGTAAGTAAGGCGATTGGCAAAACCTAGACCCAGTTTGCTGGAGTTCACTTTGGCAAGTCGACATCAATTCTCAAAGCAGGCTTTCTAAATTATTTCATATTTTTTGTTAAGACTTTCCCCCGATGTGTGCGTAGATACATTTTTCATCGTCCAGTGATAGATTCGTTCTGTTCGCATTGAATAAATTATAACCTTCGCATGCCGGAGAATGATACGCATTTAAATGTGGCAATTCATGGTCACACTACGGTCTAACGGCAGAGAGCATTATACATTTTTGTAAATGTATAAAAGAAGTAAAACCTGACCCGGCCTGACATTAATCTGTTTATTCAAATGAAAATCGATACAACGTTTAATAGTTGATATTGAAATAGAATTGCATGGAGTATCTTTTCGAGTGGGGTTTTTTTTTTGATTAGGATTATTCCTTCTGAAGGGGGGTTGGTGCGGGGGGATGAAGAAATGTAGGTATTCGAAAGAGAACGCAAATAGCAATTTCATTAATTCAAGGCTGCGATAAACACAGGTTTTTGAAATTAAATGCACGTAGAAACACAGACCAAAATGGGTACACGGATCAATGGCATGAGAAAGAACAACGAAGACCTAGTTTTTAGGGTGACCCATTAGAAGAAGGCTGCTGGGTGGTACTGGTGATTGTTTTGGATATCTGTGAGGGGACTTTGTTCCAAATTAGTTTCATTTTGAGAACTGATGAGAAACATGCTTTTGCTTATACGAGTATTTGATTGGAAGCACATTTGGGTAAATGCAATTTCTAATCTATTTGTTGGGGGGTTTGTATCGGTCTTTGATTGTGCTTGAGCATAGTTAAATGAAAATAGAGTTATCGGTGTTCTATTGGCTAACGGAGAACAGAGTTTCTGCTATGCAATTGAATAGTTTTGTCTTATTTTAGATACATGTGGAGGAATTGGGAGTTGATCGATAAGGTCGGATTTAGTGTTTCTTATAAGTGTTTGTTTGCATAAGTTGGGTCCATACTGGTATTGCTTTTTATTTCATAACAAATTGGAGAAGCTGTTGAAGTTAAGCTTCCTAATATAATCGTTATCGCCTGCATCATTTAATTGAAAAAAAAAACATACTAATGCGGCAATCACAGACTCTGACTTTGGGAAAGTGTTTGTTAAATTCCTGTTATAGGTTTAGAAGGAAATTCCGCGTTGCCCACATAAATTTCATGACTCTAAGTTACATTTACTCGTATTTGCCATATTGTTGTTGATTTAATTTTTAATCTTGCGTATTGAACGTTGGTACCTTCTAAGATCTAGAGTTGAAACAAGAATATATTTTGCTATGTAACCTACGTGTATTGTTTTACTATGGCGAGTAAAAAGCATTTTAAATTGTTCTGTATTACTTTTTGCATTAACCAGAGAATACGTGATTGAGAAAGTTTAACTTTCTAAATCATATCTTGAGCTTAGCATCCAAACATTCATTATAAAATGGTTAAAGAGCAATTCAACTGGTGCAACTTGATAACTATGTTTTCCTCAGTCCTGTCTTAGTATCTACAGACGCCTTCCTTCTCTGAGTCTTCTGTATTTCCTGGAACGAGTTCATAATACACGTGCTGATTTTTGAAATGAATATCTCTAGCAACCGTACAATAAGTTTCCAAAAAAAATTTGCCATTGATGTTATTCCGTGGATATACACGCCTCAGTAATTCTTATGAAAAGAATTATTTCCTTTTGTCCTGACTGACAAACTGGCGAATGAGTCTGTTTTTTTATTTTTTTTTTATAAATTTGTCATTAGGTGATTGCCGCGTGCTAAATCTATCAAAAAGAGGGGAGAAACGACGACTTCTTCGAAGGAAAGAGAAATGAGCAGATGAATAAACTGATTTTTGAAATTTTAAACAGAAGGTTAGGAAAGCAACGAAGGAAGTTGGAAGAAATTTCTTTTTCGGTTACTGATACGACCAGGCTAACCACAAACTCCAACAAATCAGCTTTAACAGAGGTATAACCATCTTCAAAATAGCCGTTCAGAGAATATGAAAACTCAGGAAATACGTTCGCCGAAGTTCATTAACCGTAGAATACTTATATGATTTTTTATATCTTAATCTTGGGTTGGACAAAATGCACCCTAAATTTTTGATGTTACTCTTACCCATCGTACTACCATATATAACTTTCATTTTCAATACTATTTTAATGTCCGGCGAGTATCCCACTCAGTGGAAGTTGGCTAAAATAATACCCATCCCTAAAAATGCTAAGGCTGATGATTTTAGGCCAATCTCAATTCTGCCCTTTCTGTCTAAGGTTTTTGAACGTTTTCTTCAAAAACAGATGAGCACGTATCTCAAAAACAACAAAATTCTTACTGCGAAACAATCTGGTTTTCGCGAAAAACACAGCTGTATTACGGCTCTATTGAATGTTACTGACGATATACGACAGGCATTAGATAAAGACAAAATTACGTTTTTAGTGCTCCTTGATTTTTCTAAATCATTTGACATGGTTGATCACACAATTTTGTGTAAGAAGCTGATCCGACAACACAATTTTTTTATCAGGTGCTCCTTAAAGCTGATTTTGTCTTATTTATCAAATAGAATGCAAACAGTTCAGCTAAATGATAATCTGTCCGATTTTCTTCCAATTGTAAGTGGTGTTCCTCAAGGCTTTATACTTGGTCCAATATTGTTCTCATTATATGTAAATAAGCTTCCATCTACAATAGGAAACTGTTCGCCGCATATGTATGCCGACGATGTCCAAATGTATATGAATCGGCCTTATTGAGAATGGAGTTAATTGCGTGAATGAAGATATGAGGAAAATTGGACATTGGTCTGAATTAAACGGATTACACTTAAACGTAAAAAAGTCGAAGTGTCTGGTCATATCCAGGAAAGCATTAGATCTTTCCTACTTTCCTCCCATTCTACTAGGGAGCTCTCCAATAGAAATATTGAGACTGCAAGAAATCTTGGAGTCATTTTGTATCGTCGCCTTACTTGGGAAAATCATATCAGCGCAGCCGTTGGAAAAGTATATGGGGTACTCCGGAATCCAATAGAACTCGTTTCACATTAGCAAAATCTTTGATCATTCCTATCTTAACATATGGTTGCGAAATATTTTGCAGCTGTGACGCAACCAGCAAGCGGAAACTCAATGTCGCCTTTAATAATACAATACGGTACATCTTCGGTTAAGCAGTTTTTCTCCTCGTCTGCTTAACATGCCTTTTGAGAGTTATCTCAACGTTCGCACTTTGTGCCTGCTTTCGGACATACTACTAACCCGGCAGCCGCACTACTTGTACGAAAGGATTTGTTTAGCCACTTCGCACAGGTCTTGGAAATTGATTCACTCTCCCTACGCATCCCTTACATCTGAGCGTCAATTTTTTGTAAATGCTATCCGATTGTGGAATTCATTACAGCGGAACTTAAGAATAACTCAAGGTACAAGCACAAAAAAGTTTAA
The DNA here is from genome assembly GCA_949715645.1 of Portevinia maculata. NCBI lineage: Eukaryota > Metazoa > Arthropoda > Insecta > Diptera > Syrphidae > Portevinia > Portevinia maculata. The sequence goes on along the minus strand of OX454527.1, from coordinate 187,532,268 downwards.
AAAGGACTTAAGAGCTTATTTTTCCGGAAATCGGTAACTAAGAGCCTTATTGCGAAGATCAATCGACAATTGATAACTGACTATTTTCAATGTGTGCTATTGTGAACGAACGATTCATTTGGTATTTTTGTCAATCGCATTTTTTTAATTGACTGCGATTGACAAAATCTTTAGAATCTTTCGTTCGCAATAGCACACATTGAAAATAGTCAATTATCAGCTATCGATTGATCTTCGCAATAAGGCTCTAAAACTTTAAATTTTAAATCCCAATTACCTTTATGAATTCTAATTTTTGTGAAACTTTTTTTGGTATATCTACTTTTCTCAAATCCCTGTCTAAGTTAGCTTACCACTATTTTATAAGATATTATATCTTAAAGTGTATAAGCATTTCAAATAAATAAATAAATAAATACTTATGTTCGCATGGGAGCTACTTTTGTGGGAACACCAGATTTCATCATTAAACTTTTTTTTTAAACAAAAACTTAAATTCGGTCTTTACATTAAAAAAAAATATAAAAAAAATATAAAAAAAATAAAACAAAATAATAGACTTCAAAGAGGAACATAGTTTTCATCTTTTGGTTTTGAGACATCATGTTTTAAAAAAAGTCATAACCTAAAGGAACTACATACTAAAATTCATACACACCTTAAAGTGTTTTACGTGCTTTCTAATACCGAACAATTCAAAGGCATATGGTTTAAATTATGATATCACAGGAAAATTCAGTTAGCCCTTTTATCTATCACCTTAAAAGCAATTTGGTGATCTATGATCTTCCATTAAGTTTCCAACTTATGACACTTAATCCAGCCAGTATTGTATTTACTCTTCAGGAGCATATAAAGGGTCTTTCATTGAGAACTTGACAACTTCTTTTTTGAGTAAATGCAAACTACTCAACAAAAAATGCATTGTCTTGAATTACTATCAAAACATTTATGAATGGATTTCGACTGCATTCATATGTCCACCACGGGAACGTATGCGGCGGTCGATACGTTGAACCCAATTTTCAATGACTCCACAGTATAGGTTGGACATAACAAAATAATGGTTTAACAAATCTTACTAGTAAAATGTGTGTGGGTAAGTTACAAAACTCTGTAAATTCAACCTTATTCCTTTCAGCGGAGGCCGGAAATGGATAATAGAATTACAACCCAAGTAATAGGGCTAATGCCAAACGATGATTGTTAAGGTGTGTCCACATCAAAGAAACATTTTTTAAACATTTCAGAAACATTTCAGAAATGTTTAAAAAAGAAACATTTCTGAAATGTTTCCGAAACATTTAAGAAATGATTATTTTGGTCTGGACGATTCGCGAAACATTTCTGAAATGTTTATGAAATGTTTCTGTGTTTCCCATTTCAAACGGAAAACTTTCTTTGTTTCTTAAGAATTTACAGAGAAAGAGAGAAAAATGGGAAACAAAGAAACATTTCAGAAGTGTTTCTCAAAGCGTCCACACCCCAGAAAAACATTTAAGAAACATTTCTTTAATGTTTCTGAAATCTTTCTGAAATGTTTTTTAAACAAATGGGAAACATTTCAGAAACGTTTTTTAAACAATGTTTCCTGAAATGTTTCTTTGGTGTGGACACACCTTTATATGTAGATATTTATATGAAAGATACCATTCTGCTCGGCACTCAAATCTTATGACTGCAAAAAAATATACCTGATGGTATTCTTGTTTGAAATTTCTTCCAAAAAAAGATGTCACATTTGGGCAGGTATTTCTGTCTCTCAATATTAACTTCTGGTTTGAATTGAAAAATTCTTTTTGTGTTGGATAGTACCTTTATCGAGGAAATCTTTGTCTTTACATCACGCTGCGACAAATAGAAGCGAAGCATCAATGGAAAATGTATCAAAAACGGGAAATATAATTCCTTTTTGAGAGCTTCCTCTGCTGCGCTGCGTAAACGGTTTAAGTTACGCAAAAATCACGTATGATGGAATTGTTCCTCTTTAAAAGTTCTAAAAAAAGTCCACATCAGCATATTTCTATCATTTAAGATTGACTCACTATAACCTTTTTTATGGTAATCAAATTTGTTCGAAATTAATGCATTATTTGGGAAGGAGTTTTATCAACATAATATTAATCCTTATCCAAATAAATATGTTAATAATCACAAGTATTTAATTGTGAACAGAATTGTCCTTGACATCACTTGATTTCAATCAACATCTTAGGAGATATCACAATTTTGACATAACTCCGCAACAAAATAGGTATGTTCGGTTTCACGCCGGCCGGCGCGGCGGGCGAGCGGGAGGGCAAGATATGACAACAACTGTAATACAACGTTTTCGCCCGTCCATATTTGGCATCTCATGTTAGTGCACCAGCATTCGATAAGAATTGAATTTGAGACACCGAAAGCGCGCAAAGAAAACTAAACCAGGTGAAGAGTGCATCTTTAGATTTAAAACCACGGACTAGGACTAGCCACCGAAAAAACAGATATAGTTCTCCTGACCAGGAAAAGGCTTCTACTGACGTTTAAATTATGACATCCACAATGGTGGCAATGGTGCGATGGTAAGTGATTGGCAGGTCCCATCGCACCAAATTTCTTTACTATCCTTCTATTCTTTCATGCAGTAAGTAGGTAGCACCCAAAAACATGCAATGAATCATTTGCTGGGTACTACTTGCAGCAACAAAAACAAAATGCCTGCGCTGTGGTTACCATTATAAGGGTAGATACTGTGTCAACTACAGAAAACAAAATAACCCTTTAGCGCACGAAAATTATAAAAAAAAACATAGGGGCGGGCTACAGTCCGCTTGGGCGAACTGTTGGATACCCTATTCTTATTCCTATCTATCCCTCATAAGTGGGTGTGACAAAAGTCTAAGTATGGTTGAATTGTTAAAAATGCTTTACATATTCTGTTATATAACATTTAAAACATTTTATCAAACAAAAACGAAGCTTTTGTAAAAAAAACGTTCCCTAGCTCAAACTTTGGTTTTTCAATAAAATTATTTTATTTAATTGTGGGCGTGTCAGTAAGCGGATTTAAAAATATTTACGCATGAGCATAAAGGGCCCCCTAGAGAGTATATATTATAAATTTCAGCTCCCTAGCTCAAATTTTGGTTTTTCAATAAAATTGTTTTTTTTTTGTGTGGGCGTGTCAGTGGGCGGATTTTGAAAATTTTATATCCCGAGCAGTTTTAGGAGTCATAGATCATATATAAAAAAATTCAGCTTTCTAGCTCAAAATTCGATTTTTTCCAAAATTTTGTTTTTTTGAGTTTGTGGGCGTGTCTGTGGGCGGATTTCAAAAATTCGAAAACTTGATTATTTCGGGACCCCAGAGAGTATATGGTTAAAATTTCAGCTCTCTAGGCCCAGTTTAAAGGCCTAATTTTTGCCGACAGACGGACGGATGGACGGACGGACGGACATGGCTAGATCGACATTACTATCGATGCTGATCATAAATATAGTAACTTTTAGGGGTCTACGGGCAATATTAAGGTATGTTACAAACTATGCGTCAAAATTAATATACCCTTAGAATAGGGTATAAAAAATAGGCTTCTCCCTATTGTCGATTTTCAACTTGGCTCTGAGGCGATCGATAACCTGCAAATAAGCGGTAAAGTTGTTAGGGATGACCTTTTATACGGCGCTCACTTGGCAGCAGATAAGGCCTTTGTCAGAACGGGCACCGAAAGTCACAAGCTCAATGAGCAAATTAATGGCAAACCTAGGCGGTCCTACGGCAAACAAAGGTGGGCTTTTAATGTCGATCACACATGCCATACTTCTGCATGGGTACGAATAGAGAGTTTAAATTTAAGTTTGGCATTGCTGTTTTTTTTTTTTTTTTTTTTTTTATAATTTGCATGCGCTAAAGGGATTTTTTTCTGTAGTACACACACACAGTACCCTTATAGTGGAAACCACAGCGCAGGCATTTTGTTTGTTGTTATAAGTAGCTCCCAGCAAATGATTCATTGCCTATTTTTGGGTGCTACTTACTGTATGAAAGAATAGAAGGATAGGAAAGAAGTTTGGTGCGATGGGATTTTTGTTCTCAACAGGTGGCGCCTAAATTGCTTTAGGGAGATCTGTTTTTGTTGTGTGTATTCAATTTATAAAAATCATGGCCCTGGGCGGGATTCGAACGCACGACCTGCCAATCACTTTAGTGAATACACTACCATCGCACCATTGCCACCTGCAGGACCGGATGGCTCGTTTGGCCTGTTAAAGTTCCAAAATGCTCTCCTGCTGATAGGTGATACATTTCATATGTTCTCAGCTTTTTATAGCTACAATAGCCGCCGATCTAGGAGTACAGCATAAGGGTTCGGCACATATGAAGGGAGTTTCTGAGCCCTTTCTGACCAGTTTTTCTGCCGTTTCAACACCCTCAAAACCCTCATGGAGTCAATGGTGTGCGAGCTAAGAGCATTTAAAGCTGCTTGACTACCCGTGAATATATGGATGGATAAAGGAGCCTTTATTATTTTTATCTTCTTTTTTTTCTTTGTGTGTCCTTTAACACTCACGAACATCTCTCGAACCGCTCGACGGATTTGTGAATGTATGGTGTCTGGATTAATCTTAACAAAGAAATGTTTGTTTACGATTGGATAGAATACTTTGTGTGATAAAACATATAGTTGTTTCCAAGTAAGCAGCATAAGAAAACAAATTATATTGTCTGTTTATACATTTTGAATTAATTTCTTTGATTGCAATATAAAATAGCATTCAATTTTGAACAGACATGTATAATATGACAAAGCAATAACATTTAAAAAAGCTGAATAGCAGTGTCGGTTCTTCATCTAGGTTGTGGTCGTCTGATTGTTGAACTCCAAGATGTGTCGGAGAAAAGAGTCAAAGTCATTTAACCCGCGAAGCCTTCCACCCAAACGCTGTTTGATTCAAAAAAGTATGCTGATATAGGCACCTGCATACATACCCTTAGCGGAGCAACTAAGTTGCGTAAGAGGAGAACAGGATTAAATACTTTTAACGCACAACGAGGACCACCGCCTGAGAGGTGCCTGACAGATAACGAAACAACGTTCGCCGGGTTCCTCTAGTACCTTATAATTCCGTCATTGGGAGTCACTTAAGCTACATGAAAAGCTGTAACTGATTGAGCGAGTAGTCGGTAGGTGAAAATTCTTTCTAGACCCACGTGGTATCACAGCAAATCATTTGGGTCTCATTGCAACTGGTTTTACTTTATACGAGTATGTAGGTATAAAGTATTTTGCACAAGTTAACAATTGTCTTAATCGGCCAGTATTTACCAATAAAGAGATTAGCTTAACAACATTAGTTATCTCCAAAGACACTGATAAGCCGGTGACAAATCGTATCTCAAGTTATCAAGGTTAATAAATACGAAAATCATACAAAGTTAAACATTAGATACTCAACCGGGAGGGTAAATCAAACAAACTGTAATCATAGAACTACCTTTTGATCAACCACCTACCTCCAAACCACCACACCATCGGCAATGAATAATATAAACATGTATATGTACATAATGCGATGTGTGCGCGAGTATTGTTGATATAAAACAATGCTCTTGGCTGTGTTTTGTTTTGTAATTTTATTTTTTACAAACAACTTCCTTTATTCACAGTTGTGTAATAAATTCCACTCATTCAGCCGAAACTCTGCTGATGAGTGATATGCCTGGGGACACAGTATTGTTGTGCGGATTGTATCCTTATGTTGTAGATACATACAATGTTGTTCCTTCCAGCAACCATTGAACAAAAAACTAACAAATGTTATCGTTAGACAGTTCGATTCAATATTGAAAAGAAAACCGCCACGAGATAGACGGCCTTTGTTATTTCTGTACCCAACGAATGCACTATCGATATTCAAATCTAACAAAGTGGGTCTGCAGTCATGCACAGCAGGTGTATCAGTACGCTCCATTAGGTATGTACCGCCAAAAGGGCATTTTTCGACGAAAGGTTAAAAAAGTACGAATTCAAAAACAAAACCAAATTCCAATTCATCTAGAGAGTGGAGGAAGGATATGCAGTTTTACAATAGTATTGCTGAGTTCGTAACAACGATTGCCAGCCGGAAAACCGCTTTCAGATTTGTCCTACATAACCCATTCAGTTAAAGATGCCATGCTGCACAGTGAGGTGGAAAGAGTTAACTTACTTTGAATCCTAGTTTGTAACATACCTTAATATTGACCGTAGGTCACTAAAAGTTACTATATTCTTGACCAGCAGCGATAGTAATGTCGATCTAGCCATGTCCGTTCGCCCGTCCGCCGGCAAAATTATGCCTTTACACATTCGAGCCAAGAAGCTGAAACTTAAACCATATACTCTCCAGGGGCCCGAAATCTCAAAACAAATACATGTATCGAAAAAATCGAATTTTGAGCTAGAAAGCTGAAATTTTTTACTAAATTTATTTTAAGAGGCCCAAAATACTCGTATGTTAAGATTTTTAAAATCCACCCACTGACACGCCCACTATTTAAGTTTTGTTGAAGAATTCCATGCCCACTTTTAAGAGGCCTTTTTTACAAAAACTTTGTTTGTTTTGATAAAATCCTTTAAATGTTATATTACAGATCCTTCTCAACAATTCACCCATACTTAGATTTTTGCCATACCCACTTGATGAGGGATAGGAATAGGAATAGGGTATTCAGCAACAGCCCATTCACTCTGTAGGTTTTCCCTATGCTGATTGTTGATTATGGTTATTATTCAGTCTTTGAGTCTTCTTTGTAAGCCTATCTTAAGAGTATTATAATTTTAATCGCAGACAACTAGAAGTTTTTTGTATGTGATCAGCTTCGAAAGTTATGTCAATGAAACCATGTCCGCACGTCCGTCAAAAAATGTGGAGACTATTTTCGATGCTGATCACCAATATAGTGGATTTAAGGGCTCTACGAGAAATGAGGTATGTTACAAAGTATGAGTCAAAATTATAATACCCACGCGAGTGTCTTGCAAAACTCGAGCTCGGCTTCATCGATTTGGTTGATTCTTTTTCGTGTTTCGGAATTTTGTAAGGAGAATGATTAGAATGATAGAATTTTTATTTAAATAAAAAATTATGATAACGCCAATTTACTATGTTCCTGCAGACATAAGGTGGCGCAAAAGTCATCACCCTATCTAACATTTAAGACATCAAAAAACATAATCCAAAGCGATAAATAAAAAAAATACAGCCGGGTGACAACTTTCGGGCAACCTTGTACAGGGTGCTACAAAAACAAAATTAAATAACCTTTTTTCTGTGTGAGTAATCGGCTTATTTTTTATTTTTTTGGCAGGTTACTATTTACATCTATTAAAATGGATGCTTAGGATACCGAAAAGAGGATTGGGTTAATGCAGCGGTACCATGGTTTGCAGTCCTTCTTTTCCATCCAAAGGGAATTTAGGCGGAAGTTTGGCGTTAAACCCTCTGGATTTGCCTATTCGACTATAATTTCGCCAAAAAATGATTGACAACAGCTTGATAAATTGCTTGTTTATGTCTAATGAGGCCCATTTTTATCTAAGGGCAATGTAAATAAGCAAAATTGCCGTATATGGAGTGAATCTAATCCAGAAATACTCCATGAGACGGTACTGCACCCAGAACGAGTCACTGTGTGGTGCTCAGTTTCATCAAAGTACATTTTGGGGCAATACCACTTTGAAGAAAACAATGTAACAGTATCTGTCAATGGGTACCGTTATTTAACGATGTTGAAGGAGTTTTCTTACCCAGAACTGTGCGTAGAAGAACTGTAGGTCCCCTCCACTTCGCATGAAAGTGGTTGGAAAAGCTAGGTTGAGGCGCTGTTTTTTCCGTTAAGGCCTAATATATATGTGTGTAAGATGGAGCACCTGCACATGTAGCCAGACCGGTTATAGCGGAGATCCAACGAAAATGCCCAAACAAATTAATATCATGAAACTCCATTTTCCGCTGGCCCCCACCCAAGGTTATCTGACCTTACTGCATCAGATTTTGTTTTATGGGGTTATATCAAGCAAGAGGTGTACAAAACGAAACCAAGGAATTTGACTGAATTAAGGCAGTCCATCAAAACAATAATTGAGGCGATCCCGACATCAACCCTTCAGGCCGCAATGAATAATTTTCTGATCAGGTGTCGCATATGCGACGGTCTATCATATTCAAAAACAATTAGTTATATAAAATAAAATTGAATTTTCCATACTATAAAAAAAAACATAGGGACGGGCTACAGTCCGCTTGGGCGAACTGTTGGATACCCTATTCTTATTCCTATCCCTCATAAGTGGGCGTGACAAAAGTCTAAGTATGGTTGAATTGTTAAGAACGCTCTACATATTTTGTTGTATAACATTTAAAGGATTTTATCAAAAAAAAAACGCTCCCTAGCTCAAACTTGGGTGTTTCAATAAAATTGTTTTATTTAATTGTGGGCGTGTCAGTAGGCGGATTTAAAAAAAAATAACACATGAGAATAAAGGGCCCCTAGAGAGTATATATTATAAATTTCAGCTCCCTAGCTCAAACTTTGAATTTTCAAAAAAAAAAATTAATTGTGGGCGTGTCAGTGGGCGGATTTTGAAAATATTTACACATGAGCATAAAGGGCCCATAGAGAGTATATACTATAAATTTCAGCTCCCTAGCTGAAACTTTGGATTTTCAAAAATTAATATACCCTTAGAATAGGGTATAAAAAAATTATTTTATTTATTTGTGGGCGTGTCAGTGGGTGGATTTTGAAAATTGTTTATCCCGAGCAGTTTTAGGAGTCATAGATCATATATAAAAAATTTCAGCTTTCTAGCTCAAAATTCGATTTTTTCCAAAATTTTGTTTTTTTGAGTTTGTGGGCGTGTCTGTGGGCGGATTTCAAAAATTCGTAAACTTGATTATTTCGGGACCCTAGAGAGTATATGGTTAAAATTTCAGCTCTCTAGGTCCAGTTTAAAGGCCTAATTTTTGGCTACAGACGGACGGACGGACGGACGGACATGGCTAGATCGACATTACTATCGATGCTGATCATAAATATAGTAACTTTTAGGGGTCTACTTGCAATATTAAGGTATGTTACAAACTATGCGTCAAAATTAATATACCCTTAGAATAGGGTATAAATACATTGAAGTTGCATCAATCAAGGTAACTGTTTTTAAATGTTGCATTTATAGAGTCAAGAAGTGCGACGACTTTAGTGCTGCGAAAATGAAGGAGTTGCGCGAATCGAGGGTTAACCGTGTTCGTACTGTATTTGAATATACATATGTATTTGTTTTTGCGTTGTTGTCTTCCATCATCTTCCATTATCATGACTAAGAATATGAGAAGGAAGATTAAAATCCCGATCAGATATTCATATTTACAGGTAGCGGCGGTAGTGGATGATGCAGGATGGTCGGAAAGGTGCGGGAAGTGTGGTAGGGTAGTTATATGGTATATTGTTTGTTGGCTTTGATGGAGGTTTGAGTAGGTTATGGCATGTTTTAGGCACAATACCCTTTCCTTTTTTCAATCAATGAGTGAATACCATGGTTTGCTTTTTTTTGTTAGATCACTTCAAGCACACTTGTTTTGCTCTAACATGTATTACAAATTGAGTATGCTGAAATAGTTCACACCTATGAATCTATCAAATGAAAGTATACATCGAGACCTTTAATATCTAATTAAACCAATCGAGCATATTAACTAAGCCCATTTCATTTTACAAGTAAGCCACAGAACATTCGCAGCGAGGACCACATCGATTTTGTCCAGTCCCTCCAAAGTGGCCACATGCATCCGGCACACTTCTGCTGTTCACAGCGTAAACTGCCACAACGGCGGTGAAACCATAAATGTCTCTTGCATCAATCAAGGCAGAACAACCTTGCTAGTCAAGCCACCCACTTCGGCGGTAGGACAAAGAAAGACAGCATCATCTCTACTACCACAAACGCTGAATTTAACAAATTAATACGCATGCACACACACGACCACATCATCATTAATTTAACGTCGAACAAAAGACCAACCAAAATTATTCCGGACGGCACATTAGCTATCTCTCTACCCACACAATTATTATTAACCGCAATTAACCACGTCGACCAGTCTGATTAGCTCTTCGATAAGCCTCGTGAACCTTACTAATCGAATTTTCCAAATCTCGATTTTAACAAATAGTTTTTCAACTGAGAGAAATTTTTTTTCAATTTTAATCAAGCCAAGAAACACCTGAAAAATACTTCTAATTGCCTACCTATATTAGTGTTTGCATGCAAATCAAATTGGAAGCTTGAACACTTATTGGATATTTAGTGGTATCAGGTGTGAGGTGAGGAACAACTGAAGAAAAAGAGTGGAAAAATCTCTGAAATTGAAGGAGGATGCACTGTTTTAACAAACCACTTTCGTTTCCAGGTGGATTTGTAAAAGTAAAATAAAGTACCTGCAAACTTCTTCATTGCGTGGTGAATTAGATATCAGTAAAAAATATAAATGCGTTAAATAATTATACCCTATTCTAAGGGTATATTAATTTTGACGCATAGTTTGTAACATACCTTAATATTGCCCGTAGACCCCTAAAAGTTACTATAGGTATTTATGATCAGCATCGATAGTAATGTCGATCTAGCCATGTCCGTCCGTCCGTCCGTCTGTAGCCAAAAATTAGGCCTTTAAACTGGACCTAGAGAGCTGAAATTTTAACCATATACTCTCTAGGGTCCCGAAATAATCAAGTTTACGAATTTTTGAAATCCGCCCACAGATACGCCCACAAAATCAAAAAAAAAAAAACAAATTTTGAAAAAAATCGAATTTTGAGCTAGAAAGCTGAAATTTTTATATATGATCTATGACTCCTAAAACTGCTCGGGATAAAAATTTTTCAAAATCCGCCCACTGACACGCCCACAAATAAATAAAATAATTTTTTTATACCCTATTCTAAGGGTATATTAATTTTTGAAAATCCAAAGTTTCAGCTAGGGAGCTGAAATTTATAGTATATACTCTCTAGGGGCCCTTTATGCTCATGTGTAAATATTTTTTTTTTTTTTTGAAAGTTCAAAGTTTGAGCTAGGGAGCTGAAATTTATAATACAAGGTGGCGCAAAAGTAATCCTCCTATCAGAAAATGCTATAAATTTTGCGATTGGCCCCTAATGTCAGTTCTGTTTTGACATTTGTGTAGTAAACACATGCGAAATACACGTTAATAAACAATGTTACGCTACACTGCTCCAGAACGCGGAATATTGGTGACTATTTATTTGAGCAATAATCGGTCGGTGACCAAAAAACATCGGAAGGTTATTTTTGCGCCACCTTGTATATACTTTCTAGGGGCCCTTTATTCTCATTTGTTTATATTTGTTTAAATCCGCCTACTGACACGCCCACAATTAAATAAAACAATTTTATTGAAACACCCAAGTTTGAGCTAGGGAGCGTTTTTTTTTTGATAAAATCCTTTAAATGTTATATAACAAAATATGTAGAGCGTTCTTAACAATTCAACCATACTTAGACTTTTGTCACGCCCACTTATGAGGGATAGGAATAAGAATAGGATATCCAACAGTGCGCCCAAGCGGACTGTAGCCCGTCCCTATGTTTTTTAATTCTTTTTGTTTAGAGATATAATAATTAAAAAATATAATTTATAAAGATCCCAGCATAAACAAACATAGTTTAATTTTGTCCGCTTTATATCCCCTAAATAAATAGCAAGCAGGTACGTTTGTCACATAAACTTCCTTACTTAACGCGCTCCCGACCTATGAAGAGTCTCTGATGAGACACTGTAGCCTTCCATCCTCTGCGATCCCGGGTACGCTGCTTCCAGTTGTCCAGACCAAGCTCTCTGGCATCCGCGATGGCTTAGTCTTTAAAACAGAGGTTCGGTCTTCCTTGCCTTCTCGAATCAATGGGCTGGGAGTCGAAGATCTTCTTGGCTGCAGCATTATTTTGAATTCGGAAAATGTGGCCGAGTCAATGTACTCGACGTGATTTAGCTTTGCACTTCATCGACATCTTGGCACAGCTCATAGAGTTCGCGGTTGTATCTTGTCCTCCATACGCACTCCTCGAACAAAGGAATAAATATCCGACGGAGTACTTTTCTTTCAAAAGAACCCAATATTAACTCCCCTTTTTACTTATCGTCCAGCACTCGTCACCGTAAAGCAGGACTGGTAGGATTAAGGTTCGATAGAGCATGCATTTTGTCCTTCGAGTGAGTGGTTTTGAACCCATTTGTTTCGCTAAACCGAAGTAGCGGCGGTTCCCTAAGGTAGATGAACTCCTTAACTACCTCCAAGTTATTGCTATCAATAGTGATGTTTTGTCCCTGGCGATGGACAGATGTTTGTTTGTTTGTTGATAGCATATACTTCGTCTTGTCCTTATTTACTTCAAGACCAACCAATTTCGCCTGTTCTTCAATTGTCGTGCAAGCCTCCAACACGGCACGTTGGGAACGTCTGATGATGTCGATATCGTCCGCATACCCCAGTAGGACGGATCTATTGAAGATAGTGCGTTCCGTGTTGATACCTGCTATTCGCACTATTTTCTCCAGAACAAGATGGAAGAAGTCTGATACAAGTTTGGAATAATTCGGAAGAACTGCTTCCAAACTGCACATTAGACCGCGTGTCACGCGACACAACTGGATAAGTTTTGCCGGGATCCCGAATTCGGCCATCGCCACGTAGAGCTCCAGACGATGAATGTGGCTTTAAAGTCGATGAAAAGGTGGTGGGTCTCGACTTGAAATTCATTTGTCTTTTCCAGGATTTGCCTCAGTGTGAAAATTTGGACTATTAGCGGTCTGCCGGGCCGGAAGCCACACTGGTACGTGCCGATTATTGTGTTGCAGAACGCCTTCAAACGTGTACGTTTTATAGGATCTTATATGCAACATTGAGCAGGAGTATGCCTCGATAGTTCTTGCTTATCATATATAGGTCGAATATTTATAGAAATGCGTGCGTTTCTGCTCCTACATGGTCAATAAATAATGTTTTTACTAGTAATGATGAAACTCTCCACCTACCAACATTACTAAAACCTGATTACTTAAGTCCAACGGAGTTTGTTTAATGTCCTGTAACATCTGCACCAAATCTCTTAATACTAAAAATTATCATTTCGTTACACCTACACGATGAATATCAGATACATTATAAATGAAGCCCATTTGATCGGTGAAAATGATTTTGAATTTATGACTTACAATGATTGAATTGTTATTGGATGTAAATAGGCGCATTACCTTTTATTTTGTTTATGATATAACATATGAGTGTCTAATTAATGAACATTCTTAACAGAGCGACAAACTACTTGTATCAAATATATTCAAAGACAAAAGTCCAAATCCAAGAAATAGTTTGTACTATTTTCTACCTTTGCGTTGACACACAACGCTTTACAGTAAAGTTGCAAAACATTACTTTCTAATTTTACGAATACCATTTTGAAGTAGAAGAGGAACGCAGCTTGGTTTCAGGTTTCACTGATTTCCTATGGTTCAACTTGATGAGTCTTGCATCGCGACTGTCCAGTATTTCACTGTATTTCAACATAAGATGTTTAAGTTATGTTCTATTAAATTTTTTCGTCATTATGTTAACAAAATCTCGAAAAATGATTCAATATAAATTTGTAAAAACATGTTTTGTCTCTTGTTTCACTAATTTCATATGGATCAACTATATTTGTCGTAGCGCAATTGTGTTTTACGCATCAGTAAGATTCAGAGTTATGTTTAATTGAATATTATTCTGTATATATATGACGGCCAAAGCTACAAAAGAATTTAATATTTTATTGTTAAAACATCTTGTCACTTAAGCTACAACCTAAACCTTAAAACCTATTACTTCGTACCAAAACTTATATTTATTGTCACAGATTCATGGACTAATTTATTACTGTTTTGTGTTCGGTTAAGGTCAACAAATTATACGAACAAAATAAGAATAATTAGCAAAGAAATGATAATAACGCAAGTCAAATGAATCAGTAAAAAAGATTACCATACATCTGCAACAATTTCGATCCTATATAATACCAGTTGGTTCCATTCGTTATTTGTTATCCCACAACCACAACAACACACTATTCCATCTCACCACAAAAACAAAATCAGGAACTTTGACAAACATCAGACAAAAATTTGGACGGAGCTGAAAAAATGTATTCGCTATCGCTGCCGAACAAATGAAACGCATTTAAATTCAATCGAAAAGGATTTCCAACAAATGTCTCACCTGGATAAACCCCTGAATGTCGACGAAAGACGCGCACGTCTGGGCAATTACTAGCTGAATCAGTCTTCTGTGTCAGTGTTTACACCTCCAAATTAGAGGCCACAAACTTTGATGGGCTATAACTTAACTTGAAATGGGGTGAGCATAGACCCCCCCTCTTACAATCTTTTGTTCGGGATAACTTCAGGAATCTACCTTCAAGGATTATACTGCTTAATTAGAACACCCTGTATATTTATATAGTTTACATAATGCATTTCATTTACCTCCAAACGACTCTGGGAATTTTAATTAGAATCTCCATAATCGAAATGTGATTCACAATCTCGGTGAATATCGCATGTTGGTCCGGATCAGGAGATGAGTATCCCACAATTATTGTCTGTCGGAAATGTTCTTGGTTTGCATTCTACATTAGGACCCTCAGCGATTCGTTGGAAATGAAAAATTAAAAAGGGAAGCGTATCGCGATTTGCCTGTGGAAGGACATGTGATTGCTTTGTACAAATCCTTTTGTATATCGGTTTCTTTAACATCGTGTGCAGCGTTGCAGAAATCTATCCATAGCCCAGTCGGTATTAAGGGTTTCGCATTGACCACAGGAAACAAACTTTGCAATTTGTTTTTAATGACCTCCAACTGCACGGTGTGCAAATGCTTCTCCACAGTGGATGCAGTTTCGTATGAGCAAACGAGTATATATCGTACTGCTCCATTTCTAGAGTGACTCCAAACACATCCTCTGTCTTGTGAAATTCGAACCACACTTGTTTTAACTCCAGGTTTTCTAGCCTTATCTGTTCTTATGGCTTTTGCACAAACTTTTCGCCTTTCAACTGTTATTTTTTAAAATTCTTCTTCTGCTAATTTTTAAAAAACCAATAATTTGAATGTTGTGTTTTGTTTGCTCACCTTGCCTTGACAGTTGCCCTCAACTCTTTAATATTCTAAGGGTATATTAATTTTGACGCATAGTTTGTAACATACCTTAATATTGCCCGTAGACCCCTAAAAGTTACTATATTTATGATCAGCATCGATAGTAATGTCGATCTAGCCATGTCCGTCCGTTGGGGAAAAAACCGGTTGGGGAATCCAGAAAATCCAAAATCCCGAAAAGCCAGAATCCCGAAAAGCCAAAATCCCGAAAAAATAATCCCGAAAACGAAATCCGGAAAAATAATATATAAAATTAAAAATTTGCGCAAATTTTTCATTTTATATATTATTTTTCCGGATTTCGTTTTCGGGATTCTTTATTTAATTTTAAATGTAAAATAGACAAGTGTTTGTCCATTCCATTTACCGTAATAATATTTTGCAATTGTTTGCGTTGTAATGTTTTGCAATTCGCAATGTGCATTCAGTTGAGTGTGATAGCTGCCGACTAGATTTTTGTTAGACAGTGAACATCGTAATACAAAGTGAGTATCGTGCATGCCTTTATAATTAAAAACTTTATATTATCAGTGACATTTTGTGTTTGAAGTCTTAAGTAGAAATGAACGTGTCCATCGTGAAAACCAACAAACAGCGTGAGAAACTGCTTATTGACGGCTACAAAAAATACAAGGATACATTTTACTGGGAGTGTGAGCAGCGAAAGCCTTCTGAAATAAGTTATCTCAGAATAATTGCGTACAATATGAACTAGAACTTGTATTATACTATTTTGTCATTGATCGTTTTTGATATGTTTTTGTAAGACTTGAACTGTTTTTGTTATGTTTTATTTATTTGAAGTTTTTTATTTTGTTTATTTTGTTAAATAAATTTGCCAAATTTTTTTGTTGGTACAATAAAATTTTTAGTTTTATTTTCGGGATTTTGGTCTTTCGGAATTTTGGATTTTCGGGATTGTGGCTTTTCGGGATTGTGGGTTTTCAGGATTTTAGTTTTTCGGGATTGTGGCTTTTCGGGATTTTGGATTTTCGGGATTACGTTTTTCGGGATTCTGTCCGACTCCCAAAAAAAACGCTCCCTAGCTCAAACTTTGGTTTTTCAATAAAATTATTTTATTTAATTGTGGGCGTGTCAGTAAGCGGTTTTAAAAAAAATTAACACATGAGCAGAAAGGGCGCCTAGAGAGTATATATTATAAATTTCATCTTCCGAACTCAAACTTTGGATTTTCAAAAAAAATTGATTTTAAATTGTGGGCGTGTCAGTGGGCGGATTGAAAATATTTACACATGAGCATAGAGGCCTCCTAGAGAGTATATATTATAAATCTCAGCTTCCTAGCTCAAACTTTGGAATTTCAAAAAAAGTTTTTTTTTTCTTAATTATGGGCGTGTCAGTAGGCGGATTTTAAAAATATTTAAACATGAGCTTAAAGGGCCCCTAGAGAGTATATATTGTAAATTTCAGCTCCCTAGCTCAAATTTTGGTTTTACAAAAAAATTGTTTTATTTAATTGTGGGCGCATTTTGAAAATTTGATCTCCCGATTTTAGGAGTCATAGATCATATATAAAAAAAAATTCAGCTTTCTAGCTCAAAATTCGATTTTTTCCAAAATTTTGTTTTTTTGAGTTTGTGGGCGTGTTGTGGGCGGATTTCAAAAATTCGTAAACTTGATTATTTCGGGACCCCTAGAGAGTATATGGTTAAAATTTCAGCTCTATAGGCCCAGTTTAAAGGCCTAATTTTTGCCGACAGACAGAGATTACTATCGATGCTCATCATAAATACAGTAACTTTTAGGGGTCTACGGCCAATATTAACCCTTTCGACCCGGCTCGTACATTTATGTACCACCAAAAGTATAAACAGACCTGAAAGTCACAAACTGCATACTATTTGGTCGAAATCTGTACCACAACGTCTTTCAACGTTCTGTTGACGGTATCCAAATGTACATGCAGCTGAAACAAGCTTATGCGTATTTGGTTTTGCATGTTTTCGATGGCAGTTGAAGTAATAATTTAGTGGAGTGTTAACGTTTCGGTTAATTTTTTCAATTTTTTTTTAAGTTTTTGCGGTGAAACAAGCAGGATATTATAATATCAAGTTAAAACATGCAAATTTGTTTTATAACGTAAGTATTTGTTATTGGAATACTAAAAAATTCATGGTTTTTGGCGAGTGGTACATATATGTACCATTCGTCCTTTTTAGTGGTACAAACGATGCCCCCACCCTTAATTTTGGTCCCACAGGCATCAATCATTCCTTAGGTACCGAATCAGGAACTATTGAATCGATTCCCAGGCCAAAATCTATTTTCATTTCTCGGCTAAAACCAAACACTTCTTCAGACGATGTCTTGAACCACTTGGTCTCGAGAAACTTGATTCCAAAAAATGACTCAATTAAATGCACCAAAATCAGCAAGGCTGATGGGTTTGTTGCGTCATTCAAAATTGTTGCCCCTTCAGAATATTTCGAAATACTGTGCAACAACACTGCATGGCCTCAAAATACGTTAGTTAAAGAATTTATACCCCGTCCGACTAAAAATCTTAGGAAAGACTGCCCGTCCGTGTTAAAAAACCCAATAGGCTGTCCCTCTACTATCAAAATGTAAGGGGACTCCGCACAAAAACCGCTGAAATATATTTAAACTCCCAAGCCCTCTCTCATGATATCTTCTCCTTGACGGAAACATGGCTTAATGCCGGAATTTTAGACACGGAACTCTTCAATCATGAGTTCTCCGTATTCAGAAACGATCGTCATCAAAATGACCTGAAAGCGCTTGGAGGAGGTGTCCTGATTGCTGTTCGTTCCAACCTTGAGTCACGAAAGATTGACTTTCCATTTCCACTAACCGTCGAAATTATCTGTGTAAAAATTACACTTAAGAACAAACATTTATATGTTGTTAATGCGTACATTCCATCGTCTCGTCTATGTTCTTTCTATTCGGAACTTTCTATGGCACTAGACCATATTTTTGACATATCTTGTTGTGACAGCACTTTAATCTGCCACATATTGGATGGGTACCTTCTGAGGATGATTCTCATCTTATTCCATCCTTTGACTCTGCCCAACAAGAGCTCGCTTTATTACACAACATTTTGTCTCTTGACTTACAGCAAACAAGCTGTATAAAAAATTTCAAAAATCGAACTCTCGATCTTGTTTTCTCTTCTGACTCTGTTAGTACTGTTGTTCTGGAATCCCACTTCAGTATAACTAACATAGATGACAATCATCCACCCTTGGATGTATTTATTGAACTGGGCGCACATCTGTACGAAAACAGTAATTCGTATGACCGTTCGCAATCTTTTGACTTTCGGAAAGCAAATTTTCAAAGGCTTTCTGATGAAATTAATACGAGTAGCCTTAATTTTAATCTTACTGCGTTATCTAATATTGAAGATGCAGTCGGTGCTTTTTATTCTTTGATGGATAACTGCATGAAAAAAGTGATTCCTGTCAAATCCTCTAGGAATATGAAAACGTCCCATCCCTGGTATACTAAAGAGCTCAAATCGATACGAAACAGACGTAATAGGGCTTGGAAGAACTATTTAAAAAGTCTCTGCCATTCAGATATTGAACTCTATCTCACATTATTCAATGAGTTCAAATCTTTATCCTGCAACTTATATATTGACTATATAAGTAAAATGGAATGCTCTCTAAAATTGAACCCCAAACTTTTTTGGGGATTTGTTAATTCTAAGAAAAAAACCGATGGTTATCCATCGAAACTTACTTACAATAGCTCTACAACTGCTGATTCGCTAGATGCAAGCAATATGTTTGCAGATTATTTCAGTAAGTCTTTTAGGGTGGCCCCTCTTCACATAGATGAGCAATATTTTAGTTATCTAACTAGCTGTTCCCAAATAAGTTTTAATAGCTTCCCATTTGACTTGGAAACAATTTTAAAATTTATTTCTTCTCTGAAGAATGATTATTCATCAGGTCCTGATGGCATTGCACCGATTGTTCTTAAAAAATGTAGTCATGCAATTGCTCCATATCTTAAATATCTGTTTGAATTGTCCATTAGTACTGGTAAATTCCCTTATGTATGGAAAAGTGCTTTTATCACACCTGTATTAAAAAAAGGCGAACGTGGTGATATCACTAATTATAGGCCTATTTCAAAGCTTTCGTGTATCCCTAAGCTTTTTGAACAAATTGTTTGCGAAAAGTTAATATTTCTTTGTCGCAATTTAATTTGTAATGAACAGCATGGATTTGTAAGAAACAGATCCACTGTCACTAATCTGTTAAGTTTCTTGCATGATTGTTCTAATGCCTTAGAGAATAAGGACGAAATGGATTGCATATACACTGACTTCTCTAAAGCTTTCGACCAGCTGTCCCATGAAATAATCGAGTTTAAGCTCAGGGCTCTTGGTTTCCCACGAAGTTTCATAAAATGGGTTAATTCATACCTTAGATCAAGGGTTTATCAAGTCAAATTTAGAGGATCGGTATCTGTATCTTTTACAGCTGAGTCTGGAGTTCCCCAAGGTAGTCACCTCGGACCAATTCTATTTATACTAGCCATTAATGATGTTAAAGCATGTATAAATCACAGTAATATCCTGACCTACGCTGATGATATGAAAATATTTAAATGTATCACTAGTCAGCAAGATAGAATTTTTCTTCAATCTGACATTAATAGCTTCGCCAATTGGTGTGATAAAAACGGTTTATCCCTGAACCCCACTAAATGTCAACATATGGCATTCTCTAGAAAGAATATCCCTTCCACTTTTCAATATTCTCTGTCTCAACATATTCTTTGTAATGTTGATAATTTTAAGTATCTTGGGGTTTATTTCGATCCCAAACTGGTTTTTGCCAAGCATATCAATTTTATTGTTAATAAATCTAATTCTATGCTGGGCTTCGTAAAAAGGTGGGCGAAAGAATTTAATGACCCATACGTTACTATGTCATTGTACAATTGTTTTGTCCGTCCGATTCTAGAGTATGCTTCACAAGTTTGGACGCCGTTCTACAACATTCATTCAAATCGAATAGAGGCCATTCAACGTAAATTTATTCGATTTGCACTTAGAGGACTTCCATGGGATGATCCTTTTAACCTTCCTCCTTACAGTCAGCGTATTAAGCTTCTTCAAATGTTACCCCTTTCTCAACGAAGGCTTAATAGCGATATCATTTTTTTACAGCAGCTTATATCCGGTCAAATAGATGCACCTGACTTGCTGTCGTCTATTGGCTTTAATTTTCGTGGTGGTGCCCATAATTTGCGCAGTGCTGAACTATTGTTTAGCCCCCATCATAGAACGAATTATGGGAAGCATGAGCCTATTAGTCGCATGAGTAGAATCTATAATCTAAATGATCATGTGATTGACTTGCATGTTAGTAAAATTAAGCTAAAAAATATTTTGCGTAATAATGCTTTAATGTCTTAAATTGTTTGCATTATTTTGTGTCTGTGTTAGTATTTTGTAGGTACATAATTATTGTATTTTTAATTGTTTTGTCCTTACTAACACCTGCACTAAATGATGAGCCTGTGAGAGCACTTTTTGTGCCGGCAATTTCTGCTCGTGATAGTTGCTTGCTTTAAGCACTCCACGACACAGAGCTGATAGTGTAGCAAATGTGTACCAACAGTCATGTATACGCAGATATTATCCAGGAGTGTTACCTTGTTTTATTTAGATAATGCCGCATCGTTTGAATCAAAATGAAATTGAAGAGATTATTAAAGACGATTTTTCTTCAGGCAGCGGAGAGGATTATGCACCAAATAATTCAAATACTGAAAATAAAGGATCTGCTTCGGATGACGATTCTAGTCAAGAAAATGCAAGTTTAGGCGGTACTGAAGAAGAAAGTGTTGCTGATATTCAAGAAGGTAATATAGCTGATGTTCCGATAGATAACGGTTTAGTTTTATGGTCGTCAGTTGGGAAAAAAATGCATCCATACGAGAATGGTGAGCAATCCTTACCAATATAATCTATGGTCAGAGTTGAACCGCAGCTTATCCATTATGGACATTTTCCAGAAATCTGTATAGGTACATGTATATTGCACAATGCACAAACGAACGCCATGACATATTTGTTCAATCAAAAAAAAACGTCAAATATAACTAAAACTACTGGCGAAAAGAAGTTATGGTTGGATGTATGTTTATCATGTGCTACAATCGATTACCCTGAGCTCCTGGTGGAAGAAGGTCTGAAATCGAATTCGGTTCGTAGGTCCTTGAGGCCTGGACGTAAGCCACGGGAGGTTAGTGGCATCAAGCATTTGCTGAGAGAAGGAGCGACTAGACGTCGGTGCGTAAGTTGCAGTCAAGCAAAAAAACAATCGGGCACCAAAATACTATGTAAAGAATGCGGAGTACCGCTATGTAAAAAAAGTTTCACTCGCTATCATACATAAATATTTGTTCACTTTCCTTATTTATTTTTTATTGCTTTTTTGATAATGAAATTACTTTTGCTCAATATTGTTTGTGTAATTTTTTAAAGTTTCTGTTGAAATAAAAATGACCTTCTACAATGTAGATCTTATTATTCAGTATAGCCTAAAGAATACGGTTGGTACAATATTGTACCACATAACATCCCGGATGGTACATTTTTGTACCAACGCCCACCGGCCCACGCCAACGCTAACCTACTGACATTTTTTTGTGCCGGATCATTTATTCTGAAGGTTTTGATTAGATGTAAATCACAAAACTTGTCTGAAATTGGTTCCCCGAAAGCCGGTTCGGAAGGTTTAAGGTATGTTACAAACTATGCGTCAAAATTAATATACCCTTAGAATAGGGTATACAAAATAGGGCAAGAAGGGAACCCACGTTCAGTCAACGAAGAACCGGTTCCACCACCCAGTATTGAAGAGGTTAGCGTATCTGTAAAAGAGCTATAGAACAAGAAGGCTGCTGGATCTGATGATTTTCCAGCGGTGCTTTTCACCTAGGTGATGTTTTGGTAGGCCGCATGCACCAAACCATACCCCAAGTATGTAGAAGAAAGCGTGCCCGATGACTGGATTAACAGCTCTATATGCCCCATCAACAACAAAGGCGATTCGATGTCTTGCAAGAACAATCGGCGCGTATCCCCGATAAATGTCGCGAAAAATTACCTTTCTAACGTACTGTCTGAACGTCTGAAAGCATTTTGAAACACACTAGTCGGCACGTACCAGTGTGGCTTTTGGATTTTTGGCAGATCGACAATGGACCAAATTTTCACACTAAGGTAAATCCTGGAAAAGTGCAATGAATTTCAACTGCAGACCCACCATGGTTTAATCGACTTTAAGCCGCATATGAATGCTATCCATCGCCAGGAGCTCTATGTGGCGATGGCCGGATTCGCAATCTCCGCGAAACTGATCCCGCTGTGTCGCGTGACGCTGGATACGCGCAATATAATGTGCAGTTTGCACATCTTGCAGCTCTTCAGAACTTTTCCATACCTGCAACATCTTGTACTGGAGCAGTTAGTGCGCAGGCCAGGTGTCAACACGGAAGGGCCTATCTTCAACAGATCCGTCCAACTACTGGGTACGCGGACGATATCGATGTCATTATTAGCACAAAACTTCTATCCTATACTCCTTTTATTTCATGTAGTAAGTAGCACCTTAAAAAATTATCAATGAATCATTTGCTGAGTGCTGTCTGCAGCAACAAACAAAATGCCTGTGCTGTGTTTACATTATACAGGTAATGTATCAGGGTTTACCATGATATTTAGAAAGTAATAATCCTGAAAGCAAAAATTTCGAAAGTAAAAATCTCGAAAACAAAAATCTAGAATTGAACAAATCTCGAAAAAAAAATCTACAAAGCATAATCTCGAAATACAAAAATTTAGAAAAAAAAAATTCGAATGCAAAAATTTCGAATGAATATAAAAATTTTTGAGACAATGGTCAAAAATTAATATATTAATTCTAGATTATTTACTACTCTTTAACATCCACGATTGACTAGCAAACTGCTCATGCAACTGTAAAAAAGGTACCTGAAATTAGTGTTGTTTGGGATCGTGTGTTATCACAACTTGAGTGCAAATAAAATCAATTAAAATAAAAGTAAATGAAATCATTACAAACAAAGGAAATATTAAAATCGAAATCGATAGATTTATTTACCGTTGCCGTGAAATAAAATAGATGGAAATAATGTCGATCGACTTTATTTCCATAAGAAATCGGAAGTAATGTCGAAATTCCCCATTTTCTATTCTCGACTTTATTTACAATTATGTAGTAGTACAAAAGAGTAATAATATTGAATAAGATTTCGGAGATCGACTTTATTCTACTTGAGATTTTGCAACTCATCCCATAAACAGTGCAATGTCTATCTGGAGGTATGCTGCCTCCCTGCAACTTGGGGTAGCTGTTTGATTTGGAGTAGGTGCGAGGTTTTCAGGGGTGCAAATCTGAAAACAGTTAGGAATCTTTATCTGATTGTGTAAATAAATTAAAAAACGAAACAAGGCCGATTCGTTTTTATTTCACGGCACCTTATTTACCATTGGAATTTAAACCATTTTTATAATGTTTTTTTTGTTAATACATATTGATTTTTTGTTGATAATTTACCGAAAAAAATAAACTGCTGAATAAACTAAATATGTAATGAGTTTTCTTTAAGTTTAAACTCTTTCAATAGGTAAGAACAAAATTTCTAATTAACTGTTTTTTCGAGATATCGTCTTTCGAGATTTGTGTCCATTCGAGATACGTGTGCATTAGAGATTTTTGCATTCTAGATTGAAAATTTGTTTTTTTCGAGATTTTCTGCATTCGAGATTTTTGTCATTCGAGATTACGTCATGATCCCAATGTATCAATTATAGAAAAAGAAACCCTTTACCGCACACTAATAATAGCCGTGGTTTGTTGATAAATGTATAGCTAGCTCAGCATAATTTTACAATAAAACAACTACATAGATCGTATTCTATATTCACTTTTCATTTTTAAGGATATGTCCGCAGTGTTTGTACTTTAAAGAAGTGCGATTTGAATTATTATTAAAGCAAGGATGCAAATCCAAACGTATTTTTTGAAAGATTTTTGAACCTAATAAAATCTTTTGTGTTTGATAGCAAGGAAAAGAACGAATGCTTATTTTTGCCACTTTTTTTTTTTAATTTTCTTCGCATAATTTGTGTTTGAAATGAGGATGTTTTAGTTTAATCGACGAACACATCCACTATCTCTGTATAACAATCGGAATATTTTTGCTCCCAACTTATTTTAGATTTGAAAGATTTTTGAACCTAATAAAATCTTTTGTGTTTGATAGCAAGTAAAAGAACGAATGCTTATTTTTGCCACTTTTTTTTTTTAATTTTCTTCCCATAATTTGTGTTTGAAATGAGGATGTTTTAGTTTAATCGACGAACACATCCACTATCTCTGTATAACAATCGGAATATTTTTGCTCCCAACTTATTTTAGAGCCATCTAGTCGCTTCATGGCATCAACACTTTATGTTCACTCCGTCTCAGTCCTCGACTGCTGACCTCTTTATCGCCAGCAATTTTTTTGTTATTGTTTACGTGTTAAATGGAGCTGAGCGGGATAAACAGAAACACCTTTCACCAAAACACGGCTAATGAAACAAAAAAATCACGTGCCGTGTTAGAGACTTGAGAAGTACAACAAAACGAGGTACTTTCAACAAAAAAACAAAAAAACAAATGTGTGTCCACCGACTGAAACAAAACATCACTGTTGATAGTAACAACTTCGTGAGAAGAGCGAATGGAGGAAAAGTTACAAAAGCGAACCCTCATAAGCTGTAGCAAGATTAGGATGTTGTACAAAAAGCTAAAACACGTCGACTACATTGGCTCGGCGACATCGAGCCAATGGATAATAAAGCTCTAACGAAGAGGAATTTTGACCCCCGGCCCCAAGGTTCGAGAGGACAAGGAAGACCGAACCTCCGTTTTAAAGGTCAAGCCATTGCACATGACAGAGCACTTGTTCTGGATGTAATGAAATGAAATGTGTGAATTATACAAACATTAAAATTAAATATCAATAAATTGATTGCAAATAAAAATTAAATGTAAAGATAATTTGCCGACAAAAATACAATAAAGCGTCGGTGGGACATAAGTCCCATTTTTTTTGGGCCTTATGTCCCACCCAAATGGGACATATCTAGGTCCCAAAGAAAAGTTTTGGGCATTATGTCCCATGTAAATCAAATTCTCAAAAACTTTTAATTTTTTATGTGAAAGTAATAATTTTGAGAATTCGAGAAAAGAAAATTATAAAATTCAAGTTTTCGAGAATTTGAGAAAATAAAACAAGTTTTTGTTTATTTTTTGTTGAAAATGCTTTGCCGACTTGTTGGTGATTTTTTGTTGAATTATAAAATAATAAATGATTAATATTGTATTATCAAATTGTTTGTTTAGTTTTCTAAATTATAAAGAACAATGGTAGGTATAGTGGGAAAAAAGCTTTGGATGCCTAATGGAAATCCAAAACGTTTTTATAAATAATATCTCGCGGACAATGTGGGACTTATGTCCCATCGTCAACCAGAAAATGCTGGATCTTATGTCCTGATGTCCTCCCAAATTAAGCTGCAGATCTACATGTTTGAATGCTTATGATTATAATTTAACTAATAGATAGCAGATGCGAAAAAACTACTACCAGGCAATTAATTATTTTTAGCACTATAGGTTATCAAATTTAAATATCTATTTATTTGGTTTTATACTTGCATTTGGTACTTTATATTAACTTGTTTAACTTTCTCGTATACTGTTGGTTACTAAAGAGAAAGATATTGCAGTCGTACTAAAATTTCGAACTCGAACTGATTATGAAGTACAATAAAACGACCATAGAGAAGCCCAACAAAGTGTCTCCCGCATTTCCGTTCGCCGGCCCGTCTGTCTGCATATCTGCTTGTAGCCGAAGCTCAAGCCACAATGGGTGTTCGGATTTACTAAATTATTTTTTCCGATTTATTTTCTCAACATCATAAGCATCATCAAACGATATATTACGGCACAGGGTTTTGAAAAAATGAACAACGTGGCTTAAAAAACGTTTGTGCTTATTCAATTGAAGCGAAGTGACGTCCTATAGTGCTACATCAGAAATGAAATCTAAAATACTGCGTTTGAAGTATCTATTACTTTTTTTAATTAGTATTATTTTTTTAAAGTCGTTTTTGTGTGATAACAAACGTTCAGTTAGGCTGTCAAGATTTTGCATTATCCTACCTTCCGTCAATAAACATTAAGTGTTCGAATGAACAACAATAACTTGTGATTTCTACCACGTGAAGTAAGGGCTAGATTTAAAGCGCTGTTTCACAGCTTCGCAGAACCGATCATCAGACATATTTTTGTGGCGCTGGTTTATTTTATTCATTATTCTGGCAACACATTTGCATTCAATGGGACTCGATCCCAAACTAGCGTCTCAAGTAGTACATAAACACTTGGAAAATTCATCTCCCGCTATAAACCGTTTTTAATATCAGAGAATATGCTAAAAGCCACGTCGTCATATTTGACAACGAACTTCTTTTCTTTCTCATTAGTAGGGGGAATACGAAATGAAACGGACGTTTTACTTTGAAGAATTATTACATACTGCAGTTAAAAACTTAGGAACTCGTTAACTGTCCTTAAGGAATTCGGATCTTATATTGTTGAATTATTCATATGCCATATTTTATGAAAAGTAAATTTATTGTAAGAAATGTTGTGTTTTTTTAAGCTCCCTTATGTAAGTTTCATAACACATGCAGCATTGAATAGGACAATGGGTGTCTTGACGCGGACTAGGAACCAATTCCATGGTTTGAGTCACCTGAATACTCAATGTTTCACAAAATCTTTGATTTTACAAAATAACTTTTATTTAAATACTTCAAACATTTTGGTACAACATAAACTGAAATCATAAATTAAATTATTATAAAAAAACAACATAAAATAATTAGACTCTTAACTTCTTAGTCTTGGCTCAAATTTGGGAAAAATAGAAAGCTTTTCGTTACCAATTGGAGTATTAATTGCAATTATTACAAAAATAATTATTCATACCCTTTAACCCACATGTCTCGTGTGCCCATTTTTTACAAATAGCACACATATAGCCAGTCAACATTGCTGCATAAATAAGCCCCTTTACAAACAGTGCAATATTCATCTTTTTTATTGTTTTTCTTTGCGGTTCTTCCAGCCTTTCGTTTCCCCTAGCATTACACGTAGATGGAAGATTATATTTAGAGCCATTAGAATCATCTGATTCTCGGAGTGAGAAATCTGATTCCGAAGACTCTGAAGATGACTGCACGAGCTTTTTAATATTTTTAGAAGTTTTCATCTTCATAATTTTTTTATTAACTTCCTTTTTAGCTGAATGTTTTTCCATTAATGCATCCTTCTCAGGCGAGTCAGTAATAATCGTGCTCTGCATCTTCCTGGATCGGTTCTTAGTCTTATTTCTAGGCAACGCCTTTGAATATGGTCGAATACATTCAGGAGATAAAAAAATGGTTGATGGATTCGATTCTGACGCTGTTATTTGTGAAGTGGAGCTCTGTAGATGTAGCCCTGGATAAAGAAGTATTTTCTGGTTTTCGCACTGATAAAGTTGAATTTCTTTGCATGAACCCACGAAACCAATCCTTTGTAGCCTTTTGTCTCTCAATCCACTTTTCGGGTGCTACATGATTTGCAGCTGCAAATTGGTAAGCAAGCTCTTTTACCTGGGTGGTAGTAAGGCCATAACACATCTTCGAAAATCTTTTTAAATAATCTGCCAGCTGTTCCTCTTGTTCCTTGGTAAAAATTCTTCGATTTCCAATATTGGGATCATGAGTGAACGTAGTAGCAGACCCTTTAGCTTTCTTCACAGTATCCGCCAAATATTATTTTGTTATCTTGCTGATGCAGCTGAGCGAATTGTCTGCCGTCTTTTAAGTACTTCTCTCTTCAGACTCTATAGCAGCTTTTTCTGGACGAATCCTCTTCTTTGGTGGCATCTGATGGTGATGAATAAATAAAACAAGTTTTAAGACTTCAGGAGTAATAAATCGGACAGCCACTGACGCATTGAATCGGACGTTCGTTTCAACGCGACGCTACCTGTCCGATTCATTGCGTATATAACCTTAAAACATTTATTTATTTATTTTATTTATTTGTTGTGGGTTTATCTATGGCCATCAGTGTTGCCAACAACCAAACGACAAAAATGTTCGTTCACAAATTTTCAAGATTCCTATAGTGTCCGTTTCATAACGCGTCCGTTTCATAGCGTATTCCCCCTATACTGTAAATGGCATAGCAGGGGAAAAGTCTTCTAACTATACATTGTCAAAGGAGTTTCTCAAAGTCAATAAGGCATTGATTATTCTACTGAATAGTGTCTTGCCTCGACCCAGGGTCTCTCTTGACAACCTTCTGAAAGGTATTGTCTATATTCGGCAACAAAATAATGGAGCGGAGATTGGCAGGGTTCATCTTATCTTTTCCCTGTTTAGGGGGTGAACCGCAGCTACTTTTCAATGCAACGGATAATGTGCATTATTCAGCGCATTGTTAAACAGCTCGGTAAAAATATCGACAGCAGCCATGGACAACCGTCGGTCGTTTAATGTGACACTTTCAGAACTTCTTCGAGCAGTCAGTACTATCTGTCTGCCCGCAGTTGTCTGAAGCTTTTGAAACAAGGATTATCATTGTGATCCTACTTCCTAAACAACTTATTTATCTATTGGAACATAATATTCCGATTAAAAAACACCAGCGAGCCTCAGTCGTGACAAGTCAATCGCTTGGATGCACACCTGCCGGACAGATCTAAGATTTCGCTCTGCTCATCTGAATGTTGAAATTCCCTTAATGTGGTTTATACCTGGGGCGCTGCAATAATATTCACAGCCCGTCCCTGAACAGTAAAGCGACGACCTGCTTGCAAAAACTCTAGATTCCCCTAAGGAAGTATGTGCATATATGACCATCGCCACTTGAGACCTCTTGTTGAGTCGTTTGGTCCCACAGAGCACTTTGTTTCGCTTGCTGTTGGCCAAAGAGATATGTATCACAGCCATGCACTGGTACGTTCAAAGGAATAGCTGCGGCTGGAACATTTGGAGGTGCATGCTTCAAGTAATTCCTCCCCCGGGCCGATGATGTTGGTAAAAAGCAATGATATTCTTTTTTTCTATAGATACTCTACAAATATCCCACTGAGAAGCGCAATGTGATAGGATATGGTGGTCCGCAATGATTTAAAATTCAAATCTGTGCATACTCGTAGATATTGCAAACAATCCGACGATGTGGTTCAAAATTCGAAATGCATGCGACCAGAGCTGCTTTCGGATTCTTTGTCCTCGTCGAATATAGAAAACATCTAGCTATGTACGTGTTTATTTGTCCTGGCTTTTTTCCATTCAGTGCTTGTGAGTCCGCTCAACATAGAATCAGCAGGCGAACAGCATCATCATACTTTTCGTCTGCAGATGCCGAATGAATTGGCTTCGATTTCTGTAGACGAGTGGGCTAGAAAATTCAACATAGGCGGGATGTGTAGTTTGTACCAATATTCGTAGGTACACAGTGGAATCCTTTATGGCCGAGAATGATTCAAATCATAAGAGGAGACTATGATGACGGCAAGTGCAGCATAAATAAAAGAGTAATTGCATACACGTTTTAGGGTACTTTCTGAACAATCGTGTAATTCAAGTTGGAAAACGAGACGATCGACAATTTAGAAGGAGTTGTAAGGGGATGTGTTGGTTGTACGGCTATGCAATGAATTTTTTACCATCAGGGCCGGGCAAGCCATATGTGCAAGGTTCTAGGCTCGATGGGCGCATCGTGAAAACTAAAAACAAACGTAAAAAGGCAACAGACAGGTATAGAAAAATATTGACAACAATGTGCCGATTTCAAATTTGATATTAAATTCGCAATCCAGTCGATGCATACTTCTAAACAAGGACTGATTGGTTAGTTTGCATGGGTGCATTACCTTAGAGTTTTAGGCACTGCTTTCAATGTATGAATAAATCTTTTAGGAACAATGATAATTAATATCGGTGGCCATAGGTCGAGTTTAGACGAAATTGAGTTTTTGATACCATTAGATTCAGCGCTCTCGAATCTATTTTGATCTTTTTTGTACAACAACAAAACAACAAAACTCAGTTTTGTTCATACTCGCCAAGGCTAGGTTAGGTTAAGTTATAGTAGTAGTTGGCAGAAGCCGACACACTAAGCCTAATAAAAGGTCCATTGTGATAACACACGGATCTATCTTCTTCCCACTCGTTGAACCAGTTGTAGCTTTTGATAAAGCTTGAAAGACTTTTAATGTGACTGTTTATGAGATCGTTGAGATCATTGTAAAAAAAGGATCCCAAATAGAGTTTTCGTGTTTGAGAGATAGCAGGGCATGTGCAAAGAAGGATGAGAATAGTCTCCTCCTCCTCCTCGTCAAAGCATCTGCTGCAGACTTGTATAGACGTCAAGCCTTGTTGTACGCTTGCCTATGAGACAGTGTCCGGTGATTACACCAATTATAGCACCAATGTGCAGTCTGTTCAGGAAGATCAAACACTTATGTGGAGTGTATTTGATCCAGCTTTGGCCCAATCTGCTTTGCCGCAAGACAAGTGCTGCCACTTGTCCACCAAAGGTTAGTTCTCTCTTCTTACACGCCAAGGTAAAACATGTTCTCTTCTTTTTCCGTCAGGAATAACAACTTAAGTTGAGTTTGGTTGTTTTTCCGCCTGGAATTCATGGATTTATTTCTATTTTCAACTTAATGAAAAAGCACTAAAGTCAAATTCTAAATTTTATAGTCGAGGAAAAACAACAAAAGTCAATTTTAGAGGTTATTCCCCAAGAGTTAAATGATATTTTTATATCTTAAGTTCAGTTTTTTTAGATGTAGCCCAAGATTTTCATAAAGTTTGGCATCAAGGATTCGAATGTAAATTGAAAGCGGATCTTCCTGATGAGTTCTATTGCATTCTTAAATCATATATTTCAGACAGGTATTTCCGTGTAAGATATGAAACTGAATACTCGGACCTGAAGACGATAACGGCAGGTGTACCACAGGGCAGTGTCCTGGGGTCAATCTTGTACCTTTTGTATACAAGAGATTTGCCTGAACAAGAAAAAGCTAGCCTTGCCACTTTTGCTGATGACATAGCAATAATGGCAATTGGCGACTATGCAGAAGACGCAGTACACAAACTACAAAGATCCATAAGGTCTATTAGTGACTGAACGAAAAAATGGAGAACAAAACTCCATGAGAATAAATCCGTTCATATTAATTTCACCAATAGGAAAAAAAATACGGTAAGAGTTAATATAGATGGAATAGAAGTACCGTATTTAAATACGGCCACATACTTAGGAATGACGCTGGAAAGAGCATGTCAAAAAGAAAAAAGAAGAGCGGTTAGAGGCATTAAACTAAGAAATATGCATTGGCTAATGGGAAGGAGCTCCCAACTTGCAATTGAGAACAAATTCCTGATTTATAAGCAGATCCTAAGACCCGTATGAAGATATGGAATTCAGCTTTGGGGTTGTACGAAAAAACCGAATCTACAAATGATTCAAACTCTTCAAAACAAAGTACTAAGAGGTAGTGTTAATGCTCCATTGTACATTCGAAATGACAATCTACACAGAGATATAGGGTGAGAGTATGCCAAAGATATACTGAGAAAATATGCGGTTAAGCATTATGACGTAATCCACGAACATGTGAATACTGCTATACAGCACATGGCGGAAGAAAATCATAATAAATCATACATTAAGAAGGCTTAAGAGATTGAAGTCAAACGATTTGGTTATGTAATAGCTATATTTAGAAAACGAATATGGACCCCTTTTCCTTTCCCTTTTAACCGCCCATCCTTAATAGTAGTAGCTTATTATTATCTAAATCGGGATAGTTTAACGCCAATAGACACGAAATAAGAAAAAAAAGCAAATTTAAATAACTTCGGGACTAGCCATTGGGCTATATCCCACCAACCGTTCTCAAATACGCTAAAGTAGAATTTGCTAAATGAGTCTAACTCAGTCGTAGATGAAAAGGGGGTGGTTTTAGTGGGTGGCAGGTCCCACACTACTAGCTTCACTAGTGTCTTTCAAGATTTCCACCTACCCTCATAGAAAAAAAAAGAAAGTTGAGTTTAGTTATTTTTCCAAACCTTCACATCGATCATTAAAAAACTAAAATCAACTTAAGTCCTTTGTCCATGTCAGTGAGTCAGTTCTTATAAATCTATTCTTGAGCTTAGTCGTTATTCCGAAATCAAATGATAAACAAGCAAAAACTCTTTTGGCCTTAGCCCGAGTTGAATGAAAAAGCTAAGAATGAAGGTACACGCACGTTCTGTCTGTCTGTCTGTTTTTCTCTCTATCTATATGTCTGCATTTTGGTTCATTGGATATTGTTGTTTTAAAGAAACAGCTTCTCGTTTAACTAATTTTATAATGCAAAGAATTTCTACAGCGGAAAATAATATTAGCAGTGGTAAGCACAATGTAAGCTTTAATGAATAACATTTGAATAATTCAAATTTATTAAAATGTAAGATTAAGGCCCGTTTGCTGATACGAATCTTAAATATTTAACTATCGCTTAAGCGCCTAAGTAATACTTAACGGGTTGCACGAAAAACAAAGTTAATCTTAAATTTCCGTAAGTGACACTTAAATTAAGCCCCAGAAATAGTTCGTCATAAGGAGCCTAAGTAATGCTTAAAGACTTTTAAAGGTTATGTTCGCAGTTTTATTCATTTTGTGACAAAAAAGATTGCAGTCAGCAACAATGGATTTTGAGCTCCTGGATTTATTGGAAGACGATGTCGAGGTACTTGAAATTATCGAAGTAGGTGTTCCCCGACAGATATACGAAAGAAGGGAATATTTTCATTTCTTCTATGAGCTTTTTTACTAGAAGCGATTCCGTCTGACTAAAGAAATGACTCTGATTGTTTTAGAACAGATCGAGACACGTTTGGAGTGCCCCTTTAATAGGTAAAAATTCATTTTTGGCTCTTCAATTAAGATCATTTTATTTTAGGAATTGTTAGAAATAATTCTATAGTGCCAATCAACCAACTTTTGGTTGCTCTACGCTTCTTTAAGACTGGGAGTCATCTTTAAAGCATTGGTGATTTCGGAGGAATGCATATTTCAACAGTTTCAAGGATCGTTTTAAGAGTTTCGACGTTAATTGCTGCTCTCTAATATAAGCTTCTGTTGATTCGTGTACAGGTGAACAAGGTTTCGATACATTCTCACTGATTGGCCTAATTTGAAGCTTTGAATGAACTGGCATCTCAAGCTGACTAGGTTTATAGCTCCCCCAATCTGCTATTGGGTCATCCGGTGAATTCTGAAACAAGTTGTTTATGTCAAAATTTTAAAATTGCTGCTATTTCACAGTCTTTTTTATGTAGGTATCATTGCGAACATGATTTTAGGATTAGGTATGAAATGGAAACTTACATTAACAATATTCGCGTCTTCATTAATTTCAATTGAATCATTATCAAAGACGTTGGTCAATCCATGCACTGCACAGTCTTTAGATTCATTATCGAAATGGCGAGTTCAAAATTTGGGTCCTTCACTTTATGTGGCTTGCCGCTGCCAGTTTGAATCGAAGAACACTTTTCAGCGGCAGCTTCTTTTCTCACTTCTTTTTTGTAGTTCACATAACACTTTTTTAGTGAATCGGTACTACGGCTGCATGTGTCTCCTGATGCCTGAGAATTAAAACTGCTGGTAATTCTCCTCCAAGCTTCTTCCTTTTCTTTCCACGTTGCACCATCAGTTTTTTTTATTTTCTACCACGTCTTTTTCACAATATATGTACCTACATATTGAAGAAGTTTATTTTTTCCGTTGCTGAAAAGTTTTGGCTCCTCGTTTGCTGTTTTTGAGACATTTTCCAACAAAACAAATTCTATTAAAAATTAAACTTCAACTTATTTTCCATGAAATAAGAAAATTTAACAGTTTTTTCAATTCTATGAAGTGGAAAACGATTCAAAAGTTTCTCTTTGCTAAGCTGAACTTAAGTATTTCTCAGCAACTGGAAACAAGCTATGATGAACTTAAGCGTTAAGTTCCACATAACGCTAACTATTACTTAGCTAAGACACAATTTTCTGACTAGTATCAGCAAACGGGCCTAAGTTCGTTTTTAAATAATGAGGGTCGTACCTAAGTTTTATATTAATTAAGATCACAATTTGGGAACGGTTAGCAGCGAAGACAAAGAAAATGTGTCTTCAAGTATTAATATTGACTGCAATGACAAATTTAGATAATTCCATAAAAGCAAAAAATTCTCCAATTATTTCCATTGATTCATGATCTGATCAGCCTCAGAACATGAAGAAACTGCTGGTATCCAATTACAGAATACACGAAAAACGTCAAAACGAGAAAATAAAAAGCTTTGTCGCCATAAGTTCAGAAATACTTTAAAAGCCTACCAATCCTCTTTTGGAAAAGTAAAGCATGCCAGAAATCCTAGACCGCTTAGAACTTGCCGAAGTAAATGCCTTGACAAATTCTCTTTTGCAAAAATCGAGTACATTTTCGATCACTATTGGTCCCTGGGATCTTATGACCAAAGAATTTTGTACATTGGAAATCTGTTGTTTATTGAGCAAATAAAAACACGAAACCCATAAACCAATAGATATAGAGAAAACGGAAACGAAATCGTGAAAATTCGGTTAAGTGTTATTGAAATATAATGGAAAGCGAACAAGCGTTTGTCGTGCCCATTTCACGCAGTGTTTTTCTGAGACCGAACATTTCATAAGGAGCAAAAAGATTGCATTTCCACTTTTGCCATTTCAAAATTTGCGAGGAAAATGACTCCTGTCAACAAAACAAGTCAGGGGGGGACGAAGAAATCAGGTGCCACTTTAACAAATTTCCCGCGTCAGATAGTCATTATAGCCGTTGGGATACATTCAAAAAATATCTTTACGGGAGTCCAAGCTTTGCACCGCATGTACAAAGAAGATGTCAGTCCTGTAGGCATATCTTACTACTCTCAAATATTCCGCAGCATGAACCTTAAGTTTAAAGCCCCGAAATTGGGCACCTGAGACACATTTGTATCCAAAATTAAAGTTGCTCAAGACGATGAGAAAACAAAGGAATTATCTAAGCAGAAACACAATCATCTAGAGAAAACAGAGTTCGCCTACGACCAACAAAATATTGACAAGGTAAATGCGGAGCAAAATGAAGACATGGGAGCCTTTGCATTCGATTTACGAAGCCCCCGTACGTCTTCAAGTGAACTGAACACACATCCTGATTTAGAAAGTGAAAATGAAAATTAAAACTCATTTTTGGATCTCATTTTTTATGTCAGCTGTTAGTTTTCAATGTTGTGGAGCAATCTTTTCAAAAACTTTTAATTAATCTCGTTGTCTTTTATCTTTTTTTTACATTTTACAACTATTAAGGCTATAATCTTTTATAATTATTATTAATTTGGGTGTACCCCAAGGCTCGGTTTTAGGCCCAATTTTATTTCTTATTTATATCAATTCGCTGTTTGCACTTAATTTTAGAGGCTCACCAACTGCTTTTGCAGATGATATAGGTTATTCTTATGGCTTGAATAGTCCTCTAGATCTAGTCTCTGACATAAACTGGGATTTAAATCTATTAAGTACCTGGTTTGCTGAACATAATCTGGTATTAAGCTCCAAAACTAAAATCATGTTCTTCAGTTTATCATCCATAAACAATTTGGATGCAAATGTTTCATATCACGCACCTGAATGCTTAAAATATAAACTTCTAAATTGCTACTGCAGGTCCAGCTCTTGTTTCTTTGATGATGTTAGCTGTAGTGATAATTGCTTCCTAATCGAAAAAGTTGATGAATTTTAATACCTGGGGCTCACCGTAGACGCTAGAATGAGCTTTTCTAATCATTCAGAAACTTTGAGGAAGTATTTTCGCTACACACTTAGACATTTTTTTTACTTGCAACAAATTTGCTCTACAATGCTCCTAAAAACAATCTATTATGGTATTTTTCATTCCAAACTGCAGTATGGAATCGCATGTTGGGGAGGTGCTTATCTAAACAAAATTCAACCATTATTAATTCTGCAAAAATATATGTTACGGAAAATATGCCGCAAACCTAGTAGACATCCTAGTTTTCCATTGTTCTGTGAACAGAAAATTCTTCCAGTTCGTCATATATACTGTTTTAAGGTGCTAAATTTTTTTTTTTCGAAGTCCGGGAATCGTAATTATCGGTTAATTTCAAACTACAATTTACGTGGAAACTTTTCAAACATGGTGTCTGTACCAAGTTTTCGTACTACCGCATATCGAAATTTTTATACTATATCCTCATACCGTCTATATAATTTGTTACCTCATTCAATAAGGATGATTTCAACGTCTGGAATGCCTATAAACCTTGTAAAACACTGGCTTTTCAATTTTAACTTTGATAATTTGGAATCCCTTCTTTCAGACATTCTGGTTTAAATTTTAATTCCAATGAATTATGTATATAATATATGTATTTATTAATTTTTCGCACTTATAAACATAGCATTTGTATTTCTAAAAAGAATTCGCTTCGAGTTATTCCATTTGTGTTTTTATGTTCTTACTCATTTTTTATATTTTTATATATTATTTTTGAATTCTGTTCTGTTAATTTTCATTTTCTAATTGGATACTTTGAAAATACTATATAGGGTCACCGCACCCAAAACCAATTTTGTGAAATTTGTAATATCTCTTTGATGTGACATTCAACACTATTTTTTGTACTTAGTGCATGAAAATATAGAATGTCTCTAATTTTCTTAAATTCTATACTTAGTACTTATAAACATTTTCGTATTTGTGAACCTTGAATTTTGTACTGAATTTAAAGAAATAAATTATATCTATCTATCTATCTATATATATAAAATAAATGAATTTCCTTACACCTTTTCGTTGTCCTTTCTTTTAATAATTTCAATTAAAAAAAAAATTGTTTTGTTCCTATAATATTTATAATTATTATTAGCTATAAGGGAAATTAATTAAAATAAATAAATTATCAATATATCCGTATTTAACATAATTGTTATAGTTTTCGTCTTTAATTCCACCATGGTCAGAATATCTTAAATCAATGTTTTTTAGCTTAATTCCATTAGGCAGGTTTAACAGCTTAAGTCAAGATTAGCTAAAGAAATTGTGTCTTTAACCCAAGGAAAAATAGCTAAAGTAAAGATTGGTTTATGAGCATTTTGATTCACAACAAGGAAAAACAGCTAAACTCAAGTTAAGATTTATGTTAAAAAGAATTATACTAAGGCAAAACAAATACAGTGTTTGTTTTGCTTCCCACGCTCTTATACGTTATGTTTTATAGAAAACTTAGTTTTTGTATAAAAGGGAGCTAAAAATTCAAGACTAATTTCAAGACTGTCAGGTTTTCCAATAATTTTCTAGAGCAGTTTGTAATTTCAAACTTTTTGAAAAAAACTTTAAACCATTCTCCTGAAAAATGTTGAAAACGGACATTAGCGGTTTTTGCTTGAGGCCACAGATGTGTGAGTGTTTTTTCTTATGTGTCGGGTATCACTGTCTCTCGCTTTTTTTTCATTGGGCTAGTTCCACTTTCGGATCCTTCAGAGATCTCTGAGGGATCCGTAAGTGGAATAAAATTTCAATTTACTGAGATATAGGATTCGCCTCCTCACTGCCAATTTTTAACCACTTTTTGTGCTGGTATTTGAAGAATATCGCATGCTTTCAGTTAATGTAAGGAAGAGAAAGCGAAGATTTCTTTTTTTTCTGTTACAGATGGAGAAAATATGTGTACGTGTTGCCATATAGGGTAGACAGGGAGCATTTACCATGGCGGTACCTTTGCCAATCGAGTTTTTTAGTCGAACTAACAAATTCTAAAATATCGAAAAATGGATATTTATTGCACAACACTAAATGAAAACATTCCACAAAGTTTGAGAATTCTCACTTAGACACCAACCGAGTTGGACGTGTGTGTTGTTTTTTTGACCTGTGGAAACAAAAATTATAATACATTTTGTTGTTTTTGTCTCCAGTTGTGTGTTATCTGTTAAAGGTGATAATTAATTCAAACAAATGTTTTTATTTTCTTTAATATCTTTTTTATTTTATTATTTTATTTTCACAATTTTTATTGTTTTTTTGTTATTACTGCGACGCAT
The DNA here is from genome assembly GCA_949715645.1 of Portevinia maculata. Taxonomy (NCBI): domain Eukaryota; kingdom Metazoa; phylum Arthropoda; class Insecta; order Diptera; family Syrphidae; genus Portevinia; species Portevinia maculata. The sequence goes on along the minus strand of OX454527.1, from coordinate 187,493,746 downwards.
TTCGAAGCAGTAGCTTCATCATCGGGCGTAGACTCTACGCTACTATAAAAGCAGCAATAGACGCAGTCGAAGTAAAAAAAAAGTATGTCCATAAGCGCAGCAGCTTTATTTTATGGTTTTAAGCGGACAACATTAAGAGAACGATGTAAGAAGTGACGAGCTTCTTCAAACCTGTTTAACGATGATTTGGAGAGTGTTATAAGTGTTAAAACGACTCAATATAGCTCCAAGTTTTCAAGTAACCAGATCTTCACTGTAGCACAAGAAAAACAACTCGTATCGTATTTTCAAGAAAGCTCAGATTTACAATACGGTTTCACATATGCTATGGCCCGCCGCTTTGCTTTTGAATTCGCATCCGCAATTATATCCAAGTTCCCTTTTCTGACTGAAAACAAAAAATGTGCTGGTGTGGATTGCTGGGTGGGAGTGGAACATGGTTGCTCAGGTTTGGCGGGTGATGGGAATGTATGTGTTTGACGTGTTTGGTATTTGTTGACTGCAAGTAGGTAGACCTAGCAGAATTATTGAGATTGTGATTGATTCTGACGCGGCATGATGTCCTAGTGTCTTCCATGAGCTTGATTGATCGGGCTGGGGGTGCCTTTCTTCCCCTATGGTTGTGGTGAACTGATCGTCGGATTTCAAGACTGTTTCTAGTGCTAGTACTGTTTGCGAATCGTGTTTGAGAATCCTTAAACTTGAAATGTTGAATGTTAGTGGTTTTTTGAAGGTTGCTTTTATAGGTATGGTCTCCATTATGGTTGCAGTTAACAAGTTGAACTTGGTTTTAATGATGCAGCCATTGTCGATCTGGACTAGTAATACTAGTCCTACCCCATGGCATATGACCGCGGCTAATGTCGGGTTGTTGCTGATGTAGAGCAATGTTAGGTAAGGTTCCTTCATACCTTCATCCTGTTTCACCTAATAAAAAAAATCTCGTCTGAAAGAGGGGAGGAAGGCCTCAGAGCGATCCGATAGTGGACTCGCCTATTGTTTTCATTACGAAAATGTGATTTTTAGCAGCCTTAAGAATATTGTCTATTTTTTTGGCTCGGTCGTCTCACACTAATACATTTTATAGGGTTATTTTTAAGAGATTAGTTAGCGTGAAAATTCCGTGATATCCCCGCTAAAAAAGAATCGAAAAGAGAGTACAAAACTAATAAATAAAACTAAGCGCATATAGTTAATTTATGATAGAGTTTGTCGTGGTTTGCTTATCAGTATCGCACTGCTCCAAACACTTATCTTAGAGACACTTGAAGGGTCATTTAGCTATTTTGACGTTTATAAAAATTAAATTAATATTAGAATTGTTTGCAAGAGTAAAACCAACGAGCTGCCTGAACTTCATATAAATCATATATTTTAGAAGCTGTATGTAAGTTGAGTACCTCTGGGAAGGGAAAAAGAGGTAAATTTTGTTGCAGTATAAAGCTTTTTGGGCTCAGTGGCTCAGTGGTTAGTTCGTTGGACTACTAATCGAGTGATCTCACCTCTTGCAAAAGTCAGACTTATACGAGTATTAATTGTCGTGAGAGTTTCTCAAATTTACTGTTCGGAGTCAGCGCAAAATTGTACGTTGATAGCACTATGTCAGAAACTCCCGCACAAGTGTCAACAACAACTGTACAAAGTTCCAACTCAATCTGATGCGCAAAAGGGACGATTACACAAATATTTGTGCGCAACCTATTTTGCGTTGATTGTACTATGTCAGAAACGTTTGGGCAAATGCCAACAACAACTAAACATGGTTTGAACTCAATAGAAAGAACGATGCACGAGCTCATGTAAGACGAACTCACATATAATAATTTTCATTATATAGAACCAGCTGCACCCGCCCGGCTTTACCCGTGCCCAGGAATTGTATTGGCCAATATGTTCGAGTAGAGAGTACCTATACTGTATAACTATTGTCCGGTAACCGACGTTCCTTGTTGCGCCTTACAAAAAACAAAATTGCAAGGTAAAGTTGGTTAACCGGTTTTGATCAAACCTTACAGAAATACTTTCAGGCCAAGACAGAAAATGACTGCACCTTTTTCTCCGCATCACTTAGTCAACCAACGCAACTTTTGCGTAGCTGTTTGTTGTCTTTCAGGTGCCTTTGTCAGCTTGGAATAAAACAGCAACACAAAAGAATGATATAATCATTTGTCATTCACTTTTACACCAATTGTTATTATCGATTCGTAGCGAGAAAAGCAATTCGCGAAAAAAGATGCAACCGCAGGGAAGGCACGATGAGCAACACACAAACAAATTTTCGAGCTGTTTATAGTATTATCTCGCAGCGCTAATTGCTATATAATCTAATCATTCTTCATACAAAATTCTCATACAAAAAACAATATCGGTTTTATCCAAATGAATATCAGAGCCGGCGGCCTTATTGTTCTTTAGCTTTCTTATAGCTAAGCCAACCTCTTCTATATATGATTATATAGAGCGAACAAAAAAATGCACTTCTGGGCCGATTTTGACCCAACTTCACAGAAACTCTCTTGAGCGAATACCTGCGAAATTTAGTGCAATCGGTTAGATGGTTTCGGAGTGGATTGCGTTGATATATCAGTTGGTTGTTTGATTTTTATATGCAGGAAAATTCATCCTGGGGATACAACATTAAATAAACGCATTGAAAACTCTAGCCCTTGAGTAACCAAATGCGAAGGAAGGGCGCAAAAAGCGAGACTTGCACGAGGCGCAAATTTCGCTAGAGGCGGCACTGTATACCATTCTCTAATGCATCGTCAGGGCAGGAGGAGCATCTCATCGTCGTCATACATTTTGTGACCGTTTTCTTGAATTCACATAATTTTTCTTTTTGTGCATGAAATGTGATATATTTCCAGCCAAAGGAACCGGGAGATGGGGATGGAGACATGGAGAAAGATATTTTGTCTTGCGATGCAACATCTGGAACAAGAACATATATGGATAATGGGGCACACCCAAAAAATAAGTTGTAAACTTGGTGTCGGTAGTGGTGTACCACGATTTTCAATTGTACAAAATCGTTTTGTTTGCGAAAGTAGTCTGGAATAACTTTTGAAAGCGTTTACACGTGGTATCAAAGATTTGCATTTCACAGTTATTTTTGTCCCAGTTAGAAAAATATGTTGGCCAGAACTGTATAACATGCACGTTCATAAGAGCCGCATGAACAAATGGCCGGTGTACCGCAGCAAGTAGGGATTGCTATGGTTTCCTCAGATTTAATTCTTGGTTAGCGCCTGCAGCTGCCAAGAATTTATTTTGTATCTGTAGATTTTTCCGCATTTATGGGCATAAATGTATGCAAAATGTTATGCAATGCAGTACTTCTGAGGCGTATAAAGTTGCTAGGGGATCTAACTTTTATCAATCTCCCTTGCTATGGTTTTGCTGCATATCTTGTCAGTTGTAGCCTTCTTAGAAGCTGCGAGCAGTTGTGGGAGTTTCCAAGAAAAAACAAAAAATGTTTTATTTGAATATAAATGCCCTTGACGGATGGATTCATTAAACTTAGCCATAGGAGCAGACGCAATTTTATTGAAGCTGTAATTTACACTTAAGTGTCGGTCGTTTAGGTTTTTAGCACGTTATCCAACAACAAAACCATAAGAAAGTTGCCTCAAGTGTTTTTTTTTCTCCTCGGTTTGCATATAAAACGTATTAGGAAGAATGTAACACTTTTAATCTCTAAAGGAATCTGATGGTGAACACGAAGTGTTGTCAGAAATAACTTAAGATGAATTTCCATAGATGAAATACATTTTAAGTGCGCCACGATCTCCACGGAAATCTACCCTAAATGGGAATTTGAAGCACCTTCAGTTAAGTGATTTTGTTTAGTGTGGAGTTATTTCGCATTGAAGGGCAAAATATTATTACTTTCTTGTGAGAGATAACTCCAATCCAAGGTCAGAGAGAAAAAAAAATTCATAATGCTATTAAAATTGTTCGATGGGCGACCATTGATTTTTCCTGGACTGAGTTATGTCAAGGTGCTGAAAAAGAGGTACTGGGAGACGAACCCTTATTAAGTGTGTTACTGATACCCTGCTGTCATTGAGTCAACAGCACAAAGTACGGTGGGGCTTATGACCTGTTGGCGTAACTTCGCCAAGGCATCAAAAGGGACCTACATATAAGTCATGAGAAAGATACAAGACGCCGCGGAAAATGAATCACTTCAAAAGGCAACCAGATCTAGCACACGTTAGTGGACTATGACATGAAAGTATGCACTTGGAACGTGCAGATGCTATACACCCAGATGCTACTCAAAACTTGAGTCTGTCCTCAGAGTTTTAGATTGATTTTTAGGACGTAATCAGATGTTCGCGAAATGCATCAAAGCTTTATTCTAAAACTCGCTTTGGCGAGCTGTCATACACTATCAATTTAGATAGTCTTTGTCCATTTTGGATTTTTTTCCCAACAAAATGACCAAAACTCGAAATTTTGTCAAAGAACCTGCTCTACATGTTTTGCTATAACTGTTATTTTTGATTTTAAAGGATTTTATCGGAAAAACAAAAATTTTGTCGATTGCGCCCCCAAAAGTGGGCGTTATCAATCACTTTGTATGAGAGAATTGTTAAGACAGACTTTTTCTACATAGTTTGCGAACAAAATGGCTTCATTTAAATCAATTTCTTTTAATTTTTTTTGTTTTGTTAAATTTTAAAGTCTGGCTACTTACACGCCAGTGTAAAATTTTTTATTCTCGTTAATTTTGAGCCACCAAAGAGTGTATTGTCAAAATATCACCCTTCTAGTTTGAGATTGTAGGGAGTTAAAATTGTAACATGTGTTTAAAAGCACCAAACCTAATACCGCCATCTGATGGAAAATAGTGTGTTCTAAGATTATTAAGAGTAGGTAAAGAAAAGTTAATCCACTTGCGTAATTGGTAAATTATTGGGTAATCAAGAACAACATTTCGATAAAGTGATGTAAATATAGACTATTTAAACAGAATATCGTTTTATCAATAAAGTCTACTATAAAAAGTCGCTAAGGCGACCCCGCTGTAGAACCAACTTTGCGCTTTTTTTCCAAAGGAAGGTATCAAAAATGTAGCTGAAAGCCAATAAGTAAAACAACCAAGAAAGAAACATGCAAAAACCAAACAAGAAATGTTGAAAAGCGAAAGCCTTGATATCTGGACGATTGTTACTAAGGCGAGTTAAACAAATATTGTTATGTATAATCCAGAAGAATTGAAGATAAGCAAACAGCCGGATTGCCCATTTGCCCTGGTTGAGCTTCATATAACAATGCACTTTCTCTATAATCTGACAAAAGTATAATTATGCTATTAATTTAATACTCATTTCCGTTCAAAAGTTCATGCCATATTTACCCCAAAATTAAGTTCGAACAGACAGGGTGAAGACAGACTAAACAAATTCTTGCCGACGACGTCTGTAAAAAATTTGCGGCATTCATGTTGTCTCTCAACAGAAAAGACTGCAGATAAGTTACTGGCGTTCTTACGGGCCTTTACGTTTGTTATGCTCTTCAAATAAAAAGACCGATCAGTTGGACTCAGTGTTGCCGAAAGTACTCCCATAGGAGTATTGTACTACTTTCAACACCTCCGTACTCCCGTACTCCTCCTTTAACATTCGCACTCCTATTATTTTTAAAGACCTTAAATATCTTACACTTTAATTCACTTAAAATTTAATGTAAATTTATCAGCACTTTTATCTTCCAAACTGTCGTCAAAAAGGAAATTTCTCTCTTTCTTGTTTGTTTTTGTGTTTCGTTGGTTTCTTTCTTTTCTCTTTCTTTCATTCAGTTCGGTATTTATTTTATTGTTACCTGAGATTGTATTTTCTTGGTCGTTTTTTTGTTTAAACTCCGTGAATTGTATAGTTCAATAAAATGAAAACGATTGTTAAATTAATACTTGAAATATTGTAATTTTTGTTAGAATAATTCAAAGTAAACTTGTATTTTACATAATTTAGTAAATTTGATTCCTTTGAGGCGGTAAGGGCAAAAAGCTGTAAATGTGTCTCGTGTTGCTTGAAGTTCTAAGACAAAGAGTCTGCTGCTGTTTCTAAAAGCTTAGCAGCAAAATCACCTGCTACAAGAAGCAACGATATTGAGTTTTCCAATGCTGAAAAAGTATTTGCTGTTGAAGTTGATACACCGACCAAATCAAAATCGGCAAAGGCAAAAAAAGTTCAAACAGCCAATGTCAATGTGTCTGCTGCTGTTTCTGCAAATTCGGTTCCTGAATCCCCTGCCGAAAGAACCGACGATGTTGAAATTTCTGATGCTGCTGAAGTAAATACACCTCCCACATCTTCTTTGGAAATAGCAGAGTTTTGGTCAGAGATATTTGTCTTAAAAAATGCCCATAATGAAACACTTTTCCCTCTGACAAGGGATTTTGTAAGACCAGTATTCCGCACAGCAGCGCACCGGCAGCACGATTTTTTCCCAACTGTTTCTCATTAAAGATAAACAACGGAACAGATTGGAGGTAAATACATTGAATGCAAATCAATGAAGCATATTTAAAAAAAATTGCAAAAAAAAGTTTTGTTTGTACTACTATTTTTTCAAAATACTCCCCATTTTTGGCTGCACTTGGACTGCTAAATGGGGAATGACAAGAGTTCTCAGCACGAATGAATCCTCACCAGGCAAACAGTCACTTAGTGCACACTTACACACAAGAAAGGGTATGAGGGTGACGAATAGAAAGCGAATTCAACAGATTGGCAACGTAAGAATCATATCTTTTGTGCGACATGATCAGTCTCTGGACTGTTTACGTAAGCACAATTATTGTTGGCGTCGTTAAACCATGGGATTGTTTATCGTAGGATGTCTACAATCGACGATGGTTTTAAGTGTCTTGCAAGGAACAGTTTTATCTCTTATTTATACAAAGCATAAATTCCATGAGTTAGTGTAGCAAAAGCCATTTTGACTTCACGCAATGCTTATTAAGCATTTTCTACACGTCTCCATTAGCCGTCGACACCACGATCTATTTTATAATATGTGTTAATGTACATAAATATATGCCCGCATTATCTATAAGCGTATCCGCTTAACACGTTGTCCCAAGCAACTTAAGGGGCGAGGCTTGAGCGATACAACTGCGAATTTGCTCGTATTAGGTGGCAGGTATTTGGTTCTGATGTGGTAAGAGCTGTGAACCTAGACCAGGCATCACTGCCCCAACTTGTTTTTCTTACAAAAACGAGAACATATCAGTAAAAGTGGTTTGGTTTTTCTGGCAGTACAATGGACTAGTATTGTAGCCCAGTCATTTTAGACATTTTAAACCATATCTGAGGCGCTCAGCGCCATAACCCTCATTTTGAAAAAAAGAGCTGACAACGCAGATCGAAGCGAAATTTCGAACTCTATACACAACAAAATTTTCATAGCTGTATATGGTACCGTGTTGAAATTATTGTCCAAAGTCTGTTTTTTGCCTTATGCGAAATTCGACAAATCTGAGAAGCCAAAACGGCCTAAGCTGTTTAGGCCATTTGGAAATTTAGAACAGAAAAAATGCGTGTGGGTTAGGCCAAAAATCCATCTGGACTTTTTTGATGTGATAATTTTAGAATTTACGATTTACAAGATCAGGAAAATTAAAAAGTGCACATTAGAGTTGCTCAAAGTACAGTCAACTCTCGATTATCCGGCATTCTACTAACCGGCAAACCTATTAACCGGGAAATTCATTTTCAAAAATTTAATTATTTCCAAATCGGTTATCCGGGATTCACTCTATCATCCGTGATATATATTTTAAAAGAAACCCGGGCGATAAGCCTTTTTAACTATGTATGTATGTATGTATTTTGTTTTGAGTTTTTGTGTTTGTTGACTGCCAAAGTTATGTATTTTATTTGAAATAAATGGAAAATCATTGTATGAAGTGCGTTTCTTCTCTTACAATATGATTTTCGATTATCCGGGATTTCCGATTTTCCGGCATGAACTCGGTCCCGAGCACCCCGGTTAATCGAGAGTTGACTGCACTTATATTTTTTACATCCATAGTATCTGTGACCTGTGAGTGTAATGGTGTGAGTACTTGTCACTTATTGATTCTGTGTCGGAATACTTCCCAACATCCAGTAATTCTTTAATTTCATCCCGTTCAGAAAAGGAAATGTTGCCTGGGCCATCCGGCCTCAAAATGCTTTTGACTGCCCATGTCCGTTGAAATGTCATCAGTATTTCGCCGAGCGTAATCTGAGCAGGATTTTTGAAAACTTCTATAAAATTGGCGATCGTGACTTGCAGAATGCGTATTTATGTGGACAAATCACAGTTATGGAGAAAAAGAGATGCTACAAGAAGTCTGTTGGTGGAAGTCGAAGGTTTAATTCAGGATTTACAAACTACCTGCAGAAAATAATGTTGAAGTTCAAGTCTGCAAAAAATATTTTAAGCAGATCTTACAAATTACTGGGTCGTTTAACACGCGCTCTTAATTATAAAAAACCGGAAAGTGGCACAACGACACCAACACGGGACCAAAGAGGAAGACATCCACCTTATAACAAAACTTCTGTAGAATGTACTGATGTGGTGAAAAAATGTATTGATCAATTTCCCAAGTACAGCTCCCACTACTCCAGAAATAAAAACATTCAGAGAGAATTTTTGGCTCCAACCTTAAACATAACGATTATGTACCAGCTCTATCGTGGATCAGTAGAGGAAGATAAAGTTGTTTCAAAGTTGGTGTTTACAAAAATGTTTTCACAAAACTTTAATCTACATTTCCGTGCACCAATTTCTGACAGTTGCAAGAAATGTGACTCGTTCAAAGTGAAGATAGAAGCAGCGAATGATCCTTCGGAAAAGGAGAGGCTTTCAACTGAACGAGACTTACATCAACGGAGAGCCGAGTCAGCAAGAACAGGGATGCAACAAGATGCAATGCTGAACAAGGATCAGTATGCGGTTACTGCACTCGATCTTATGAAAACTCTTCCAACACCAGTCATTTCCACAGGAATAGCTTACTATAAGAGACAGCTTTGGACATACTGTTTGGGTATTTATGACTTAATAATAAACAAGTCATTCATGAATACCTGGAATGAGGGAATAGCTTCACGTGGCCCACAAGAAATAGGTTCTTGCATTATGCATTATATCAAAGCCAATGTCAAGTGTAAGAAGCTGATAATGTATAGTGACCAATGCGGAGGACAAAATCGGAATATTAGAATGAGCACCATTTGCACATACATTGTCAACAATTCAACCTTCCAAGTGGAGCACATTGACCACAAGTTTTCAGTATCTGGTCACTCATTTCTGCCATGCGATCAAGATTTTGGGCTTATTGAAAAGGAAAAGCGCTTCTATAAAGACATTTTTACTCCTGATGATTGGGACCGTGTAATCCTCAATGCAAAATAAAGAAACCATTTCAACTTGTTAAGAAGACTGCAGAGGATATGTAAAGCATCAGATTAATAGAACAGCTTGTTACCAACGGAAAAATTTCTACAGACAAAAAATCCAAAGTAGAATGGTTAAAAATTCAGTGGCTCCGATTCGAAAAAGAAAAACCTTTCATTATTCAATACAAATACTCCAACAACGAAGATGTATTTTTTCAAGAGGTAGATATTTCAAAGAGGAAGTCCAGCAAATCCGTGGATGTAGAACTGGAGTCACTATATCCTGGAGGAAGATATATTGATGCAGCAAAGTTTAAGGACTTACAGGAGCTTAAAGAATTTATACCGCCGAATAAGCACAATTTGTATGACAATTTGAAAACGAATTCAAGAGCTGAAGATATAGATATTCAGGAGGAGGTAGATGCCTAAAGAACTCTATATATTTTGGAAAGTTTACATAAAACCAAAACGACCTATCCAACAGTTTATAGCGAACTGGGCATTTGTACCTGATGCCAAAACGACCTAAGCCACATATTTTTCTTTATTTATCGTTTAAAATAGCCTTTGTGATATTGAATAAAGAGCTTTTAGTAACTGTAACCAAAAAATCTAGTTTATATTTATTTATTATTAATAAAAAAGATATTAAAAACATTTGAAAAATGTGTATTTCTTTAAATTCATTTATCTCAGTTCGATTTTTTTGGGGTTAGGCCGTTTTGGCGCTGAGCGCCTCATCTAATCTGCGGAATAATTCCTAGTGAGCTAAATTTTTGTATACACCTTTACTACGGCGTTGTAATGAAGATGTGCAAAATCGACATTGATATCGTGCCGGCTTAAAAAGAAGGTCAAAAGGTCACGAGAATCTGTTTTTCGCAAGTATCTCGCGATCTATTGCTCGGAGGTCAATAGAGGTCATCATAAAAATTATTTGTCGTGAAATTATCTACAAAAAATGCCTCTTGCATTTTTATCTAAAATTAACCGTTTTTGGAGTAACAACACCGTAATAAAGGTGTATACAAAAATTCAGCTCACTAGGAATTATTCCGCAAGATAAACCTAAAATGACTGGGCTATTGAGTCTGAGTGCTCTAGTGTAGAAAGTCCCGTACCCCGTTCAAACAAAAAGGTGCATTTCTGCTTATTGGACATTTTTAACTCTTCTCTTTTGGTTTTCCGTTCTAGAGTAGTTGTGAATTGGACGTGAATAAAAAAACTTAAAATCGAACTTCGATTGTGATTCCAAATTTTTGCCTTATTTATTTATTTTTTGGTCTTAAAATATTCTACCGACCAATTTGTGAAAATCATAACCATAAATATGAAGCAAACACGTACAAAAATATTCGGTCAAAACAGGAAAATGGTCAATACCATGAATAATATATCCAACACTTTTCAGGTGAATTCAATTCGTTGCGGGTGGCAACGGTGCAGTGATAGTGTATTCGCTAGCACAATAAGGGTACAACTTTATAAAAAAAGAAAAAATGCTGGGTAGATAACCGTCTAGCGAATGTTGAGAGTGCTCAACTGGCAAATGTGGTTTAGTTAATCGACAACAGTAAAACAACGGGAAAAGCGAAAAGCTTGATGTATGCTGCAAATCCAACAACGTGGGAGGACACGCAAAGGATGCTCAAACAACAGTATAGACAAACCACCAATTATAGCGTCATTATCAGTAAAATAAATAAAATTTAGGTAAACACTATTTTAGAGCTATGTAATAAGTTAGAAATAGTAATTATCGAAGCTCATGAGTATGCTGTATATGAAGCAAATTCAGATAACATTACTCAATCAATAAATCAACTTTTAGTCATATATATTAAAGAACTTTTATTAAGAGAAATAACACTAGTTGATTTAAATGAAATCAAGGGGATTCAAAAAACCTATATACCTGATGCAGAGGGAAATCTTAAAAAGCCTCTTCCAAAAAGCCATGTACATTTTAATCACAACCAAACAAGTACTAACCACTTACAGAACAGTAGACATCCAAATCGATATACTCGTAGTTTAACCAACGACCATACCACGTCGAGTTAATCGGTTCTCGTCAGTCGTTCCGCAACTCTCGAAGAGATAGGTCGGCTAGTTAGTGACGTACGCAATACAGCAAAGTGAAAACCAAATAGTGGACATTAATTTTTTTAATTCAAGTGCAGATAAGTAGAGTGCGTAGCGAGCTCTTACGCCGGAGGTGTGGGTTCGTTTCCAGCCAGAACCAGGTTTTTAATTTTTATTTCATAAAACCAAATTATACTGATAGAGACAGTGGAGAAAAAAGTGCCGCAAAGTGGTCAGGTGATGGACCCCGGAAAATCGGTGGTCCGGCGTACGGGCGTGGGTGTGCCGTTGCATCGCGTGGTGAAAGCACGTGTGCCGGCTAAAATATCAGCTTTAGCAGCAACAACAATAACAACAAGTGCCGCAGTAGCAGAAGCAACTATGGCAAAGACAGCGGTACCGGCAAAGATGACAACGGGTCGTTTGCCAATAAGAGCAATGCAGCAAGATGCAACAACAACAAAAACAACATCATTAGAAGCAACAACAGCAGCGAATAAAAAAGCATTGACGCCCGAAGAAGCGGCCAATTCGGCGGATATAGTCGAAAAAGCAGCTACAACAGTAGCAGCCACAGAAAGTCCCATAACATTTGCGGCAGAGTTCCAAAGAGTGGAGAAAAGGAGAAAAAAAATAAACCCGAAGCCGAATCTGTCGGCCAAGAGGCCGGCAAAGTTAGAGGGTTTAAGTTTGGCGACACCAGGTTGTTATGACTACGACGCAGAAAGCTTCAGCTCATATGAACCTGACGTTGAAGCGGGCCGGTACGTTGGCGAAGGAAACTCCTTTCGCGATCTACCGGTCGATACTGAGGACGCCGTCCAAATGGATGAGGAAGAGGAAGAGGATGAGGAGGCGCAGCTCGATAAGCTAATTAAAGAGCTTTTGGAGAAGCGCGAGAAGTTGCGGCAGAAAAAACTGCAGCAACAAGAACAACAAAAAGTGCTCAAGCAGCAGGTGCAGCAGCAACTGCAAGAGAAACAGCAACAGCGACAACAACAACAACAACAAAAACAACAACAACAACATCAGCAACAACAACAACAACAGCAGCGGCAGACGCAGGAAAAACATACAAGGAAAGAAAGAATTCCCCCCATAACTGTAAGTAATTTCGATATAAGCGATAGTATTAGGTTATGTAGATTAATTACAAAGAACTTTCATGTAAAGCGGCTTTCGGCCAATAAGCATATAGTTATGTGTGAAAATATAGAGGAGTACCAGAGAGTGCGTACCGCCTTGGGAGATGTAGAGGCCGAGTACTTCACATACACCCCAAGGGAGCAAAAGTTAAAAACCGTGGTGTTGAAGGGAATTGATCCCTCAATTAAAACGGAGGAGCTAGAAAGAGAGCTTAAGACCTTTGAAAGCGACGACCTGAAGTTCGTGGGGGTCAAGCCGTTTTCCTCAGCTGTGACAGGTGGTGGTAACCGTCACTTACCATTCTTCCTGGTACAGCTTACTCCCGACAGCAAAGTTGACAGGCTGCGAAATATCCGCTTCCTGTACTACCATGCTGTGAGATGGGAAAAAATAAAACGGTCAGATCGCATACTTCAATGTATGCGCTGCCAAAGGTTCGGGCACGCCGCAGCTAACTGCAACATGCAGTTTAGATGCGTCAAGTGCGACAAGGACCACAAACATGGTGAATGCTCTCTAGGTAAGGAGAGAGTCGAAGACCGGAGTGTACTCTCCTGTGTGCTATGCAGGAACTCTGGGCATCCCGCCAACTTCAGGGGTTGCCCAAAGTACCAGGAGCTGAAAAAGCGAGTCCAGGCCCGCAAACAGCAGTCGGAAGACGATAGGCGTCAAAAGAGTCGCTCGTTCTCGAATTTTGTGGCACCTAATGTGTCCTTTGCCCAAATGGCAGCTGGACCGGGTCAAGCCCAAATGACATTAAACCAACCAAAGGTAGCCCAAAAGGCACCAGAGGTGGATCTGGACTTAAAATCGATCCTTCTGTCTCTGCACGGAAAGATCGATAAGTTCCAGAAACAGTTAAATGAACAAGCGGCCCGAATTGACTTTATCTATTCGGAGCTGTTTGTGGGTTCTGGTGTGCCATAAATCTAATGGCTGCGCTGGATGAGGGAAACTTAAAGATCCTTGCTGTGAATGTTAATTCACTAGTCAGGATCGAGAAAAGAACGTCACTTGCCAATTTGTTGAAAACCGAAAACCCAGATGTGCTTTTGGTTAGCGAAACTAAGCTAAATCAGAAGCACAAATTGGGGTACAGAGACTATCATGTAATAAGAAGAGACCGGCCTCACTCCATTCAAGGAGGTGGGGTTGGAATCTTAATTCGAAAAGGCCTGCGCCATAGGGTTATATATAGCGGGGACGTGCGTAGGTTCCAGTTGTTGGAAGCATGCATCATATGCATTCCTCTCCATAGCCGGAGGAGAATGTATGTGGTGTCGCTTTACGCACCTGCAGCACCTCCACCCAACCAATTTATGACAGAGCTCGAGACACTTTTTCGTAGTCTGCAGCTGAACTCGGAAGAAAATTATTACTTCTTGGCCGGAGATATTAATGCCAAACATGCGGCGTGGGGAAATGTTAATGCAAATCCCAGGGGCAATCAGTTTCACGACTGGTGGCGCCTCAATATGATTGAGTACAACCTCGAGTTGTACGCGACGGATATCCCTTCTTTCCCAAGAAGCGGTGCTTTCCTGGACTTGGCCTTAACGGATGCAAGACTTCAACTGACAAACATAGATCAAAACACGCGGAACTGTTTGCGTGCGTTTGAGTACGATAGTGACCACTACGGACTCGCCGCCGCAATACGGATCCCGAACGAGCAAACGCTGCTGGAGGAGTACGAAGCAGTGTGTTCATTCGATTATCGGAGGGCACAATGGTCGCGCTTCTCCAGATTTTTAAAGCGAGATATACGTTCGAGTGGGATCGACCCACCGACAAACAGTAACATGACAAATGATGACATTGATCGGCATTTATTGCAAATGGACGACGCCATCAAACGAACTATGGAACGAACTATTCCTCGGGTAAGACGTTCCGACGACGACCAGACAGAAAAGTACAGAAACCCTACAATCGACGCACTATACCGACAGAAAAGTAGACTGCTCTCGAGGCTTAAACGGCTGTACAGACAATTTGCTGACCCCAACGACCCGGAGGTTAGGATGCTGAAGTCAGAGATCCGAATCCTGAAACAGCTGATTAAAGAAAATTACAGAAAATCTGTAAGTCTGTATTGGGGCAATAAAATTCGGGCTATTAAAACCTGTAGTCCGAATATGTTCCCACAGATAAATAAGTTGTTCAGGAGGAAAGATCACAATGATATTCCTTGTGTTCGAATCTCAGACAGCAGAGAACAGACAGACAGTACTGACTGCTGGAATAAGTCCAGAAAGTGTTGCTTCAAACGACGATTTTTTCGTGGTCGAGGACCCACAGGAGAAAGTGGATTTCCTGGGCGCTTGTTTCGAGGCCGTGTATACGGTGAACAATCCTGTTCGCCGTAACCACGACATTGAGAATAGGGCTCTGGTGAGCCACTTCTATCTGCGCACCGAACTTGAGAATTGGCGATCTGAGAATAACGGATTCACCGTGTTCACTGATGAAAACCATGCTAATGCAGTTGTCGCCAATGGCCGAGATGCATCGCACTTGTTCGTGTCGAAGGATGATCTTCTGTGCATCTTCGAGTCACTAAAGAATAAAAAGTCGGCGGGGATGGATGGTGTCCCAAACGTCGTATTGAGACACCTGCCTCTGGAGGCTGTAGATATTTTCACCACGCTGTTTAACAATGCGCTGAATAATGCACATTATCCGGCGCATTGGAAGGTAGCTGTGGTACACCCTATCCCGAAAAAAGGTAATGATAGGACGAACCCTGCCAATCTCCGGTCAATTAGCTTGCTTCCGAATATTAGCAAGGTCTTTGAAAGGGTTGTCAATAGAGCCCTGTTAAAGTGGGTCGAGGACAATAATATAATCCCGGACAACCAGTTTGGTTTCAGGGCGAGGCATGACACTATTCATGCCGCGTCGAAACTGGTTTCCGACATTCAGTGGAATAAATGCAAGAGCCAATGCACGGGTGCTTGTCTGGTTGATTTTGAGAAGGCTTTCGACACCGTATGGTTAGAGGGACTTTTCTACAAGTTGACCAGGCGGGGGATGCACAAACCTTTGCTATATGTAATTTATAATATGCTTATGGGAAAGAAGTTCGTTGTCAAATGTGGCAACGTGATTTCGAGCAGAGTCTTTGAAATTAAAAACGGTTTACAGCAGGGGGCGGTCAATTCTCCGATCCTGTTTAACATTTACACGAGTGATATGGTGGGTTCACTCAGACATGCTATAGCGTATGCCGACGATTTGGTGGCATACAGGTCAGGTCCTAAAATCGAGGTCATCAACATTCTTTTGCAGCGTGACTTCGATCAAATTAAGCGATATTGCGATGACTGGAAGTTAAAAATCAACTTTCAGAAGACGGAAACAATCTTGTTCAGGACTCCATTGGCTGGGGCCTCTAGGGATACCAGAAAAAACTGGAAGAAATTGACCATTGTTGGACAAAATGGGCAGCCATTGGCGGTGAGAAGCGTAGTTAGATATCTAGGTATCTGGCTTGACCAGTATCTATATTTCGATAGACATATAGCTGCTTGTCTTGCTGGGGCCAAGAAGGCTTATGCTCTGACAAGGAGACTGTTTCATAGCAGTCAACTTGACTCTAGAGTGAAGGTCATTTGCTACGTGGCCCTTATAAGACCGATCATCGCTTATGGTTGTCCATTGTGGTTTAATATATCGCCTAGTTATATGGAAAAGATTCGGGTTTTGGAGAGACAATGTCTTAGGACCTGTCTTCGATTGTTCCGAACGCCTGAATCCAATTATATAAAATACTATCCCAACAAGGCCCTATACGATGGGTCTCAGTTGAATAGGATTGACAATTTCCTCATTAAGGTCACTCGAAGGCACGTTGCAAGGGCGATGGCCAGCGACAATAGTCTGATATTTGGGGCTTACTACCCCAATGAAATGTACATAGAGAGTACGCTCCGGTCTGGCTTTATCCCGCCAGAGGCATTTATCCATATTGACGCAAAAGGGCTGGTACAGACGAGGGATGGTATCCCGGTATTATACCACCGCTACCGCAGCGCGAGAGATAAGCGGCTCATCCGCGGCGAGGACATCGCCAATGCTCATGAGCTCCTCCGTTTTAGTACCGCAATATCGGAGAGGGATCAATTCGACACGGAAAAGCAATTCGCCGAATTTTGGTGGCTTGTTGAGGGGGGAGGGGTCAACATGCCCTCCCAGGACGGTGCGTTACTCTAGCTAACATCCTCTTAGCTTATAAGTTAGATTAAGTTAGCTAGGGCGTTTTTGGGAGAGGCCGGGCTCGCCAACGTGTGGTGGTGCTTCCGGGAGTTGGCTGACGCTGTAAGGCTTCAGTCGGCTCACGGCGGCGCGTGTGCACGTTGACGACTGCCAGGCACCCGGAAAGCAATTAGGATTTTGACCACTTGTTGCGCAAGGCAACGAGTGTTCAGAATCCTAATTATAGTTAGAATATGTTAGGTAGTTTAAGTAAGTAGAATAGGTAGTTGGTAATTTGTTTTATATAAAAATATAAAATTTAAATAATGATGCCGAGTTTTATTTAATTTTCTCGAGGAACACATATGTAAGATTAGTTCGTAAAATAGTTTTTAGGCCGAAAGGCAATAATTATAAGATACAGTTAAGTTTAGGGCGTCCGCATAAGGATCAGTAATCTAGAATAAGTATCCTGTTAATTTTAAGTTAGATTTAATCATTTTTGTCTAGTATGTAAGTTGATATAAGCTAATAATTAATAAAAATGAATTTAAAAGTAAAGTAAAAGTAATCGGTTCTCGTCAGATCACCGCAATTAAACGACGTTGGGCGCGGTTAGTACGTAGATGGGGGACCGTTTGAGAACAACCGCGTGTCGTTGGCCAGTCCCATCTACAGAGTTGAGGTAGATAATACATACGTGGTATCACAATGGACCTAATTGGTCTAAGTGTGTCGGTTTCTGCCGACAGCCACATAAACCTAACTTAACCTATACTCGTAGTTAAACACTAAACAGGTAGAGAGTTCAACGGAAGTTTTAATTTTAGAAAGCGAAATAGGTATTCACAAAACAATTATCAGCCTCACAATAACAATAATAGGCAAAACACAAATTAAGGACAAATCACACAATAACACAATAATAGTAATTTCATATAAAAATTTGAATATAGGACCAACTAGTAACCAGCAGCGAGGCCATAGATCAGGGTCTTACACGCAAAATATTGTAGGATGCAGGATTGGATGACTGTATCCATGTTACAAGTTTTGGCACGCTCGCGATGCACGGCTGTTGCTCGTCGAATGGGCGGTCCTTTGTTACTTACCATCCCTCAAAAGTATTTTCATGCCAAGCTAGAAGGAAGCACGCTCAGAAATAAATACAAAACCTAGTCAGATGTTGTTGACCAGAGGTGATGCAATACCCCTCCTGTAGGAATAACCCGCCCTACTATGCATATTGTGCACCTGGGTTACCTTGCCTACGATGTTACGATAACACTTGTTTAATTAAGACTTAAGCGGAATTAGTCTGATGTATTCCCATTATCTTCTGCACTTGCCTAACTAAAATTTGTACATAAAGGGTTTTTCATTAAGGACTTGACAACATCCTTTTTAAATAAAATGCAAAATACTTGAGATAGGTATCTGAAAAAAAAAATTATTGCTTGAGTTACTATCAAAACATTTATGATTGGAATTCGACTTCGTTCATATGTAAACCACGGGAACGTATATGCAGCGGTCGATACGTTGAACCCAATTTTCGGTACGGCCGCTATTTCTCGTTCAATATTGGATCTGAGCTCCTCTAACGTCGTCAGCTTGTTTGCATCGACCAATGATTTGATGTAGCCCCTTAAAAAAAGTCTGGAGGCGTTAAATCACACAATCTCGGCCAATAGACGGGTCCGTTTCTCGAGATAATATTCACTGAAATGAGGCTTCAAAAACTCGTTGTTGCACCTTCTGCGTGACTTGTGGGGTGTCACCATGTTGCTGGAACCACATATCTTTAATGTCCAATTCATGCGGGTGGCAACAATGCAGTGGTATTGTATTCACTTGTTGATTGGATAGTTGCGTGTTCAAATCCCGACCATGTCTATGAAGCGAAAATCAGCAGAAAAAAATCGATATAAGTGCAGCGAATGCTTGAACCAACGCAACCACCAACTCGGAATTCAAATATATGTAAACGTTTGTTCCTTCATGTACCTCACCACAATGAAAATGTTGATTTTTTTGGAATATTTTGTCATTGACGGTTTGGTAATCGGTTTAAGGTGCGTTCACACGCTTACATTAAAGGCAAAGGAGTGGAAACTGCGCTACACGACGTCGTCAGCACTATAGAAAAGTCTCTTAAGGACAAAGAATACACACTTGCAGCGTTTTTAGACATTAAAGGAGCATTCAAAAATGTGGAAACGCGAGCAGTGGAAAGAGAATTGCAGAACTCTAATGTCGATCAGTCTGGTGATTATGAGATTGCTCAATGGAAGGTACATCAATGCAACACTAGGCGATAATGACCTAAGAGTCGTGGCATCCAGAGGCACACCACAAGGTGGAGTCATGGTTAAGCTTAACCGTCTGGGTAGATGTAACTCGGTATCGCTTGCCTGGGTTCCTGGGCACACAGGTATCGAGGGAAATGAAAGAGCGGATGCTCTGGCCAGGAAGGGCTCTTCAACAGCCTTCATTGGCCCACAACCATCTATAGGATGCTGCTCATCCGTCCACAAACGTGAAATGGATTCGGCTCTATGCCAACAACATTCCGAATACTGGCATGACCTGGTCTCATGCAGGTATTCGAAGAAGCTAGTGGACGGTCCGAAAATCAGCAGAGCTAAGTTTTTGCTTGGACTAAACAGGAAAGACTTGAGACCCTTGATTGGTCTCGTCACCGGTTTCAGTCCTCTTAACGAGCACCTCAAAACCATCCACATTAGGAGCTCGGGCCTATGTGAGTGCTGCCTGGAGGCGAATGAAACGGTATCTCACTTCATCTGTGAATGTCCGGCTTTCGCCAGAACCAGGCTTACCACTATAGGCAAACAATTCGTCAACGAAGATGAGATGGGTGACATTGAACTAGCTAAGATTCTTCGCTTTGCCAAGGCTACTGGTAGGTTCTCCCTCACTGTATCTTACTAATCGCCAATAACCAGCGAGCGGGCAGCTATGCTGAGGTACAATGGACCAATAGGTCTAAGTGCTTGTCATCTACTGATGACCCCACTGCACATACAATACAATACAATGCAAGGTAGAGTCATATCCCCCTTACTCTGGGTCCTTGTTGTCAACGAAATACTCCTAAAGTTCAAAAACAGAGGGGTCAAGGCAATTGCATACGCGGATGACGTGGTACTGCTTGCGACAGGAAAATTCCTATCAACTCTGAGCGAACTGTTAGAAAACTCCCTGCGGACACTCACTACGTGGACAAAACAATGCGGTTTTGGGATCAATCCACAAAAGACTGAAATGGTGTTGTTCACTAACAAAAGAAGAATACCAGAATTCAAACCACCAGAAATTGAGGGAATACCCTTGAAGGTGGCGGAGAGTGCGAAATATCTAGGAATTATCCTCGACAGGAAGCTGAGTTGGAAGCCAAATGTCGATGACAGAGTTAGGAAAGCGGCCAACGCTTTCTACGCATGCAACCGTATCTTCGGCAAAAAATTGGGTCCAAACCCAAAAATACTTCTGTGGATGTATACGGCAGTTGTGCGACCAATACTCACATACGGCAGCCTAGTCTGGTGGCAAGCCACAGACAAGGCAACCGATCTCAAGGTGATTTCAAAAATACAAAGACTATCATGTATAGGGACAACCAGTGCAATGAGAACAACCCCAACCGCTGGCTTGGAAGCCATTCTCAATCTGCCACCATTGGATCTATACATGCAGGAATCGGCCGCAAAAAGTGCCTTGAGGATCAGCCAAACAAACAGCTGGAACCCGAGTCATTTCAGACATACACTGATTCTGAACATGTACATAGGGAACAACGTCATATCTGACTACGTGTCTCCTTACTTAGATTTCGAAAAACCATTCTCTTGTTCATTTCCGAGCAAGGAGGAATGGTACGCAATCGAACCCATGAAAAGGAAATCGATATCCATCTTTACAGACGGATCTAAGATGGACTGTGGAACGGGTGCTGGACTATTCTCAGAGGAACTACATATTAACAGATCGATTAGATTACCTGATCACTGTAGTGTATTCCAAGCAGAGGTCTTAGCAATCACTGAAGTCGCAAGCATGGTATCAATGATGGAGATACCACACAGTGATATTACCATTTTTATTGATAGTCAGGTGGCCATTAAAGCGGTGTCAGCTACAGAAATAAAGTCCTTACTTGTTCGTCGTTGCCGCGAGGAGCTCAAAGCTCTTGGCACAAAGCACAAAACGAGTCTCTGCTGGGTCCCTGGACACAAGGACATATCCGGCAACGAGCGAGCTGACGAACTGGCAAGAAAGGGGTCGGCGATGGACCATGAACAGGCACTTCAGTCGGTTAAATCACCACTCTTTAACCTCAGAGAAAAAGTGGAATACAAAATACGAATGAAAGCCAACAACAGGTGGTTGTCACTTACCACTTGTGACATAACTCGCAAGCTGTGGCCAAAATACAATAAGGGTCGAACCAACAAACTTTTACGTTACGACAGGACATCGCTGTCAAAGTTGATCGGTACTCTTACTGCCAACAACCTGCTAAGGAATCACACAATGAAACTAAATCTCAAGGATGACGACATCTGTAGAGGCTGCGGTGATGAGGAAACCCATGAGGACACACCTCACTTTCTCTGTCACTGTCCAAGCCTGTGTCACCTGAGGAACAGAACACTTGGAAGATACTTCTTCCAAGACATTCAAGAACTTTCTAATGTCTCACTATCAAATCTTTACAGGTTTATAAGGACATCCAAATGGCTGGACAAACTGGAGTATTAAGAAAACCAAGGACGAAGGACCAAGGCCAGAACAGCGAGGTCAACACTGCCAACAAAGGGTATCACAATGGGACCACATGGACCTAAGTGTGGTGTAACAGATTCGCTCTGTTCCATCAGCCCGTAAACTTAACCTAACCTATGGTGCGTTCACACTAAAAGTTTGAAGTTGTCAAGTCGCTAATGAAATACCTTTTAAAATACAATTGAGAAAACTTATTTTTGTTCTTTTGATTAAAATCCTTACCTTTTATTTAAATCGATTTTAGTTAGAACTTTAAATCTTTTGAGTGGTTGTCGAGTCGACTTTACTTTTGATTTATATTAAATTAGGCAGAACTTATCGAATTCGCTTCACTATGAAAAGCAAAGCACAAACACCTAGAGAAATTACCAGTCCAATTGATTTTGACTTTTCAGTCAGAAAAGAAGAACATACCATTTATGACAAAAACTGAGCATGGATGGGCGCAAGAAATGTTTTTTTCCCATTACACCGGTTGTTTTAGGATGTGACGTCACGTCTCTTCGACAACCGTTGTTATTTAAAAAAACAATAAAAGAACACCATCGGGCATTTGAAATTACTGCTCCTAAAACGTAACACGTTTTCTAGGCCTACCGTCGGCAATTCTTAAATTAATATAAAATTTGCAGGTGATCACTACAAAATGTTTAATGCTTCAGGGAAATTTAGAAAGAGTTTCCAAAACACATACCCTATGGATATAAACAATATAGAACCCACAAATCCTTCCAATCTTACTCCATAAAATATGATTACTATTTTGGAACAAACTCCGCAAATGATCAATAAATAAATGCAAACAAAGAACATTTTGTATCCATCAGGACATTTTAAAAATGCATGTCTCGGAAATAAAATTTACTGCAATGTAATGATCAACGGAACCGAGTTTAAGGCTTTAATAGATACGGGGTCTACAATTAGTCTGTTAAATTCCTCAAGAGTTAATTGTGACAAGTTGGTTGAGTAGAAGAAAAGAACATTTTACTAAACAATTTACATACCTTTACCAAGGAAGTAGTTCAAATAGATTTCACTTTCACTGCACCTACCGAATTTCCAATTGATTCCCGATCAAAAATTAAATGGTACAAATTGTTACTTCAAAAGAAAGCTTATGCTTTCGTAATTGGAATGGACTTTCATAGCAAAAAAATTAAACAAATAAACATTGGCAATAAGAACATGAAATTAAACAACACCAAACAAAGAAAAGTTGTTCTCTGAACATTATGAAATAGTTGAATGTTATAAACGGATTGATAGCAGGAATAATGAGATAGATTTATCCCTTTTGAATTTGCAAGAACATGAAAAATTAACTGATCTTCTCAAACATTATCAAAAACGTATCTAGAAAAAGGGAGATCAGTTAACAAATACTAAAACCATTATGCATGAGACTAAAGCTATCACAAAACAAAAATTAAATGCGAGATGTAAAATTAAATGCGAGATTGTATAGTTGCATAGTTCGGTAAAACAAAAATTTGGGATCTGTGTATATTACAAATTGGGTCGTCTGGCGCAGTGGCTCAATGGTTAGTGTGTCGGATTACTAATCCAAAGGTTCCGGTTCAATTCCCGCCGGGGTCAAACACCATCTAGAGTTTTTTTTTCACTACCCCACCTCTTGTGAACGTCTGATAAAAATCCAAGAGTATCAATTGTCATGAGAAGCTTTCAAATCTGCCGTTCGGATTCGGCTTAAAATTGTAGGCCATTCCACTTCGCACAAGATAGTGGTTGGAGAAGCTAGGTTTTAGGCCCATACGGGGCTTAATATTTAGTTAAATATTTTCTTTTAGATTATAGAAAGTTCAATGAAATTACAGAAAATTGCAGATAAATTTTCTATACTTTCCCTTTTAAAACTTTAAATATTCCGAGTAAATATAAATACGAGTAGTCCACACACGATTTAAATTAATGAGAATTTATTTCATGTTTCATTTAAAGTGCAATATTCGATATTCTTAGATATTCTACGCAGCCTGCGCCCATTCGAAGTTGGAAAAAGACTCTTCATTCTCAGTCATCATCATCGCCGTCGTTATCTTTATCGTCACAGGAAATCCAACACGCCCACTGACCGTAGGACGTTGTACCACGTCAGCATTTTCGTCACAAATGTCAGCACGGTACCCATCGTGCACACAGCGCAAAATACCAAGTCTATTTTTATCGCTGGTATTAGGTTACTCCTATCATGGAATGCCTGGCCGCTGCATTTTATGGGTGATTGAATGGGTCAGCAAAACGACAGCACAAAAAACACTGTCCCTGAGCTGTTGACCCGAGTCGACGCGACGATGACTGCAAAGAAATAAAACACGGCAGGAATATGCTGTTCACATTGACTGATTAGTATTGTTTGTGTCAATGACACATGGGCTGGGCGTATCCCTAAAAAGAGATACTAAACTATTTTTTCCAGTGTATTTTATAAATCGACGTTCTTACATTAGATTTTTTGAAGTTCAATTAGCTTGCCAGTATTGTTTTTCTTAGAGTATCTTGCACGCTCACTGGCCCACAGAACCTTGGTTTAGCGATGAAACTTCTGGAAAAATGTCTGGAATAAAATTGCTTTAAAATTAAATTAGATGAGAAAAATAGCAGCAGATTTTAAAAAAAAAATATGTGGTATAACGCAGTAATTTTTCAGTTTCAACTAGTAATATAATAAATTTATTAAACCTAAAGCATAACAACAACAATAGAGGAAAGAAAGTTTAGCCAATTATTTTGAGATGTTAGTTAGTAGTTTATTTAAGATTTAAAATTTGAAGTGAGCTTATTTGGAAATTCGCTGAAAAAGTATTTTCATCCCATATTGCGCATTTGTTGACAGCTTGCATTTTTTTCTTTTAAAGACATTAAGGAAACCCATGCGAAAACCGAAGCGGGAGTGCTATCAATTCACACCCAATGCTTTCGTATTTCAATATCAAAGAGGAGTCCATTTGAAGATTTCGGGGAGGCGTTTCCGTGAAAGAAGAGCAATTGAAAAAGTATCAAATATCAACTAAATGGTTCCAAACAAATTCAGTCGTCACCTAACTGAAAAATGCAAAGTCTAAGCTTTATCTACTGGAAGATGATTTTTTGCTTATTTTTCCTTCAATGCGGATGTAGATGAAAATGTTGGTTTCGGATGTTCTTTGGTTTGTTTTGTTTCTTATTAAAAATCTTTAACAAATAAATGAGTTTCGGTATTGTCCATATTTAAACAAAATGTCGTCGAAACCAAACACATTTTTCCAAGGAAAACAGCAATTTGCGCTTTCGAAATCTAACCGTAATGAACAATGTTTGACGATAAATTTAAAAGAGATCCGCAAATTATGTAGATATCTAAATATTATTTAGCAAAAACATTAAAATGTAACCTAATATTTTGGTTCCTTGCAAAATTAAGTTTAAAATTTGCCGATGCAATTTGATTTATGGCCCAGCAAAGGAGCCAACATTTCTTAGAGTAGCCATTTTTACAGTGCCAAATGAGGAAAAAAATATCGGCTTTATTAAATGTATGATCAAATTGGTGAATTTGTATGGCGGGAGACGAGTTTTGCGCGAATATTTCGTAAACAAATTATAGTAAATCAAGTTATAACAAACAAAAATTCTAGTATTATCAAGGAGTATCCAAACACTGTTTTTGAATACTAAAAAGTTAATAATAGAATAGGATTGTGTACAAAAAATAAAAGTGACCGGGGCAACTTTTAACACAAAAACACTGTACGGTTTCTAAGAATATTTTGGAAAAATACCTTTTTTTGGGATTCAAGGTCCTTTTTGGATGCTCCATTGACCTCCTTCGTTGTGGCAAACAAATATTTTTGTTTGGAAACAAATAAAGTTGAACAACATACTACATACTAAATACCAATAAAAAAAAACAATTAACATACTTTCTCAGGCTTTTTTTTGTAGACCTATAACTTCATAGTTCTTACCCTCGCATAGATTTTGGTTTCACTTAAATATACAATTCACTAACAATCGCAATTATTTTTCCGTTCAATTTCTGCAAATTACTGAAATTGTATCATACAATTAATTTTTGAAGTAAGAAAGATATTCAGCACTTCAGAAAGAGATAGCTTCGCAAAGTGCCATATTGTTTTTAATTTATTAATGTTTGATTTTGTTTCAACTGATTTGCAGCGTCATTTTCTCCAAATTTTATAGATTTTACCTCACTTCGAAATGTGAATCTGTATGTAAATGAGGTAATTTTAAACCGAATTGCCTTTATGAAAACGTAGTTTAGGATTAAATTTATTAAAATAAGTATTACGCTTTATATGAATTATAAATGTATCTATAATTATTGTCTTTTCTAATTAAATCTTTTTAAAATATTTTATTTACTATTTTTAAAAAAAGCATTCATTTGTCGTTTTATTTTTTATAGAATTCATTTTTAAAAACTATCATATTGCCACTGCAGAGCTACGGGGTAGAACAAATTTATCATTTCTTCAAACATTGGTTTTTTAAATATTTTATATTGCCCACTGGAAAACATCTGAATCACCATTATTATTTTGAATTTATCATTTCTTTGGAATAAACAAAAGTAGCCGCCATTGCGAATTAAGAATTAAGAAAGAAATAAAGAGAAATTCAGCCAAATAAAGAAACAGGCTAAAAAATTAAATTTTAGTTGAAAATAGGGAATTAGAAATACATATGTGAAGTAGGAAGGAAATTTAAAAAGACTGTGAAACTACGTGCATTTTGCATAAAAAAAAAATGTCAACTGTTCTGTTCGGTTATGTGATAATGCTAAGCGATTTCAATAAATTTGTGCACTGAATTTGTTGTATGTAGTTATCAGGATTGCTTTAAAGAGATAGGTGGTCTAAAAGAAATTGAAACATTTCCTAATGAACCTCCAGTGTGATGTATATATTATTTTGATGTTCATAGATTTTATTTGTTAATTTACTTGTTTATTTATTTCTTTATCTTCTTTTTTATTTATTTATTTATTTATTTATCTTCGTTTTTATTTATTTATCTTCTTATTTATTGATTTTTTTATGATCACACGGACCCACTTCTCTCTCCTCAGGAAACATTTAATTTATAATTAAATGAAGGTTTTTTAATGTAGCTTTTCCTTGTAAAAAAAACTTTAAATCTGTGATAAAATTATTGTATAAATGTAATAAGTTTTTCAGTAGTAAGGTAGAAAATACCAATTCTCTGTAAATTGTGAAATACAAAAAATTTTTTTTTTAATCTCAGCTACAATAAAAGTTATATAAAAAAAAAACTCCAGTGCAATTGTATCTATCTTTTATTTCTGTGTACACTGTTTAAAACTTTACGTACGGTAAGATTTTAATACCTATATCTTTTTTTTTGGTTAGTAATTGACTTTGCCCTCCCCCCTCCCCTGAATCTTGCGTACGTCCTTGATCCTACATACCTAATACAGGCAGTATTAGATAAACTAGAACAAGCCCAATACTTCACGATTTTGGATTTCGCCAAGGTAAACCACCAAGTTAAAATGCATCCCAGTAATATTCATAAAACCGCATTGGTGACTCCAAACGGTTTATAAATATGAATACACTCGAATACCTGAAGAATGCTCCAGCAACATTCCAAAGGCTGATGAACGAAGTATTGATGGATTACATCAGCAAACTAGGTTTAGAATATCTACGACGATATACTTGTGGTTTCAACAAGTTTGGAAGAACACGTTCAGTCCATTCAACTAGTTTTAACCCATTGTTACCGATTTAACTATCCGCGACCTAGGTGTTCTGTGTGACAGAGAGCTTAACTTTAAGTCACATATTAGCAAAATAATCAATAAAGCTAACTCGGCCCTTGGTTTCGTCAAACGGTGGTCTAAAGAATTTACCAATCCCTACGTGACAAAATCCCTTTACAATACCTATGTCCGCCCTATCCTAGAGTACGCCAGCCAAGTGTGGGCACCATATTACCGGGTCCACATTACTAGATCGAAAGCATTCAACGTCGATTTCTCCGTTTTGCTCTTCGTGGGCTCCCGTAAAATAATCACCTTATCCTACCAGAATATCACGAACGCCTTAATTTAATAAACACTCAGACCCTTGAAAAAGAAGAGATGTCGCTGACATTCTGCTTATACATCGTCTTCTCACTGGCACCATTGATTGTTCCTTTCCTTAAAATTATATTGCCTTTAACCCTCGCAATTTAAGATCCCCCCCCCCCTTCTTTTCTACCTTCGTACGGCTTGAACGAGTCGATATCTCGTATGTTGCAAAAGGCCAATTCTAACCACCTCCTCTTTGATTTTAATCGCTGGACCTCTTCCCTCAAATCTGCCCCCCTTAACCCCTTACCATCTTTTAAGTCTTAGTTTTAAGTACTAGCTATAAGTCTTAGTTTTGTAAGTAGTTTTAAGACATACAGCTTGTATTAAGCTAAATAAATGGGTTCAAATAAATGTTTGGTGGGGGCCAAAATCAAATAAGCTTTAATTTTATACTCATTTCCATTTACAAGTTCATGGCATAATATGTATAATGCCATAAATAAAGTTCAAACAAAAGATGTATTGTATTGATGTTGCCCCCCCGCTTGAGGTCACTGTTTGATTTGGAGTAGGTGCGAGGTCACTTGGCCTTATTGGACTTTGGGTAAATAAGTTCGTATGGCCTTATTTCTCTCCGATCTCCCCAAAAATTTGGGACTTAGGTCCCGATGGTGTGCGATATAAGTCCCAAATCAATTTTGGGAGTTATGTGGGACATATTATGTCCTTGCGCCGACTCTTCAGCGTTGTAAAAATACAAGCGACTGGGAAACTTATATAACCACTCAAAGAAAATGCAAGGCGTAGACGCACCGAGCAAAACGATGTTCTTGGAGATCCTTCTGTAGCGAGGTAGAAAAATTCTAACTAAAGACGCCAATGGCCGCTGCAAAGAATTCTGTAACGTGAGACGTAAGCTCCTTACTCACACTCACTTCCGGGGTTTTGCTCCCAGAAGAAACAACATGGTACAAAAATATTATACGAACTACAATGCTCCAGCGGATATCACAACGACGGAAAACTGTGAGTTGAGCCATTAACTCATTCCTACCATATAAATCTCCGTGAACTAGCCGCATCTTCTCTATGATGCTACAAAAATGCAAAGATATATCCTTCACTTTTGAAGAATATATTCCAAAGTTGCCTTTAAATGGAAATACATTCCCAGATCATGGCATGAAGTTAAGGTAGTCTCTACTCTAATTCCTTTGCACTATCAGTGAGCAAATAAAAGCAGCCTTACCCAGGGTTAATACCTTTGCGAAGAACTGTGGACTGGCAGTTAATCCGCAAAAAACGGAACTGGTTCGCTTTACCAATAAAAGGACTATTTGGTATACCTTTCATTTTTTGATTTAATACTCGGGTCATTCATTTGTTTGTAACCTGATACACATTACTTGCGTATCGGGATGACCTAGTGTGTTTTATTATTTTCATACAAAACAACGCATACGAAACAAAAGAGAAACATAAACAATGAAAGGTAAACTTGACATCTTGCAAACGCATGCACTACGATTCATCAACGACAGAGTCTAGGTTTATGTCCCTACGACTCAAGGGTTGGATAAAATAATCCAACTCCAACAAGGACAATTCCAGAATATAACTGGCCTATAATTGAAGGGACTCCTCCAAAGATTTCTGACAGCACCACGTACCTTGGAATTCCTTGATCGGAAATTTAAACTGGAGCCTCAATATATATTTTTGACTTAATCAAGTTTGTAAATGCCTCAAGATCGTTTGCTTATCCGTAGGTTTGCAGAGGTATCGTAGTGTGAGAGTTTAAAACCCCGAGGTCATCACAACGGATCTACATTGATCTAAGTGTGACGGTTGCAGGTTTCCCCTACCCCGTTAACACATTACCCTAACCTAACCTAACCGAATAAAAGAGGAACATGATACGAAACGTAAGTGCGACTAAAAGAAGGCCGTTTCTATATAAGTTTAAGGCCTAAATAAAACTCGTTATTCTACATCCATGACCAGTAATCACAAAAACTGATTGAATTTACTGTATCCTCATTTAAATAATTTTCTTGGTCAAAACAGCATTAAAGTGGCCAACGAAACTATTTTCCACGAAACTTCATTCAACAGCAGCCCGTAGAGTGTATATCCGTCGGGCTGGGACAAGTGATGGCAAATATACAATGTATATCATCCGTCGTCCATCTCAGAATATATATTTTCTGATTGAAAAGCAAAACAAAGCGAACATAAAGAAAACAGGATGAGCTCAACACTCTCTGCCAAGAAATCAGGATAAAAATAATATACTCGTCAGTACAAATATAAATATCTAGATTCAAGATACAGAAAAAGCCAACCGAAGTGAAAGAAATCACTCCAACGCGCGTTCGTAATGTTGTTAAAGAGAAAACTTTACTGAATGCCATAGACTATGGCCCTAATGGGGATGCTGCTGTGGCTGTAAATAGATATCACTTTTTTTGTACGTCTGTCTGGCTCTGGAGTCTTTCGCTTTCCCTACAGATACAAATGCGAGTAGTATTTACCCACTGTGTTTTTTATACCCTATTCTAGGGGTATATTAATTTTGACGCATAGTTTGTAACATACCTTAATATTGCCCGTAGACCCCTAAAAGTTACTATATTTATGATCAGCATCGATAGTAATGTCGATCTAGCCATGTCCGTCCGTCCGTCCGTCCGTCCGTCCGTCCGTCCGTCCGTCCGTCGGCAAAAATTAGGCCTTTAAACTGGACCTAGAGAGCTGAAATTTTAACCATATACTCTCTAGGGTCCCGAAATAATCAAGTTTAAGAATTTTTGAAATCCGCCCACAGACACGCCCACAAACTCAAAAAAACAAAATTTTGGAAAAAATCGAATTTTGAGCTAGAGAGCTGAAATTTTTTATATATGATCTATGGCCCATAAAACTGATTGGGACATAAAATTTTCAAAATCCGCCCACTGACACGCCCACAATTAAATAAAACAAATTTTGGGAAAAATTGAATTTTGAGCTAGAAAGCTGAAATTTTTTATATATGATCTTTGGCCCATAAAACTGCTTGGGACATACAATTTTCAAAATCCGCCCACTGACACGCCCACAATTAAATAAAATATTTTTTTTGAAAAACCAAAATTTGAGCTAGGGAGCTGAAATTTTTAATATATACTCTCTAGGGGCCCTTTATGCTCATGTGTAAATATTTTCAAAATCCGCCTACTGACACGCCCACAATTATTTTTTTTTATTTTTGAAAGTCCAAAGTTTGAGCTAGGGAGCTGAAATTTATAGTATATACTCTCTAGGTGCCCTTTATGCTCATACTTAAATTTTTTTTAAATCCGCCTACTGACACGCCCACAATTAAATAAAACAATTTTATTGAAAAACCAAAGTTTGAGTTAGGGAGCGTTTTTATTTACAAAAGCTTAGTTTTTTCGATAAAATCCTTTAAATTTTTGTCACGCCCACTTATGAGATATAGGAATAAGAATAGGGTATCCAACAGTTCGCCCAAGCGGACTGTAGCCCGCCCCTATGTTTTTTTTAGAATTTGTAATACCCTAGGATGGCTTGTTTTCTGAATCAAAAACTAGAAAGTATGGGCTTGAGTGGTGCAAAACAAGAAATACGAATAAGTACAAATAAAACAAACAACAAAAACATTACAAAGAGCACAAAAACATGAGTACCTACTAAGAGAATAGCAAAAAGGGATAAAACCAGAATTTCCATAAACAGAGTAATGTGGATGTGTGGTGAATTCTGTATGAAACTTTGTGTTATGCTTGTGTGTTTAAATAAATTGTATACGTTGTCAGTGACTTTGAAAGTCTTATGTTAGCAATAAACAAGAAGGGAGAGGAATGATTTAAATATTAATATAGACGCTTGAGCTCTTCGGCAGGGCGATAATGAGTAGGGAAGGACAAAACCCGACTGACGACTGGAATTTTGAATTCACATACCTTGGTGCCTCGGTCTTCTCCTATGTGAGTAACGTTTGCCCATGTATCTAATCAAGAACGGAATGAAAGCCTATTAAGGAATCCCTTTGGGGGATAAATGGGGCGATGCGCTTTCACAATCCATTCCCCCATCCATGCCAATGCCAACACTTGTTCGGTCAAAGTATCACAGATTCTCGTGTATCAAATAATTCTTCTTACTTTTCTTTATAATAATGTATTTATGGATTTGTTTCATTGAGTTTGGGTTGTTTGGTATATTTCCGTGAGAGCGGGGGAATGCTAAAAGGTTTAACATGACTCTAATGGGGATGCTATGCGAGTTATACGGACAAATACATGTTGGAGCTACAAATTTCGCATTGTCTTTATTTATGACAACACGATGATGTGGGTTTGTTGTTAGCTAAGAGCCACCTGGGGATACATATCTTTACATTATTCCTATTTTTTTTTTAGGAGAGCAGACTGATAGGTGGTTCTCACATTAAGGAGGGTGTTAATATCCTTTATGATTTCTCCATAAATGTGTCATTTATCTTGTTGCAAATGACAAAGTGATATAACCATTTCATGTGTTATGGAGCCCCAAGCGGGATTGTATTTTGGGTTTGTGTCGGCTCTTTGGGAGAGAGATTATATAAATAGTTGTTGCAACTTTGTTGTATGTTTGTTTATACATTATTCGAGGGCAAAACTTAGGCCCTAAACTCGAGCTAGAAAGCTGAAATTTGAACCCTCTTGAGGCCTGAAATCTTTTTTTTTTTTGTTTTTTTGTTTTTGTGTTTTGAATTTGCTGGAAGAAAAAATCATCGAAAGACATTGCAGAGCTAGTACGCGAGGGATGCTTCTGCAATAGTGAGAGACTTTAACCCATCTAAAAAAAACTCCCGGGGGACTGACATTCGCCATCCCGAATGAGATGAGTCGACGACTAATCGGCAATTTGTTTTTGAACTACATATTTGTTGAATTTAACAGATAAATCCGCCGTTTGTCGGATTTCTAAACTTTTTTCTTGTTTGAAATCAATACCTGATTTCTTAGCCATAGCTAACTCTTATAGATCAATAGGTTTTACCCGTCTCATTCTCCTGATTGCATTGTCATTATTTAATAGTTCTGTTATTTCTGTGTTTACGTGGTTGAGAAGCCTACTTCTATGCCTTTGAGCAACTTTCTTAACTTCATCTTCAACCATTTCAACATTTAGGTCTTTATGCAGATCGGCATTGTGTATGTACCAAGGTGCATTAACTATGTTCCATAGTACTTTATTTTGGAAAACCTGAATTGTTTGTAAATTTGTTTGGTAAAGTAAAAGAATTTTTTAAAATCCGTCCATTGACACGCCCACAATTTAATAAAAACGCTGTTCTATTGAAAAAACCATTAGAAATGAAAGTCATATTCTTCGCAAAGTATGTAGATAAAGTTGTTTTGAACAATTCAGTACCATAAAGTTTTCTCCCATGCCCATTTTTAAGGGCCGTTTTTTTGCAAAAGAACGGAGTCTTTCGATATGTTGTATAACAAAAAAAAGTAGACCCTTCCTGCCAATTCACCTATACTTAGGTTTTTGACACGCTCACTTAATGAGTGATATGATTAGGAGTAGGGTATCCAACAGTTCGCCCAAGCTGACTCTAGCCTTTCCCCCTGTTTTCTTGTCACCTTGAAGTTTTTGATGTCGTATTTTCATAACGGGAGCTAGAACGATAACTTTAGTTTGAATGTCGCACGAACACTACAAGTTTTATTGCTTATATACTTTTACATATTCCAAATGTATCATACCAATAGAAGTTTAGAGGTCTCTGTCATTTTACCAACAACTCCTGCGAAATGGTTTCAAGCGGTCAAGAAGTAAAAATACCGTGTAAAAGAGTAAACTGCGTAGGCTGATCGAGTAAAGTTGTTTCCTCTAAGTTCATATACGAAAGGTCAAAGTAAAAAATTAAAGCTTAAAATTCATCATAGACTCTCATGTCAGTCGCATTCTCTTAAATTAGACAAATTTGAACTTTTGACGCAATTCGTGCTTAATGACGGGATATACGGGTTTTTTTCATTTTTTTCTTTATATGCTTGCCCACAAGGCTGGCACTGCGACCTCAAATATCTAGAGTGTCGTAGCGTGGCATCAATAGATCTTCGACTATTATGAGTCTGAGCGGGGAGTGAATGATAGGTCGGAGAGTGAATTTCGTTCAGCGCCCAACAGGTCGATGATTACGACGTCATCCGAACAGAAGAAGCAGACGAAGAAACTAACGTGGAACATTAAGCTTTTCGAAAAGCGCGAACAGCTACGGGAACGAAAATGCAGCAACAGCAACAATCAAAATATCTCATGCATCAAGAAAAGCAGCAACAATGACAACAAATCCAACAGTTCCATTCTTTTTGGTGCAGGTTTCTCTCGAGTCCCGACAGCAAAATCGGCAGGCTGCGAAATATCGGCTTCTTGTACTACCATGCTATAAGATGGGAGAAAATAAAAGGTCAGATTGAATACTTCACAGGATGCATCCCCAAATGTTCGGGCACGAAGCAGCTAATTGGGACGTGCAATTTAGATTCGTCAAGTAATTTTGTTTTTAGATTCGTTTATATTAAAAAAAGTATTTTCATGTTCTCGTTAGAGAACGCAACCAAAGAAAATAAAAGATCACTTATTCAATTTTCAATAAAGTTTTATTTTGAATGAAATAAGCTTCCGATCCCTTACCCTTGGTGGGGGGAAATTTTCAGCTGAACGTAGTACTACAACTATGGACAAGAACTAACTCTAACATGAGAAAGAAACCCTTTATATAGTGATTTATCTGCTTAGGTCGGCAGTTCGATTGAAGATCGTTATTTTATCTTTATTACTTCTGATTCAAGACATAGTATTTAATTAGCTTATGCAAGAAAGATCTTGCTATTATAATACATTGTAGATGCTTAGTTTTCTATGCAAGAAAGATCTTGCTCTTATGATACATTGAAGTTGTACACTTGTGTCAACAAATGAAGTTGGCACTGCCATTATTTATGTCTTGTATCAGATTACATTTTATAGTTTTGTTTATGAAGACTTTGTCTTCAGTGATTTTATATAATACAATGTTTGTGAAGACTTTGTCTTCAGTGGATTTACAGTTCAATATGTGGGATTTGTGGGAATGTAACCAAGTGCAATAAGGTCACCAGATATGGAGAATGTCCTCTTGTCAAGGAGAGAGTTAAGGACCGGAGTGCCATATCCTATGTAGCTCTGAGAATCTCGCCTACTTCAGTGGTTCTTTAAGGTACCAGGAGCTAAAAAAAACTCTTCCAGGCCAAACAACAGTATACAAAGAAGAAGCAAAAGAGTCGTGGTTTCTCTTATTTTGTTGCACCCAACAAATCTTCTGCCCAAGTGACAGCTGGACCATTTGAAGCATAAATTACATTGATTCCGCCAAAGTCAGTCCCAATTAAACAAAATTTAGCTCTAAATCAGAAGCACAAATTATGAAACGAGCGAGACTATTTGAATTCCTTGAGCTACGAGACTGCGAATACCCTATTGTTTCTATTCTTTCTCCTTTATATTCCTGACTCAATACGCTTCCTGTTCTGACCTAGTTTTGCGTTGCAGCGTATTACATATGTGCACGTCCTGTCTCCATTATGCTGTAAGCGCACTCATCGTCGTAGAACGGGCCTTTTATCGGGGGTGGCTGGTAACAAACGGTGCTTTCGCTAACCTCAGGGATGATGTCGCTGGCTAGGTTCTCAAGTCGTGCTAAGGCATCATGTGATGAATTTCTTTTTTTTGCGGTACCCATCTTCTTTTCGTTGAACAGATGAACGCGGAATTCAGTCGAAATAAGGAAATGGTAATAATTGACGTTTGAATCGCGAAATGAGTGCATGTTTTAGATATTCGATGGGTGCCTCGCGTTCAATAGCATGTGGTCGGTTGGTGTTTCGAACATCTATAGAGTGTCAGGTTGCTTCGTGGATGCACAGTCTTGGGAACCTAGTACTACTATTATGAACAGCACTGCAAATTCGATTATTCGGAAGCCATTGTCTGTTGTCGCGTCCTGTAGTCTTTGTTTACCGACTAATCCGCCAAAGACGTTTTCGTTACCGATTTTGGCATTGAAATCCCCGAGTGCAATCTTGATGTCGTCCGTGTGGTCATAGAACTCCTCTATGATCTAAATTAAAATTAAGCGGATACTTACTCTAGATTAATGATCCTGATTCCGACGCTCTAAATTAAACTATAACCTTATTTTACGAACTAATCCTAGATCTGTATTCATCGAGAAATAATTTATACACTTTTGCTTATTCTTACTATAAGCAGGGTTCTGCTGGCATTCACCAGCGTGCACCTGCGTTCCCGGGAGCCAAGTCGAGCCTGACAGCGTCCCATTCCTGCAATATCATGTTGACACTATCTCCCTCAACAACCCACAAGGAAGTCGGAGCATTTCTTCTCCGTATCAATATACGAATGTCCATCTTCTGAGGGGCTAAGGGTAAGAATTCTGAGAATCATCACCTGGTCATTTTCAACAGAATACTCGTAATGTTGATATTTTGTTCTTGTTCAACACTCATGCTCATAAGTTCAGCAAGTCAAATCTGGAAGACATGACCAGTACCCGGCAGTTAGCACGGGGCTGTAATATAAGCACAATAGATTTGCAGTCTCTGTTTCGGCACTGAACATCGTCAGTTGGATAACAGATCAATGCTTACCGTAATCATATAACACCCAAACACCATTTTCATCAGCCCATCCACGAACTTAAAAAAGGAATGCAGATAAGTGCAATTGGTTTGTAGGTGGAAGGAGAAAACGATTTAAGATGACTAAGGAACAGACTAGACTTCGAGTTATACTGATTTCCATCTCTCCGGAAAGAGCATAACATAAGTAAACATAATATAAGCTGAAATGTCATTGAAATGGACTTTCAAATAGATAAATTGGCCCAATTCTTGTTTGTTTATGTTAAATAAAAAACTAAAATGCTCTCAGCTTTGTCAGTTAAAAAATTATAGGTACCTAGAACTTTTAAAAACTGACAGTCTTATCACAAAATTAGGAAGCTGTAACGATTCACGCTATATCGGTAACATGTAGAAATGTACGCATTGTCAAAATAAAGTCTACCTCTCCAAACAATTGTATTGTATTGTATTGTATGTGCAGTGGGGTCATCAGTAGATGTCAAGCACTTAGACCTATTGGTCCATTGTACTTCAGCATAGCTGCCCGCTCGCTGGTTATTGGCGATTAGTAAGATTCAGTGAGGGAGAACCTGCCAGTAGCCTTGGCAAAGCGAAGAATATTTGCAAGTTCAATTTCCCCCATCTCATCTTCGTTAACGAATTGTTTGCCTATAGTGGTGAGCCTGGTTCTGGCGAAAGCCGGACATTCACAGATGAAGTGAGATGCCGTTTCATCCGCCTCCATGCAGCACTCACATAGGCCCGAGCTCCTAATGTGAATGGTTTTGAGGTGCTCGTTAAGAGGACTGAAACCGGTGACGAGACCAAACAAGGATCTCAAGTCTTTCCTGTTTAGTCCAAGCAAAAACTTAGCTCTGCTGATTTTTGGACCGTCCACTAGCTTCTTCGAATACCTGCATGAGACCAGGTCATGCCAGTATTCGGAATGTGGTTGGCGTAGAGCTGAATCCATTTCACGTTTGTGGACGGATGAGCAGCATCCTATGGATGGTTGTGGCCCAATGAAGGCTGTTGAAGAGCCCTTCCTGGCCAGAGCATCCCCCTCATTACCCTCGATACCTGTGTGCCCAGGAACCCAGGCAAGTGATACCGAGTTACATCTTCCCAGACGGTCAAGCCTAACCATGGTTTCCTCAACTATTTTTGAGTTGAGAGAGCCAGCCGAACAGGCTTTGATAGCGGCTTGGCTATCTGAGAAGTTGTATAAGATTTTACCCTTAATCCTTCTCCTTAACAGGATATTGGCGGCAGTGGCAATCGCAAAGATTTCTGCCTGAAAAACAGTTGTTTGTCTACCCAAGGCTGCAGATAGATTTATCCGACAGTCTCTAGAGTAGACCCCGGCTCCGGAGATACCGTCAATAAGTGAGCCATCAGTATAGACGATGACATCACCCGGCCTAAAGCCATTCCACCCCTCACTGTTCCATTCCTGCCGTTCAGGAAGGATGACCTGAAAACGGCGCTCAAAGACTTGATTCATGCACACAGTGTCAAGTGCTCCTCCCCGATGGCCAGGTAGGCTGTCATAGAGAGCTCTGTACCTAGCACCTCTGGCCCCATCGCCGAGATTGACCTGCCGTCCAAGTACTACACACATGCGGTATAGTGATTTTCTGGCCTCACTTTTAGCAAGGAACTGCAAGGGAGGTAAACAGAGCAACACTTCCATAGCAGCAGTGGGAGTTCCTCTCATCGCACCTGTAATGCCTAAGCACGCAAGGTGCTGTAGCTTCGACAGTTGACGTTTGAGGATGTGAGCTCTAGCCCACCATACAATTGCACCATACATAAGGTATGGCCTAACAATGCACGTGTAAATCCAGTGAACCAGCCTGGGACTAAGTCCCCAGGTTCTGCTGAACATCCTACGGCACTGCCAGAGAATGTTAGTTGCCTTCGAAATCCTAGCAACCAAATGTTCAGAAAAGTTAAGCTTTGGATCTAGAACAATACCCAGATACTTAACCTTGCTTGATAGCTTTAGTTGAGTGTCCTGGAAGTAAGGCCACCTCACTTGAGGTATTGCCCTTCTACTCGTGAACAGCATCATCTCAGTCTTCGCGGGGTTGACTGACAGAGCTTGCTCGCGGCACCAACTCCCAACACTATTGAGCGCTGTTTCCATCCGCTCACAAAGAGTTGGTAAACTCCTGCCGCTGACAATAATGCACACATCGTCAGCGTACCCAATAACAGGGTGACCTTCCCCATCAAGTCTTCTCAACAAGGAGTCGACCAACAGGTTCCACAATGTAGTGGAAAGTACACCGCCCTGCGCAAAGCCTTTGACAGCGCGCACAGTTCTGACACAGCCGCCAACAGCAGCTGTAACTTCTCTGCTCCTAAGCATTTCCAGGATCCATTCCACAGTTGTAGAATCGACGCCCTTCAGTGTTAAGGCAGACTCAATTCTGCAAAAGGTGGGATTGTCAAAGGCACCCTCAATATCCATGAAGACAGCAAGAGCATAGTTCTTGCGGTCGAGCGCCCTACGCACTCTGGCCGTCAGATCCGTTAATGCCGTCTCAGTGGACTTGCCTTTTTGATAGGCGTGTTGGCTATCATGAATACCCAGCGAAGCTGGAATACTCTTAAGCCGTACGTCAATCAGTTTTTCAAGGCCCTTTGGCAGAAATGATGAAAGGCTAATAGTCCTGAAGCTTTTGGGAAGATCATAGGCGGCCTTTCCCGGTTTGGGAATGAAAACCGCCCTAGCTCTTCTCCAGGCTAAAGGAATATGTCGCAGAGCAACGCTAGCTCTGTAGATTCTAGTTAGCAGTGTGAGCAAAATCTCGATACCCTTTTGCAAGAGTATGGGGTATATGCCATCAGGTCCAGGAGCTTTGAAAGGAGAAAAGGACAGGATAATAGCTCTCGCCCTCTCTCTCGTAACAATGCTCGCCGCGACCCGCCAGTGGTAGTTCTGCCTTTGTTTGGCCACACGCTTCCGAAAGACGTCAAGCCTGGCTCCCGGATCAGCTGAGAGGACTCTCTGCAATCTCGAAACCGCGCTAACATCCTTCAGTTCTCCGCAGAACCTCTGCCAAGATACCTTCTTAGCGCTCTTAATTTGCCTCTTGTACTCCTTCTGCGCATCCGCATGAGAAGACCAATCGGCTGCCAGGTTAGACTTCCTGGCCCTGTTAAACAGCCTCCCCACTCTTTTCCTGAGAAGGGATAGCTTAGCGTTCCACCATCGGGTTGGTTTCGCACCGCCAACCTCCTTCCCCGGGCAAGCAGTATGAAAGGCCGTAATAATACCGCTGTGTAGCGTGTCGGTTGCCTTATCCAAGTCATCGCTACTAAGGATCCTGATAGGCAGGGAACCTATCTGACCCCACAACTCCGTGGAATAGACGTCCCAGTCAGTGCGCCGCACATTCCTGATTTTGCTTCTGATCGGTCGATCTGCACTTAGCTTAAAAATAACATACCGATGATCAGATGCAGTTTCTTCCCTTGAAACCCTCCAGCTCGAAACGATGCCAGATGCAGCAGCGGTTGCTACT
Source organism: Portevinia maculata (assembly GCA_949715645.1). Taxonomy (NCBI): domain Eukaryota; kingdom Metazoa; phylum Arthropoda; class Insecta; order Diptera; family Syrphidae; genus Portevinia; species Portevinia maculata. The sequence goes on along the minus strand of OX454527.1, from coordinate 187,453,818 downwards.
GTCACGTCAATAACTTGCCGCCTCAGCCGAGTGACAAAGGTTGGCTCATTACCAGTGTTCAGTATATCGAGCTGGCTGGCAGCAAAGAAGTTTAGTAGGGATTCACCCCTGCTATTTGAGTCAGTACTACCCCAAACGCGATGATGCGCGTTCGCGTGCATACCAACGATCAAATGCTTGTTACCTCGTCGGGCATGCTCGACAAGCCTTACCAGTTCCACCGTTGGAGGTGGGGCCAGTGAGTCAAATGGGAGGTACACTGAGGCTAAAATAATCTCAGTAACCAACCCTCCTCGCTTAAGACACATTTTAATAGCTGTACAGTCTCGAGAACTGAACTCAGGCATAAGACTAGCATCTAAGCCCTTTGCTACAAAGATGCACGTGCGAGTATTAACAATCCCAGGCTTTACAAAAATTGCTCCTGGTACTCCCGAGATGCCACTTACCGCCCCCTTATACAGATAAGGTTCCTGTATGAGGCACACCTCTGTATGCAGTTTTCCAAGACGACGACACAATGTAGGTGAAGCCGCCTTGGAATGTTGCAAGTTGATTTGAAGGACCTCCAGTGATGAGCTAGCCATAGAGCTCCAAACAAGCTGTGGGTGTCATTGTAAAGGCAACGACAAAGCCGAAAGGTAGAATGGCTAAAGAGCCGAACTTTGTAATAAGCTGAAAATTATAAGGTAAAATGTACACTGCCTCTTGTTCAGCATTGAATTCTTTTTATTCCACATTTTTTGGCCTATTTATACAAAAATTCTACTTAATGCTTCCTCTTTGCACAATCATACATACATAGGTACGTAACAGAAGGATCATGATATCGAATATTTTGAATTAATCGCGTAATGTAATTCAACGTTCAGCTAACCACGGTCGCGTGCCAACGGCAACGAATTTCATTGCATTGTTTGCATTTTAGTCGGTTGAACATTGTTGCAGTTAATATTTTGGGATCTATTTAGTTTCATTCTGTTGGGGAAGCCTCTGAGTGGACTTCGTATTTTATGGTCTGTATCACTTTATTATGCGCGTGGCTATTCTATTGTGTTGTTTTCAATATCAATAGCTACATTGAATATGTAACACTGCAAAGGGTTAGATTATAAAACAAAACAGAAAACCGACAACAAAAGTTTGGTTCATATAAAATTAGTTTCAAAGTTATGAACTCCATTCACAAGTTCCGCTTGATTGGGATATTTTTTTAAACATGTAAATTGTGTGAACGAAGTTTCAAGCTATGTTAACGTCAAGTTACGAATAGGTATAGGGTTTCTTTTAACCTAAATGAACCATAAATTAACTTATCCCTTCAATTCTTCTTTTTTTTATTTTAAACTGAAGCACCCTGTTTATTTTGACCCACTCCAAAGCATATAATATCACATTCCATACCATCCAATACCGCAGATGAAGAACCTTGGCGAGTTTTATTTAAACACCACCGTATGAATATTGTGCCGCAACCACTAACACCACCCGTTCAGCTGTTAGTGTGGGTGAGTTTTGATTTGGAATGACTTGGTGTGCCAGGTCGTTTTCATAATAATCTCTTCGGGGGTACGGCTTATAATGGCGATGTGAGTCCTGGAATACAAATGGGATCATCGACGTTATCTTCACATAAAAATAAAAACGGAAAAATACCAGCATACATCAGTACAGTACGATAACAGTGTATAGTGAAGGCTAAAACTAAAAGTATACACGTAGACCGGACCGGAATATACTTACATAGGTAGGTATGTCATTTTAAATTTCGGATATCATTTTCTACGCTGTTGTTGTTGTTCATCGTGCAGCTCCTGGGTTGGTTCATTATTTGGGTCTGGAATATTTTCATCTTAAGCGGCCCTTACACGGTCAATCGAATGACATGAATTCCAAGAATGTGTTTGTGAAAGTGTATGTGTATGAGTCACACAAATTTGGTGAAGTCTGATTGACGAAAATCAAAGCAAGTTTGATTTTGCATGATGAACGTCATGCTGATTGATATGTGTAAGGATTGTATTGACGTAATTACTTCATTATATTTTGTGCCACAGAAGGGAAAACATGTCTGGCGCCAGCGGAAAATTGAAGGACGATGAAGACCGAGCATTTGTATCGGAATTAATTGAAACGTATCGGTCATTACCGAGTTTATGGGATGTCAAAAGGAAACAAAAAAATGCAACAATATGTGAGTTTTACTGCAAAAGTATAAAGAAAAGTATCCTGATGCACAAAAAGCGGATGTCAACAGAAAAGCAAATACGTTGAGAGCGAATTTTCGGGGCGAGCTTAAACTGTAAATTTTAAATCCTCAAATGAATTCCCTGTAGCAAGATATGACAATGTTGTAGAAAGCCTCTGGTTTACGGAAATCGCTTCACGCATGCATGTATCTTTTCTCATAATCAAAGGAAAAATTATTTTAAGCAATTCCTCGTAAGTGGAGTTATCCACTCTGATAAAATTTCTATAATCGTCCTGTGCAGATATTTTCAATTCATTCAAAAGATTTTCATGTGTGAACTGATTCCTCTTTTTTAACCACTACTTCATCCAAATTCTCTTTTTTCTCGACATTTTTTTCTTTTTCCTCTTTATGCAATGTGCAGGAGCAATGCAATACAATCGTCCGTTTCATTCATCGCACATCCGTACACCACAAAAACTCACAAAAACTAAAAATTTCACGTCAATCGATTGAACTGTGTAAGGGGTAGCGTCAATCCAAACATACACGATGCATGATGTCAACCGATTGATTACATCCACAGCCATATGGCATAATGTTTTTATCATCTTAGCTGAAGGTATTTATGATTGTTGCATTTAAGGGTATAACCCGGATGATCATTTCGAAGTAATTTCTAATGTTTCAGGAGCAGGTATTACACCACCTCTGAAACCTACTTGGGTAGGTACCTGTAAAATTAATTTCTATTAAGCAGCTGGAACTGAATTCGCTCTTGGAAATTAGGTGAACATATTTAGGTACGAGTATATTTTGTGTACCTACTAACTATAGTTCGATGTTCACTAATTTCTTAAGTTCCATCCGGTTTTGCTGTATACCTACATTTATATTTGCGGTGGCAGTAGGGTAGCGCCGCCTGTTTCCGAACAACCCCGGTCGTCGAACACTTAACAGCAATCGTTATATATTTGTTATTCCTCGGATGTTTTCCTTCGTAGTAGCAACAATAGCCGTGTTTCTTTGCACGCGGATATAAGGATGGCATCAGAAAACGACTATCGCCGCTTAAGAATTCATTAAAAAAAAAATTGGCAGCTCACATGCACTTATGACATGCACCGTGACACAGCTGTAAGTTGTAGTTAAGAAATTTGTATTGAAAAATTTGTATTGAATTTGTATTGAAAAATGAAGTTCGAAAAATAATAATAATAAAATCACGAATAAAATATTCGGCGGGATGTGTGAGTGGTCGGTGGGTTGTCAAACTTTGACATTTCTTGAAAAATTCATCGGACGGATTCATCAGAAACGAAGAAAATGGATTTTGGAAGCACTGTCCTTTAGCGGCGATAGCTATCCCCGCTAAAGTTAGCGTATATAGGATAAGTAGTTGTTGTATTTTACATGCAAATTTCAAATTATCCCTATATCCTCGTGCAAAGAAACACTGCTAATATATGTGGGCATAGTCCCAATCCACATCCCTAAAATACCTCACCAACAAAAACATATCTTAGGTAGACAAAATAGTCAGTTTACTCATCGGTTTCTATACAATACTGTCGGCCTATTGTTTTATAAAAAAAACTTGTAAGGATTTTTTCATGTTTGTGTATTAGTTTCTAATATTTTAAGAAGTTTTGCAAATAAAAAGTTTAAGAAAAAGTTGGAGAAAAGAAACCCAATTTTTACAGAGTTTCCTAACACAAAGTTTCTCACACAAAGTGGGATGGACTTTGAAAATTCAGTAAAAACGTTAGGAACGGCTTAAGTCCGCTGGGTAAACTCTTGGATACCTTAATCCGATTCCAAAACAGTGGATGTCGCAAAACATTTATCATGAGCGAATTATTAAGAAGGATATTGTCCGGGGTAGAATAATATCAAAATTATTTATAGTTTGCATGAGCAAATACATTGTGGCTTTAATTCCAGGCCCGTCTGATGTGCTAATAAAATTTGTACCTGTATAGTTCAGATCACAGAACAGTCTCAAAAAGAAATATTCTGTTAAGTTTATTGCCAGACTAAGAAGTGCGTTTTAGAGTTCACGACTGCAAGTGGAAAGATTGGAACTCAATAAATAAGTTTAAGTGTTATTTATAATTGAATAAACTGGCTTCATGTTTTTCAATGAAATAATACAATTATTGATCACAAAATATGAAAGAAGTGAATTTTACTTATGTTAAAATAGTGAAACTATATATAACGCAAAATTCTTCGAGTGATATTTGGTCCCGTTTGCGTTGATGGGGTTCGGAGGAGGCGATTTAACAGCGAATTCGACGAGCCGTACAGCGACATCGACCTGGTCAAAAAAGTACCGTATCAGTCGACTAAGATGGCTAGGACATGTAGAGCGAATGGACACACGGCCCGAAGAGTCATCGATTCCAACCCGGAGGGACAACGCAGTAGAGGAAGACCTCGCCTTAGGTGGCGCGCCCAAGTGGAAGGGGACCTCAACCAACTTGGAGTGCGCAACTGGAGGCGGTTAGCCAGTTCGTGCTAACTGGAGACGCGTATTGGTTGAGGCCTAGGTCCACCCCGGACTGTAGCGCCACCTAAGTAAGTAAGTAAGTAAGTAAGCTGGTTACTGGAACACAATTTCAATGAGGCTAGAGTGGCGCTCTAGTCATGTCCTTCATGTTTTTTGAGACGCTAATAATCGACTGAAATTGGGAACATACGATTAGAGGCGATCAAGTGTTAAGATTTTTAAAATCCACCCAACTAAAAAAAAAAACGTCCAATCGAAGAAATCAATCGAATTGAAAGTCCCGTTCTCGCAAAGATTTAGCGAAAGCGTAAAGCGAAGAAACTTTTGACACTATCAGCGATCGTGTTGGAGTTGAGATGAGTTGTATAAAGTAGTCAGCTGGTTTCAAAACCGTAAATTGATTGAATTTTAGGAATTTTTTTGAATCATTCGATAATATGGGAAAACCCAAATGCAATGTGAAAGAAGGCTATAAAGGGTGTCCCAGTTAAGCACTATGTATAATCCTTTAAGGGGAGTTTCCTAAAAAATTGACGAACAAAAAATTGCATGGCAGGGGGGGGGGGGTCTATTCTCATCCTATTTCAAGTTATAACCCATCTCTAATTTAAAGGTGTAACCACTTGAAATGCTATATCTTCTAAACTATTATAGGTAATTTATGTTTTTTTTTACTTAATCATTTATTTCTTTTTATGAAATGTTCATCCTTGAAAAATGTTCTACAAATTATATTAAATAAATTTTTTTACATACGATCAACAGTCAGACAAAAATGGTCAAAAAGAAGTGTACCTACCGAATTAGTCTTAAAATCCCCAAATCGTAGAACACGATGTAGTCGATACTAGGTCAGTTGCACCAATCAAAAACGACGTTCAGACGCAGCGATACTAGGAGTTGAGGGTGGGATCTTGCGTGCTGTGGAGGTTCAGCCTTCAGGCAGCGTCCGTTCGTAAACAGATGGAACGAAAAAAAATACTAATTTTATGATTGGGAAAACCATAATAAAAATTGAATTTATCTACAACATAAACGTAATATAGCCTTCTTTCTTTTTCCGATTGGTTTTTCCCATATTATTGAAGGATTTTTAAAAAAAATCGTAAAATTAAATCAAGAAGCTACCTATTTGCATCGATTACGAACTGGAAATGAACAATGAGGTGTGCAACGAGGAGTTGATTTTGATCGAAGATATGTGTTTAATCATGTGTGGCAGTTTGTTTTACAAATTAGGTACATCAGCACCCAAATGTGTAATGCACTATTCATTCAATCGAGAGTTGGAGCGCAACGAGAATACGATCGAGACGCTTTGAGCCAGGCAGTTCGAACAAACGTTCCGCTGTTGCCTCCCCAGATAAAGGACGTTTACGACCCTTTGATTAAAGCGATTGACGTCAGAGACGGAGGCATATTCTTCATCGATGAGCCTGGTGGAACTGGCAAAACGATATTTATTTCATTGCTGTTGGATTCGGTTCGTTCGAGATCAGAAATTGCACTGGCGATTGCCTCTTCTGGTATTGCAACCACATTGTTGGAAGATGGTCATTCTGCTCTGAACCTGCCGTTGAATCTCCAATTGATTGACGGACCGCTATGCAACATTTCAAAGAATTCCTCAACGGCGGAAGTGTTGCAAAGTTGTAAGATTATCATCTGGGACGAATGCACTGTAACACACAAACGAGCATTGAAGGCACTCGACCGGACTATGAAAGATTCGCGCAGTAACAGGAGACGTTTAGGAGGCGCAATGATTGTGCTGGCAGGCGATTTTCGACAAACACTTTCTGTCATTACACGATCAACGGCAGCCGATAAAATCAACGCTTGCCTTAAGCTTTCGTATTTGTTGCATTATGCAAAGAATCTGCGTTTGGCGACGAGTATGCGAATTACTTTGGAAAACGATCCGTCTGCCGAGATTTTCTCCAATCAATTGTTGGCGATTGGCAATGCAGAAGTACCGAATTTCAGCCATTTCACACCGACGAAAGACGATCTTATTACGCATTGAAGATCATTCCAGCAACGATACTCAGAAGCAAATTCAAGGGCGAGAAAGTGCCGATTGCGAGGATTCTACTGATTCCAACCGATTTACCTTTCGAGTTTAAACGTTCGCCTTGCACTCGCCATGACAATCAATAAATAACAAGGCCAATCTTTGAAAGGTGTGGGATTAATCTCGAATTTATATGCTTGTCGCATGGGCATGACCAATTATATGTGACATGTTTGCGTTTTGGAAAACCATCATCTTTGTCTATAAACAACAAAACACAGAACGTTGTGTATCACAAAGCATTGCATTGACCTGGCATGTGGTTCCCTCAACCTCTTTACATTCCGTGTAACACATGATCACAAATATAATTTGCCTAGGAATGAGGTTCATAATCCCTTGCAGTGCAAAAGGTAATGAGCCGAAGGTAAACGCGTCGTTTGACTCGAGCTGTACAGAAGCTATCAGTTCAAAAGAGGTACGCTTTCGGTTATATAAGGCCAAACCATCTGATGATAATCGAAAAAAGTTCAAACCAGCCACAAATGACTGTCATGCCCATATTAATCGTGCTAAATTATCTTACGACCAAGAGTTAAGGCAAAAAATACTTCAAACTCGGGTAGTAAAATCTGTTGGCCGTTTGTTGAAAACACTAAGAATACGGTCTCGTCATAAATTCCGAGAACCATTTGGTATCGATATTTCAGCTATTGGCTCTTCAGATTAAGCCGATCTTACTGGCTGCTCATTTTGCAGCCAGCTCAACGCTTCTAAATTGTGCTTTATCTCCCCTGTACTCGAGCGCGTAGAATTTGCCATGGGCCACTGTCCACTTTCGCACTCGCACAGAAATATTTTGAATTCCGAAAACTTCTTAATGACCGGCAGAACAGTTTTCGCAGCAACTAATGGTCTGCTGGTGATTTGATGACTTATTTGTCCGAAAAGTGGAACCAATCCCTTTTTTAATAATGTGAAAGAAAGATCGTTGCGCTTGATATTTCCAAGGCTTTTGACACAGTTTGTCATCAAACTCTCTTGTCCAAAATGCGTGCATTTGGCATCGATGATTCTCTTCTTCAATGGATTAGAAACTAACTTTCAGTCATTCAATTCAAATTATTTTGGACGATTTGAAGTCTGCAGCTCACCAAATGAGTGCTGGTTTATTCCCAAGTCTCTGCCTTGTCTCCGACTCTCTTTCTAATTTTTATAAATAATCTCCTGTCTGTTACTTCTAATCCAATCCATTCTTCGCTGATGACAGTAGCCCCAGCCTCAATATGATTGAGTACAACCTCGAGTTGTACGCGACGGATATCCCTTCTTTCCCAAGAAGCGGTGCTTTCCTGGACTTGGCCTTAACGGACGCAAGACTTCAACTGACGAACATAGATCAAAACACGCTGAACTGTTTGCGTGCGTTTGAGTACGATAGTGATCACTACGGACTCGCCGCCGCAATACGGATCCCGAACGAGCAAACGCTGCTGGAGGAGTACGAAGCAGTGTGTTCATTCGATTATCGGAGGGCACAATGGTCGCGCTTCTCTAGATTTTTAAAGCGAGATATACGTTCGAGTGGGATCGACCCACCGACAAACAGTAACATGACAAATGATGACATTGATCGGCATTTATTGCAAATGAACGACGCCATCAAACGAACTATGGAACGAACTATTCCTCGAGTAGGGCGTTCCGACGACGACCAGACAGAAAAGTACAGAAACCCTACAATCGACGCACTATACCGACAGAAAAGTAGACTGCTCTCGAGGCTTAAACGGCTGTACAGACAATTTGCTGACCCCAACGACCCGGAGGTTAGGATGCTGAAGTCAGAGATCCGAATCCTGAAACAGCTGATTAAAGAAAATTACAGAAAATCTGTAAGTCTGTATTGGGGCAATAAAATTCGGGCTATTAAAACCTGTAGTCCGAATATGTTCCCACAGATAAATAAGTTGTTCAGGAGGAAAGATCACAATGATATTCCTTGTGTTCGAATCTCCCAGACAGCAGAGAACAGACAGACGGTACTGACTGCTGGAATAAGTCCAGAAAGTGTCGCTTCAAACGACGATTTTTTCGTGGTCGAGGACCCACAGGAGAAGGTGGATTTGCTGGGCGCTTGTTTCGAGGCCGTGTATACGGTGAACAATCCTGTTCGCCGTAACCACGACATTGAGAATAGGGCTCTGGTGAGCCACTTCGATCTGCGCACCGAACTTGAGAATTGGCGATCTGAGAATAACGGATTCACCGTGTTCACTGATGAAAACCATGCTAATGCAGTTGTCGCCAATGGCCGAGATGCATCGCACTTGTTCGTGTCGAAGGATGATCTTCTGTGCATCTTCGAGACACTAAAGAATAAAAAGTCGGCGGGGATGGATGGTGTCCCAAACGTCGTATTGAGACACCTGCCTCTGGAGGCTGTAGATATTTTCACCACGCTGTTTAACAATGCGCTGAATAATGCATATTATCCGGCGCATTGGAAGGTAGCTGTGGTACACCCTATCCCGAAAAAATGTAAAGATAGGACGAACCCTGCCAATCTCCGGTCAATTAGCTTGCTTCCGAATATTAGCAAGGTCTTTGAAAAGGTTGTCAATAGAGCCCTGTTAAAGTGGGTCGAGGACAATAACATAATTCCGGACAACCAGTTTGATTTTAGGGCGAGGCATGACACTATTCATGCCGCGTCGAAACTGGTTTCCGACATTCAGTGGAATAAATGCAAGAACCAATGCACGGGTGCTTGTCTGGTTGATTTTGAGAAGGCTTTCGACACCGTATGGTTAGAGGGACTTTTCTACAAGTTGACCAGGCGGGGGATGCACAAACCTTTGCTATATGTAATTTATAATATGCTTATGGGAAAGAAGTTCGTTGTCAAATGTGGCAACGTGACTTCGAGCAGAGTCTTTGAAATTAAAAACGGTTTACAGCAGGGGGCGGTCAATTCTCCGATCCTGTTTAACATTTACACGAGTGATCTGGTGGGTTCACTCAGCCATGCTATAGCGTATGCCGACGATTTGGTGGCATACAGATCAGGTCCTAAAATCGAGGTCATTAATATCCTTTTGCAGCGTGACTTCGATCAAATTAAGCGATATTGCGACGACTGGAAGTTGAAAATCAACTTTCAGAAGACGGAAACAATCTTGTTCAGAACTGCATTGGCTGGGGCCTCTAGGGATACCAGAAAAAACTGGAAAAAATTGGCCATTATTGGACAAAATGGGCAGCCATTGGCGGTGAGAAGCGCAGTTAGATATCTAGGTATCTGGCTTGACCAGTATCTGTATTTCGATAGACATATAGTTGCTTGTCTTGCTGGGGCCAAGAAGGCTTATGCTCTAACAAGGAGACTGTTTCATAGCAGTCAACTTGACTCCAGAGTGAACGTCATTTGCTACGTGGCCCTTATAAGGCCGATCATCGCTTATGGTTGTCCATTATGGTTTAATATAGCGCCTAGCTATATGGAAAAGATTCGGGTTTTGGAGAGACAATGTCTTAGGACCTGTCTCCGGTTGTTCCGAACGGTTGAATCCAACTATATAAAATACTATCCCAACAAGGTCCTATACGATGGGGCTCAGTTGAATAGGATTGACAATTTCCTCATTAAGGTCACTCGAAGGCACGTTGCAAGGGCGATGGCCAGCGACAATAGTCTGATATTTGGGGCTTACTACCCCAATGAAATGTACATAGAGAGTACGCTCCGGTCTGGCTTTATCCCGCCAGAGGCATTTATCCATATTGATTCAAAAGGGCTGGTACAGACGAGGGATGGTATCCCGGTCTTATACCATCGCTACCGCAGCGCGAGAGATAAGCGGCTCCTCCATGACGGGGACGTCGCCAATGCTCATGAGCTCCTCCGTTTTAGTACCGCAATATCGGAGAGGGATAGATTCGACACGGAAAAGCAATTCGCCGAATTTTGGTGGCTTGTTGAGGGGGGAGGGGTCAACATGCCCTCCCAGGACGGTGCGTTACTCTAGGTAACATCCTCTTAGCTTATAAGTTAGATTAAGTCAGCTAGGGCGTTTTTGGGAGAGGCCGGGCTCGCCAACGTGTGGTGGTGCTTCCGGGAGTTGACTGACGCTGTAAGGCTTCAGTCGGCTCACGGCGGCGCGTGTGCACGTTGACGACTGCCAGGCGCTCGGAAAGCAATTGGGATTTTGACCACTTATTGCGCCAGGCAACGAGTGCTCAGAATCCTAATTATAGTTAGAATACGTTAAGTAGTTTAAGTAAGTAGAATAGGTAGTTTGTAATTTGTTTTATATAAAATCTCAATAATGATACCGAGTTTTAGTAAATTTTCTCGAGGAATATATATGTAAGATTAGTTCGTAAAATAGTTCGTAGGCCGAAAGGCAATAATTCTAAGATATAGTTAAGTTTAGAGCGTTCGCATAAGGACCAATAAATAAGAATAAGTATCCTGTTAATTTTAAGTTAGGTTTAATCATTTTTGTCTAGTATGTAAGTAGATATTTATCAATGAATAAAAAAATGAATTTCAAAGTCAACAGTAGCCCCAGCTTTTCATATTGGTTTCTTGTGTCACGCCCCTCATCTTTGGGTGTGGAACGGGAACTGCAACGTAAATTTTTATCCAGAAATACTGAGTACAACGAAAAGCGTGAAATTGAATGCTTCCAAACCACAATGCTGTCTTCTGCCATTATCCATTAATAGCACTTGCGCCGCTGGAACCGAACGACCTTGCATTCACGGTATTTTTGTTAATGACAACCTTCGTTGGATTGAACTCATATTTGATGTCACCAAGAACGCAGCGAAATGTCTAGTTTTCATTAAGCGGTGCATACAATATTTTACCCCTTCTGATCTGACTACAATTTATAAATCGCGAATAATCGCCTTAAACTTGAGTAAAAGTCTCATATATGGAACGGTGCCTCAATAACATATTTGGATCTACTCAACCGTGTCAAAAAAAACGCGGGATAAAACTTGTTAGCGATCATGACATCGTTCGACTGTCTTAGTCATCGTCGTAATGTCTCCTGTCTATCGCCGATTTGTCGACCAAAAGTGCTCAAACAAACTAGCTAAATGCATTCCACTCTTAGAGGATTTCAACCGCAATAATCGCCATGCCAGGTTACCCTTAAACCTGTTTTAGGACATACAATGAAATATAAAGAATCCTAACTTAGCCGTACAACACGAATGTGGAATTCTCTTCCCCGTTCAATGTTTCCTACCCATTGCAATTTCCAAACATAGAAAAACCAACGTGCTCCGGTTTGTCCTCTGTCTTCCTTACTTCCATTTCATTCTACACTATAGCATACACTCCCCCCGCGACAAGATCCCCGATGATGATCCATCATCGCCAGAGAACCTTGACGCTACCGTTGTGGAGAGGTCTGTATCAGTTAGCAATGATGCTGAAACTAATACAGATTAACCTCCACCACTCCACCTTAGCATCCGCTAACCTGATACTCCACCTCAATGAAGGAGGCTTTGACATCGCTCTCATCCAAGAACCTTGAATAAGAAATGACACCGTCATGGGACTGAGGGACCCTTTCTACACGCTATACCACACCAAGAACACTGGTAACATTCGAGCTTGCATGCTTGCAAAATCTACACTAAACATAACCTTTCTTCCTCACCGCAGCACGAACGACCTGGCAGTAACACTGCTAAAATCTGCAAACGCTCACATCTAGCTAGCTTAAGGATACCTACCCTACGAGGACCCCAATTCAGCTCCATCAGAGGAGGTGAGAGTAGTGGTAGAAGAAGCAAGGAAGAGAGGAGAAGAAATTTTGCTGGGATGCGACACCAATGCGCACCACGAACTATGGGGTAGTACCGACACTAACCCCCGAGGTAAGTCCCTATTTGAATTCTTAGTAGGCAACGACCTAATAGTATGCAATAGGGGAAATAGTCCCACCTTTATAACCAGAACCCGGCAAGAGGTACTAGATGTTACCTTCGCCTCTATGAACTTGTACCCTACGATTTCTAAGTGGACTGTATCTGACTGCCACTCCTTTTCCGATCACCGCTATCTGGAATATGAACTAGAAATACGCCATAACACCTCACCAGCAATTTTTCGCAATCGACGAAGGACTGACTGGTGTAAACACAATGAAATCCTCTCTGCTAAACTGTCCAATCGTGTGCATAAGACTCCAGAAACACAATTGGAACTAGATAAGCTTAACGTTGTTCTAACATCCGCCTTAAAGGGGGCATTCGACGAATCCTGTCCCATTACTACGAGAAAGGCAGACAATCGTCCACCGTGGTGGAATGCAGCACTTAACGAGCTTCGCCACTCAAGCAGGAAGCAATTCAACAAAGCTAAAACAACGAGGCTACCTCTGGACTGGGATATCTACAAAGCAAGCCTTAAGAGCTTCAAAGCGGAAGTTCGTAAGGCCAGACGTAGATCCTGGTGCAGTTTCTGTCAGAGTATTGACAATACGTCTTAATCCTCTAGGCTACGCAAAGTCATTTCCAAGAACCCAACCATACCAAGGGTCCTCATGAATCCCAAGGGATGATGGACAGATTCAGATGAAGCATCGCTTGATCTGCTTATGGACACTCACTTCCCCGGCTGCACGCCTATACCTAGCGAAAACCCTGCCCTGGTAAACGCTGCACGCCCACCGTCACCTCCGGACCTCATAAACGAGGAAAAACTGAAATGGGCAGTTAAGAGCTTTGAGCCATTCAAGTCCCCGGGGCCAGGCGGCATTTTTCCGGCACAAATTCAGGCGGCCCTCAGCATAATAGGGCAGCACCTGTCCCGTATTATGAGCGGCTGCTTGATGCTAGGAACAATGCCGGCCGCCTGGACTGAAGTAAGAGTGGTATTCATAGCCAAGGCAGGAAAAACATCGTACACTTCCCCGAAGGACCTTAGACCCATAAGCCTAACATCCTTCCTCATCAAGATTCTAGATCTTCACATTAAGGCCAGCATTGATAGCAACTTGCTATCCACGTCACAACTCGCTATCCACGTCACAACTCGCTTACCAAAAAGGTAAATCTGTTGAAACGGCCCTGCACTCTATAGTCTACCACGTCGAAAAATCCCTATCTATCAAAGAACTTGCTTTAGTGACATTTCTCGACATAGAGGGAGCTTTCAACAACGTTGAAACCAATTCGATTACCAACGCCCTACGCAGGCTCAACATCGACGACTCAATCTGCTGCTTTGTGGAATACATGCTCAAAAGCAGGGTAGGTAATAACCGCATCCTTCGGAAGTAGCACTGTCAAACGACGTGCACACAGAAGCACCCCCCAACGGGGAGTATTGTCTCCGCTGCTATGGAATCTAGTGCTCAACGAAGCCCTTCTGAACATTGAATACACTGAGTAGAAAGTTATCGCCTATGCAGACGATGTCGCGATACTTGTAAGAAGCAAATACCCGCAGACGCTGGCCGATGTCATGCAATCTGCTATCAACATATTGACAGGTTGGACCGAAAGATGCGGCCTGTACGTCAATCCAACAAAGACTGAGCTGGTCCTGTTCACACGAAGACATAAACTCCCTAAGTTCACTCCCCCGAAGATTAGAGGCACTCCTCTGGCACTATCAAATAGCGCTAGCTATTTAGGCCTGAAGCTCGATCGCAAGCTAGTTTGGAGAGAAAATGTAGTCGAACGTGCCAGGAAATCCATAGCTGCTCTTTACATTTGCAAAAAGGCGGTAGGCTCCACGCGGGGTCTGCAACCAAAAAGTATGCACTGGTTATACATGTCGGTATTTAAACCGATTTCCTATATGGAGTACTGGTCTGGTGGCCCGCCTTGGAGAAGAAGTCCAACCTAACCTTGCTGGACAAAACTCAACGAGTTGTATGCCTCAGCATCACCGGTGCGCTGAGAACCTCTCCCACTGCGGCGCTCCAAACCATGCTCCACTTTCTCCCGACCGACATCGTCGGCAAACAGTTGACTGCCAGCTCAGCAATAAGACTGATAAGCTCCAAACAATGGAAAGAGCAACACACTGGACATGCCAATATACTATCGATGTATCCACATCTTCCTAAGGTCACCGACCACCTGCCCACTGAATACAATTTCGACCTAGGCTACAAACATCTAATCCCAGACAGAACCGAGTGGACACAACGTCATGTCCTACACACTACACCACGAATCGCTGTCAATTTTTACGGATGGGTCCAAAACGGAGGACGAAGTCGGTGCCGGAGTCTTCTCTGAATGCCTGGACATTCACCTCTCCTTTAACCTTCCAGAACACTGCAGCGTTTTTCAAGTCGAAGTCATCGCCGTCCGACAAGCCGCTGACTGGCTGTCGGTTAATACGATATCGAAATCAGATATTGTAATATACGTCGACAGTCAGGCGGCCATCAAATCCCTTGCATCCAGAACTACATGATCCAAGGCAGTGAAAGACTGCCGTGCATCTCTTAACAAGATAGCCGGTCAGTATAGCCTCACCCTTTGCTGGGTGCCGGGTCACTGTGACATACCAGGGGATTGTGAAGCTGACGAACTGGCCCGACGAGGCTCTTCTGGTTTTAACAGCATAAGCGTCACCGACATCGAGGCACCAACGTCTTATGTTAAAAACCTCATAGACACCAATGCGGTGAGCGAAGCCAACCGTCATTGGCACCAACTTGACCAGTGCAACACCGCAAGGCTACTCTGGCCGACATTAAATAAATCCAGGTCCGTCTAACTTCTGAGGCATAAGAGAGGAACCCTCTCCAAATTAGTAAACGCCCCCACCGGGCACTGTGCTATAGGAAGACATGCCCAAAGGTTGGGCATTCCCTACAATGATTCCGCAGAAGCTGTAGGGACGAGGAAGAAGAGGAGACCATCAGTCACTTCCTTTCTACGTGTCCTGCACTCGCCAACATTAGGAAGGCTACATTGGGTGAATACCTTTTCAATGATCTAAACGATCTTAACAACGCCTGCACAGCAAGGATTAGCTCCTTCATTCAGAGGAGTAAATGGTTCCCTGAGTAAGAGGGTGACCCACCCACCTTACACATCGGCAGCACAATGGACCTACTTCTGGTCTAAGTGCATCCTCATCGAGGGCCGGTTTCAACCAACCAACCAACCAACCATAAGGGTACTAAAAATAACTTTAGTGCCCGTCAATTAATTAAATAAATTAAAAAAAATATTCTGGTTAAAAAGCATATTGAATTCAATCGAATTCGAAAAGTGTTTTATTCAATCAATTATTGAAATTCGAGTGGCGTCATCTGTTATCGATAATGAATGTTCGATCAAAAAAGATATATTCGGGTAGAATCGTGAATGCTCGAAATTTGTTCAATCAAAAAATTAATTTTGGGCGGAACGAAGTTTGACGCAGACCCGTCAATCATATAAATAAAAATCAATTGCCGCATGTATGAAATATCATCCCTTGAGAACGGCTCCACAGATCGTAAGAAAATAAGCCAGGTCACTAGTACCTACCCTTAGCGGAGTTCCATGAGCGGGCTAAGCCATGTTGAGAAAAAGGTGCAATCCCTTAAACCACCGAACCGATTGAGTTTAAATCAGGCAATCTTTGGTATTAACCTAAAAGTGTTTCTGTGAAGTTTGGTAACTTGGCACGGGCAAAGTCGGGCAGCTAGCTGATAAAAATAATGAAAAAACTGATAGTACGCTCGAAGAAAATTAATTTGTTCTTTTGGATTAAATTTATTATTTTTTTAAAGTCGGTAAACTGTTTGGGAACTGGCGTCACTACTCTATTTGATTGAATTTCAATGGGCTTAACTTATGTTAATAAATAATAAGACCCACCTTCCATTGACATCCAAGCGTGTTAATGTGATATTATATGTTATCGCTCATAGAAGTATTAACAATAGCAATCGCTGTTACATGGGTTTATTAACTTTCATTCTCTAATGGTCGGCAATATTTTTGTGTTTATTTAGTGGATAGCACTTTGGTTATCTGAAAATCGATTCCCAAATTATAACTTTTATTCGGTTACTATACTTATAAATATATCCCTATGGGGATTTATTTTGGAGACATCATTTGGAGAAGTCCCGGCGCACAAAATTAATACAATTTAATCTATCCTATGTATACGACCGAAATTTAAGTTTGAAGTATCTTATTGCGGATGAAAGATTATGACCATCTAGCGATTCTTAATCTATATCGATTTTGGATTTGTTTATTTTTTTTTGTTTTTGTTTGGTTATGATTTAACTTTGTTCGATGAGCCTAAAATAACTTAAAGCGTACTTATCACAGTATCTTTGGAGATAAGTGTAATTTTTTCTTTCTTGAAGTTAGGTACTTCCTTGTCTTCTTATGCGCACTTGTAATTGAAATAGATTGGATTAGCAAATTGTGTTCTGGCATTGACAAATGGATAGGCATTAGTAGTAATTTAAAACTGTTGTTCGGAGGGAAATCCTAATCATCGGTCTAAATAATGCGTACCTATTTGGGGTTTGTGGGTCGTTAACTAATTAAAGATAAAATTTATTGAATTTATACAGTCGGTGGTAGGCCGGAGTTAAGCAAGAAAAATTAAGGTAAATACAATTTATTGAGTCTCTCTGCTCCGCTGCACACTTTTGGGAGAGTTTCAAGATGGCAAATGTGTCGTTAAGGTCACATGAATAGTGATATTACTTGGATGTGATTTCTTCCCTTAGTCGCCATTTATGGGAAGCGTTATATTTTGAACATGCACGGACAAGCTGCGCGGATTAGGTATTCAATGTTATAAGCTCAATGCGTAATGGTGTCCCAGTTAAGAAAGTCACCTTGGTTGGTTAATACTAAGTCCATTTTCAACCCTTTCAAAGTTGTAGCGCTTGAAGTGGGATAAGTCAAAAATGATGCTACTAATTCCTCTTTTTTCCTTAATTCAAATTATTGGTGAAATTATTATTGGTCATGAAAATCGTCTTAAAATTATCGGTAAGCGTGCCGGCTCATCACTTTGTCACTAAGGCCAATCAAATGCTGGTGTGATTGCGTTTGTGTTCACTAATCATTTTTAGGTCTGTTTTTTTCTTTTTACGATTTCCTTATTTATTTATTAAGTTATAGCCTTACACAATGACTTCTATATTAAGAAACACCAACAAGCAGCGACATAGCACTAACACATCTGTTAACTTCTAATTCATATTATTAAATGTCTGTTAGCTACAACTGGCATGTGATAACAAGCGGATATCTTAACTGACCGCATTCGGCATATAAAGAGCAGACGACAGATAATTGTCATGTCATTTATAATAAATTGTTCAAGAATGTGCTAAAGAGCAGACAGTGTTTGTTTTTATTAATATGGCTGTAAGATACAAATTTTGAATGGCAACAAAGCAAAAGTTAAATAGGTATATATTTAATAATTACTTTACTTCATTATATATAATTTCATTGAACCTAAAAGTAAACTTTTAATACAGCAATAAAAGGAAAGACACTGATTACACAAAACTTATCATCATCGAAATGTCAACTTTATTCGAAAATATATAATTCTTGGTTTAAGTTTTCTTAGGGTAGACAAATTTCGGCCCACTTCTAATTGGTACCTAGGGCTTGAGTTTGTTTATATATTTTTATGGTTTATAGCTTGTGGTTTAGCACCAGGTCTTGTAGCATATTTAGAGCTGTGGATTGCGTACTTGCACTCTGCAGCATCCATATGACTACTGCTATTAAAATAGAAGAAAGCAAAGATATACAAATTTGTATACACTTTATTCCATTTTCTCTCATTATGCCTCCTTTCTGACAAATGTTTTCCGGCTGCTCAGGGCTGGGTGTGGGAAGAGAAGAAAACGGAACATAGTTAAAGTTGATCTTAATAGATCATACCACCGCTAGAGAGTAAAAAGACAACGTAATTCAGAGAGAGAGTATCAAAATATTGCGGTTTCCCTCAAAAGTCTACATTATATCACAGCTGATTTGTGGAAGATGAGGGATAACTATTTGATGGGGCTTCGTATGCTAGCTGGAATGCATACCGGATGCTGTTTTAAGGGTTGATGATACATGATGGGAATGACTGAAAGGCAAGTATTTAACAACACATTGTTGTTTACTTTATAGATTTATTGCAAACAAAAAAATAACTCTTCATAAGATGACAAGAAACAATAACAAAATGTAAGCTTGAGTGCAAAATCACACTTTATATGTACCACTCAAATAAACAAAAAGACAAGTGAAGTAACGAATGAAAATTGTTGTTATGTTTTATATGCTATTTATAATTTCGATTAGTTTTATATTAACAGTTAAGTTTAAGTTAAGAATTTTTGAATATTTTTATGTTATTTGAAAAACTATTTAATGATGATGTGTATAATAATTGTGTAATAGTGGTTTAGGTTTAATTTCATTCAACAAAATGTATTTTCTGTTACCTGTTATGCGTAGATTCTCGGGACATGTCTCGATGATCCGCTGCTTTGATGTTGTGCTTTGCATGTATGTGTTATTTGTTAAGGTACCTATATTACTTTGAATTTAGAACCACTATATCACTATTATACGATCAGATAATTTTGACAAATTTATAGATAGGATTATTATGCAAGTATTAAGAGTTTTGACAAGATGAAACTAAATGTAAGCACTAAGTATTATGGACTATAATTTATTTATATATAAAAACACGAACTAGAGTGAGAAAGTGAGATATACATCTCCAAGGCTCAGCTTCTTTTTATACCCTATTCTAAGGGTATATTAATTTTGACGCATAGTTTGTAACATACCTAAATATTGCCCGTAGACCCCTAAAAGTTACTATATTTATGATCAGCATCGATAGTAATGTCGATCTAGCCATGTCCATTGTCCGTCCGTCCGTCCTTAAGTCTGTCGCCAAAAATTAGGCCTTTAAACTGGACCTAGAGAACTGAAATTTTAGACATATACTCTCTAGGGTCCCGAAATAATCAAGTTTACGAATTTTTGAAATCCGCCCACAGACACGCCCACAAACTCAAAAAAACAAAATTTTGGAAAAAATCGAATTTTGAGCTAGAAAGCTGAATTTTTTTTTATATGATCTATGACTCCCAAACCTTTATTAACCTTTTATTAATTTAACCAACGACCATACCACGTCGAGTTAATCGGTTCTCGTCAGATCACCGTAATTAAACGACGTTGGGCGCGGTTAGTACGTAGATGGCGGACCGTTTGAAAACAACCGCGTGTCGTTGGCCAGTCCCATCTACAGAGTTGAGGTAGATAATATACGTGGTATCACAATGGACCTAAATTGGTCTAAGTGTGTCGGCTTCTGCCGACAGCCACATAAACCTAACCTAACCTATGACTCCCAAAACTGCTCGGGATAAAAAAATTTCAAAATCCGCCCACTGACACGCCCACAAATAAATAAAACAATTTTTTTGAAAATCCAAAGTTTGAGCTAGGGAGCTGAAATTTATAATATATACTCTCTATGGGCCCTTTATGCTCATGTGTAAATATTTTCAAAATCCGCCCACTGACACGCCCACAATTTTTTTTTTTTTTTTTTTAATTCAAAGTTTGAGCTAGGGAGCTGAAATTTATAATATATACTCTCTAGGGGCCCTTTATTCTCAAGTGTTCATTTTTTTTAAATCCGCCTACTGACACGCCCATAATTAAATCAAACAATTTTATTGAAACACCCAAGTTTGAGCTAGGGAGCTTTTTTTTGTGATAAAATCCTTTAAATGTTATATAACAAAATATGTAGAGCGTTCTTAACAATTCAACCATACTCAGACTTTTGTCACGCCCACTTATGAGGGATAGGAATAAGAATAGGGTATCCAACAGTTCGCCCAAGCGGACTGTAGCCCGTCCCTATGTTTCCTTTTTTTTTGTTAAACTAATTGGAACAATGCAGTATTTTTTTTTTATTTTTTTTTTCTCTTTCAAACTTTTAACTAAATATATTTTATAATACAAAAAGAGCACTTTTTCTTTTTGATGGGATTGTGACTGTAATTGCACACGATTTCAGAGACTGACAGTAAGATGTCTTGAGGTGGATTACGCCGTTTCTGCTGCTTTGGGCAGGAGCAAATTATATGTCGGTTCTGAAGCCGCGTGCCGATTAACTGATGGAGTTGAAAGTGGTGTTTCTCTTCCAGACTATGTGCTTGCGTATGTGTCTGTGCACATATATGCAAACGCATGTGGTCTGGTTGTGCTACCAGGATGGTAGCAAGACACCCACAATTTGTTTGAAGGCACGGCGCAAGCTTTCGAGTATTTTCTCCTAGCTTATCGAAGTCAGCTTCTTTATAGCTTTAGATAATCCCTTAATATTAAGTGTAATTAACAATTAAGAACACTATTGTAAATTTCTTAGGTATATAGGTACTATATAAGTTAATTTTATAAGAGAAGTGTTCAAGTCAAAATATTCTTGTCGAACAATTCTTAATCTTTTCTAGTAGTTTATTAAAGTGTTAACTCTAAGATGTCGCTAAAATAGCTAAGTAGTTTACGCCATTTTTTCTTAATCGGAAGCCACTCAATAGATTATTTTATTACATCTTTCTCTTCTTCATCCAAACCTCAACGAGGTAAGACCTGTCGAAATAAAGTGTACCGAACCAAAACCTTACACACGTTTTATTTTTCTTTGGTCATCCATCACATTATCGAGCAACCAGCAGGGGATAATTCTTGCCCCAACATTTGGTCACATCGAGCCAGATTATATTTTAACGAAATAATAATCAAATTCATCCGCAAAATCCCTGAATTTTGCAAAAAACCCATCGTAATCATCATGAAAGAAATTACATTTTTCTTTCGCATCCCACACGATCATCGATTGGATAGCAGTACACCTATAAATTCACGATTTATTACACCTAACCACAATCAATATAATCGTACAGCAAGATTTAATATTCTTGCCCCTACCTCCACATTTATCTACCGCCCGCATCGCATCACAGAACTACCAAAAACTGCATCGATTACCTACTGATCGGCGGTAATAATCCATAAAAAAAAAAAACGAGCTCTCTAACCCATTGTTAGAGCACAAGATTCCTAAATCTTGCCCCACCTAACGTCGGACATCGCCAAAAAGTGATACTCTCCACACGATCAAGGAACGATTTGCAGCACCATCTCTTCACTCATCGCTCGCTCACAAACCACAAGCAGTATTATTGCTCTCGATCGCTACGCTCAGCATCAGCATTCAAAGTCGACCATACCCATCGCAATAAGACCATTAAGCGACCAGTCATCAATCATCTCTTCCTGAAGTCAACATCTCTGCCGAAAACACGCGTCGATTTACATTTACGAATTCCACGTGCGAATCTCATAATTTGAAAATATATACACGGAAGGGATACAAATCTATCATCATTACATCACCTAAGAAGGAAAGACATCTCTAAATTTTGAAACCATCACCAGATTTAAGCAGGTACATGCATAACTCTAAGATTGGTGCATTATTTATAACTTTTATATAAATTAGACACAAGAACATATTTCTTATTAAATTTTGTGAGTGAATAGTTTATACCTTTCAATTAGGAATTATCTTCCTTGCAAAAACAAAAAAAAAATACTTGTTTGAAAGTGAGTTCATACCGCGAAATTTGGTAATTTCATTTCCAAAGGAAATCGCATTAATAATCGAGTTTGTTTACGCGCCTAGTCTTTTCTCTTGGGTTAGATTTTCTGCCAATTAAAATGACTATCTTAGATGATTTCATTGTTGCTGCTGATCAGCTGACACAATTTCAATCAGCTTGTCAAGAAATGCCTATCGTTGACAAAACTGTAACTAATCTAGAAGCGTCAAAATGTGAAATAAAGGATCTGTGGTCTAATATCAAAATACATTATGCACTTTGTTTAAAGACCGATAATGGTGACGATTTAGACGCAATTAAGTCAAAGTATCGGTTGT
The DNA here is from genome assembly GCA_949715645.1 of Portevinia maculata. NCBI lineage: Eukaryota > Metazoa > Arthropoda > Insecta > Diptera > Syrphidae > Portevinia > Portevinia maculata. The sequence continues at coordinate 187,431,101 of OX454527.1, read as the reverse complement.
CAGCAACCACATATATTAACTGCTTAAGTGAAATTATTGATTCCATAACGAAGTTAAATATCATTAAAGACGATGATGTAAAACAAAGTTCAAGTGCCACTTTAGGCTCCGCGCAGTGTATAAAAGTTCCTCCGTGTGATACCGAAACATTCTATGGCGACTATCTGTCTTGGCCATCTTTTCGAGATATGTTCACCGCGGTTTACATTAGCCATCCGAAATTATGCTCCGTTCAAAAACTGTTTCATCTTCGTTCGAAGACCAAAGGGGAAGCTAATAACATAGTTTCCAAATTTCCTCTAACTGCGAACAATTTTGACGTGGCTTGGAAAGCACTTTCGGATCAATATGAAAATAAAAGAATATTAGTAAACAACCAATTAAAACAACTTTTTAATTTGCCCGTCATTTCGGTTGAGTCTGGCAAAAGTATCAAAGATCTCCAGCGGGAGATAAATGATTGTTTATCCATTCTTAAAGCGCATGACATATCAATAGATTCTTGGGATCCTATTCTCGTGTATCTTTGCTCTTATCGGCTACCTGAAAAGACTCTTTCGTTGTGGGAGCAATCCATTAAGAGTCCAAGCGATATTCCGAAATGGGATGAAATGAATGTGTTCCTAACGAGCCGATATAGAGTTCTGGAAACGGTATCCGATCTTAAGTTTCCCACAAATCCGAAAGGCCAACAAACCAAAAGTCAAGTTTCCCAACCAAAAAAGGTAAACCACAAAGCTTTCCTGTCCAAAGCAGCTAATTATGTTTGCAAACTATGCAAAGGTTCTCATTCACTTCGAAAGTGCCCTACATTTTTACAAATGAGTATTCACGATCGCATTTCAAAGGTGAATTCACTCCAATTTTGTAAAAACTGTTTAGCTTCCAATCATTTAGAGAATGATTGTCGTAGCGTTCATACATGTATGCAGTGCAAACAAAAGCACCATACGCTCTTACATACTTCAACGGTTCAGACATCTCAATCCTATCCATCCACGTCTGGGCAATTGGTTACTCAACTTAACAATTCAATTCCACAAAATCTAACAGATAATTTACAGTCCACTACAAATCAGAACACTCAACAATTTCAAACCTATTTCTCCCGAAACAATAAGCGCATTCTTTTGGCAACAGCTCTGATTGAAATCCACCATTTAGGTAATAAGTTTACCTTGCGTGCACTTATAGATGGAGGGTCGGAAGTTACATTCATTTCAGAAGATACACAGAGGAGACTTAATCTTCCAGTTAAACCGATACACGCGCAGATATCAGGTATGAGTGCTGTAGTAACTGGAACTTCCTCTAAATTGTGCTCTTTGTGCATTGGCTCTAAATTGGTTCCTTCATTTACAATCTTTGCCAATGCAATTGTTTTAAAACGCCTCACAGGTGATTTGCCATCTTGTGTAGTACGCCGGGAAGAGGTCTCAACCCCCATTGATTTCGAGCTTGCAGATCCCTATTTTTACGAAAGCTCAAAAATAGATATAGTTATCGGTGCTGATTTCTATCCCTCGATTGTCAAAGAAGGCATTAAGCCAGATATTTTCGGTTCACTGGTAGCCCAAAATATAATATTTGGCTGGGTAATTTCTGGTCCTCTCTTAAATGAAAGTGTCAGTTCGTATTCGACAATCCTGTCTCATTATAGTGAGGTCTCAATCGACGAACAGATTGCAAAATTTTGGGAAGTAGAAGAAGTATTTGAAAGTAAGCTCCTTTCAGACGAAGATTTGTTTTGTGAGCAGCTGTACTCCGATACCACCACCAGAGACGCTAACGGTCGCTACATAGTTCGTCTTCCATTCAAAAACCCTCTACCCATTCTAGGTTACTCAAGAGCTATTGCTTTAAGGCAATTCCATCCCATGGAAAACAGATTAAGGAAAAACCCTGACCTACATTCAAAATACAATCAGGTTCTTGAAGAGTATGCCACACTTAACCATATGGAGATTGTTTCGTCGGACGAAATTGTACGGGATTATCAGATATGTTCCTACTACCTCCCACACCACTCAGTGATAAAACCCGAAAGCATTACGACAAAGGTTCGGGTTGTATTTAATGCATCTAGTGCATCCAGTAATGGCACTAGTCTTAACGACATGTTGCATACAGGTCCGGTTTTACAAGCCGACTTAACTACTTTGATTTTAAAATGGCGGTTTTATCGATTTGTGTTCAACGCAGACATCGAGAAAATGTACCGCCAAATATTAGTGCACCCTGATCATTCGTCGTATCAGCGAATTTTGTTCCGCAAATTCCCAGATTGTAGTCCTCAAGACTACAAACTAAAAACTGTCACCTTTGGTGTCAATTGTGCGCCATATTTGGCTATTCGTACACTGCTTCGACTAGCGGATGACGTACAACATACTTTTCCGATCGCCTCTGATATTTTGAAAAATCACTTCTACGTTGACGATGTTCTGTCTGGTGCCCATGATGTTGAAACTGCGTTACGAGCGCAGCGTCAACTGTGTGAAGCTTTAGGCTCAGCTGGCTTTGCCTTACGAAAATGGACATCGAACTGTGTCGATTTGATAAAAGAATTTCCTCCTTCGCATCTCTATGATCAAGAGCTTCTTCGGCTGGAAGATAAAAGTATCTCCAAAACCCTTGGAATACAATGGAATGCGAAGTTGGATTCCTTTTACTTCTTTTTCAAAATATTAGATGAGGATCACCTTTTAACAAAAAGAGCAGTACTCTCAGTTATTGCAAGACTATTTGATCCTGCTGGATGGTTAGCACCAGTTATCATCACTGCGAAGGCCATAATGCAGCAAATCTGGCGTGATGGGACGTCTTCAGTTCTTCTTCAACCGCCAACCACTCAAGTCGTGCTTTTATTTTCTCCGTATTCTTTTTGTCAACTTTTCCGCTTAATCAGTTATTCGCCGGTGTGTACCTTCGCGAATTTTTCTTATACATGCACTTTTTTGCTGACCTCCTTTTCCGCTAAATCAATTCTTGCGAACGTTTTTGTTTACGTTTTTCCCGACCTACTAACAATGTTTAAGTGTTACGCAAATTGTGTTTCTGATGAAACCGAATGGGTCACCTTCAGCGGAATTTGTTCCAATTCTTTTCACCCAACTTGCATTGGATTAAAAAAGCGATCTGTGACCTACCTTAAAGAATACACGGGTATTTTCCATTATTTGTGTGATGAGTGTAAACAAATAACGCTCCCGCATATTATGATTGCCATCAAATGCTTGAATGAGTCCATGAATTCGACATTCCATGACATTGCCTTGCAAACAAAAAAAATGATAGATCAAGTGTCGAAGTTCGATCTAGTCATTAAAAGTGTTGATGAACTCAGTAATGCGATTGACTCATCAGACGCGTTCTACAAATCAAAGTTCCTAAGCATCGAAAAGCAGCTGAAGGTCTCAATGTATTGTAAAGATACGTCCCCTAACAACAATATAGAGCTCAAAAACGACCTACTTGAGGCCCTTCGGAATTCAAGCACAATCAAGGAAATTACTACATCGATAAACTCTCTACGAACTAACATTGATCTCTTCTGCCTAAGCTCATCTAAATCGGTCACACCACTTAATTACTCCGTTCCTGACTTTTCGCCAATTATCAATATAGTGCTTGATAAAATCGATGTTATTAGTGACAACCTGTCTGCAACCCGCCGAACAATCGGAGGCATAGTCGATGAACTGAAGTCAGTAGCTAGCAAAATTGACACTTTTTCTGACATTAACCAAGACCATATTCCGTTAGTTTACAACGCTTCAATTTTGTCTGAGCTTCGTGATTCTGGCGCTGATATTCATACCGTTGATGTGCCCACCTCCGCTGCAGCACCACCTGAAACTCAAACAGCTGCCATCCTATTACCAACATCACCTCCTTCGCCAACTATACCGATAACCGACCTACCGACTACTGATTCCAGCGCCCTTATAAATCGTCTCGGGACTACCTGGACTGTTTCCGAATGGGAATATAGGATCAACAAATTAACCAGAAGCAACGAGCGCAACGTTGACTGTACAACTTTTGTTATCAAAGGCGCTCCTCATCATGCTGACGCTTCCTGGATTCAGAACCTGTTCCAAAAGAAATTTGGTGTAAACATCGAGAATTGCAATAAAATCGTCCCAGCAAACTCTAAATGGGACAGCTATTTCAAACTCAGCATTCCCACTAAATATACCTGGCTATTTTGGAACCCCGACCAGGTTTTTTTTAAATTAAACGAGATGAAGCTGATGAAGTGGAGCAACAAATTATATAAGCGTAAGATTAAAACCAGCCCTAAGACGAATAATTCTAAAAATAATCCTCCCTCTAATAAAAAGCCATCTTCCTCTTCTCCCAATGTTAGTAATAAGCCTCCCTCTTTGATCTCCTCCGATCCCAACTGGTCTTTTAAAACAGGAATCTTTCCCAATTTCTCCCAACCTATTTTAAAAAGCTGCCCCGGTAATTCGTTACCTAAGCGTGTATCTTTCAACTTACTGCCAGAATTAAGTTCGCCTCTAAAGCCCTCTCCCTTAAATACTTCATCCGGGACAAATTATCCAAACTTCGTTCTATCCCACATCATCAACCAAACCTCTCCATCCACACCCACAAATCACCTCCCATCGACTTCCACTACTAGTGATACACCCCAAAATGTTTCACCTGCTCTTACCGATACCCCCGTGACATTCGACCCGCTTCATCCACCTAAAGTTAAACTAACCTCTAAATTTGTTGATCCCACTTCCTTGATCAAAGACCTAGATAGCCGATATGTAATGGCACGTCTAAGAGATCACAGGCTATTTGAAAACGTTCGGTTATTCCTTGCATATTTACATGATAAGCCTGAATCAGTATGTATCGACGGTAAGACCAAAACCAACGTACAAATTTCGATTCAAAAGGAAGGTCTCCCCACTAATCCACAAGCTTTGAAAGAAATTTATTTTCGCTTTCATGATAGTTTCAATATTTCCCCGACAACCGTGACCAAGGACTTAGCGGCTTATGCATCTCATATTAACTCCAGACGCATTTCGCACTTACAAAAAACTCGCAGCGATTTTAAAAATTATTTTCGTCCCTAACTTAACATGTGAACCTCTCAACACAGTTGGTATGAGCCATAACCTACCCACCCCTACACTTCCTCTTACTTTTTATTATCAGAATGTTAGAGGACTTCGATCTAAGACCCGCGATGTCCTACGCCAATCTCATACTCTCCCCTTCGATATATACGCTCTGACTGAAACCAATCTAATTCCCGATATAAAGAACCATGAGCTATTCCCTCCTACTTTTAATGTTTTTCGTGACGATGACCATACTCGTCCAATGAACGACTCTTCTTGCCGTGGCGTCCTACTGGCCATTAAAAACGACCTTGACGCCTCCTTAATCGCTACGTCTACTTCTTCCAAGCTTGACTTCGTTTCATTACGAATAGAACTCCCCAGCAAGGCTTTATACGTTCTGTGTTTTTACATACTTCCGGCTCAACCTATCGAATCCTACCAACTCGCTATCGTTGCAATCGATCATATAATTAACATATCGGATTCCCTTGATGATATTATTATATTTGGCGACTTTAATCTACCCCGGCTGCACTGGACCCTATCAGATGACGAATCTTTTTTCAGCGCCTCAAACCCCAACTCAAGTAAGGAATGTCTTTTCTTGGATGGGATGACAGACTCAGGTTTATGTCAAATCAGTGGGATCTCCAACTTTATGGGTAGGCAATTAGATCTTATCTTCTCTACTGACCCTATAAACTCCTCTGTCTCGCAGTGTCCCTTAGCCCTATCGACCATAGATAGATTTCACCCACCTCTTCTTCTTTCTCTTTTCCTCGACTCTCCTATCAAGCCCATTTCTCCGGCAGCCGGACACTCTTACGACTTTCATAAAGCCAGTTTCCCCAAAATTAACGAATATCTTAGCAAGTGTACTTTTGAGTTCGTAAATCTATCTATTAATGATGCTCTCTCCATTTTCTACAGAGAACTATTTAATTCAATTTCCCTTTATGTGCCGTTTTCCCGCAATAAAACCCCTTCTACAAGTCCCCCTTGGTACAATCGAAGACTTCGGTCTCTACGTAACAAGAGAAACAAATTATGGGCAGTCTTCCTTCGAACTAATTCTTACTCGGACTATTCCAACTATCTCGGTGTATACCTTCAATTCACTCAGCTATACGACTCCCTATACCAACACCATCTTAATAGTGCACAAACCAAGCTTATAAACGACCCAAAGTCATTTTTCCAATTTGTTAACTATAAAAAAAAGTCGGACGGTTTTCCTCCATCCCTCTCATATGAAAACATATCATCCTCCGACCCTTCCACCATTGCCAACATGTTTGCTTCTTTTTTTAAGCAGTCTTTCGCCGACAACACCTTTGTTCCGGATCCCTCTTATTTCGAATATCTTCAAAACTTCTCCTTTGGTCCTTCTCTATCTCAAAGTTTTGATCATACAGAAATAGAAAATAAGCTGCAAAATCTTAACGATGAATACTCTCCAGGCCCAGATGGCCTCCCTGCAATATTTCTTAAAAAATGCTCCTCTAGTCTTTCCCTCCCCCTTTCATATCTCTTTCAACTATCACTCTCTCAAGGGGAATTCCCTCAGATATGGAAGTCCTCTTTCTTAACACCGATACACAAAAAGGGATCCAAGAAAGAAGTAACTAATTACCGCCCCATAGCAAAACTTTCTCATATTCCCAAACTCTTCGAAAGTTTGTTGTATGAAGTCTTAAGCTTCAAGTGCAAGTCCATTATTTCCCCTAACCAGCACGGTTTTCTGAAAGGTAGATCAACAACAACTAATCTTATCGAATTCATATCCTCTACACTCTCTGCTCTAGAAAGCGGCAAAGAAGTCGACGTTATTACAACCGACTTCAGTAAGGCTTTTGATAAGATTTCCCATAAATTAATACTTTTCAAATTGTCTGCCCTCGGCTTCGAACCCATATTGTTAAAATGGATTTCTTCATACCTGGAAAACCGTTTTTATAGTGTTCGGTTTAGGTGCGTTCTCTCGGCCCCTATCTTAGCCAGCTCGGGTGTTCCTCAAGGTAGTCACCTAGGTCCCCTTCTTTTCATTCTAACAATTAACGATCTTGAAAGGGTCATTCGAAACTCCTCTCTCTCTCTCTATGCTGACGACACCAAATTTTTCAAACCCATTTCCTCACACCTTGACTCCGGTCTCCTTCAAGAAGACTTGAACTGTTTTTCCACCTGGTGCCTTAAAAACTGTTTAGAACTTAATGTCTCCAAATGTCAATCTATTACCTTCTCACGTAAAAGCAATAAGTCTGCTGCTCGAATTTACCTTCTTCTCGGCCAACCTATTTCCCTCGTGCAATCCATTCGTGACCTTGGCATTTTATGCGACAGGGAGCTTAATTTCCGCTCACATATAGATGAGATAATTACCAAAGCAAACTCATCACTTGGCTTCGTTAAAAGATGGTCCAAAGAATTCTGCGACCCGTATGTGACCAGATCGTTATACATCACCTTCGTTCGCCCCCTCCTCGAGTACGCTAGCCAAGCGTGGTGTCCCTTTCAACAAGTTCATGTTTCAAGAATCGAGAGCATCCAACGTCGATTTCTTCGATTTGCTCTTCGTGGCCTTCCTTGGAATGATCACCTAATCTTACCTCCTTATCGTGACCGTCTCAAACTCATTAACCTCAATACACTTCAGGAACGCAGGGACACAGCAGACATTCTTTTCATTCACCGACTACTCTCAGGTTTGGTAGATTGCGCGTCTCTTTATAACTCTATCTGCTTTAATACTAACCCTCGTAGTCTACGTTGCCCCCGCCTCTTCTATCTTCCATCCCACCACACCTCCTATGGCTCTAACGAACCAATCTCTCGCATGCTGAGAAAGGTTAACTTAAACCTCACTATTTTCGACTTTAACCGCAGCTCTACCTCCCTAAAAACCGATCTCCTTAATCTTCCTTAGCCTCTAAGTCTTATTTTTAAGGTTTTCCATGTCTTAATTTTAAGTATGTTTTTAGCTTTAAGTCATTATGTTAGTTTTAGCTTGTATTAAGCCTAATAAATGGGGGCTATCGCCCCCACCAAAATTAAAATTAAAATTAAAAATTAAAAAATTGGGACACACCACTTGTGCCCCTGACGTGTCACCGCTGGAAATCGTTCTTTGCTTCACTTCCCGATATACAACACATTCAAGTTCGTCGGTGGATTAATTACAGTCCGTCAGATTCCATTGAAATACATGGGTTTTGTGATGCCTCTGAACTGGCTTATGCCGCAACGTTTTACATCCGTATTAGACACAATGAGAACGACTGGTCTTCTCACCTCCTTTGTGCCAAAAGTAAGGTAGCTCGGGTAAAACAGCTTGCTCTACCGAGACTTGAACTATGTGGTACTGTTTTACTGTCGAAGCTGTTCCACAAAGTCATTACAAAGCTACAATGCTCGACCCATGAGTTATTTCTGTGGACAGATAGCACCATTGTCCTGGCATGGTTGGATAAGCCTCCATGTCACTGGAAAACTTTTGTGGGAAATCGGGTTTCGCAGATACAAACGTATGTTCCTAACACTAAATGGAACCATGTCCGATCAGCGGATAATCCAGCTGACTTAGCAACTAGAGGTCTATCGCCAGAAAATCTTAAGGCAAGTAACCTATGGTGGCATGGTCCAATGTGGCTCTGTCAAGCTAAGTCGTCATGGCCTCAATCCATTTTGCCCCGGCCTGATGATTATGATCTTGAGCAGAGGCCAATAAAAGCGAATCACACAACAATACAACCGAATATTGAGTTGTTTGTGGAGAGATTTTCTTCATGGTCTAAAATATTACATGTTCTTGCATATATACTGCGTTTTTTCTACAGAACAAATCCCCGTTTTAGACACCAAGTGTCATATTCATCGGAAGTGCTAACTTCTGAAGAAATATCCAACGCCAAAGCCCGAGTTATTCGTTTGACACAATCGTTTTATTTTCCCCACGAATATGTAGCTCTACTGAAAAATGAGCCTATCTCAAAGAAAAGCTGTTTGACTAATCTGAATCCACTAATGGATTCGAACCAAATCCTGCGATCTGGTGGAAGACTCACTTCATCCACTCTTTCTTATAATGAAAGGTATCCCATTCTTCTCCCTTACCTAGCGAAGATATCGTCGTTGCTTGTGAAGTTCATTCACGATATTTCAATTCATGGTGGAAACCAATTGGTAGTTCGTTTGATGAGGTGTGAGTTTTGGATACCAAAAGTTAAGAACTTGGTAAAAAAATGCATTCGCATGTGTAAAACATGCACTATACACAAAAGGAAAATGCAAACCCAGATTATGGGAGCTTTACCCGTTGAGAGAACTCTAATTTCATCCCCATTTACGAACACCGGAGTAGACTTTGCCGGTCCATTTATAATAAAAAGCTTTTCAGGACGAAATTGCCGAATTACTAAGGGCTACGTCTGCCTGTTTGTGTGCTTTGCAACAAAGGCAATACATTTGGGGGCTACAAGTGATTTGACGACTCAGTGCTTCTTAGCAGCTTTTAGTAGATTCATCGCACGACGTGGAATGCCTAGAACTATGCATTCTGATAACGGCGCAAATTTAGTTGGAGCCAGTAAGGTACTATCCAATGACTCCAAACAATTTCTCAGAACTCTGTCCAGGGACGTAACCGAAAGATACAAGGACCATAACATGGAATGGAAATTAATTCCCCCTGGGGCACCGCATATGGGTGGGTTGTGGGAAGCTGGAGTTAAAAGCTTTAAACTTCATTTTAGGAAGGTGATTGGAACTAATAAGCTTACCTTCGAAGAGTTTTCCACTCTTCTCGCTAAAATCGAAGGATGTCTAAACTCTAGGCCGATCTCACCGGTATCGGAAAATATATCAGACATTCCTCCATTAACTCCAGGTCATTTTCTTCGAGGGGGTCCGTTGTTAGCTCCCCTAGAACCTGCTCACGATGAAAAGTCTCTTACCTGTATCAATCGATGGGAAAAGGTAAAGATTTTGCATCATCAGTGTTGTCGTCGATGGAAGGATGAGTATCTCAAAGAACTCAACAAACGATACAAGTGGAAATATCCACAAAGAGATGTCTCGTTAGACGACTTGGTCGTTATTAAGGACGAAAATCTACCCCCTAACGAATGGCGTCTAGGTCGCATTATTAAGGTTTATCCGGGACCCGATAACCGCATACGAGTCGTGGAAATTAAAACTCAAAATGGAGTTATAACGCGTCCAATTGCTAAACTTTGCGTATTAACTCACTCATAACTAAGGTTTTATAAAACCGTTCCATTCCATTTAACTATTTGCTTTCTTAAATTTTTCACTTTCTATAAAATAAATTTAACGTAGATACTTATATATTGCACCGATTTGTATGATGTATAGCACGTATCTTTTCATTAGTTTAAGTAACTATTGTTAGCTTTAAGTTAAAGTTATTTTTTTTCAATTGTAAAGAATTTTTCCTAAGAGTGGCTTTTTCGAAGTTTTGAATGAATTTAAATTTAAAGATAAAGTATGTAACATTTTACAGCCGATGCTGCAAGGCGGCCGGCAATGTTCAAGTCAAATTATTTTTGTCGAACAATTCTTAATCTTTTCTAGTAGTTTATTAAAGTGTTAACTCTAAGATGTCGCTAAAATAGCTAAGTAGTTTACGCCATTTTTTCTTAATCGGAAGCCACTCAATAGATTATTTTATTACATCTTTCTCTTCTTCATCCAAACCTCAACGAGGTAAGACCTGTCGAAATAAAGTGTACCGAACCAAAACCTTACACACGTTTTATTTTTCTTTGGTCATCCATCACATTATCGAGCAACCAGCAGGGGATAATTCTTGCCCCAACAAGAAGAGACTAGGACTTAATGACTCGAGATCTGCTTTACGAAAGAAATTTGTTTGGCGGAAATTCATACGCATACTCAAATTTCGACTGAATAAATCTTCGAAAATCATTTATGCGCACGCCATCTAAACGTGAAACGGTTTACAATGTTATGGTCTGGTTACATGCCATAGGGTAACTTGTGCAAGTATTAATTTTTTTTGCAATTTTGTATGCACCTAGCTTATACTACAGTCCCTATGGAGACATGTTTTCTATATATATTTTTACCTGTGGGTTTTTGGAAAAACATTAATGGATGAGTGTTGTTTTTTGGTGCATCCGACGTATTTATATTATAATTCCTTTGGTTTGAAATCATTTTAAAGAAAAAAAACAATGATAGAACGAAATTGAAATTAAATACAACACATTTTGATGGATCCATTAAGAAAGCGAAAACCAATAGGAAGTCAGGCGCCCAAGATCGTTATTAATATATATACCCAAATCCTGTGAGTTATGCAAACTCGCAGACGAAGAAACTATCTGGAATTTATAACCGTTTGATTAGACGGATTGTTAAGGAATACGAGGAGACAGGAGTTATCGAATCACTAAATAAAAAAGTACTTCATAAAAATAGAAAACTGCATTAGACGAATTTGACGTCACTGCTATTCGGCGTATCGTACCCAATGTCTACCAGGAGGTTGATGCTATCCCTAGAAATTTTGAGAGAACGAGGAAGATCTGGAGCTAAACTATCGAAGGAAAATCCGGGAGTGTAGATCAAAAGGATATGACATCATTTATTTGGACGAAAGCTATATTCAAATATTCACAAGGGCATGGAGTGATGGCAGCAGAAGTGATTTATCTGCGCACTATCTCCAAATAAAGTAGGATACAATTCACCTGCCCGTAAGGGGCAAGGCTTTGATGTGCAAGCAGGTTAAAACCTATAAATCTAAATTGAAAGCGCCAATCTCAAAACGACAGAGCCTGATAATGGCGCTGCAGGTGGTGAAACAGGCCTCGTGGAAAACGCCTTTCTTTTTTTTAATTTAATTATCATTCATCCAGGTGATGATTTTTTGACAGATTATATACATTTATAATTATATATAACTCTTATTTGACATAATACAATAAATCAATGTTAATTATTACCTACAATTATTGTTTGTTTCAATTTTGCTATAGTACTCGTATATAGAAAAATAATATCATTTAATTACGTTGGGTGCATCATCAAATAATGTCCTGATGCAAAAGTTTCATTCTTAAAAACTCATAGTGAAAACATTTTTAAAACCTTTAAACACTCACTCATTACAGTTTTTCCAAAAACCCACTGATAAAACACATATATATAAAACACGTCGCCACAGGTACCTGGTGCTAAGCAACAAATTATTAAACCATAGAAACAGAAACAAACAATAGCCCTAAACTCTTTATTAACAACGTCATAGGTGACAAGTAGCTAACCCCATTGCATTGTGCAAGATTAATTTTGTTATCATATTCAACCCCATGGTAAAAACATAGGGACGGGCTACAGTCCGCTTGGGCGAACTGTTGGATACCCTATTCTTATTCCTATCCCTCATAAGTGGGCGTGACAAAAGTCTAAGTATGGTTAAATTGTTAAGAACGCTCTACATATTTTGTTATATAACATTTAAAGGATTTTATCAAAAAAAACGCTCCCTAGCTCAAACTTGGGTGTTTCAATAAAATTGTTTTATTTAATTGTGGGCGTGTCAGTAGGCGGATTTAAAAAAAAATTAACACATGAGCATAAAGGGCCCCTAGAGAGTATATATTAAAAATTTCAGCTCCCTAGCTCAAATTTTGTTTTTTCAATAAAATTGTTTTATTTTTTTGTGGGCGTGGCAGTGGGCGGATTTTGAAAATTTTATATCCCGAGCAGTTTTAGGAGTCATAGATCATATATAAAAAATTTCAGCTTCCTAGCTCAAAATTCGATTTTTTCCAAAATTTTGTTTTTTTGAGTTTGTGGGCGTGTCTGTGGGCGGATTTCAAAAATTCGTAAACTTGATTATTTCGGGACCCTAGAGAGTATATGGTTAAAATTTCAGCTCTCTAGGTCCAGTTTAAAGGCCTAATTTTTGCCGACGGACGGACGGACGGACGGACGGACATGGCTAGATCGACATTACTATCGATGCTGATCATAAATATAGTAACTTTTAGGGGTCTACGGGCAATATTAAGGTATGTTACAAACTATGCGTCAAAATTAATATACCCCTAGAATAGGGTATAAAAAAACTGAATCAAACATGCAATAGCATTTTAGTTTAAAAGAAAAACAAATTTGAGTTAGACGCTGTAAAAATTAGGAAATAACCTTTACTCATTTAATCTCTTTCGCAACATGTTTGTTCTCTTAAATCCTCTCTGCGTATCCGATCGTTGGCCAACTGATTTGGTTCGAGCTATAATCATTTTAAGACCTCGATAGGCTAACGCATATTGTTATAGGCCGTCCCAACTTAAGAGGTCTCTACCCAGAAATCCAGCAAAAGTGGAAAAATGGCATTCTGTTTCTCAAACTGATAAATTATTACTGCAGCTACTGAATTGAAACTTAATGCACTTGAAAGAACATAATTTCCTCTTGAAAATAATCGGATTTGTTTTTTTAAAAAAACATCTCAGTTATATTTTATTTAAAGAATTCCCAAAGGTGTTTGGGAAAATTTGCATAAAATCGATTTAGTATTTTCCAAACCATGATAAGACAGAGTACTATACATCTGAAATCACTAGCTCAGCTAAAAGGTTATATCCAAAACAGCAATATAAAAAATACAGGTGTTTAAAAACAAAAAATATTTTGAAATATTGAACTACGTTTTTAATGTGAATATTGATGCACGCATGTTTCAATTTTTACTCAGAACAACAAAGTATCATATCAGCTAACAGATCCAATAAAAATATATATTTATTTACGTATATTTAGTCACAAAATACCGAGTTTAAATTACATATTTTTTCAAAAAATTATTTTGTACGTTGCATAGTTTAGCAAGAAATAATTCCGGATTTCCCGTGAAGGTGGCGGTAGTTGTGTGGCCTGATCTGAACAGCCAATCAGAACAGCACGCAATCAACCATAAAGTGATTATCTTGTGTTTTACTGCTCTCGGAGGTGTGTTCTAAATGAAACCGGTTTGGTGTGAAGTCTGAAGTGCGATTTCAATAAAAAAAATCATGTGTGGATGTGGGTATGTGTAAGCAGATCTATTTCTGTTGCGATTCGAAGTGATTTTGCATTTTTGTTTCGCTGACTGAAAGTAAAAATGAGTGAGGGGTTGATAAAGACACTTTTCAAGATGTGGATCTGGCTTATACTTTCAGTTTAAAATTTGTTTACAGAAAATTATTTAAACTAATAAACAATACAACTAAAACAAAATCATGATATTACTCAGGATTTTCAGATAGATACCCTAAAGTTTCATTGCTAAATCGTTGTAGAAAAGTTGATTATTGAAAAGTGCATAGATAGGTACCCTTCACTCCGTGAATATTATTGAGGCTTGGTGGATTGGAAGATTGGTGAATGGTGGTTTAGGCTAAAGGGGATAATGTAGCACTGCGCTGTTGCTGTTTGTGGGCAATTATTATTTTTTTGCACTGTTGCCGTTGCCTTTGGCTTTATTACAAGGTTCGCAGAACAATAAAACATGATTCGTTCTCTCATGAAAAGTTCGCAAAGGAATTTGATTTATGATTGTATGTTTTTTTTTTTATTTATTTAGTTTAACGAAGTCAAGACAAAATCCCGAAAATACTCAGATTGTCAATGGAAGCCAGCATCAAGTTTCAGAAAGTGAAGGTGGTCTTAAAACTAATGAACATTTTGAGTTGAAAGGCCTAACATCAGAATCGGAAAGCCTAGAAAGTCTGATAATGGAAAGAGAGACATCTGCGATCGATTCCGTTGCCCTCATAGAAGGAAGAAGGATAATTGACCTTCAATACTTTTTTAATGAGTTGAAAGCAATAGACCAACATTGCCCAGCACTCGGTTGCAGTTTAAACAATATAAAAATTGTTAAGGAAGTCCGAGTGGGTTTTGCAAGTTCGATCTTTTTAAGGTGTGAAATGTGCAATTATGAGAGTCGAGTGTTCCTAAATAAGCAAAATCCAGATGCAATGGATGTTAACACTGCTGCTGTTTTGGCCATTACCAGTGTAGGTTGCGGATACTCACAGTTAGAGGAAATCGTATCTATATTAGATATTCCATGCCCATCATTTAAAATATATAGTGAGATTAAAAAACAAACTGGGGATATCTGGAAAGCCGTGGCAGCAAAAAAATATGTTGGAGGCTGCTAACGAAGAGGCTGAGGCCGCCAGACAGCGTGGTGATATTGATCCGGTAGAAGGAATTCCGTTTATAACTGTGGTGACAGATGCTTGCTGGAGCAAACAATCTTACAGGAAAAAAGTTTCTGCTCTGTCAGGTGCTGCTGTTGTGGTGGGGTTGCATACCGGTAAGGTAATTTCTTTAGGAATAAGAAATTAGTACTGCGTTACATGCGCTAGAAGTGATACGGAACAACAACAGGACCACGCATGCAATATTAACCACAAAGGGCCTTCAACGCTGATGGAGTCAGAAATACTGCTACAAGCATTTAAATCCAGTGTAGCTGAAAACGGCCTACGATATATGACAATGCTTTCAGATGGAGACATCAGTTCATTTCAAAAAATTATTCAAACAGATCCCTACGGCGGAAGAAGAATCTCCAAAATTGAATGCTGCAACCATTTAATGCGAAATTTTAGAAATAAATTAGAGAACATATCAAGAGGTTGTAAAACAGGATTAAAAGGAGCCTTAAATATAAGACTTGAAAGAATACGGAAGGATATTTTGTGTGCCATTAAGTTCACACGACAGCAAGGCCAATCCGAGGAAAAAGCAATACTTTTAATTAAAGCAGATAGCAGTAATGTTATTCATCATGTTTTTGGAGATCACAACAAATGCCCACCCTACATAAAAGAAAAATGTAAAGAGAATGACGTGAATTTAATTCCCATGATGAAATCAGATGGTCTTTATGATACAGTGATGATTCCTACAAGAAGACTTATTATGAACGCCAAGAGTCTATATCTTGGATTCACTAACAATCTTGCTCTAACTCTATTGTAGCCAAACTAGTAAGAGGAAAAAGAATCAACTTTTCACTTGGGCAAGGATATTCAGCCAGGTGTACTGCAGCAGCTGTAAAGTTTAACTCTAAAGGGCAGATCTCTAAACTGTTTAAACATCTATATGGACATAGCTCAAATTCCCTGGCAAAACAAATGGAAATTCAGCGACTCCGGAAAAGCGTGTTACAAACCCACAGACGAAATGCGAGAAAGGTTTATCATAAGAGCAAACTGTATCGCATAAACGGGACAGGTGTTGTCAAAGATGTTGGGTATGGTACCAGTTGCCACCAACCAGACATGGATGAAGACAAATTCATTGCAGAGAAAAACTGTCTAATAGAACAACTAAAGCAAAATCAAAACAATCGCCAGCTTTTAGAAAAACAAACATTCTTTTATCCATACTAAAATTTGAGGAAAAAGAAAATTATAAGGCAAGAATCCAGCCGTAGCGATAGAAATATAGAAAATATTATACAATTGGAACATGCCTGAAAATGACCTATCCCGAAGTATAAATGTATTGCAGAATGTGCATTGTTCGCAACTCAAAACAATACCATCAAACATCGCTTAGCTGACGGATACCTACCTAATTTTTTTCTTCCCACTCCAACATTCATTTGATTCTTGTTTTTTACGACGAAAAAAATAGCAAGAACAAAATTGTATTGATATCCACATATCTTACGAAAAACAACCCTACACAGACGATAAACATACGATACCTACAATCTACGAAACCCGTTTGTCATGCCATACATCACTAAAGGTACGCCCACTAAAGTACTTTTGCAAGTGGATTGCGATTGGATTGCAAGTGGATGCTAGGTTGCAAGTCAAAGAGAGATGGTGCTTCACGTTCCAATATTTGTAGAACATTTTGGGTAGAGGCCTCTTAAGTGAAAATTTCTTGCTCAAGTCTCTTCACATCAGGGATATATTCTCTTAGCGACAACAAAACTACTTTTCCAACCAGAACTACAGCTAAAAAAATGTGTGCGCATTTCATACAACAAACGTACCCCTGCTTGCGAAAACATCTCTCTCTATCGACGATCGAGACATGAGTGATTGTCCACACAGAACCGTCATTGGCGCATGCAAAAGATACACATTTACCCACCCCAAAGAAAAGGGAAATTTGCTGGGTGTTGCACTTCTCAAAT
Organism: Portevinia maculata; assembly: GCA_949715645.1. Classification (NCBI taxonomy): domain Eukaryota; kingdom Metazoa; phylum Arthropoda; class Insecta; order Diptera; family Syrphidae; genus Portevinia; species Portevinia maculata. Next base: position 187,413,806 of record OX454527.1, on the reverse strand, counting down.
ATGTGGATAGTAATGAAAGCCAGAGTTTTGAGTAACTATTAAAAAGGGTTGAAATGGAATTTCCGTTATACTTTGCGCATGGGGACGCAGGTCTTCACACGAACGCAGGTAGACAAAAAGATAAAGTAGAGAAAAGCATTAACAATTTCATGCGATCAAAGCTACTTTAAAAGAGAAAATATCCCTTAAATAAATTGCTACTGCGCATGTTGGGATCTTTCATTTACTTTGGGATGGACTATACGAACGTTTATCGATTTCTACACCATACTTTTTTTAAAAACCCAAAAAAAAAAAAAAATAATTTAAATTTATTAATGGGAACATGCCCCCATCAAACTGCTATCAAACCATCGTTAAACCCTCCCTGGTTTTGACACTGAACTATATTCCTGATATCCGCTTTTGGTAAGTAGAGGAAGCTAATGGGAGACGAGGGGTTTTGGTATTTTTTTTTGGCTCGATGGTGATCGTGGAGAACAGACGTGTGGTCTGCTAGCTGATAAATCTTCATTTTATCTTACACAGTACAGTATATTCTTTTGCCACTTAAATCTTGAAAGTTGAATTAAAATCTTAGTGTAATCAGATTGAGACAAAAATATAAAAAAAAAACACCCGGAGTTAATAATTAAGTAATTGCCGGCAAAGTTGCTCACGCTGCCCAGCGTCGATTACGATCCCATTCATCAGACATCACAATCATAGAATCCGCAACCCAATTAATCCGCTCCTCAACACATATAATCGAAATTGGTGGATTGTAAGAGGATTGAGTGGCGAGCGATCGGTGTAACAATCGTGTACGCATCTGATGGAAGCAGCTTATCACTTCTTCTGTAAGAAGTTCAGACACCACATCCCATAAGATTCCCCATCTTCATCACGCTCCAAGCAGAGAGAGAGAGAGAGCCCCATCAAAGCACAATCACTCAGTTCATCGGCGGTCTCCAAATCGCACCAGAGACCTGGTCGCCCGTCAAGCAGGGAGCGAAACTATTCCCCCTCATTGTCGTCCAAGGCACTCAGTGATTGAGCACCGGCAGATCGCGGCGTGTAGAGTAAAATTAGAGTTTGCTTTTTTTTTTGGTTTTGCTTTTCTTATACTAGACATACATTTTTTGCGGTTTAAAAAAACAAAAAAAAAAACAGAGAATAAAAAAATAGATCCAAACGTGCTAAATATTGCAAGAAAAAAAAAATTCTAGTAAGCTCATTGAATTTAAACTTAACCTATTCTACAGCTAAGGTATGGAGAGTAATACGTACTAATGAGAATATCACAGGTAATAAATATTATTTAAACATATGTATTAAATAAAAAAAAAAAAAAAAATATTCTTTGCAAAATAGACAAATATGTAATTAAATTCCTGTCAAAACTTTTTAGTGCGCTGAATTGTTCTCGGTATAACAGTTAAACATAGGGACGGGCTACAGTCCGCTTGGGCGAAATGTTGGATACTCTATTCTTATTCCTATCCCTCATAAGTGGGCGTGACAAAAGTCTAAGTATGGTTGAATTGTTAAGAACGCTTTACATATTTTGTTATATAACATTTAAAGGATTTTATCAAAAAAAAACGCTCCCTAGCTCAAACTTGGGTGTTTCAATAAAATTGTTTTATTTAATTGTGGGCGTGTCAGTAGGCGGATTTAAAAAAATTAACACATGAGCATAAAGCGCCCCTAGAGAGTATATATTATAAATTTCAGCTCCCTAGCTCACTTTGAATTTAAAAAAAAAAAAAAAAAATAATAATTGTGGGCGTGCCAGTGGGCGGATTTTGAAAATATTTACACATAAGCATAAAGGGCCCATAGAGAGTATATATTATAAATTTCAGCTCCCTAGCTCAAACTTTGGATTTTCAAAAAAATTGTTTTATTTATTTGTGGGCGTGTCAGTGGGCGGATTTTGAAAATATTTATACATGAGCTTAAAGGGCCCATAGAGAGTATATATTAAAAATTTCAGCTCCCTAGCTTCGTAACTTGATTATTTCGGGACCCTAGAGGGTATATGGTTAAAATTTCAGCTCTCTAGGTCCAGTTTAAAGGCCTAGTTTTTTCCGACGGACGGACGGACGGACGGACGGACATGGCTAGATCGACATTACTATCGATGCTGATCATAAATATAGTAACTTTTAGGGGTCTACGGGCAATATTAAGGTATGTTACAAACTATGCGTCAAAATTAATATACCCCTAGAATAGGGTATAAACAACCTATTAAAGTCGATATCGAACTTCTTTCCCAAAAGGAGAATCAAAAAAAAAGCCTCGTGGGGACTTGTGATCACAAATTCCAGCAACGACGTCTGCAGAATCGACATATAAAATTTGAGAAAAACAAAACAAACAAAAAAACGATTGAACCAAGTAAGTTAATATTCCTCTCCATAACCAATTTTTTGAAATATACATGCGAGCTACATATATATATTTTTTTTGCTCTCGGAACTCATAGAGCTGATATAATTTTTTTTTCTTAACATTTTGGCCCTATACAATATTTGCTTATAGTTGAACGTAGTTATTTAGAATAAGTACACTTGCTGTGTTTGAAATGAAACAATATTAGGAACAGGAGTTACTAAACTACCGAAAGTGTAACTACCTTAATAGTTAAACGTGCAACCCTATTTGGAGTTCATAACTTTGTACGTAGTGACGATAGTTAAGTTATCTTTAGTTCAGTGAATTTTTTTTAATGGGGTTGAATATGATTGAGATCTTGATTTTTAGATGTGGTAAGTAGGTTAGTATAGATATTGAAGATTAGGGACAGCACGGTTTAATTAATGGTGTGTGTGTTGTGACGGAGCGGTCTTTGACCATCGGGAAGGGAACCAGTGTACCTAAGCAACATTACACCAGTGTTGCTAACTACATAAGTGCGCTAAGAATATTCGAAATGCAGATATGATAGGTTTTCGGTTTTCGTGAGTAAATCCTTGATATGAGTAAGTTATCTTTTGTTGCTGTGTTTAGTTTGAAGGGCAAAGAACCACCCCCATATTCGACGAGCTTGGTTGAGAAATGCCGCCAGCATGTCAAGGTATGCCCAAAGATGACTAGACGGTGACACAGGCAGTAACAATATATTTTATGCATATAGTTTTTTTTATAACAGGCACGATAATTATTTTTGTAGTAAATCAGAGCTGTCGCCGATCAACCATTTACGTGCCAATCTACATATTGGATAACTTTATATCCAACCTGCCATCTCCTACAAAGTCACTTTTAAGATCAAAGCATGGTAGGTAGGTAGGTTTGATAAGACAAACCCAATTAGCACTGAGTGCCGTTTTGTGACCACAAACTCACGTAAACCTGGGTATTATCGATTGAACCTGCGGAGTTCAGGAAAGTTATCAGTTCCTTGATACTTTTCTCGGAGACTTCCTCAAGTGTATTGAAGAAAGGGCTTCCCAATGTTCAAAGTCTGGTCCTAGCTAAAGCCGGACAGGTAGGTACATAAAAGGCGAATTAGGGTTTCTTTTTCAGTTGTCACTTTGCAACTGCGGCAGTGTGTATTGTATGGGATGCCCAGCTTGGCCGCATGGTCACCTATAGGCCAGTGTCCCGTGATGATCGCTGTTATTCTTGCGATGTCTTTTCGGGTTCTACCTAGAAGGTCGGTTGTTTTTGCCTTGTTGTAGTTTGGCCACGTTTTTCTGGATATTACGCATGCAGTCAGCCGGCTCCATCTGAGGTTGACTTTCTTAAGGTATATATTTTTTTTTTTTTTTTTTTTTTTATAATTTGCTTACGCTAAAGGGATTTTTTTGTCTGTTGTTACAGTACCCTTATAATGCTAAGAACACAGTGTAAGCTACTTGGTATTAGAAAGAATAGAGAGATAGGAAAGAAGTGTTTGGGTGCAGTTGTAGGGTTTTTTCTCCACGGGTGGTGTCTAAGTTACTTATCGAGATTACGATTTCATGTATTCGGTATAAAGTAATGGACTTGGCCGGGATTCGAACGCACGACCTTCCATTCCGTAAGCGAATACACTACTACTGCACCATTGCCACCCGCAGTGGTGGTGGTGATATTTGCCTTAACTGCTCCGAGCGGAATGTGAACTAGTTCCGCCAGAGAGCAGTGGAGAGCTGAGACTTGCCAGGCCAGTTCGTCGGCATGTTCGTTTCCATAAACGTTACTGTGCCCTGGAACCCAGATCAGGGTAACCTTGAACTTATCAAGCAGGGCCAGCTCATAACGGCATTCTAGTACTAACTTAGACGATATAGTGACCGAAGCGATCGCTTTAATGGCAGCCTGGATGTCAATAAGTATGGCGATCCTTTGCCTCGATGTTATGTTTGAGTGAAGTTTGATCTGGCGACAGACTTGACGGATAGCCACTAGCTCCGCCTGGAAGACGCTTGCAGTATCCGGAAGTCTGTACGATTTTGCGATGTTTAAGGATTCCGAAAAAACTCCCGTACCCACGCCGCAGTCCATTTTTGAACCGTCGGTGTAGATTGTTTGATCAAAATCCCTTGTCACTTGTCCATTTTGCCATTCTGATCTAGTAGGGATTTGAACGACGAAATGTTTTGTGGAAGACATTCTGGGAATGATGTAGTCTGTTGAAGGCGGAACTAGTTCTCTAGGTAGAGAATCTAGAATACTACTGTGGCCGTAGGGTTTCGCAGTCCAGCATCCAGACTCTCTGAGTCTGATCGCGCTGTGTGCTGTGATGTTTGTTATATGTAGATCAAGAGGTAAAAGATGCAGAGATCAAAGCCTTTATGAACATCTTTTCAGTTTTGTGCTTATTAAACTCACTTATTTCGGTGATTGTAGGACTCGTTTTGGTTTTAAAAATCAAGCAACGGTCGCACTGATCGGTTTCATATACTCGCAAACCACATACACGTACGACAAAATAAGTCTAAGGTTTGTTTTGAATTTTTTTGTCGTATCTGTTACAAAAAATAAAAACCGACCGTATATGCCAAAATCTGGCGTTTACGACAAATCAACACTTAAAGATGGGTTATTTTGTGGATATTCGGTTAAAACTACACTTATTATCTCTGTAACAATAAATGATGCCTAGATTTGATTGCAGAAATGGAAAGAATACCTTCGAAAACCTTGAACTGCATACCCACTTTAAAAAAGTGAATTTAGGCGTTTACTACAAAACAATTCTCGGGGGACCGTTTCACTTTGGGTTTTTTTACCGGCAGTAACAAATGAATGTATTGTAAGATCGGCACCCCCCACCCTTTACCATTTCCTATGACGAGTTAGCATCAGAGCATTGCTAGGTTCCACACCTCATCTTTTCCCCCATCTCCTCGAAGGTCATTACACCTCACTGATTAGGAAAGAAACTTTTTTTGTTCACCCTCCGCCACGCCTAAATCCCAATTATCATACCCTCAACTGGAGGTAAATAAACCTGGAAGTAAACCAGTATCAGCATTCGTTTCTCATATTAACGCAATAAACCTTTATCTTAATAACGGTTGTAACACTATCTTGGGCCTCAGATTTCTCTGTATCTTCCAAACGAATTAACCTCCCTCATTTACTGGTTACGGACCTCCGTCAAAAAATTTGACAGTCATACTCGACTTCGTAGAAATGCCAAGGAATCGCACACCTTTGTTCCTGCTTCAAACGGTTCACGAGCAGTAAGTCTGCCAGCAAATTTTGTGTTTAACACGGTTTGTCAAATAGAACGCGGCATTAGGTATACATACCTACATAAGTGTGTAAGTCAATCCCTGGGGCAGCATACCAAATTTATCCGATTTCAAATTGAAACTAAATTAAGGTATTACGCTCGTGTGTTTGCTGAATACAGGGCCAATTGTGAAAATGCGTTCGCTCTCTATCTGGTAAAGTTGGACGGTGAAGTCTCCATATCTCACCATAAAACAAATAGCTGGAAAGTACGCCCAAGGCAAAACACAAATCTGACGACAAACGACGACAATGTTATTGCCTCCGATTGCAGAGTTCTCTATATCAAGTCGACTATAGAATTTTAGATCTCGTTTGCACCTATTAGGTTCCCAGTGAGACCACGCTATATAGAAACACGTAGCCATCAGCACAAGTAGGATGTGAACTTCCTTAAAGGATAATATATGCACATCCGATGGAGATAGCGATGGTGAAGTTAATGATGATAAAGTTCTCACCTCCTGTTGTATTGTGTTAAGCATGCCCCTTCGAGTATCGAGTTTGGAGGGTACTTTTCAAATAGAAATATAAAATTCATCCTTTGATATTTGTTGGAAGTACACGAAGGACGAGGTTATAGTAGACAAAAGTATCCCTAAAATCTTATGAAATGCTTAACTTCATTCAGTCAAATTAGGAATCAACGCGATTGTGTTCAAGACGAACAATTCATAATTGAATATTGTGTTCGTTTCGCATTTCAGGCGAGTAGTTTGGTCACATTGGACAGTGGGGTAACGGGAGATCTACTTGACTTTTGAATTTAATTGGCTATGGGTTTGGGTATAAATTTGGAGAAGAATGTTTTTGTAGACTAAGTGTGCGTGGTACAGCACGGGGCGCAGTGGCGCTGAGTTTAGTGTGTTGAACTACTAATCTGAAGATCTCGGGTTCAAACCCCGCCGGGGCCTAGTAACAACTAGAGTTTTTCCACTACCCCACCTCTTACGAACGTCTGACAAATATCTAATTGTCATGAGAAGCTTTTCAAATTTGCAGTTCGGATTCGACTTAAAATTCTAGGTCCCTTCCACTTTGCACAAGCAAATGGTTGAAGGAGCTAAGTTTCAGGACCTATGCCTAATATTTCTTTGTGCTTGGTACAGCACTCTTAGATTGTAATGATAAAAACACAGGGGTGGGAGATTAATTACAGACGTAAGGCGAAAACGTGAAAACTTACTTACTTGCTTAACGGGCCCCCGACCTGTAAAGAGTCTCTGCGATCCGAAAATGAAAAGAAGTCCAAATAAAATATTTTGGAAAATACGCCAAAAATGTTTTTTTTTTGTTTTAGAAAAAGCTCCATAAAGTTGCATTCTTTGGCTTAATTTGTATGTTGTTTTACCGTACTTTAAATGATTTTACCTAATTTCAATGGCACTGATGTAGCACGTGCGATCACGCGTGTTATGAAATAATAAGTGGAAAACAAAAAAATAGTAAACTTTCGTACGTAACACTGCATAAACAAATATATAAAAAAACATCGGGACGGGCTACAGTCCGCTTGGATACCCTATTCTTATTCTTATTCCTCATAAGTGGGCGTGACAAAAGTCTAAGTATGGTTGAATTGGTAAGAACGCTCTACATATTTTGTAATATAACATTTAAAGGATTTTATCGAAAAAAACGCCCTCTAGCTCAAACTTGGGTGTTTCAATAAAATTGTTTTATTTAATTGTGGGCGTGTCAGTAGGCGGATTTAAAAAAAATTAACACATGAGCATAAAGGGCCCCTAGAGAGTATATATTATAAATTCAGCTCCCTAGCTCAAATTTTAGTTTTTCAATAAAATTGTTTTCTTTATTTGTGGGCGTGTCAGTGGGCGGATTTTAAAATTTTTATATCCCGAGCAGTTTTAGGAGTCATAGATCATATAAAAAAAATTTCAGCTTTCTAGCTCAAAATTCGATTTTTTACAAAATTTTGTTTTTTTGAGTTTGTTGGCGTGTCTGTGGGCGGATTTCAAAAATTCGTAAACTTGATTATTTTGGGACCCTAGAGAGTATATGGTTAAAATTTCAGCTCTCTAGGCCCAGTTTAAAGGCCTAATTTTAGCCGACGGACGGACGGACGGACATGGTTAGATCGACATTACTATCGATGCTGATCATAAATATAGTAACTTTTAGGGGTCTACGGGCAATATTAAGGTATGTTACAAACTATGCGTCAAAATTAATATACCCTTAGAATAGGGTATACAAAATCGGTATATAAGGGAGATGTTCTCTATATTTGTTATTTAAAAAACTGTCAAAATAAAATGAAAATAACAAGTGATGGAAATTGTGTGACTGACGCGAGCCCCTCCCGCGTTTCCTCAAGAATCTTTAGTTTTAATTGAGGCCACCCAAGAGGCAACCCGCAACGTTTAGCAGTACACCACAGCGACCCAGTCAAACGAAAATATTCAGTGTAAAACTACCCTGCCAATTCAGTGTAAAAAAATTCCCAATTAGAACGGAATATATAAAAAAATTAAATCTAGAAGTCCAAGTATCGTAAATTTCAACTTAATTAGGGCCTCAAAAAGAGACGCAACGGTCCAAAATTTGCATTAGAAATTCAGTGTAAAGAGGTTTAATATTTCTGGCTAATATAAAAAAAAAAAACAATTCTTTTCCTAACAACATTGCTTTAGTATTCATCGCAACGGAAACCCTCAATGCTGTGCACATCATTCTGGAGGAACGCGAAATTCAAGGAAGTAGTTGGTGAGTCTTTATTTTGACAATAAATTACTAAATTATCCAGAAATTGTTTGCCTTTATTAAATTAATTTAATACCTATATACATATATAAATCAAATTGAGAATTTGCATAAAATAGTGAGGTTAGCTACGATACTCCTGAGAAAGCGCCATCTGGCAGCCTGTAGGCAGAAAAGTGGTAGAAACGTGCCACCAATTACACGAACCAAAGTGCTCGAATTCAGTTCGGCAACTTTCGGTGTATTCGAATATACAAAGGTCTAGAAGAATAGTATCAGTTTCCATCCAGGACACGTCCCAGGGTGAGGTTAGTTACCATTAGGGTTCTAACTCCAACTTCGATAACGATACTGAATATTGGAAAGACCGGTAGAGGGAAATAAAGACCATTTATGTTAGGCTGGTTTTTTTTTCGTCACAAAATGCATTTCATATGCATTTAATAACTTTAGATTAAATCTTTTAAATATTACTTCTAGCTTTAGGAATATATATATATATGAACATTTATGGATATATTATATGCTTATATATAGATACTGACATAAGTTTGCATTTGCTTAATTAGAATTTAACTTACAATTAGATGAAGCATATATGTATGTATCCATACATGCATTTATTTCCTTATATTTTCTTAGGATTAAGATGAAGTTTTTGAATAAATTTTCGTTGAATTTATAACGTTAATTATCATGTGTGATTAAATTTATTGTGCAAAGGGGAAGGCAGTTCGCTATCCGGGTAACCGGATACATTAACATGGAGTGAGTCATAGTGGGCTCACTGTTCATTAAGGGGATAATGTCTATATAAAATATGAGTGGGACATTATCCAAGGCGTCACTAATCCCAATCGGGAATAGATGACAGTGGGTGGGATTAACATCAACACTCAAGGGGGCCGAATGTCACCTTTTAGGTTTCCCAACTCTACTTTTACGATCACTAAGGACATTTAGTGTAAACATTTATCGATATGTGTTAAGGAATATGTGGTAGGTTTGTTGTAAGGTCAGGCATGAAAAACATGTAATGGCAGTTTAGCGGCAGGAGCAAGATCCCCCCCCCCCATTCCGACGAGCTAGGTAGCGCGTGTGCAAGCATGCCTATCGCGAATGCCGGCTAAACAACCTCTCAAGTAGTCTCTGGAGTTTCTGTGGAGCCTGTGGCCGAGATAATTCAGTGAAGTAGTTCCACCAATGAGATTCTTTCGTCAGAGCAGGGCAAATTCAGCCTTCAAGTCCAGCAACAGCAATCAGGTTGAACCCACTCTCTCTTTGGAGGTTGAGTTAGGGGATTTATACTTTCGTCCGTCATCTTGTGGTTTGTCTAATTCTAGGTATGGCAACCAGCAAAGATCGTGACAAGAAAACTCAGGCAATATCTGGAGAGTAATTTCATTCTCTTCAATCCAATTCAAAATACACTTGAGAGGAACATCTAGTCAACATTACACAGGTGGCGTCCAACGTGTGGGGCCCGAATAAGACAAATTCAGATTAAAGCGATTTATTTTTATAAGTTGAAATCAACGTGAATTTTTTTAGTAGTAACGATTCAAAGAGGTCAGTCAAAGATAAATAGTCTACATCAGCAGATGAACAGAAAATTTATTTTTCTGAATTATAACATCTTGCTCAGACAACCCTTCGGTTGTGTGATTATAGATATCAGCATAACTCAGGTGGAGATACGGATCGCCAAGCGTCCGGGATAATCGGCGCAATGATGCTATTATTCGCTGTTGCGTTTGGGATTTTGGTACTCAGAACCAGATTTGCATCCATAACATCATTGGCACTATTCCGAAACAGCGCGTGTTTTGGAGATTCAGCTCGTCACACGACCGGACTGTAGGTTCATGGTGACCACTGTTCGTGACTGCGTGTGGGGTGGCTGAATCCCAACATACACCTGATTACTCGGAAACTTTAACCCAACTTTAAATTGTAACCCCACATAAAAGTACAAGAAAAAATAAGATATTTACAACTATCCACACCACAGAAACCAGTAACATATATCCACTCATAGTAAGATGGTCAAGCGACCGGAATTATAGGTTCATGGAAACCACTATTCGACTGTAGCGTTTGAGATTTTATCTTATGAGAAATTTAAGTGTTCTGATAACATCTTCCAGTTTTGAATATACGTCAGCATGCAACACAATGGTTCAGGATGTCAAGCGTCCGGAACTATCGGTTCAAGGAAACCACTGTTCGACTGTAGCGTTTGAGTGCTGAGTCATAGCTGTTGTATAATGGCCCAAGATAAATACACGTGCTTTATAAACGGTAGGCTGAATTTTCAACGAGTACTTGATGTCCGCTAGAGATAAGTTCATTGAAACCAAATCTAGGTCAGTTGCTTCGAGGCTCGGAATTGGAAGCTTATTCGTAAGTACAGGAAAAGCAAGTTGCCGATCGTAAAGTGAGAAAATTTAATGTATCCATAAAAGGATTGCCCGGGAAAGCAACACTTCCCCATGCACAAGTTTAAGTTTAATTTTTATTTAGTTTGATAATTTTAGTTACATAGTAGTCCTGATATAGTTCAAGTTTAGTTACATATCGAGGAGTAGTCCTGATATAGTTCAAGTTTAGTTACATATCGAGGAGTAGTCCTGATATAGTTCAAGTTTAGTTAAGTATTTAGTTTATTATATAGTTTATCATCCAGTTTAAGATATAGTTATAATAACCTAAGTATTATTATAAGTGAGTTAAGTATAGAATTTAGATTTAGATTCTGACTTGGATAAGTATACTTTATATCTATCCGACTTAGAATCAGTAAAGATTGACCAAAATTTTCCAAACGGTAATGGAAAGACCCTAGTCTGAATCCGACTTAAACAAATTCCATTTAATTTTTTTTGTAAGTATTGATAGGCATAAGTATTTAGTTTATCAATAAGTATTCTTTAGTAGTCTAAGCTAAGGTTTATAAATATCTAAATTAAGATTTATAAAAACTTTTCCAGTTTACGTAGTTATTGTAAGATTAAGTATCGTAAGCTATCATATAAGATCATTATAAGTTAAGTTTATAACTTTAGTATTAATTTCGTTTCTTAGATTATAAAGCTTAGATATGTATATATATTTCTTTCTACCATTAAGATAGAATTAGTTAGAATTAGAAAGTACGATGCCACCCAAATTGAATAACAGAGGTGCTCGTACACCAGCAAATACATTGAACCGTTCTGCGCGGAGGGCACTTCGTGATAGTAACCCCGATTTAGCAACGGGCACGCTTAACGCACAACCCAGCGGGAACGGTAGAGACCATAACGAAAGCCAAGGTTCGGTTTCAAGTAGACAACCCTTTGCAGAGGTTCGTAACAACATTGTTACATTAGAAAATTTGGGTCCGAACGATGAAATCGTACGCAATTCGAATGTGCCAAGTACCAGTCGTTCTGCATTAGCAGACAGGAGCCTAGCCCGTTATATTAACGAGGTAGTAAATGCTTCAGTTGGCTTGGGAAGATCCGAAGAGCTACGTACCATTAGAGCTGAGTTAGAAAGAGAACGGTTAATCATGCGTGAACAAGTTGCCGAAACAGTGAGAGCGACTCTGTTGGCAACAACACCTCGACAACCAGCTCGAGAAAATATCATCCATAGAATGCAATCCTCTGGGAGAGCGGACAATCCGATATCACATGCAAACTTAAGCGAGCATAGAATACCGAACGGTTCGGAACGAATTCCTGCTGATTTGAGCGAAAACGCACAGAATTTTCTGCGCAGGCTTAACGGTTTGAACCTAAATTCAGATTCACCTCCCGAGAGAAACATTCCGACATGCACTTCTCAGAGAACGATAGAGTTTCGCAAATGGGGTTTGAAGTTCGACAATCAGTTGATTACGGTAGACGAATTCCTCTTTCGGCTGGAACGCCTGAAAGAATGTTACGCCAGTTCGTGGGAAGAAATCTTCCTGCATTTTCATCTCTTCGTAACAGGCCAAGTCGAAAGTTGGACATTAGACATTAGAAACGGATTCCGAAAAATCCCGTCGCATGTTTGATAGACGCCAAGGCGCAACAGAAAGCTTTGACGAATTTTACAATGTCATTTCACACATGAACACGAGACTTCATCGCCCTAAACCACCTAGGGAAATCATTGAGTTAATTAAACAAAACGTGAAACGCCGCATCGGTGAACTGCTTATCACGTATAAAGCAAATAGTTTACCCGAAATGGTCTATATCTGCAGGACCATTGAGAAATATGTAAACAAAAGCGATGGCGTTCGGCAAAGACAAGCGTTTCCCCTCAACATCAGGAGGCAAATTAACGAGCTTGAAATACCAAATGAAGAAACAACTCAGTATGAAGTTGAAGCTCTTAGGAACACCAACAGTAAACGTGACACAAGTTTGTACACATGTTGGAATTGCGAAAACAAAGGCCACTCGTTTGTCCAGTGTCCCAGTCCCCAACGGAACTTATTTTGTTATCGGTGTGGGCTAGAAAACACAACGACACCAAATTGTGTTAAGTGTTCGGAAAACTGAACACAGGGCAACTCGACAACCGGGAAGTTTTGTCCTTAACCCAGAAACCCGGAAATTCCTCAATGGAAAGTGAAACCACCATCACTTCAAAAAATTCGAAAGTAAGCAAAGATCTCAATACGAAACCTGATCCTTATAAGAAACCAAGCTTTCGAAATACACCAGACATGACCATACCTGATTTTCCAATACCAGACACTTCAAGCATACCTGGTGGTCTAAACACGTCAGATGTATCAACGAACACGGACTTAACAAGAACAGAAATAGACCAAAACACCAAAGAATGTGGTATCCCGAAGGTAACGATTTTAAAACCACATAACCGAACAATTATAACATCACGCCAGCAACAAAACTCTCTCCATGAACGGTTAATCAAGTATCACCAAGTTCGCAGTCGGATCTTTAACTGCGGACTAGCAAAACCAGTACAGACGTTACGTGAACGGTTTGGAAACAAAAGAGACACACATAAATCCATATCAACAACAACATTAGTCGGTACGAAAGATCCGAGACCATATGCAAGCGTTACTATATTTGGCCAACAGATGATGGGGCTTTTAGACAGTGGTGCGAGCATCAGTTGTCTGGGAAAAGGATGTATGGATCTTATGGAAAACACTAACGAAGAACCAAAGCCTGTCAACTCATACGTCAAGACCGCGAGCGGACAGAAACAGTCAATCAAGGGGGTGATAACAACCGAAGTAAACTATAATGGCGTTAGCAAGGAAATAAAACTCTACCTGCTACCCGACTTAGAGCAGCAGTTGTATCTGGGAGTCAACTTCTGGAAGGCATTTGGGATAGCCCCATCAGTAATTTCAGAAATGTCTACCGACACTCTACCCATCGAATATGACTCGAACGCACATGAATTGACGAAGGTTCAATCCAACCAACTAGAGAATGTTAAAAGCTTATTCCCGTCTTGCGCCAAATTTGGGCTTGGACGGACTAAGCTGGAAGAACATCATATCAACACGGGAGAAGCTGAGCCCATTAAACAACGACACTATCCCGTGTCTCCAGCAGTTCAAACTCTCATGTATGAGGAATTGGACAGGATGTTAAGGATGGACGTCATAGAAGAAAGCGAGAGCGCCTGGAATTCTCCAGTAGTACTAGTGCGAAAACCGGGAACGATTCGCTTATGCCTCTATTCTCGCAAGGTCAACTAGTTGACTAAAAAGGAGGCCTATCCTCTTCCTCATATTGAGGGCTTGCTAGGACGCCTTTCAGAGACACATTTCATTTCAAGTGTGGATCTGAAAGACGCCTTTTGGCAGATACCGTTGGAGAAAACATCTCGGGAAAAGACGGCGTTTACGGTGCCAGGTAGACCCCTCTATCAATTCAAGGTCATGCCCTTTGGCCTCTGCAATGCGGCTCAGCGCATGTGCAGGCTCATGGACAAAGTGGTGCCACATGAATTGAAACAAAATATTTTTGTGTATTTGGTTGACCTTCTAATTATTTCACGTACGTTTGAAGAGCATTTAGAGTCGTTGAAACTAGTAGCATCCAGACTAAGTTTAGCGGGACTAACCATCAACCTAACGAAATCCAAATTCTGCTTCAAGCAATTAAAGTACTTGGGCTATATAGTAGGAGGTGGTTGCTTAAAGACTGACCCGGACAAGATTTCCGCCATTGAGACATTCCCAGTTCCAAAGACTCCACGACAAGTCCGGAGATTTTTGGGAATGTCTGGCTGGTATCGAAGGTTCGTCAAAGACATAGCTAGACGTGTTTTGTTTTTGTGCGAGTTTTATTTTGTGCGAGTTTTATTTAATTTGTTTTCTGTGAAATAATAAGTGTTTAGTGTAGTGTTCTAAATGATTTCAATAGTTGATAATTTCAGTTTGTTATAATTGTTTCTATTGATCGGCATTTTGCGAAATTAAAGTTGTTGTCTCTTTGTATTCTTGGTAAGCGGTTGTTACGGTTCTTTTTTTTTTTCTCCTTCTTCCATCTCAATAATATGTATATACATTATGTGTAATCTACTTCTTCTAACCTTCTTATTAATATTTTGTCCATAATTATCAGTGACCCCCTTGGTGCAGCTGGCTAAAGTGCTTTGCATGTAGTTTATAGTGTGCGAGTTCAATAGTGGTTATACTGCAATTCTTCTTTTTTTTTTTTTTTTTTTTTTTTTTTTTTTTTTTTTTTTTTTTTTTTTTTTTCTTTTTCTTGTTATATTGTTTTTGTTATCCTTTTTTTTCTGTTTAAAATCCCAGTTTTAAAATGGATTGCAGCGCTAATAAATGCTTGGAATCTAAAAATTCCTCCAATCCTCTTTTTGCCTGTTACGGCCCTTGTGGCTTAATGTTCCATGCTAAATGTGTTGGTTCAACCAATGCATTTATGGATAAAGTTAAAGCTTCGGAGATCGCCTTATGGTACTGCTCTCCGTGTCGAAAATTGTCACTGTCCACCCTTGCTCTTAAAATGTCAATCTTCAAGGCTGACATAATGAAACTATCTAAGGGGTTTCAAGACTTGTTCGACAATTTTAATACCACCGTTGTTAACGTATCAAAGTTCTCTGATCTTCATCTTTCGGCAGACGCCTCAACGTCTACTGACCTTGAGTTGCCGACTAATGAAGTAAAGCAGAGTACCCAACGGTCCATGAATACATTGTCTTTATTGGACACAACAGGTTCCAAAACTGTTGAAGCTACCCCTGAGCCCATTCTTAATTTAGCATCGCCCTCATCTACTCTACTCGCAGGCAAAAGGAAACGCGATATGCCTTCCTCTGCGTTAAATCCAAAGGCAAAGCGGTTTAATCTTAGGAGTCAGCGAAAAATGTCAAACGAGGCGCAAACTCTTAATGTTATTCCCACATACATAAATCGTTCCTTAGGTTCAGAATCTGGAACTATTGAATCGATTCCCAGGCCGAAATCTATTTTCATTTCTCGACTTAAACCAAACACTTCTTCAGACGATGTCTTGAACCATTTGGTCTCGAGAAACCTGATTCCAAAAGATGACGCAATCAAATGCACCAAAATCAGCAAGGCTGATGGGTTTGTTGCGTCTTTCAAAATTGTTGCCCCTTCAGTATATTTTGAAAAGCTGTGCAATAGCACTGCATGGCCTGAAAATACTTTAGTTAAAGAATTTACGCCCCGTTCGACAAAAAGTCGCAGGAAAGATCGTCCGTCCGTGTTAAAAAACCAAGTAGGTTGTCCCTCTACTATCAAAATGTAAGGGGACTCCGCACAAAAACCGCTGAAGTATATTTAAACTCCCAAGCCCTCTCTCATGATATCTTCTCCTTGACGGAAACATGGCTTAATGCCGGAATTTTAGACACGGAACTCTTCAATCATGAGTTCTCCGTATTCAGAAACGACCGTCATAACAATGACCTGAAAGCGCTTGGAGGAGGTGTCCTGATCGCTGTTCGTACCAACTTTGAGTCACGAAAGATTGACTTTCCATTTCCACTAAATGTCGAAATTATCTGTGTAAAAATTACACTTAAGAACAAACATTTATATGTTGTTAATGCGTACATTCCATCGTCTCGTCTATGTTCTTTGTATTCTGAACTTTCTATGGCACTTGACCATATTTTTGACATATCTTGTTGTGACAGCACTGTCTTACTTATAGGCGACTTCAATCTACCGCATATTGGATGGGTACCTTCTGAGGATGATTCTCATTTCATTCCATCCTTTGACTCTGCCCAACAAGAGCTCGCTTTACTAGACAACATTTTGTCTTTTGACTTACAGCAAACAAGCTGTATAAAAAATTTCAGAAATCGAACTCTCGACCTTGTTTTCTCTTCTGACTCTGTTAGTACTGTGGTTCTGGAATCCCACTTCAGTATAACTAACATAGATGACAATCATCCACCCTTGGATGTATTTATTGAGCTAGGCGCACATTTGTACGAAAATAGTAATTCGTATGACCGTTCGCAATCTTTTGACTTTCGGAAAGCAAA
Organism: Portevinia maculata; assembly: GCA_949715645.1. NCBI lineage: Eukaryota > Metazoa > Arthropoda > Insecta > Diptera > Syrphidae > Portevinia > Portevinia maculata. Next base: position 187,396,850 of record OX454527.1, on the reverse strand, counting down.
TTTTCAAAGGCTTTCCGATGAAATTAACAGCTTTAATTTTAATCTTACTGCGTTATCTCATGTTGAAGATGCAGTAGGCTCTTTTTATTCTTTGATGGATAACTGCATGAAAAGAGTGATTCCTGTGAAATCCTCTAGAAATCTGAAAACGACCCATCCCTGGTACACTAAAGAGCTCAAATCGATACGAAACAGACGTAATAGGGCTTGGAAGAACTATTTAAAAAGTCTATGCCAATCAGATCTTGAACTCTATTTCACTTTGTTCAATGAATTCAAATCTTTATCCTGTAACTTATATATTGACTATATAAGCAAAATGGAATGCTCTTTAAAATTGAACCCCAAACTTTTCTGGGGTTTTGTTAATTCTAAGAAAAAAACCGATGGTTATCCATCGAAGCTTACTTACAATAGTTCTACACAGTTCTGTGTCGTGGAATGCTTAAAGCAAGCAACTATCACGAGCAGAAATTTGCCGGCACTAAAAGTGCTCCCACAGGCTCATCATTTAGTGCAAGTGTTAGTAAGGACAAAACAATTAAAAATAAAATAAATATGTGCCTATAAAATACTAACACAAACACAAATCATGCAAATAAATTAAGACATTAAGATTCTACTCATGCGAAAAATAGGCGCATGCCTCCCATAACTCGTTCTATGATGGCAGTCGTTTCCCAACTTTCATAGAGACAGGTCGGCTAGTGAAGATCGTAAGCGGAAAACGGAAAAGCGATTAGTAGTGGTGATTAGTCAAATAGATTATATTTGTGAGATTGGCCCGGTAGACTGAGCGTCTGATTCTAACGTCAGAAGTGTGGGTTCGATTCCCAACCGAATCTTAATTTATATTTTTATAATTATATAAAAACAGTGATAGAGACATTTAATAAAAGTGTAAAAAGTTCCGTACGGTGAAGGCGTGTAGGCGATGGACCACGGAAAAACGGTGGTCCCGCGTACGGGTGTGGGTGTGCCGTTGCGACACGTGGTGCAAACTCGTGAGCCGGCAAAACCAAATCCAACAACAACGAGAGCAGCAACAACAACAAAAACAGCAGCAATACTAGCAGCAGCAGGAACAACAGCTGCAGCAGCAACAATAACAGCAGCAGTGTGTATGCCAAGGGCAACAGCTGGAAGCACACTAAAAGTGGCAAAAACAACAACGGACCGGTCGTTGCCCAGGCGAGTTTTCTCGCAGGCAACACCAGCAACAACTTCGAAAACAACAACAGCGTTGGCAACAGCTAAAATGGCAGCTGAAAAAGCTGCCACGATACCACAAGTAAAAGCCACTGAAGCTGTGTCAGCAGTGGCTGTAGTCAGTGCGGAGTTCAGGAAGGTGGAGAAGAGGCGACGGAAGTTAAAACCGAAGCCGAATCTTTCTGCCAAAAGAAGGGTGAACTTGGCAGGCACTAGCGTGGCTTCATCGGTCGCTGGAAGCGATGAAGACGCAGAGAACTCGAGTTCTTACGAGGCTGAAGGTGTAGTGGGTCGGTATGTCGGAGAGGGAAACTCCTTCAAGGACCTACCGGTCGATGATGAGGTCACCGTCCAAATGGACGAGGAAGAAGATGAGGAGGCGCAGCTGGACAAGCTAATAAAAGAATTGCTGGAAAAGCGCAACCAGTTGCGCCTAAAGAAAACGCAGCAACAACACCAACAAGTTATGCTAAAGCAGCAGGTGCAGCAACAGCTGCAATTAAAGCAGCAACAACAACAGCCACAACAACAACACCAACAGCAACAACATCAGCAGCAACAACAAAAACAACATCAGCAACAAAACCTGCAATCAGAGCAGCAACAACAGCAGCAGCAACAAAAAAAACAGCGGAAGTCAAGGATTCCGCCCATAAATGTGAGTAACTTTGATATTATAGACAGTATTAGGCTATGTAAATTAATTACAAAAGACTTTCATGTCAAAAGGCTATCTGCCAACAACCACATAATTATATGTGATAAAATAGAGGATTACCATAGGGTGCGCACCGCCCTGGGAGAGGTTAAGACCGAGTACTTCACGTACACCCCAAGGGAGCAAAAGTTAAAAACCGTGGTATTGAAGGGAATTGATCCCTCAATTAAAACAGAGGAGCTTGAAAGAGAGCTCAAGAATTTTGAAAGCGACGACCTCAAGTTTGTGGGGGTCAAGCCGTTTTCTTCAGTTGTGGCAAGGGGTGGTAGCCGTTACTTACCATTCTTTTTAGTGCAGCTCACTCCCGACAGCAAAATTGACAGGCTGCGAAATATCCGCTACCTGTACTATCATGCTGTAAGATGGGAGAAAATAAAGAGGTCAGATCGCATACTTCAATGTATGCGCTGCCAAAGGTTCGGGCACGCCGCAGCTAACTGCAACATGCAGTTTAGATGCGTGAAGTGCGATAAGGACCACATACATGGTGAATGCTCTCTAGGTAAGGAGAGAGTCGAAGACCGGAGTGTACTCTCCTGTGTGCTCTGCAGGAACTCTGGACATCCCGCCAACTTCAGGGGTTGTCCAAAGTACCAAGAATTGAAAAAGAGAGTCCAGGCCCGCAAACAGCAGTCTGAAGATGATAGGCGTCAGAGGAGTCGCTCGTTCGCAAATTTTGTGGCACCCAACGTGTCCTTTGCCCAAATGGCAGCTGGACCGGGTCAAGCCCACATGACATCAAACCAACCAAAGGTAGCCCAAAAGGCACCAGAGGTGGATCTGGACTTAAAATCGATCCTTCTGTCTCTGCACGGAAAGATCGATAAGTTCCAGAAACAATTAAATGAACAAGCGGCCCGAATTGACTTTATCTATTCGGAGCTGTTTGTGGGGTCTGGTGTGCCATAAATCTAATGGCTACGCTGGATGAGGGAAACTTAAAGATCCTTGCTGTGAATGTTAATTCACTAGTCAGGATCGAGAAAAGAACGTCACTTGCCAACTTGTTGAAAACCGAAAACCCGGATGTGCTTTTGGTTAGCGAAACTAAGCTAAATCAGAAGCACAAATTGGGATACAAAAACTATCATGTAATAAGAAGAGACCGGCCTCACTCCACTCAAGGAGGTGGGGTTGGAATCTTAATTCGAAAAGGCCTGCGCCATAGGGTTATATATAGCGGGGACGTACGTAGGTTCCAGTTGTTGGAGGCATGCATCATATGCATTCCTCTCCATAGCCGGAGGAGAATGTATGTGGTGTCGCTTTACGCACCTGCAGCACCTCCACCAAACCAATTTATGACAGAGCTCGAGACACTTTTTCGTGGTCTGCAGCTGAACTCGGAGGAGAATTATTACTTCTTGGCCGGAGATATTAATGCCAAACATGCGGCATGGGGAAATGTTACTGCAAATCCCAGGGGCAACCAGTTTCACGACTGGTGGCGCCTCAATATGATTGAGTACAACCTCGAGTTGTACGCGACGGATATCCCTTCTTTCCCAAGAAGCGGTACTTTCCTGGACTTGGCCTTAACGGACGCAAGACTTCAACTGACGAACATAGATCAAAACACGCGGAACTGTTTGCGTGCGTTTGAGTACGATAGTGATCACTACGGACTCGCCGCCGCAATACGGATCCCGAACGAGCAAACGCTGCTGGAGGAGTACGAAGCAGTGTGTTCATTCGATTATCGGAGGGCACAATGGTCGCGCTTCTCCAGATTTTTAAAGCGAGATATACGTTCGAGTGGGATCGACCCACCGACAAACAGTAACATGACAAAATGATGACATTGATCGGCATTTATTGCAAATGAACGACGCCATCAAACGAACTATGGAACGAACTATTCCTCGAGTAGGGCGTTCCGACGACGACCAGACAGAAAAGTATAGAAACCCTACAATCGACGCACTATACCGACAGAAAAGTAGACTGCTCTCGAGGCTTAAACGGCTGTACAGGCAATTTACTGATCGCAACGACCCGGAGGTAAGGATGCTGAATTCAGAGATCCGAATCCTGAAACAGCTGATAAAAGAAAATTACAAAAAATCTGTAAGTCTGTATTGGGGCAATAAAATTCGGGCTATTAAAACCTGTAGTCCGAATATGTTCCCACAGATAAATAAGTTGTTCAGGAGGAAAGATCACAATGATATTCCTTGTGTTCGAATCTCCCAGACAGCAGAGAACAGACAGACGGTACTGACTGCTGGAATAAGTCCAGAAAGTGTCGCTTCAAACGACGATTTTTTCGTGGTCGAGGACCCACAGGAGAAGGTGGATTTGCTGGGCGCTTGTTTCGAGGCCGTGTATACGGTGAACAATCCTGTTCGCCGTAACCACGACATTGAGAATAGGGCTCTGGTGAGCCACTTCGATCTGCGCACCGAACTTGAGAATTGGCGATCTGAGAATAACGGATTCACCGTGTTCACTGATGAAAACCATGCTAATGCAGTTGTCGCCAATGGCCGAGATGCATCGCACTTGTTCGTGTCGAAGGATGATCTTCTGTGCATCTTCGAGACACTAAAGAATAAAAAGTCGGCGGGGATGGATGGTGTCCCAAACGTCGTATTGAGACACCTGCCTCTGGAGGCTGTAGATATTTTCACCACGCTGTTTAACAATGCGCTGAATAATGCATATTATCCGGCGCATTGGAAGGTAGCTGTGGTACACCCTATCCCGAAAAAATGTAAAGATAGGACGAACCCTGCCAATCTCCGGTCAATTAGCTTGCTTCCGAATATTGGCAAGGTCTTTGAAAAGGTTGTCAATAGAGCCCTGTTAAAGTGGGTCGAGGACAATAACATAATTCCGGACAACCAGTTTGGTTTCAGGGCGAGGCATGACACTATTCATGCCGCGTCGAAACTGGTTTCCGACATTCAGTGGAATAAATGCAAGAACCAATGCACGGGTGCTTGTCTGGTTGATTTTGAGAAGGCTTTCGACACCGTATGGTTAGAGGGACTTTTCTACAAGTTGACCAGGCGGGGGATGCACAAACCTTTGCTATATGTAATTTATAATATGCTTATGGGAAAGAAGTTCGTTGTCAAATGTGGCAACGTGACTTCGAGCAGAGTCTTTGAAATTAAAAACGGTTTACAGCAGGGGGCGGTCAATTCTCCGATCCTGTTTAACATTTACACGAGTGATCTGGTGGGTTCACTCAGCCATGCTATAGCGTATGCCGACGATTTGGTGGCATACAGATCAGGTCCTAAAATCGAGGTCATTAATATCCTTTTGCAGCGTGACTTCGATCAAATTAAGCGATATTGCGACGACTGGAAGTTGAAAATCAACTTTCAGAAGACGGAAACAATCTTGTTCAGAACTCCATTGGCTGGGGCCTCTAGGGATACCAGAAAAAACTGGAAAAAATTGGCCATTATTGGACAAAATGGGCAGCCATTGGCGGTGAGAAGCGCAGTTAGATATCTAGGTATCTGGCTTGACCAGTATCTGTATTTCGATAGACATATAGTTGCTTGTCTTGCTGGGGCCAAGAAGGCTTATGCTCTAACAAGGAGACTGTTTCATAGCAGTCAACTTGACTCCAGAGTGAAGGTCATTTGCTACGTGGCCCTTATAAGGCCGATCATCGCTTATGGTTGTCCATTATGGTTTAATATAGCGCCTAGCTATATGGAAAAGATTCGGGTTTTGGAGAGACAATGTCTTAGGACCTGTCTCCGGTTGTTCCGAACGCCTGAATCCAACTATATAAAATACTATCCCAACAAGGTCCTATACGATGGGGCTCAGTTGAATAGGATTGACAATTTCCTCATTAAGGTCACTCGAAGGCACGTTGCAAGGGCGATGGCCAGCGACAATAGTCTGATATTTGGGGCTTACTACCCCAATGAAATGTACATAGAGAGTACGCTCCGGTCTGGCTTTATCCCGCCAGAGGCATTTATCCATATTGATTCAAAAGGGCTGGTACAGACGAGGGATGGTATCCCGGTCTTATACCATCGCTACCGCAGCGCGAGAGATAAGCGGCTCCTCCATATCGGGGACGTCGCCAATGCTCATGAGCTCCTCCGTTTTAGTACCGCAATATCGGAGAGGGATAGATTCGACACGGAAAAGCAATTCACCGAATTTTGGTGGCTTGTTGAGGGGGGAGGGGTCAACATGCCCTCCCAGGACGGTGCGTTACTCTAGGTAACATCCTCTTAGCTTATAAGTTAGATTAAGTCAGCTAGGGCGTTTTTGGGAGAGGCCGGGCTCGCCAACGTGTGGTGGTGCTTCCGGGAGTTGACTGATGCTGTAAGGCTTCAGTCGGCTCACGGCGGCGCGTGTGCACGTTGACGACTGCCAGGCGCTCGGAAAGCAATTGGGATTTTGACCACTTATTGCGCCAGGCAACGAGTGCTCAGAATCCTAATTATAGTTAGAATACGTTAAGTAGTTTAAGTAAGTAGAATAGGTAGTTTGTAATTTGTTTTATATAAAATCTCAATAATGATACCGAGTTTTAGTAAATTTTCTCGAGGAATATATATGTAAGATTAGTTCGTAAAATAGTTCGTAGGCCGAAAGGCAATAATTCTAAGATATAGTTAAGTTTAGAGCGTTCGCATAAGGACCAATAAATAAGAATAAGTATCCTGTTAATTTTAAGTTAGGTTTAATCATTTTTGTCTAGTATGTAAGTAGATATTTATCAATGAATAAAAAAATGAATTTCAAAGTCACAATAGTTCTACAACTGCTGATTCGCTAGACGCAAGCAATATGTTTGCAGATCATTTCAGTAAGTCATTCAGGGAGACCCCTCTTCACATTGATGATCAATATTTTAGTTATCTGACTAGCTGTTCCCAAATAAGTTTTAGTAGTATTTCATTCGATTTGGAAACAATTTTGAAATGTATTTCTTCTCTGAAGAATGACTATTCATCAGGTCCTGATGGCATTGCACCGATTATTCTCAAAAAATGCAGTCATGCAATTGCTCCATATCTGAAGTATCTGTTTGAATTGTCCATTAGTACAGGTAAATTCCCTAATCTTTGGAAAAGTGCTTTTATCACACCTGTATTTAAAAAAGGCGAACGTGGTGATATCACTAACTATAGGCCCATTTCAAAGCTTTCGTGTATCCCTAAGCTTTTTGAACAAATTGTTTGTGAAAAGTTAATATTTCTTTGTCGCAATATAATTTGTAATGAACAGCATGGATTTGTAAGAAACAGATCCACTGTCACTAATCTATTAAGTTTCTTGCATGATTGTTCTAATGCCTTAGAGAATAAGGACGAAATGGATTGCATATACACTGACTTCTCTAAGGCTTTCGACCAGCTGTCCCATGAAATAATCGAATTTAAGCTCAGGGCTTTTGGTTTCCCACCATGTTTCATAAAATGGGTTAATTCATACCTTAGATCAAGGGTCTATCAAGTGAAATTTAGAGGATCGCTATCTGTATCTTTCACAGCTCAGTCTGGAGTTCCCCAAGGAAGTCACCTCGGACCAATTTTGTTTATACTTGCAATTAATGATGTTAAGGCATGTATACATCACAGTAATATCCTGATCTACGCTGATGATATGAAAATATATAAATCTATCACTAGTCAGCAAAACAGAATGTTTCTTCAATCTGACATTAATAGCTTCGCCAATTGGTGTGATAAAAACGGTTTATCCCTGAACCCATCTAAATGTCAACATATGACATTCTCTAGAAAGAATATCCCTTCCACCTTTCAATATTCTCTGTCTCAACATATTCTTTGTAATGTTGATAATTTTAAGGATCTTGGGGTTTATTTCGATCCCAAACTAGTTTTTGCCAAGCATATCAATTTTATTGTTAATAAATCTAATTCTATGCTGGGCTTCGTAAAAAGGTGGGCGAAAGAATTTAATGACCCATACGTTACTATGTCATTGTACAATTGTTTTGTCCGTCCGATTCTAGAGTATGCTTCACAAGTTTGGACGCCATTCTACAACATTCATTCAAATCGAATAGAGGCCATTCAACGAAAATTTATTCGATTTGCACTAAGAGGACTTCCATGGGATGATCCTTTTAACCTACCTCCTTACAGTCAGCGTATTAAGCTTCTTCAAATGTTACCCCTTTCTCAACGTAGGCTTAATAGCGATATCATTTTTTTACAGCAGCTTATATCCGGTCAAATAGATGCACCTGACTTGCTGTCGTCTATTGGCTTTAATTTTCGTGGTGGTGCCCATAATTTACGCAGTGTTGAATTATTGGTTAACCCCCATCATAGAACGAATTATGGGAGTCATGAGCCTATTAGTCGCATGAGTAGAATCTATAATCTAAATGATCAAGTGATTGACTTGCATGTTAGTAAAATTAACCTTAAAAATATTTTGCGTAATAATGCTTTAATATCTTGAATTGTTTTCATTATTTTGTGTCTGTGTTAGTATTTTATAGGTACATAATTATTGTATTTTGAATTGTTTTGTCCTTACTAACACCTGCACTAAATGATGAGCCTGTGAGAGCACTTTTAGTGCCGGCAATTTCTGCTCGTGACAGTTGCTTGCTTTAAGCACTCCACGACACAGAGCTGATAGTGTATTAAAAAAAAAAAAAAAAAAAAAAAAAAAAAAAAAAAAAAAAAAAAAAAAAAAAAAAAAAAAAGACTACTCCACCCTGGCAACACCTATTACTGACACGTTAAAAAAATTCAAAACTTTCACCTTCGGTCCCGAAGCCACAGTTGCGTTTGAGCAGATAAAGAGCGCACTCATGACGGCTCCAGTTTTAGTCAACCCGGACTTCCGAAAACCGTTCCTAATTCTCTGTGATGTATCCACCACCGGCATCGGGTGTGTCCTGTGCCAAAAGGACGAGGAATCTGAAAAGCCAATTTCATACTTTTCGTATAAGCTTAACCCGGCACAACGTAACTACAGCGTTACGGAGTTGGAATGTTTAGCCGCCGTCATGGGTGTGGAAATGTTCCGTTCCTATATAGAGGGACAAGAGTTCACTATTGTTACAGATCACGCCAGTCTCAAATGGCTCATGAGTCAGAAAGACCTGAACGGTAGGTTAGCTCGGTGGAGCTTGAAATTGCAGCGCTTCACGTTTAACATAGAGCATCGCAGGTGATCACAGAATGTGGTTCGAGACGCCCTGTCGAGGGTATACGCTATCGACAGCGTCACGTCTGAAGCCGCGTCCAAGGTGAACTCTTCCGACGTGTTGTACGTCGACTTGGACGACCCAGCATTTAAAACGGAAGAATATACCGAGTTAATCAAAACCATCGAAAACAATAAAGGACAGCTACCAGATCTAGTAGTTGACGAAGGATATGTTTACAAAAAGGTAACATTTTCTACAGGGTATCCTAGGGCTGACGATCTAACATGGAAGCTATGGGTCCCCAGAGCACTTACCAAATCCCTCGTCCAACTGGCGCATGAACCTCCCAGAGCAGCACACGGTGGAATTGCAAAAACGTTATACCGCCTACGCGAACGCTTATACTGGCCAAGCATGGCCTCAGACGTAAAAGCGTTCATTGCCGACTGTATTACTTGTAAGTCTGCCAAGGCCCCGAATACAACGCTTAAACCCCAGATTGGCCAATCCTTTGTAGTAGACCGACCCTTTCAACACATCTATGTAGACTTTTTGGGACCATACCCAAGATCCAAGAGCGGGAACATACACATGGTTATTTGTGTAGATCAGTTGACGAAGTTCGTTTTCGTTGCAGCACTGCGAAAAGCCACCAGCGAAGCAGCCATTAAGTTCTTAGAATCAGTCTTTATGACATACGGAGTACCAGAGTCCATACTATCGGACAATGGGAAACAATTCATTTCAAAAGAGTTTGCCAAATTTCTCGCCAACTATGGTGTCAGACATGTTAGGACAGCTTTTTATTCACCCCAAGCTAATGCGAGCGAGCGAGTCAATCGGTCGATATTGGCAGCCATCAGGTCATATATCGGTCCAAAACAGGACAGTTGGGACAAACACCTCCCCCAAATAGCAAGCGCGCTGCGAACGACAATCCACACCGCCATCGGGATGTCACCCTATGAGGCCCTCTTTGGTCAGCCAAAAGTCGAACATGGGTCTGACTATGCGTTACTTCGGAAACTGAAAAGCCTAAATAACCCGGAGTTTAATATTATAGCTAAATCGGCAAAAATGAACGTTATACACAGCCAACTCAAAGACTCATTAGCTAAAGCCCATGACGTATATGAACGAAGTTACAACACTCGTAGTAAAGCGAATCAATTCCAGATTGGACAAGTGGTGTTCAAAAGAAATTTCATTCTTAGCGATAAAGGCCAGAAGCGCAACGCAAAGTTGTGCCCCAAGTTCACCCAAGCCAGAGTAAAAGCAATACCTTCGAACAATATATATGAACTCGAAGACCTAAGAGGGAACAAATTAGGGACTTTTCATGGTAAAGACTTACGCGGGTAACTCACATCCACTGCAATAACATCTAGTAAGGGATGTTTTATAACAGCCATCTCGTTTTCCGTCCATTTTACTGTTGCTATAGCACCGCCAAATGGAGTGGTTTGTAGGAGATAGCCTGTGAATCAATAAAATAAAGAACATACACGATCCCGCGAATGAGTAAAATAAACTGACTCATTATATTGTTGGTCTTCAATCAAGTTCAATTCCAGTTTTCGCACGACTCAGAGAACACACCCTTGCAGTGCAAATTGTAAATCTATTACAATTCCACCATCTTTCGATGACCAGACGGAAAAAAAAGAATTCCGCCATCTTTCCAAGTCGTGGGTATAAATAGAGCCGCAAAAGCGCGCTCCACCTATTTTTTTTGCCGCTTTTTCCTTTTTTTAATACTTCTTGTCTGTGCACTAAACGCCTGCATTTAGTTCAAACTGTGTTTTTGTGGATCCAAGTTAGGATCAGTGATAGCCGTAAGTGGTTGTCGTGGTAATCCACGACTAGCTCGTACATCAAAAAAGGAGCGTGAGTCGCTGGGAGTGCCCAACGATCCCCGTGCTATGTACGTAGATCTGGGGAAAACCAGGATCGACGCGTGCTCAAGAAGGACAACGCTTTTGAAGACATCGCCACGCACCAGGCAGTGCAAACTAATTAATAAGCATTCAGTGTGGGCATAATGACCCTAAAATCCGCTAATTAAAATATGCAGCATACATAAAGTTACGCACAAACAAAGTCCTGCGTGTACTTCGAACCTGCGCCAAGAAATTTTAGCGCACTTCAGCTCCAAAGCACAAAATCGAAATTCCATCGTGCAGTCACCGCACCCCGACGCTATTACACCGTATCATGCGTGGCATTTCACGACTCGCACGCGCACAGCGCCACATAATCCACCTCCTGAACATCGACACACACCAACAGTGCGGTTAAAACATACATAAATCACCTCGTGCCGTCCAAAGTCGTATCGCAAAGTTAAATGCATACTCCTTTAGACGCAAAATTAAACACCACCGATCCAGCAACTCTAACTAGAAGCGCGGCCTGCTGAAGCAGAGACACCTCTAACCGCAGCTGTCCTACTAATTTTGATTCATCTTGGTCAATAAGCGGTCTGTCCTACCAGCATTCAACTGTAGCCGCAGCCAAAATATTGGAAAACATCCGCAGCCGACTATCTGAAGGAAAGTCCAACCACCGGGAGGCCACAGGCCACCCAAGAGGCAACCCGCAACGTTTAGCAGTACACCACAGCGACCCAGTCAAACGAAAATATTCAGTGTAAAACTACCCTGCCAATTCAGTGTAAAAAAATTCCCAATTAGAACGGAATATATAAAAAAATTAAAACTAGAAGTCCAAGTATCGTAAATTTCAACTTAATTAGGGCCTCAAAAAGAGACGCAACGGTCCAAAATTTGCATTAGAAATTCAGTGTAAAGAGGTTTAATATTTCTGGCTAATATAAAAAAAAACAATTCTTTTCCTAACAACATTGCTTTAGTATTCATCGCAACGGAAACCCTCAATGCTGTGCACATCATTCTGGAGGAACGCGAAATTCAAGGAAGTAGTTGGTGAGTCTTTATTTTGACAATAAATTACTAAATTATCCAGAAATTGTTTGCCTTTATTAAATTAATTTAATACCTATATACATATATAAATCAAATTGAGAATTTACATAAAATAGTGAGGTTAGCTACGATACTCCTGAGAAAGCGCCATCTGGCAGCCTGTAGGCAGAAAAGTGGTAGAAACGTGCCACCAATTACACGAACCAAAGTACTCGAAGTAGAGTTCGGCAACTTTCGGTGTATTCGAATATACAAAGGTCTAGAAGAATAGTATCAGTTTCCATCCAGGACACGTCCCAGGGTGAGGTTAGTTACCATTAGGGTTCTAACTCCAACTTCGATAACGATACTGAATATTGGAAAGACCGGTAGAGGGAAATAAAGACCATTTATGTTAGGCTGGTTTTTTTTTCGTCACAAAATGCATTTCATATGCATTTAATAACTTTAGATTAAATCTTTTAAATATTACTTCTAGCTTTAGGAATATATATATATATGAACATTTATGGATATATTATATGCTTATATATAGATACTGACATAAGTTTGCATTTGCTTAATTAGAATTTAACTTACAATTAGATGAAGCATATATGTATGTATCCATACATGCATTTATTTCCTTATATTTTCTTAGGATTAAGATGAAGTTTTTGAATAAATTTTCGTTGAATTTATAACGTTAATTATCATGTGTGATTAAATTTATTGTGCAAAGGGGAAGGCAGTTCGCTATCCGGGTAACCGGATACATTAACATGGAGTGAGTCATAGTGGGCTCACTGTTCATTAAGGGGATAATGTCTATATAAAATATGAGTGGGACATTATCCAAGGCGTCACTAATCCCAATCGGGAATAGATGACAGTGGGTGGGATTAACATCAACACTCAAGGGGGCCGAATGTCACCTTTTAGGTTTCCCAACTCTACTTTTACGATCACTAAGGACATTTAGTGTAAACATTTATCGATATCTGTTAAGGAATATGTGGTAGGTTTGTTGTAAGGTCAGGCATGAAAAACATGTAATGGCAGTTTAGCGGCAGGAGCAAGATCCCCCCCCCCCCCCCATTCCGACGAGCTAGGTAGCGCGTGTGCAAGCATGCCTATCGCGAATGCCGGCTAAACAACCTCTCAAGTAGTCACTGGAGTTTCTGTGGAGCCTAACCAACGACCATACCACGTCGAGTTAATCGGTTCTCGTCAGATCACCGTAATTAAACGACGTTGGGCGCGGTTAGTACGTAGATGGGGCACCGTTGGAGAACAACCGCGTGTCGTTGGTCAGTCCCATCTACAGAGTTGAGGTAGATAATACATACGTGGTATCACAATGGACCTAAATTGGTCTAAGTGTGTCGGCTTCTGCCGACAGCCACATAAACCTAACCTAACCTTCTGTGGAGCCTGTGGCCGAGATAATTCAGTGAAGTAGTTCCATCAATGAGATTCTTTCGTCAGAGCAGGGCAAATTCAGCCTTCAAGTCCAGCAACAGCAATCAGGTTGAACCCACTCCCTCTTTGGAGGTTGAGTTAGGGGATTTATACTTTCGCCCGTCATCTTGTGGTTTGTCTAATTCTAGCTATGGCAACCAGCAAAGATCGTGACAAGAAAACTCAGGCAATATCTGGAGAGTAATTTCATTCTCTTCAATCGAATTCAAAATACACTTGAGAGGAACATCTAGTCAACATTACACTGCTCAGCATGTTGTTGGTTTTTTTTGTATCTAAAACCAAAATCTATTAATGCTATTTTATAGATAATTTAATGTAGAATTCACTCATATTTATTTGATCGCTGTAGGTCAACTGGTTTGGCAGATATCGGAGAAACTGCTCAGCATGTTGTTGGTTTTTTTTGTATCTAAAACCAAAATCTATTAATGCTATTTTATAGATAATTTAATGTAGAATTCACTCATATTTATTTGATCGCTGTAGGTCAACTGGTTTGGCAGATATCGAAGAAACCGCTCAGCATGTTGTTGGTTTTTTTTTGTATCTAAAACAAAAATCTATTAATGCTATTTTATAGATAATTTAATGTAGAATTCACTCATATTTATTTGATCGCTGTAGGTCAACTGGTTTGGCAGATATCGAAGAAACCGCTCAGCGTGTTGTTGTTTTTTTTTTTGTATCTAAAACCAAAATCTATTAATGCTATTTTATAGATAATTTAATGTAGAATTCACTCATATTTATTTGATCGCTGTAGGTCAACTGGTTTGGCAGATATCGAAGAAACCGCTCAGCATGTTGTTGGTTTTTTTTTCTATCTAAAACCAAAATCTATTAATGCTATTTTATAGATAATTTAATGTAGAATTCACTCATATTTATTTGATCGCTGTAGGTCAATTGGTTTGGCAGATATCGAAGAAACCGTTCAGCATGTTGTTGGTTTTTTTTTGTATCTAAGACCAAAATCTATTAATGCTATTTTATAGATAATTTAATGTAGAATTCACTCATATTTATTTGATCGCTGTAGGTCAACTGGTTTGGCAGATATCGGAGAAACTGCTCAGCATGTTGTTGGTTTTTTTTTGTATCTGAAACCAAGATCTATTAATGCTATTTTATAGATAATTTAATGTAGAATTCACTCATATTTATTTGATCGCTGTAGGTCAAATGGTTTGGCAGATATCGAAGAAACCGTTCAGCATGTTGTTGGTTTTTTTTGTATCTAAAACCAAAATCTATTAATACTATTTTATAGAAGTTTTAATGTAGAATTCACTCATATTTATTTGATCGCTGTAGGTCAACTGGTTTGGCAGATATCGAAGAAACCGTTCAGCATTTTGTTGGTTTTTTTTTTGTATCTAAAACAAAAATCTATTAATGCTATTTTATAGATAATTTAATGTAGAATTCACTCATATTTATTTGATCGCTGTAGGTCAACTGGTTTGGCAGATATCGAAGAAACCGCTCAGCATGTTGTTGGTTTTTTTTTGTATCTAAAACAAAAATCTATTAATGCTATTTTATAGATAATTTAATATAGAATTCACTCATATTTATTTGATCGCTGTAGGTCAACTGGTTTGGCAGATATCGAAGAAACTGCTCAACATGTTGTTGGTTTTTTTTTGTATCTAAAACCAAAATCTATTAATGCTATTTTATAGATAATTTAATGTAGAATTCACTCATATTTATTTGATCGCTGTAGGTAAACTGCTTTGGCAGATATCGGAGAAACTGCTCAGCATGTTGTTGGTTTTTTTTTTTGTATCTAAAACCAAAATCTATTAATGCTATTTTATAGATAATTTAATGTAGAATTCACTCATATTTATTTGATCGCTGTAGGTCAACTGGTTTGGCAGATATCGAAGAAACCGCTCAGCATGTTGTTGTTTTTTTTTTGTATCTAAAACAAAAATCTATTAATGCTATTTTATAGATAATTTAATGTAGAATTCACTCATATTTATTTGATCGCTGTAGGTCAACTGGTTTGGCAGATATCGAAGAAACCGCTCAGCATGTTGTTGGTTTTTTTTTTGTATCTAAAACCAAAATCTATTAATGCTATTTTATAGATAATTTAATGTAGAATTCACTCATATTTATTTGATCGCTGTAGGTCAACTGGTTTGGCAGATATCGAAGAAACCGTTCAGCATGTTGTTGGTTTTTTTTTGTATCTACAACCAAAATCTATTAATGCTATTTTATAGATAATTTAATGTAGAATTCACTCATATTTATTTGATCGCTGTAGGTCAACTGGTTTGGCAGATATCGGAGAAACTGCTCAGCATGTTGTTGGTTTTTGTATGTATCTAAAACCAAAATCTATTAATGCTATTTTATAGATAATTTAATGTAGAATTCACTCATATTTATTTGATCGCTGTAGGTCAACTGGTTTGGCAGATATCGAAGAAACCGTTCAGCATGTTGTTGGTTTTTTTTTGTGTCTAAAACCAAAATCTATTAATGCTATTTTATAGATAATTTCATGTAGAATTCACTCATATTTATTTGATCGCTGTAGGTCAACTGGTTTGGCAGATATCGAAGAAACCGCTCAGCATCACTAAGGACATTTAGTGTAAACATTTATCGATATGTGTTAAGGAATATGTGGTAGGTTTGTTGTAAGGTCAGGCATGAAAAACATGTAATGGCAGTTTAGCGGCAGGAGCAAGATCCCCCCCCCCCCCCATTCCGACGAGCTAGGTTGCGCGTGTGCAAGCATGCCTATCGCGAATGCCGGCTAAACAACCTCTCAAGTAGTCACTGGAGTTTCTGTGGAGCCTAACCAACGACCATACCACGTCGAGTTAATCGGTTCTCGTCAGATCACCGTAATTAAACGACGTTGGGCGCGGTTAGTACGTAGATGGGGCACCGTTGGAGAACAACCGCGTGTCGTTGGTCAGTCCCATCTACAGAGTTGAGGAAGATAATACATACGTGGTATCACAATGGACCTAAATTGGTCTAAGTGTGTCGGCTTCTGCCGACAGCCACATAAACCTAACCTAACCTTCTGTGGAGCCTGTGGCCGAGATAATTCAGTGAAGTAGTTCCACCAATGAGATTCTTTCGTCAGAGCAGGGCAAATTCAGCCTTCAAGTCCAGCAACAGCAATCAGGTTGAACCCACTCCCTCTTTGGAGGTTGAGTTAGGGGATTTATACTTTCGCCCGTCATCTTGTGGTTTGTCTAATTCTAGCTATGGCAACCAGCAAAGATCGTGACAAGAAAACTCAGGCAATATCTGGAGAGTAATTTCATTCTCTTCAATCGAATTCAAAATACACTTGAGAGGAACATCTAGTCAACATTACACTGCTCAGCATGTTGTTGGTTTTTTTTGTATCTAAAACCAAAATCTATTAATGCTATTTTATAGATAATTTAATGTAGAATTCACTCATATTTATTTGATCGCTGTAGGTCAACTGGTTTGGCAGATATCGGAGAAACTGCTCAGCATGTTGTTGGTTTTTTTTTGTATCTAAAACCAAAATCTATTAATGCTATTTTATAGATAATTTAATGTAGAATTCACTCATATTTATTTGATCGCTGTAGGTCAACTGGTTTGGCAGATATCGAAGAAACTGCTCAACATGTTGTTGGTTTTTTTTTGTATCTAAAACCAAAATCTATTAATGCTATTTTATAGATAATTTAATGTAGAATTCACTCATATTTATTTGATCGCTGTAGGTAAACTGCTTTGGCAGATATCGGAGAAACTGCTCAGCATGTTGTTGGTTTTTTTTTTTGTATCTAAAACCAAAATCTATTAATGCTATTTTATAGATAATTTAATGTAGAATTCACTCATATTTATTTGATCGCTGTAGGTCAACTGGTTTGGCAGATATCGAAGAAACCGCTCAGCATGTTGTTGTTTTTTTTTTGTATCTAAAACAAAAATCTATTAATGCTATTTTATAGATAATTTAATGTAGAATTCACTCATATTTATTTGATCGCTGTAGGTCAACTGGTTTGGCAGATATCGAAGAAACCGCTCAGCATGTTGTTGGTTTTTTTTTTGTATCTAAAACCAAAATCTATTAATGCTATTTTATAGATAATTTAATGTAGAATTCACTCATATTTATTTGATCGCTGTAGGTCAACTGGTTTGGCAGATATCGAAGAAACCGTTCAGCATGTTGTTGGTTTTTTTTTGTATCTACAACCAAAATCTATTAATGCTATTTTATAGATAATTTAATGTAGAATTCACTCATATTTATTTGATCGCTGTAGGTCAACTGGTTTGGCAGATATCGGAGAAACTGCTCAGCATGTTGTTGGTTTTTGTATGTATCTAAAACCAAAATCTATTAATGCTATTTTATAGATAATTTAATGTAGAATTCACTCATATTTATTTGATCGCTGTAGGTCAACTGGTTTGGCAGATATCGAAGAAACCGTTCAGCATGTTGTTGGTTTTTTTTTGTGTCTAAAACCAAAATCTATTAATGCTATTTTATAGATAATTTCATGTAGAATTCACTCATATTTATTTGATCGCTGTAGGTCAACTGGTTTGGCAGATATCGAAGAAACCGCTCAGCATCACTAAGGACATTTAGTGTAAACATTTATCGATATGTGTTAAGGAATATGTGGTAGGTTTGTTGTAAGGTCAGGCATGAAAAACATGTAATGGCAGTTTAGCGGCAGGAGCAAGATCCCCCCCCCCCCCCATTCCGACGAGCTAGGTTGCGCGTGTGCAAGCATGCCTATCGCGAATGCCGGCTAAACAACCTCTCAAGTAGTCACTGGAGTTTCTGTGGAGCCTAACCAACGACCATACCACGTCGAGTTAATCGGTTCTCGTCAGATCACCGTAATTAAACGACGTTGGGCGCGGTTAGTACGTAGATGGGGCACCGTTGGAGAACAACCGCGTGTCGTTGGTCAGTCCCATCTACAGAGTTGAGGAAGATAATACATACGTGGTATCACAATGGACCTAAATTGGTCTAAGTGTGTCGGCTTCTGCCGACAGCCACATAAACCTAACCTAACCTTCTGTGGAGCCTGTGGCCGAGATAATTCAGTGAAGTAGTTCCACCAATGAGATTCTTTCGTCAGAGCAGGGCAAATTCAGCCTTCAAGTCCAGCAACAGCAATCAGGTTGAACCCACTCCCTCTTTGGAGGTTGAGTTAGGGGATTTATACTTTCGCCCGTCATCTTGTGGTTTGTCTAATTCTAGCTATGGCAACCAGCAAAGATCGTGACAAGAAAACTCAGGCAATATCTGGAGAGTAATTTCATTCTCTTCAATCGAATTCAAAATACACTTGAGAGGAACATCTAGTCAACATTACACTGCTCAGCATGTTGTTGGTTTTTTTTGTATCTAAAACCAAAATCTATTAATGCTATTTTATAGATAATTTAATGTAGAATTCACTCATATTTATTTGATCGCTGTAGGTCAACTGGTTTGGCAGATATCGGAGAAACTGCTCAGCATGTTGTTGGTTTTTTTTTGTATCTAAAACCAAAATCTATTAATGCTATTTTATAGATAATTTAATGTAGAATTCACTCATATTTATTTGATCGCTGTAGGTCAACTGGTTTGGCAGATATCGGAGAAACTGCTCAGCATGTTGTTGGTTTTTTTTTGTATCTAAAACCAAAATCTATTAATGCTATTTTATAGATAATTTAATGTAGAATTCACTCATATTTATTTGATCGCTGTAGGTCAACTGGTTTGGCAGATATCGAAGAAACCGCTCAGCATGTTGTTGGTTTTTTTTTGTATCTAAAACAAAAATCTATTAATGCTATTTTATAGATAATTTAATGTAGAATTCACTCATATTTATTTGATCGCTGTAGGTCAACTGGTTTGGCAGATATCGAAGAAACCGCTCAGCGTGTTGTTGGTTTTTTTTTGTATCTAAAACCAAAATCTATTAATGCTATTTTATAGATAATTTAATGTAGAATTCACTCATATTTATTTGATCGCTGTAGGTCAACTGGTTTGGCAGATATCGAAGAAACCGCTCAGCATGTTGTTGGTTTTTTTTTTCTATCTAAAACCAAAATCTATTAATGCTATTTTATAGATAATTTAATGTAGAATTCACTCATATTTATTTGATCGCTGTAGGTCAACTGGTTTGGCAGATATCGAAGAAACCGTTCAGCATGTTGTTGGTTTTTTTTTGTATCTAAGACCAAAATCTATTAATGCTATTTTATAGATAATTTAATATAGAATTCACTCATATTTATTTGATCGCTGTAGGTCAACTGGTTTGGCAGATATCGAAGAAACTGCTCAACATGTTGTTGGTTTTTTTTGTATCTAAAACCAAAATCTATTAATGCTATTTTATAGATAATTTAATGTAGAATTCACTCATATTTATTTGATCGCTGTAGGTCAACTGGTTTGGCAGATATCGAAGAAACCGCTCAGCATGTTGTTGGTTTTTTTTTTTGTATCTAAAACCTAAATCTATTAATGCTATTTTATAGATAATTTAATGTAGAATTCACTCATATTTATTTGATCGCTGTAGGTCAACTGGTTTGGCAGATATCGAAGAAACCGCTCAGCATGTTGTTGTTTTTTTTTTGTATCTAAAACAAAAATCTATTAATGCTATTTTATAGATAATTTAATGTAGAATTCACTTATATTTATTTGATCACTGTAGGTCAACTGGTTTGGCAGATATCGAAGAAGCCGCTCAGCATGTTGTTGGTTTTTTTGTGTATCTAAAACCAAAATCTATTAATGCTATTTTATAGATAATTTAATGTAGAATTCACTCATATTTATTTGATCGCTGTATGTCAACTGGTTTGGCAGATATCGAAGAAACCGCTCAGCATGTTGTTGGTTTTTTTTTGTATTTAAAACCAAAATCTATTAATGCTATTTTATAGATAATTTAATGTAGAATTCACTCATATTTATTTGATCGCTGTAGGTCAACTGGTTTGGCAGATATCGAAGAAACCGCTCAGCATGTTGTTGGTTTTTTTTTGTATCTAAAACAAAAATCTATTAATGCTATTTTATAGATAATTTAATGTAGAATTCACTCATATTTATTTGATCGCTGTAGGTCAACTGGTTTGGCAGATATCGAAGAAATGGCTCAGCATGTTGTTGGTTTTTTTTTGTATCTAAAACAAAAATCTATTAATGCTATTTTATAGATAATTTAATGTAGAATTCACTCATATTTATTTGATCGCTGTAGGTCAACTGGTTTGGCAGATATCGAAGAAATGGCTCAGCATGTTGTTGGTTTTTTTTTGTATCTAAAACAAAAATCTTTTAATGCTATTTTATAGATAATTTAATGTAGAATTCACTCATATTTATTTGATCGCTGTAGGTCAACTGGTTTGGCAGATATCGAAGAAACCGCTCAGCATGTTGTTGGTTTTTTTTTTTGTATCTAAAACCAAAATCTATTAATGCTATTTTATAGATAATTTAATGTAGAATTCAATCATATTTATTTGATCGCTGTAGGTCAACTGGTTTGGCAGATATCGAAGAAACCGCTCAGCATGTTGTTGGTTTTTTTTTGTATCTAAAACAAAAATCTATTAATGCTATTTTATAGATAATTTAATGTAGAATTCACTCATATTTATTTGATCGCTGTAGGTCAACTGGTTTGGCAGATATCGAAGAAACCGCTCAGCATGTTGTTGGTTTTTTTTTGTATCTAAAACCAAAATCTATTAATGCTATTTTATAGATAATTTAATGTAGAATTCACTCATATTTATTTGATCACTGTAGGTCAACTGGTTTGGCAGATATCGAAGAAACCGCTCAGCATGTTGTTGTTTTTTTTTTTGTATCTAAAACCAAAATCTATTAATGCTATTTTATAGATAATTTAATGTAGAATTCACTCATATTTATTTGATCGCTGTAGGTCAACTGGTTTGGCAGATATCGAAGAAATGGCTCAGCATGTTGTTGGTTTTTTTTTGTATCTAAAACAAAAATCTATTAATGCTATTTTATAGATAATTTAATGTAGAATTCACTCATATTTATTTGATCGCTGTAGGTCAACTGGTTTGGCAGATATCGAAGAAATGGCTCAAAATGTTGTTGGTTTTTTTTTGTATCTAAAACCAAAATCTATTAATGCTATTTTATAGATAATTTAATGTAGAATTCACTCATATTTATTTGATCGCTGTAGGTCAACTGGTTTGGCAGATATCGAAGAAATGGCTCAGCATGTTGTTGGTTTTTTTTTGTATCTAAAACCAAAATCTATTAATGCTATTTTATAGATAATTTAATGTAGAATTCACTCATATTTATTTGATCGCTGTTGGTCAACTGGTTTGGCAGATATCGAAGAAACCGCTCAGCATGTTGTTGGTTTTTTTTTGTATCTAAAACAAAAATCTATTAATGCTATTTTATAGATAATTTAATGTAGAATTCACTGATATTTATTTGATTGCTGTAGGTCAACTGGTTTGGCAGATATCGAAGAAATGGCTCAGCATGTTGTTGGTTTTTTTTTGAATCTAAAACAAAAATCTATTAATGCTATTTTATAGATAATTTAATGTAGAATTCACTCATATTTATTTGATCGCTGTAGGTCAACTGGTTTGGCAGATATCGAAGAAACCGCTCAGCATGTTGTTGGTTTTTTTTTGTATCTAAAACAAAAATCTATTAATGCTATTTTATAGATAATTTAATGTAGAATTCACTCATATTTATTTGATCGTTGTTGGTCAACTGGTTTGGCAGATATCGAAGAAACTGCTCAACATGTTGTTGGTTTTTTTTTGTATCTAAAACCAAAATCTATTAATGCTATTTTATAGATAATTTAATGTAGAATTCACTCATATTTATTTGATCGCTGTAGGTAAACTGCTTTGGCAGATATCGGAGAAACTGCTCAGCATGTTGTTGGTTTTTTTTTTTGTATCTAAAACCAAAATCTATTAATGCTATTTTATAGATAATTTAATGTAGAATTCACTCATATTTATTTGATCGCTGTAGGTCAACTGGTTTGGCAGATATCGAAGAAACCGTTCAGCATGTTGTTGGTTTTTTTTTGTATCTACAACCAAAATCTATTAATGCTATTTTATAGATAATTTAATGTAGAATTCACTCATATTTATTTGATCGCTGTAGGTCAACTGGTTTGGCAGATATCGGAGAAACTGCTCAGCATGTTGTTGGTTTTTGTTTGTATCTAAAACCAAAATCTATTAATGCTATTTTATAGATAATTTAATGTAGAATTCACTCATATTTATTTGATCGCTGTAGGTCAACTGGTTTGGCAGATATCGAAGAAACCGTTCAGCATGTTGTTGGTTTTTTTTTGTGTCTAAAACCAAAATCTATTAATGCTATTTTATAGATAATTTCATGTAGAATTCACTCATATTTATTTGATCGCTGTAGGTCAACTGGTTTGGCAGATATCGAAGAAATGGCTCAGAATGTTGTTGGTTTTTTTTTGTATCTAAAACCAAAATCTATTAATGCTATTTTATAGATAATTTAATGTAGAATTCACTCATATTTATTTGATCGCTGTAGGTCAACTGGTTTGGCAGATATCGAAGAAATGGCTCAGCATGTTGTTGGTTTTTTTTTGTATCTAAAACCAAAATCTATTAATGCTATTTTATAGATAATTTAATGTAGAATTCACTCATATTTATTTGATCGCTGTTGGTCAACTGGTTTGGCAGATATCGAAGAAACCGCTCAGCATGTTGTTGGTTTTTTTTTGTATCTAAAACAAAAATCTATTAATGCTATTTTATAGATAATTTAATGTAGAATTCACTGATATTTATTTGATTGCTGTAGGTCAACTGGTTTGGCAGATATCGAAGAAATGGCTCAGCATGTTGTTGGTTTTTTTTTGAATCTAAAACAAAAATCTATTAATGCTCTTTTATAGATAATTTAATGTAGAATTCACTCATATTTATTTGATCGCTGTAGGTCAACTGGTTTGGCAGATATCGAGGAAATGGTTCAGAATGTTGTTGGTTTTTTTTGTATCTAAAACAAAAATCTATTAATGCTATTTTATAGATAATTTAATGTAAAATTCACTCATATTTATTTGATCGCTGTAGGTCAACTGGTTTGGCAGATATCGAAGAAACCGCTCAGCATGTTGTTGGTTTTTTTTTGTATCTAAAACAAAAATCTATTAATGCTATTTTATAGATAATTTAATGTAGAATTCACTCATATTTATTTGATCGCTGTAGGTCAACTGGTTTGGCAGATATCGAAGAAATGGCTCAGCATGTTGTTGGTTTTTTTTTGTATCTAAAACAAAAATCTATTAATGCTATTTTATAGATAATTTAATGTAGAATTCACTCATATTTATTTGATCGCTGTAGGTCAACTGGTTTGGCAGATATCGAAGAAACCGCTCAGCATGTTGTTGGTTTTTTTTTGTATCTAAAACAAAAATCTATTAATGCTATTTTATAGATAATTTAATGTAGAATTCACTCATATTTATTTGATCGCTGTAGGTCAACTGGTTTGGCAGATATCGAAGAAACCGCTCAGCATGTTGTTGGTTTTTTTTTGTATCTAAAACCAAAATCTATTAATGCTATTTTATAGATAATTTAATGTAGAATTCACTCATATTTATTTGATCACTGTAGGTCAAGTGGTTTGGCAGATATCGAAGAAACCGCTCAGCATGTTGTTGTTTTTTTTTTTGTATCTAAAACCAAAATCTATTAATGCTATTTTATAGATAATTTAATGTAGAATTCACTCATATTTATTTGATCGCTGTAGGTCAACTGGTTTGGCAGATATCGAAGAAATGGCTCAGCATGTTGTTGGTTTTTTTTTGTATCTAAAACAAAAATCTATTAATGCTATTTTATAGATAATTTAATGTAGAATTCACTCATATTTATTTGATCGCTGTAGGTCAACTGGTTTGGCAGATATCGAAGAAATGGCTCAAAATGTTGTTGGTTTTTTTTTGTATCTAAAACCAAAATCTATTAATGCTATTTTATAGATAATTTAATGTAGAATTCACTCATATTTATTTGATCGCTGTAGGTCAACTGGTTTGGCAGATATCGAAGAAATGGCTCAGCATGTTGTTGGTTTTTTTTTGTATCTAAAACCAAAATCTATTAATGCTATTTTATAGATAATTTAATGTAGAATTCACTCATATTTATTTGATCGCTGTTGGTCAACTGGTTTGGCAGATATCGAAGAAACCGCTCAGCATGTTGTTGGTTTTTTTTTGTATCTAAAACAAAAATCTATTAATGCTATTTTATAGATAATTTAATGTAGAATTCACTGATATTTATTTGATTGCTGTAGGTCAACTGGTTTGGCAGATATCGAAGAAATGGCTCAGCATGTTGTTGGTTTTTTTTTGAATCTAAAACAAAAATCTATTAATGCTATTTTATAGATAATTTAATGTAGAATTCACTCATATTTATTTGATCGCTGTAGGTCAACTGGTTTGGCAGATATCGAAGAAACCGCTCAGCATGTTGTTGGTTTTTTTTTTGTATCTAAAACAAAAATCTATTAATGCTATTTTATAGATAATTTAATGTAGAATTCACTCATATTTATTTGATCGTTGTTGGTCAACTGGTTTGGCAGATATCGAAGAAACTGCTCAACATGTTGTTGGTTTTTTTTTGTATCTAAAACCAAAATCTATTAATGCTATTTTATAGATAATTTAATGTAGAATTCACTCATATTTATTTGATCGCTGTAGGTAAACTGCTTTGGCAGATATCGGAGAAACTGCTCAGCATGTTGTTGGTTTTTTTTTTGTATCTAAAACCAAAATCTATTAATGCTATTTTATAGATAATTTAATGTAGAATTCACTCATATTTATTTGATCGCTGTAGGTCAACTGGTTTGGCAGATATCGAAGAAACCGTTCAGCATGTTGTTGGTTTTTTTTTGTATCTACAACCAAAATCTATTAATGCTATTTTATAGATAATTTAATGTAGAATTCACTCATATTTATTTGATCGCTGTAGGTCAACTGGTTTGGCAGATATCGGAGAAACTGCTCAGCATGTTGTTGGTTTTTGTTTGTATCTAAAACCAAAATCTATTAATGCTATTTTATAGATAATTTAATGTAGAATTCACTCATATTTATTTGATCGCTGTAGGTCAACTGGTTTGGCAGATATCGAAGAAACCGTTCAGCATGTTGTTGGTTTTTTTTTGTGTCTAAAACCAAAATCTATTAATGCTATTTTATAGATAATTTCATGTAGAATTCACTCATATTTATTTGATCGCTGTAGGTCAACTGGTTTGGCAGATATCGAAGAAATGGCTCAGAATGTTGTTGGTTTTTTTTTGTATCTAAAACCAAAATCTATTAATGCTATTTTATAGATAATTTAATGTAGAATTCACTCATATTTATTTGATCGCTGTAGGTCAACTGGTTTGGCAGATATCGAAGAAATGGCTCAGCATGTTGTTGGTTTTTTTTTGTATCTAAAACCAAAATCTATTAATGCTATTTTATAGATAATTTAATGTAGAATTCACTCATATTTATTTGATCGCTGTTGGTCAACTGGTTTGGCAGATATCGAAGAAACCGCTCAGCATGTTGTTGGTTTTTTTTTTTGTATCTAAAACAAAAATCTATTAATGCTATTTTATAGATAATTTAATGTAGAATTCACTGATATTTATTTGATTGCTGTAGGTCAACTGGTTTGGCAGATATCGAAGAAATGGCTCAGCATGTTGTTGGTTTTTTTTTGAATCTAAAACAAAAATCTATTAATGCTATTTTATAGATAATTTAATGTAGAATTCACTCATATTTATTTGATCGCTGTAGGTCAACTGGTTTGGCAGATATCGAGGAAATGGTTCAGAATGTTGTTGGTTTTTTTTGTATCTAAAACAAAAATCTATTAATGCTATTTTATAGATAATTTAATGTAAAATTCACTCATATTTATTTGATCGCTGTAGGTCAACTGGTTTGGCAGATATCGAAGAAACCGCTCAGCATGTTGTTGGTTTTTTTTTGTATCTAAAACAAAAATCTATTAATGCTATTTTATAGATAATTTAATGTAGAATTCACTCATATTTATTTGATCGCTGTAGGTCAACTGGTTTGGCAGATATCGAAGAAATGGCTCAGCATGTTGTTGGTTTTTTTTTGTATCTAAAACAAAAATCTATTAATGCTATTTTATAGATAATTTAATGTAGAATTCACTCATATTTATTTGATCGCTGTAGGTCAACTGGTTTGGCAGATATCGAAGAAACCGCTCAGCATGTTGTTGGTTTTTTTTTGTATCTAAAACAAAAATCTATTAATGCTATTTTATAGATAATTTAATGTAGAATTCACTAATATTTATTTGATCGCTGTAGGTCAACTGGTTTGGCAGATATCGAAGAAACCGCTCAGCATGTTGTTGGTTTTTTTTGTATCTAAAACCAAAATCTATTAATGCTAATTTATAGATAATTTAATGTAGAATTCACTCATATTTATTTGATCGCTGTAGGTCAACTGGTTTGGCAGATATCGAAGAAACCGCTCAGCATGTTGTTGGGTTTTTTTTGTATCTAAAACCAAAATCTATTAATGCTATTTTATAGATAATTTAATGTAGAATTCACTCATATTTATTTGATCGCTGTAGGTCAACTGGTTTGGCAGATATCGAAGAAATGGCTCAGCATGTTGTTGGTTTTTTTTGTATCTAAAACCAAAATCTATTAATGCTATTTTATAGATAATTTAATGTAGAATTCACTCATATTTATTTGATCGCTGTAGGTCAACTGGTCTGGCAGATATCGAAGAAACCGCTCAGCATGTTGTTGGTTTTTTTTTGTATCTAAAACAAAAATCTATTAATGCTATCTTATAGATAATTTAATGTAGAATTCACTCATATTTATTTGATCGCTGTAGGTCAACTGGTTTGGCAGATATCGAAGAAATGGCTCAGCATGTTGTTGGTTTTTTTTGTATCTAAAACCAAAATCTATTAATGCTATTTTATAGATAATTTAATGTAGAATTCACTCATATTTATTTGATCGCTGTAGGTCAACTGGTTTGGCAGATATCGAAGAAATGGCTCAGCATGTTGTTGGTTTTTTTTTGTATCTAAAACGAAAATCTATTAATGCTATTTTATAGATAATTTAATGTAGAATTCACTCATATTTATTTGATCGCTGTAGGTCAACTGGTTTGGCAGATATCGAAGAAATGGCTCAGCATGTTGTTGGTTTTTTTTGTATCTAAAACCAAAATCTATTAATGCTATTTTATAGATAATTTAATGTAGAATTCACTCATATTTATTTGATCGCTGTAGGTCAACTGGTTTGGCAGATATCGAAGAAACCGCTCAGCATGTTGTTGGTTTTTTTTGTATCTAAAACCAAAATCTATTAATGCTATTTTATAGATAATTTAATGAAGAATTCACTCATATTTATTTGATCGCTGTAGGTCAACTTTTTTGGCAGATATCGAAGAAATGGCTCAGCATGTTGTTGGTTTTTTTTTTGTATCTAAAACAAAAATCTATTAATGCTATTATATAGATAATTTAAAGTAGAATTCACTCATATTTATTTGATCACTGTAGGTCAACTGGTTTGGCAGATATCGAAGAAATGGCTCAGCATGTTGTTGGTTTTTTTTTGTATCTAAAACCAAAATCTATTAATGCTATTTTATAGATAATTTAATGTAGAATTCACTCATATTTATTTGATCGCTGTAGGTCAACTGGTTTGGCAGATATCGAAGAAACCGCTCAGCATGTTGTTGGTTTTTTTTGGTATCTAAAACAAAAATCTATTAATGCAATTTTATAGATAATTTAATGTAGAATTCACTCATATTTATTTGATCGCTGTAGGTCAACTGGTTTGGCAGATATCGAAGAAATGGCTCAGCATGTTGTTGGTTTTTTTTTTGTATCTAAAACAAAAATCTATTAATGCTATTTTATAGATAATTTAATGTAGAATTCCCTCATATTTATTTGATCGCTGTAGGTCAACTGGTTTGGCAGATATCGAAGAAATGGCTCAAAATGTTGTTGGTTTTTTTTTGTATCTAAAACCAAAATCTATTAATGCTATTTTATAGATAATTTAATGTAGAATTCACTCATATTTATTTGATCGCTGTAGGTCAACTGGTTTGGCAGATATCGAAGAAATGGCTCAGCATGTTGTTGGTTTTTTTTTGTATCTAAAACCAAAATCTATTAATGCTATTTTATAGATAATTTAATGTAGAATTCACTCATATTTATTTGATCGCTGTTGGTCAACTGGTTTGGCAGATATCGAAGAAACCGCTCAGCATGTTGTTGGTTTTTTTTTTGTATCTAAAACAAAAATCTATTAATGCTATTTTATAGATAATTTAATGTAGAATTCACTGATATTTATTTGATTGCTGTAGGTCAACTGGTTTGGCAGATATCGAAGAAATGGCTCAGCATGTTGTTGGTTTTTTTTTGAATCTAAAACAAAAATCTATTAATGCTATTTTATAGATAATTTAATGTAGAATTCACTCATATTTATTTAATCGCTGTAGGTCAACTGGTTTGGCAGATATCGAAGAAACCGCTCAGCATGTTGTTGGTTTTTTTTTTGTATCTAAAACAAAAATCTATTAATGCTATTTTATAGATAATTTAATGTAGAATTCACTCATATTTATTTGATCGTTGTTGGTCAACTGGTTTGGCAGATATGGAAGAAACTGCTCAACATGTTGTTGGTTTTTTTTTGTATCTAAAACCAAAATCTATTAATGCTATTTTATAGATAATTTAATGTAGAATTCACTCATATTTATTTGATCGCTGTAGGTAAACTGCTTTGGCAGATATCGGAGAAACTGCTCAGCATGTTGTTGGTTTTTTTTTTGTATCTAAAACCAAAATCTATTAATGCTATTTTATAGATAATTTAATGTAGAATTCACTCATATTTATTTGATCGCTGTAGGTCAACTGGTTTGGCAGATATCGCAGAAACCGTTCAGCATGTTGTTGGTTTTTTTTTGTATCTACAACCAAAATCTATTAATGCTATTTTATAGATAATTTAATGTAGAATTCACTCATATTTATTTGATCGCTGTAGGTCAACTGGTTTGGCAGATATCGGAGAAACTGCTCAGCATGTTGTTGGTTTTTGTTTGTATCTAAAACCAAAATCTATTAATGCTATTTTATAGATAATTTAATGTAGAATTCACTCATATTTATTTGATCGCTGTAGGTCAACTGGTTTGGCAGATATCGAAGAAACCGTTCAGCATGTTGTTGGTTTTTTTTTGTGTCTAAAACCAAAATCTATTAATGCTATTTTATAGATAATTTCATGTAGAATTCACTCATATTTATTTGATCGCTGTAGGTCAACTGGTTTGGCAGATATCGAAGAAATGGCTCAGAATGTTGTTGGTTTTTTTTTGTATCTAAAACCAAAATCTATTAATGCTATTTTATAGATAATTTAATGTAGAATTCACTCATATTTATTTGATCGCTGTAGGTCAACTGGTTTGGCAGATATCGAAGAAATGGCTCAGCATGTTGTTGGTTTTTTTTTGTATCTAAAACCAAAATCTATTAATGCTATTTTATAGATAATTTAATGTAGAATTCACTCATATTTATTTGATCGCTGTTGGTCAACTGGTTTGGCAGATATCGAAGAAACCGCTCAGCATGTTGTTGGTTTTTTTTTGTATCTAAAACAAAAATCTATTAATGCTATTTTATAGATAATTTAATGTAGAATTCACTGATATTTATTTGATTGCTGTAGGTCAACTGGTTTGGCAGATATCGAAGAAATGGCTCAGCATGTTGTTGGTTTTTTTTTGAATCTAAAACAAAAATCTATTAATGCTATTTTATAGATAATTTAATGTAGAATTCACTCATATTTATTTGATCGCTGTAGGTCAACTGGTTTGGCAGATATCGAAGAAACCGCTCAGCATGTTGTTGGTTTTTTTTTGTATCTAAAACAAAAATCTATTAATGCTATTTTATAGATAATTTAATGTAGAATTCACTCATATTTATTTGATCGTTGTTGGTCAACTGGTTTGGCAGATATCGAAGAAACTGCTCAACATGTTGTTGGTTTTTTTTTGTATCTAAAACCAAAATCTATTAATGCTATTTTATAGATAATTTAATGTAGAATTCACTCATATTTATTTGATCGCTGTAGGTAAACTGCTTTGGCAGATATCGGAGAAACTGCTCAGCATGTTGTTGGTTTTTTTTTTTGTATCTAAAACCAAAATCTATTAATGCTATTTTATAGATAATTTAATGTAGAATTCACTCATATTTATTTGATCGCTGTAGGTCAACTGGTTTGGCAGATATCGAAGAAACCGTTCAGCATGTTGTTGGTTTTTTTTTGTATCTACAACCAAAATCTATTAATGCTATTTTATAGATAATTTAATGTAGAATTCACTCATATTTATTTGATCGCTGTAGGTCAACTGGTTTGGCAGATATCGGAGAAACTGCTCAGCATGTTGTTGGTTTTTGTTTGTATCTAAAACCAAAATCTATTAATGCTATTTTATAGATAATTTAATGTAGAATTCACTCATATTTATTTGATCGCTGTAGGTCAACTGGTTTGGCAGATATCGAAGAAACCGCTCAGCATGTTGTTGGTTTTTTTTGGTATCTAAAACAAAAATCTATTAATGCAATTTTATAGATAATTTAATGTAGAATTCACTCATATTTATTTGATCGCTGTAGGTCAACTGGTTTGGCAGATATCGAAGAAATGGCTCAGCATGTTGTTGGTTTTTTTTTTGTATCTAAAACAAAAATCTATTAATGCTATTTTATAGATAATTTAATGTAGAATTCACTCATATTTATTTGATCGCTGTAGGTCAACTGGTTTGGCAGATATCGAAGAAATGGCTCAAAATGTTGTTGGTTTTTTTTTGTATCTAAAACCAAAATCTATTAATGCTATTTTATAGATAATTTAATGTAGAATTCACTCATATTTATTTGATCGCTGTAGGTCAACTGGTTTGGCAGATATCGAAGAAATGGCTCAGCATGTTGTTGGTTTTTTTTTGTATCTAAAACCAAAATCTATTAATGCTATTTTATAGATAATTTAATGTAGAATTCACTCATATTTATTTGATCGCTGTTGGTCAACTGGTTTGGCAGATATCGAAGAAACCGCTCAGCATGTTGTTGGTTTTTTTTTGTATCTAAAACAAAAATCTATTAATGCTATTTTATAGATAATTTAATGTAGAATTCACTGATATTTATTTGATTGCTGTAGGTCAACTGGTTTGGCAGATATCGAAGAAATGGCTCAGCATGTTGTTGGTTTTTTTTTGAATCTAAAACAAAAATCTATTAATGCTATTTTATAGATAATTTAATGTAGAATTCACTCATATTTATTTGATCGCTGTAGGTCAACTGGTTTGGCAGATATCGAAGAAACCGCTCAGCATGTTGTTGGTTTTTTTTTTGTATCTAAAACAAAAATCTATTAATGCTATTTTATAGATAATTTAATGTAGAATTCACTCATATTTATTTGATCGTTGTTGGTCAACTGGTTTGGCAGATATGGAAGAAACTGCTCAACATGTTGTTGGTTTTTTTTTGTATCTAAAACCAAAATCTATTAATGCTATTTTATAGATAATTTAATGTAGAATTCACTCATATTTATTTGATCGCTGTAGGTAAACTGCTTTGGCAGATATCGGAGAAACTGCTCAGCATGTTGTTGGTTTTTTTTTTGTATCTAAAACCAAAATCTATTAATGCTATTTTATAGATAATTTAATGTAGAATTCACTCATATTTATTTGATCGCTGTAGGTCAACTGGTTTGGCAGATATCGCAGAAACCGTTCAGCATGTTGTTGGTTTTTTTTTGTATCTACAACCAAAATCTATTAATGCTATTTTATAGATAATTTAATGTAGAATTCACTCATATTTATTTGATCGCTGTAGGTCAACTGGTTTGGCAGATATCGGAGAAACTGCTCAGCATGTTGTTGGTTTTTGTTTGTATCTAAAACCAAAATCTATTAATGCTATTTTATAGATAATTTAATGTAGAATTCACTCATATTTATTTGATCGCTGTAGGTCAACTGGTTTGGCAGATATCGAAGAAACCGTTCAGCATGTTGTTGGTTTTTTTTTGTGTCTAAAACCAAAATCTATTAATGCTATTTTATAGATAATTTCATGTAGAATTCACTCATATTTATTTGATCGCTGTAGGTCAACTGGTTTGGCAGATATCGAAGAAATGGCTCAGAATGTTGTTGGTTTTTTTTTGTATCTAAAACCAAAATCTATTAATGCTATTTTATAGATAATTTAATGTAGAATTCACTCATATTTATTTGATCGCTGTAGGTCAACTGGTTTGGCAGATATCGAAGAAATGGCTCAGCATGTTGTTGGTTTTTTTTTGTATCTAAAACCAAAATCTATTAATGCTATTTTATAGATAATTTAATGTAGAATTCACTGATATTTATTTGATTGCTGTAGGTCAACTGGTTTGGCAGATATCGAAGAAATGGCTCAGCATGTTGTTGGTTTTTTTTTGAATCTAAAACAAAAATCTATTAATGCTATTTTATAGATAATTTAATGTAGAATTCACTCATATTTATTTGATCGCTGTAGGTCAACTGGTTTGGCAGATATCGAGGAAATGGTTCAGAATGTTGTTGGTTTTTTTTGTATCTAAAACAAAAATCTATTAATGCTATTTTATAGATAATTTAATGTAAAATTCACTCATATTTATTTGATCGCTGTAGGTCAACTGGTTTGGCAGATATCGAAGAAACCGCTCAGCATGTTGTTGGTTTTTTTTTGTATCTAAAACAAAAATCTATTAATGCTATTTTATAGATAATTTAATGTAGAATTCACTCATATTTATTTGATCGCTGTAGGTCAACTGGTTTGGCAGATATCGAAGAAATGGCTCAGCATGTTGT
Organism: Portevinia maculata; assembly: GCA_949715645.1. Classification (NCBI taxonomy): domain Eukaryota; kingdom Metazoa; phylum Arthropoda; class Insecta; order Diptera; family Syrphidae; genus Portevinia; species Portevinia maculata. The sequence continues at coordinate 187,363,226 of OX454527.1, read as the reverse complement.
TGGTTTTTTTTTGTATCTAAAACAAAAATCTATTAATGCTATTTTATAGATAATTTAATGTAGAATTCACTCATATTTATTTGATCGCTGTAGGTCAACTGGTTTGGCAGATATCGAAGAAACCGCTCAGCATGTTGTTGGTTTTTTTTTGTATCTAAAACAAAAATCTATTAATGCTATTTTATAGATAATTTAATGTAGAATTCACTAATATTTATTTGATCGCTGTAGGTCAACTGGTTTGGCAGATATCGAAGAAACCGCTCAGCATGTTGTTGGTTTTTTTTGTATCTAAAACCAAAATCTATTAATGCTAATTTATAGATAATTTAATGTAGAATTCACTCATATTTATTTGATCGCTGTAGGTTAACTGGTTTGGCAGATATCGAAGAAACCGCTCAGCATGTTGTTGGGTTTTTTTTGTATCTAAAACCAAAATCTATTAATGCTATTTTATAGATAATTTAATGTAGAATTCACTCATATTTATTTGATCGCTGTAGGTCAACTGGTTTGGCAGATATCGAAGAAATGGCTCAGCATGTTGTTGGTTTTTTTTGTATCTAAAACCAAAATCTATTAATGCTATTTTATAGATAATTTAATGTAGAATTCACTCATATTTATTTGATCGCTGTAGGTCAACTGGTCTGGCAGATATCGAAGAAACCGCTCAGCATGTTGTTGGTTTTTTTTTGTATCTAAAACAAAAATCTATTAATGCTATCTTATAGATAATTTAATGTAGAATTCACTCATATTTATTTGATCGCTGTAGGTCAACTGGTTTGGCAGATATCGAAGAAATGGCTCAGCATGTTGTTGGTTTTTTTTGTATCTAAAACCAAAATCTATTAATGCTATTTTATAGATAATTTAATGTAGAATTCACTCATATTTATTTGATCGCTGTAGGTCAACTGGTTTGGCAGATATCGAAGAAATGGCTCAGCATGTTGTTGGTTTTTTTTTGTATCTAAAACGAAAATCTATTAATGCTATTTTATAGATAATTTAATGTAGAATTCACTCATATTTATTTGATCGCTGTAGGTCAACTGGTTTGGCAGATATCGAAGAAATGGCTCAGCATGTTGTTGGTTTTTTTTGTATCTAAAACCAAAATCTATTAATGCTATTTTATAGATAATTTAATGTAGAATTCACTCATATTTATTTGATCGCTGTAGGTCAACTGGTTTGGCAGATATCGAAGAAACCGCTCAGCATGTTGTTGGTTTTTTTTGTATCTAAAACCAAAATCTATTAATGCTATTTTATAGATAATTTAATGAAGAATTCACTCATATTTATTTGATCGCTGTAGGTCAACTTTTTTGGCAGATATCGAAGAAATGGCTCAGCATGTTGTTGGTTTTTTTTTGTATCTAAAACAAAAATCTATTAATGCTATTATATAGATAATTTAAAGTAGAATTCACTCATATTTATTTGATCACTGTAGGTCAACTGGTTTGGCAGATATCGAAGAAATGGCTCAGCATGTTGTTGGTTTTTTTTTGTATCTAAAACCAAAATCTATTAATGCTATTTTATAGATAATTTAATGTAGAATTCACTCATATTTATTTGATCGCTGTAGGTCAACTGGTTTGGCAGATATCGAAGAAACCGCTCAGCATGTTGTTGGTTTTTTTTGGTATCTAAAACAAAAATCTATTAATGCAATTTTATAGATAATTTAATGTAGAATTCACTCATATTTATTTGATCGCTGTAGGTCAACTGGTTTGGCAGATATCGAAGAAATGGCTCAGCATGTTGTTGGTTTTTTTTTTGTATCTAAAACAAAAATCTATTAATGCTATTTTATAGATAATTTAATGTAGAATTCACTCATATTTATTTGATCGCTGTAGGTCAACTGGTTTGGCAGATATCGAAGAAATGGCTCAGCATGTTGTTGGTTTTTTTTTGTATCTAAAACAAAAATCTATTAATGCTATTTTATAGATAATTTAATGTAGAATTCACTCATTTTTATTTGATCGCTGTAGGTCAACTGGTTTGGCAGATATCGAAGAAACCGCTCAGCATGTTGTTGGTTTTTTTTTTGTATCTAAAACCAAAATCTATTAATGCTATTTTATAGATAATTTAATGTAGAATTCACTCATATTTATTTGATCGCTGAAGGTCAACTGGTTTGGCAGATATCGAAGAAACCGCTCAGCATGTTGTTGGATTTTTTTTGTATCTAAAACAAAAATCTATTAATGCTATTTTATAGATAATTTAATGTAGAATTCACTCATATTTATTTGATCGCTGTAGGTCAACTGGTTTGGCAGATATCGAAGAAACCGCTCAGCATGTTGTTGGTTTTTTTTTGTATCTAAAACCAAAATCTATTAATGCTATTTTATAGATAATTTAATGTAGAATTCACTCATATTTATTTGATCGCTGTAGGGCAACTGGTTTGGCAGATATCGAAGAAACCGTTCAGCATGTTGTTGGTTTTTTTTTGTATCTAAAACCAAAATCTATTAATGCTATTTTATAGATAATTTAATGTAGAATTCACTCATATTTATTTGATCGCTGTAGGTCAACTGGTTTGGCAGATATCGAAGAAACCGCTCAGCATGTTGTTGGTTTTTTTTGTATCTAAAACAAAAATCTATTAATGCTATTTTATAGATAATTTAATGTAGAATTCACTCATATTTATTTGATCGCTGTAGGTCAACTGGTTTGGCAGATATCGAAGAAATGGCTCAGCATGTTGTTGGTTTTTTTTTTGTATCTAAAACAAAAATCTATTAATGCTATTTTATAGATAATTTAATGTAGAATTCAGTCATATTTATTTGATCGCTGTAGGTCAACTGGTTTGGCAGATATCGAAGAAATGGCTCAGCATGTTGTTGGTTTTTTTTGTATCTAAAACAAAAATTTATTAATGCTATTTTATAGATAATTTAATGTAGAATTCACTCATATTTATTTGATCGCTGTAGGTCAACTGGTTTGGCAGATATCGAAGAAACCGCTCAGCATGTTGTTGGTTTTTTTTTGTATCTAAAACCAAAATCTATTAATGCTATTTTATAGATAATTTAATGTAGAATTCACTCATATTTATTTGATCGCTGTAGGTCAACTGGTTTGGCAGATATCGAAGAAATGGCTCAGCATGTTGTTGGTTTTTTTTTGTATCTAAAACAAAAATCTATTAATGCTATTTTATAGATAATTTAATGTAGAATTCACTCATATTTATTTGATCGCTGTAGGTCAACTGGTTTGGCAGATATCGAAGAAATGGCTCAGCATGTTGTTGGTTTTTTTTTTGTATCTAAAACAAAAATCTATTAATGCTATTTTATAGATAATTTAATGTAGAATTCAGTCATATTTATTTGATCGCTGTAGGTCAACTGGTTTGGCAGATATCGAAGAAACCGTTCAGCATGTTGTTGGTTTTTTTTTTGTATCTAAAACCAAAATCTATTAATGCTATTTTATAGATAATTTAATGTAGAATTCACTCATATTTATTTGATCGCTGTAGGTCAACTGGTTTGGCAGATATCGAAGAAATGGCTCAGCAAGTTGTTTGTTTTTTTTTGTATCTAAAACAAAAATCTATTAATGCTATTTTATAGATAATTTAATGTAGAATTCACTCATATTTATTTGATCGCTGTAGGTCAACTGGTTTGGCAGATATCGAAGAAACCGCTCAGCATGTTGTTGGTTTTTTTTTTGTATCTAAAACCAAAATCTATTAATGCTATTTTATAGATAATTTAATGTAGAATTCACTCATATTTATTTGATCGCTGTAGGTCAACTGGTTTGGCAGATATCGAAGAAATGGCTCAGCATGTTGTTGGTTTTTTTTTGTATCTAAAACCAAAATCTATTAATGCTATTTTATAGATAATTTAATGTAGAATTCACTCATATTTATTTGATCGCTGTAGGTCAACTGGTTTGGCAGATATCGAAGAAACCGCTCAGCATGTTGTTGGTTTTTTTTTGTATCTAAAACAAAAATCTATTAATGCTATTTTATAGATAATTTAATGTAGAATTCACTCATATTTATTTGATCGCTGCAGGTCAACTGGTTTGGCAGATATCGAAGAAACCGCTCAGCATGTTGTTGGTTTTTTTTGTATCTAAAACCAAAACCTATTAATGCTATTTTATAGATAATTTAATGTAGAATTCACTCATATTTATTTGATCGCTGTAGGTCAACTGGTTTGGCAGATATCGAAGAAATGGCTCAGCATGTTGTTGGTTTTTTTTTGTATCTAAAACCAAAATCTATTAATGCTATTTTAAAGATAATTTAATGTAGAATTCACTCATATTTATTTGATCGCTGTAGGTCAACTGGTTTGGCAGATATCGAAGAAACCGCTCAGCATGTTGTTGGTTTTTTTTGTATCTAAAACAAAAATCTATTAATGCTATTTTATAGATAATTTAATGTAGAATTCACTCATACTTATTTGATCGCTGTAGGTCAACTGGTTTGGCAGATATCGAAGAAATGGCTCAGCATGTTGTTGGTTTTTTTGTGTATCTAAAACAAAAATCTATTAATGCTATTTTATAGATAATTTAATGTAGAATTCACTCATATTTATTTGATCGCTGTAGGTCAACTGGTTTGGCAGATATCGAAGAAATGGCTCAGCATGTTGTTGGTTTTTTTTTGTATCTAAAACAAAAATCTATTAATGCTATTTTATAGATAATTTAATGTAGAATTCACTCATATTTATTTGATCGCTGTAGGTCAACTGCTTTGGCAGATATCGAAGAAATGGCTCAGCATGTTGTTGGTTTTTTTTGTATCTAAAACCAAAATCTATTAATGCTATTTTATAGATAATTTAATGTAGAATTCACTCATATTTATTTGATCGCTGTAGGTGAACTGGTTTGGCAGATATCGAAGAAATGGCTCAGCATGTTGTTGGTTTTTTTTTGTATCTAAAACCAAAATCTATTAATGCTATTTTATAGATAATTTAATGTAGAATTCACTCATATTTATTTGATCGCTGTAGGTCAACTGGTTTGGCAGATATCGAAGAAATGGCTCAGCATGTTGTTGGTTTTTTTTTGTATCTAAAACCAAAATCTATTAATGCTATTTTATAGATAATTTAATGTAGAATTCAGTCATATTTATTTGATCGCTGTAGGTCAACTGGTTTGGCAGATATCGAAGAAATGGCTCAGCATGTTGTTGGTTTTTTTTGTATCTAAAACAAAAATTTATTAATGCTATTTTATAGATAATTTAATGTAGAATTCACTCATATTTATTTGATCGCTGTAGGTCAACTGGTTTGGCAGATATCGAAGAAACCGCTCAGCATGTTGTTGGTTTTTTTTTGTATCTAAAACCAAAATCTATTAATGCTATTTTATAGATAATTTAATGTAGAATTCACTCATATTTATTTGATCGCTGTAGGTCAACTGGTTTGGCAGATATCGAAGAAACCGTTCAGCATGTTGTTGGTTTTTTTTTTGTATCTAAAACCAAAATCTATTAATGCTATTTTATAGATAATTTAATGTAGAATTCACTCATATTTATTTGATCGCTGTAGGTCAACTGGTTTGGCAGATATCGAAGAAATGGCTCAGCATGTTGTTGGTTTTTTTTTGTATCTAAAACCAAAATCTATTAATGCTATTTTAGAGATAATTTAATGTAGAATTCACTCATATTTATTTGATCGCTGTAGGTCAACTGGTTTGGCAGATATCGAAGAAACCGTTCAGCATGTTGTTGGTTTTTTTTTTTGTATCTAAAACCAAAATCTATTAATGCTATTTTATAGATAATTTAATGTAGAATTCACTCATATTTATTTGATCGCTGTAGGTCAACTGGTTTGGCAGATATCGAAGAAATGGCTCAGCATGTTGTTGGTTTTTTTTGTATCTAAAACAAAAATCTATTAATGCTATTTTATAGATAATTTAATGTAGAATTCACTCATATTTATTTGATCGCTGTAGGTCAACTGGTTTGGAAGATATCGAAGAAATGGCTCAGCATGTTGTTGGTTTTTTTTTGTATCTAAAACCAAAATCTATTAATGCTATTTTATAGATAATTTAATGTAGAATTCACTCATATTTATTTGATCGCTGTAGGTCAACTGGTTTGGCAGATATCGAAGAAACCGCTCAGCATGTTGTTGGTTTTTTTTTTTGTATCTAAAACCAAAATCTATTAATGCTATTTTATAGATAATTTAATGTAGAATTCACTCATATTTATTTGATCGCTGTAGGTCAACTGGTTTGGCAGATATCGAAGAAATGGCTCAGCATGTTGTTGGTTTTTTTTTTGTATCTAAAACCAAAATCTATTAATGCTATTTTATAGATAATTTAATTTAGAATTCACTCATATTTATTTGATCGCTGTAGGTCAACTGGTTTGGCAGATATCGAAGAAACCGCTCAGCATGTTGTTGGTTTTTTTTTGTATCTAAAACAAAAATCTATTAATGCTATTTTATAGATAATTTAATGTAGAATTCACTCATATTTATTTGATCGCTGCAGGTCAACTGGTTTGGCAGATATCGAAGAAACCGCTCAGCATGTTGTTGGTTTTTTTTGTATCTAAAACCAAAACCTATTAATGCTATTTTATAGATAATTTAATGTAGAATTCACTCATATTTATTTGATCGCTGTAGGTCAACTGGTTTGGCAGATATCGAAGAAATGGCTCAGCATGTTGTTGGTTTTTTTTTGTATCTAAAACCAAAATCTATTAATGCTATTTTAAAGATAATTTAATGTAGAATTCACTCATATTTATTTGATCGCTGTAGGTCAACTGGTTTGGCAGATATCGAAGAAACCGCTCAGCATGTTGTTGGTTTTTTTTGTATCTAAAACAAAAATCTATTAATGCTATTTTATAGATAATTTAATGTAGAATTCACTCATATTTATTTGATCGCTGTAGGTCAACTGGTTTGGCAGATATCGAAGAAATGGCTCAGCATGTTGTTGGTTTTTTTTTGTATCTAAAACCAAAATCTATTAATGCTATTTTATAGATAATTTAATGTAGAAATCACTCATATTTATTTGATCGCTGTAGGTCAACTGGTTTGGCAGATATCGAAGAAACCGCTCAGCATGTTGTTGGTTTTTTTTTGTATCTAAAACAAAAATCTATTAATGCTATTTTATAGATAATTTAATGTAGAATTCACTCATATTTATTTGATCGCTGCAGGTCAACTGGTTTGGCAGATATCGAAGAAACCGCTCAGCATGTTGTTGGTTTTTTTTGTATCTAAAACCAAAACCTATTAATGCTATTTTATAGATAATTTAATGTAGAATTCACTCATATTTATTTGATCGCTGTAGGTCAACTGGTTTGGCAGATATCGAAGAAATGGCTCAGCATGTTGTTGGTTTTTTTTTGTATCTAAAACCAAAATCTATTAATGCTATTTTAAAGATAATTTAATGTAGAATTCACTCATATTTATTTGATCGCTGTAGGTCAACTGGTTTGGCAGATATCGAAGAAACCGCTCAGCATGTTGTTGGTTTTTTTTGTATCTAAAACAAAAATCTATTAATGCTATTTTATAGATAATTTAATGTAGAATTCACTCATACTTATTTGATCGCTGTAGGTCAACTGGTTTGGCAGATATCGAAGAAATGGCTCAGCATGTTGTTGGTTTTTTTGTGTATCTAAAACAAAAATCTATTAATGCTATTTTATAGATAATTTAATGTAGAATTCACTCATATTTATTTGATCGCTGTAGGTCAACTGGTTTGGCAGATATCGAAGAAATGGCTCAGCATGTTGTTGGTTTTTTTTTGTATCTAAAACAAAAATCTATTAATGCTATTTTATAGATAATTTAATGTAGAATTCACTCATATTTATTTGATCGCTGTAGGTCAACTGCTTTGGCAGATATCGAAGAAACCGTTCAGCATGTTGTTGGTTTTTTTTTGTATCTAAAACCAAAATCTATTAATGCTATTTTATAGATAATTTAATGTAGAATTCAGTCATATTTATTTGATCGCTGTAGGTCAACTGGTTTGGCAGATATCGAAGAAATGGCTCAGCATGTTGTTGGTTTTTTTTGTATCTAAAACAAAAATTTATTAATGCTATTTTATAGATAATTTAATGTAGAATTCACTCATATTTATTTGATCGCTGTAGGTCAACTGGTTTGGCAGATATCGAAGAAACCGCTCAGCATGTTGTTGGTTTTTTTTTGTATCTAAAACCAAAATCTATTAATGCTATTTTATAGATAATTTAATGTAGAATTCACTCATATTTATTTGATCGCTGTAGGTCAACTGGTTTGGCAGATATCGAAGAAACCGTTCAGCATGTTGTTGGTTTTTTTTTTGTATCTAAAACCAAAATCTATTAATGCTATTTTATAGATAATTTAATGTAGAATTTACTCATATTTATTTGATCGCTGTAGGTCAACTGGTTTGGCAGATATCGAAGAAATGGCTCAGCATGTTGTTGGTTTTTTTTTGTATCTAAAACCAAAATCTATTAATGCTATTTTAGAGATAATTTAATGTAGAATTCACTCATATTTATTTGATCGCTGTAGGTCAACTGGTTTGGCAGATATCGAAGAAACCGTTCAGCATGTTGTTGGTTTTTTTTTTGTATCTAAAACCAAAATCTATTAATGCTATTTTATAGATAATTTAATGTAGAATTCACTCATATTTATTTGATCGCTGTAGGTCAACTGGTTTGGCAGATATCGAAGAAATGGCTCAGCATGTTGTTGTTTTTTTTTGTATCTAAAACAAAAATCTATTAATGCTATTTTATAGATAATTTAATGTAGAATTCACTCATATTTATTTGATCGCTGTAGGTCAACTGGTTTGGAAGATATCGAAGAAATGGCTCAGCATGTTGTTGGTTTTTTTTTGTATCTAAAACCAAAATCTATTAATGCTATTTTATAGATAATTTAATGTAGAATTCACTCATATTTATTTGATCGCTGTAGGTCAACTGGTTTGGCAGATATCGAAGAAACCGCTCAGCATGTTGTTGGTTTTTTTTTTTGTATCTAAAACCAAAATCTATTAATGCTATTTTATAGATAATTTAATGTAGAATTCACTCATATTTATTTGATCGCTGTAGGTCAACTGGTTTGGCAGATATCGAAGAAATGGCTCAGCATGTTGTTGGTTTTTTTTTTGTATCTAAAACCAAAATCTATTAATGCTATTTTATAGATAATTTAATGTAGAATTCACTCATATTTATTTGATCGCTGTAGGTCAACTGGTTTGGCAGATATCGAAGAAACCGCTCAGCATGTTGTTGGTTTTTTTTTGTATCTAAAACAAAAATCTATTAATGCTATTTTATAGATAATTTAATGTAGAATTCACTCATATTTATTTGATCTCTGCAGGTCAACTGGTTTGGCAGATATCGAAGAAACCGCTCAGCATGTTGTTGGTTTTTTTTGTATCTAAAACCAAAACCTATTAATGCTATTTTATAGATAATTTAATGTAGAATTCACTCATATTTATTTGATCGCTGTAGGTCAACTGGTTTGGCAGATATCGAAGAAATGGCTCAGCATGTTGTTGGTTTTTTTTTGTATCTAAAACCAAAATCTATTAATGCTATTTTAAAGATAATTTAATGTAGAATTCACTCATATTTATTTGATCGCTGTAGGTCAACTGGTTTGGCAGATATCGAAGAAACCGCTCAGCATGTTGTTGGTTTTTTTTGTATCTAAAACAAAAATCTGTTAATGCTATTTTATAGATAATTTAATGTAGAATTCACTCATATTTATTTGATCGCTGCAGGTCAACTGGTTTGGCAGATATCGAAGAAACCGCTCAGCATGTTGTTGGTTTTTTTTTTGTATCTAAAACAAAAATCTATTAATGCTATTTTATAGATAATTTAATGTAGAATTCACTCATATTTATTTGATCGCTGTAGGTCAACTGGTTTGTCAGATATCGAAGAAATGGCTCAGCATGTTGTTGGTTTTTTTTTGTATCTAAAACAAAAATCTATTAATGCTATTTTATAGATAATTTAATGTAGAATTCACTCATATTTATTTGATCGCTGTAGGTCAACTGGTTTGGCAGATATCGAAGAAATGGCTCAGCATGTTGTTGGTTTTTTTTGTATCTAAAACCAAAATCTATTAATGCTATTTTATAGATAATTTAATGTAGAATTCACTCATATTTATTTGATCGCTGTAGGTGAACTGGTTTGGCAGATATCGAAGAAATGGCTCAGCATGTTGTTGGTTTTTTTTTTGTATCTAAAACCAAAATCTATTAATGCTATTTTATAGATAATTTAATGTAGAATTCACTCATATTTATTTGATCGCTGTAGGTCAACTGGTTTGGCAGATATCGAAGAAACCGTTCAGCATGTTGTTGGTTTTTTTTTGTATCTAAAACCAAAATCTATTAATGCTATTTTATAGATAATTTAATGTAGAATTCACTCATATTTATTTGATCGCTGTAGGTCAACTGGTTTGGCAGATATCGAAGAAATGGCTCAGCATGTTGTTGGTTTTTTTTTTGTATCTAAAACAAAAATCTATTAATGCTATTTTATAGATAATTTAATGTAGAATTCACTCATATTTATTTGATCGCTGTAGGTGAACTGGTTTGGCAGATATCGAAGAAATGGCTCAGCATGTTGTTGGTTTTTTTTGTATCTAAAACCAAAATCTATTAATGCTATTTTATAGATAATTTAATGTAGAATTCACTCATATTTATTTGATTGCTGTAGGTCAACTGGTTTGGCAGATATCGAAGAAATGGCTCAGCATTTTGTTGGTTTTTTTTTTGTATCTAAAACAAAAATCTATTAATGCTATTTTATAGATAATTTAATGTAGAATTCACTCATATTTATTTGATCGCTGTAGGTGAACTGGTTTGGCAGATATCGAAGAAATGGCTCAGCATGTTGTTGGTTTTTTTTGTATCTAAAACCAAAATCTATTAATGATATTTTATAGATAATTTAATGTAGAATTCACTCATATTTATTTGATCGCTGTAGGTGAACTGGTTTGGCAGATATCGAAGAAATGGCTCAGCATGTTGTTGGTTTTTTTTTTGTATCTAAAACAAAAATCTATTAATGCTATTTTATAGATAATTTAATGTAGAATTCACTCATATTTATTTGATCGCTGTAGGTCAACTGGTTGGCAGATATCGAAGAAACCGTTCAGCATGTTGTTGGTTTTTTTTTTTGTATCTAAAACCAAAATCTATTAATGCTATTTTATAGATAATTTAATGTAGAATTCACTCATATTTATTTGATTGCTGTAGGTCAACTGGTTTGGCAGATATCGAAGAAATGGCTCATTATGTTGTTGGTTTTTTTTTTTGTATCTAAAACCGAAATCTATTAATGCTATTTTATAGATAATTTAATGTAGAATTCACTCATATTTATTTGATCGCTGTAGGTCAACTGGTTTGGCAGATATCGAAGAAACCGTTCAGCATGTTGTTGGTTTTTTTTGTATCTAAAACAAAAATCTATTAATGCTATTTTATAGATAATTTAATGTAGAATTCACTCATATTTATTTGATCGCTGTAGGTCAACTGGTTTGGCGGATATCGAAGAAATGGCTCAGCATTTTGTTGGTTTTTTTTTGTATCTAAAACAAAAATCTATTAATGCTATTTTATAGATAATTTAATGTAGAATTCACTCATATTTATTTGATCGCTGTAGGTCAACTGGTTTGGCAGATATCGAAGAAATGGCTCAGCATGTTGTTGGTTTTTTTTTGTATCTAAAACCAAAATCTATTAATGCTATTTTATAGATAATTTAATGTAGAATTCACTCATATTTATTTGATCGCTGTAGGTGAACTGGTTTGGCAGATATCGAAGAAATGGCTCAGCATGTTGTTGGTTTTTTTTTGTATCTAAAACCAAAATCTATTAATGCTATTTTATAGATAATTTAATGTAGAATTCACTCATATTTATTTGATCGCTGTAGGTCAACTGGTTTGGCAGATATCGAAGAAACCGTTCAGCATGTTGTTGGTTTTTTTTGTATCTAAAACCAAAATCTATTAATGCTATTTTATAGATAATTTAATGTAGAATTCACTCATATTTATTTGATCGCTGTAGGTCAACTGGTTTGGCAGATATCGAAGAAACCGCTCAGCATGTTGTTAGTTTTTTTTTGTATCTAAAACAAAAATCTATTAATGCTATTTTATAGATAATTTAATGTAGAATTCACTCATATTTATTTGATCGCTGTAGGTCAACTGGTTTGGCAGATATCAAAGAAACCGTTCAGCATGTTGTTGGTTTTTTTTTTGTATCTAAAACCAAAATCTATTAATGCTATTTTATAGATAATTTAATGTAGAATTCACTCATATTTATTTGATCGCTGTAGGTCAACTGGTTTGGCAGATATCGAAGAAATGGCTCAGCATGTTGTTGGTTTTTTTTTGTATCTAAAACAAAAATCTATTAATGCTATTTTATAGATAATTTAATGTAGAATTCACTAATATTTATTTGATCGCTGTAGGTCAACTGGTTTGGCAGATATCGAAGAAATGGCTCAGCATGTTGTTGGTTTTTTTTTGTATCTAAAACCAAAATCTATTAATGCTATTTTATAGATAATTTAATGTAGAATTCACTCATATTTATTTGATCGCTGTAGGTCAACTGGTTTGGCAGATGTCGAAGAAACCGCTCAGCATGTTGTTGGTTTTTTTTTGTATCTAAAACAAAAATCTATTAATGCTATTTTATAGATAATTTAATGTAGAATTCACTCATATTTATTTGATTGCTGTAGGTCAACTGGTTTGGCAGATATCGAAGAAATGGCTCAGCATGTTGTTGGTTTTTTTTGTATCTAAAACCGAAATCTATTAATGCTATTTTATAGATAATTTAATGTAGAATTCACTCATATTTATTTGATCGCTGTAGGTCAACTGGTTTGGCAGATATCGAAGAAACCGCTCAGCATGTTGTTGGTTTTTTTGTATCTAAAACAAAAATCTATTAATGCTATTTTATAGATAATTTAATGTAGAATTCACTCATATTTATTTGATCGCTGTAGGTCAACTGGTTTGGCAGATATCGAAGAAACCGCTCAGCATGTTGTTGGTTTTTTTTTTGTATCTAAAACCAAAATCTATTAATGCTATTTTATAGATAATTTAATGTAGAATTCACTCATATTTATTTGATCGCTGTAGGTCAACTGGCTTGGCAGATATCGAAGAAATGGCTCAGCATGTTGTTGTTTTTTTTTTTGTATCTAAAACCAAAATCTATTAATGCTATTTTATAGATAATTTAATGTAGAATTCACTCATATTTATTTGATCGCTGTAGGTCAACTGGTTTGGCAGATATCGAAGAAACCGCTCAGCATGTTGTTGGTTTTTTTCATTCATTCTGGTTTTAGATACAAAAAAAAACCAACAACATGCTGAGCCATTTCTTCGATATCTGCCAAGCCAGTTGACCTACAGCGTTCAAATAAATATGTATGAATTCTACATTAAATTATATATAAAATAGCATTAATAGATTTTTGTTTTAGATACAAAAAAAAACCAACAACATGCTCAGCGGTTTCTTCGATATCTGCCAAACCAGTTGACCTACAGCGATCAAATAAATATGAGTGAATTCTACATTAAATTATCTATAAAATAGCATTAATAGATTTTTGTTTTAGATACAAAAAAAAAACCAACAACATGCTGAGCGGTTTCTTCGATATCTGCCAAACCAGTTGACCTACAGCGATCAAATAAATATGAGTGAATTCTACATTAAATTATCTATAAAATAGCATTAATAGATTTATGTTTTAGATACAAAAAAAACCAACAACATGCTAAGCGGTTTCTTCGATATCTGCCAAACCAGTTGACCTACAGCGATCAAATAAATATGAGTGAATTCTACATTAAATTGTCTATAAAATAGCATTAATAGATTTTGGTTTTAGATACAAAAAAAAACCAACAACATGCTGAGCCATTTCTTCGATATCTGCCAAACCAGTTGACCTACAGCGATCAAATAAATATGAGTGAATTCTACATTAAATTATCTATAAAATAGCATTAATAGATTT